>CATQJF010000052.1:57500-680033 GCA_958299015.1 Tetanocera ferruginea | reverse complement strand
TATGGCCAATCGGATGCAATGGAATTATCTGAGTTCACAAGCGGGTCATTGGTATTTTTATGGGTTCCATGGATTATTCGGACCAAAATGGGTGATTCTATGGCCAATCGGATGCAATGGGACTATCTGAGGTCACAGGAAGGTCATTGGAACTTTTAATGGTTCCATGGAACATTTGAACCAAAATGGGTGATTCTATGGCCAATCGGATGCAATGGGATTATCTGAGGTCATAGGGTGGTCATTGGAACTTTTAATGTTCCATGGAACATTTGGAGCAAAATGGGTGATTCTATGGCCAATCGGATGCAATGGGATTATCTGAGGTCACAGGCGGGTCATTGGTGCTTTTATGGGTTCCATGAGACGTTTCGAACAAACTTTATGATTCTATAGCCAATTGGATGCAATGGGATTTTCTGAGGTCATTGTCACTTTTATGAATTCTACGAAGCATTTAGACATAAATGGATGATTCTGTGGTCAAGCGGATGTAACTGGACTATCTGAGGTCTAGGCTGGGTCATTGAAACTCTAATGGATTTCATATTAAAATAACATTTTTGAGAGAAAACCTTATTTTATATTTAGTTTTTTGGAAGAACACTGGGGACGTCTAGATTGTGTTCAATTATCACGATTTGTAAAAAATTTTACTTCAATTTTTTACGTTTCGAGTTTTAGTTATTTAAATTTTACTGCCTCAGTTGTTGGTAACGACATTACATTTTGGTAATGAAATTAATAATGTTTACTGTTAATACATGATGAGTTTATATATTTAACCACTTTGCCTATTGTACATGATTATATAAAATTCCAAGGCAATCAATAAGAAGTAAACTCCAATCGCGCGTCGTAGCTGACACGCACACTTTGTTTTTTTATATAAAATATTTATTACAAACTTATTGAATACCTAAAACTAGTTCATATGCGGTATAAACATTAGTGGCAAAGTGCGCACGGCGGCAGAGGGCCAACTGATTCAGGCGTTAGACGGCAGACCTAATTAAAATACGGTGGGTTACTGAACCCGAAAAGCCAAAGCTTAAGTTTGACCAGAGTCGAAAAGCCAGAGCTTGAATTTGACCGGAGTCGAAAAGCCGGAGCTTGAGTTTGACCGGAGTCGACAAGTAACTGAGTTACTGAGGGTAGGTGGCTTGATTACAGAAATCTGTTATCAATTTTAATTCCCTGGCTTTATAACCACCCGAAAATTGATTTACAATGAAAAAAACATAAATCGCATCAATTGAGATGTCAAGCGAACTCAACATGCCTAAACCAACATTTTGCGCACTACTTATTCAGTGTTCACTGCTAACTGCATGTGAATCATATCATTGTTATCATGTCGGCAAGTGCTACAATGCAACGTTGCTATAAATAACCTGGCTGCTTACATTGCTGCTAAACGAGTTCTGTGTGTATGTGTGCTGCACTGTGATTGATACATTAAGCAGCCTTCACTGCGGTTAGTACTTAGATGGGGGACCACATTGGATCCTCCATCCGCATTATTATTTGTTTTTTTTTTTTTTGGAGTTTACTCCTTTAGAATCAATTTGCATGAAAAGAAATTATATTAGGGGGTAAAGTCAAATTTTCAACTATTTTTCGTTACGGTTGAATTTTCAACTATTTTTGCGTTACGCTTGAATTTTCAACTATTTTTGCGTTATGCTTTGCCAATCGAATGCAATGGAATTATCTGAGGTCACAGGAAGGTCATTGGAACTTTTACTGGTTCCATTGAACATTTGGACCAAAATGGGTGATTCTATGGCCAATCGGATGCAATGGGATTATATGAGGTCATAGACGGGTCATTGGAACTTTTATGGGTTCCATGGAACATTTGGACCAAAATGGGTGATTCTATGGCCAATCGGATGCAATGGGATTATCTGAGGTCAAAGGCGGGTCATTGGAAGTTTTATGGGTTCCATGGAACATTTGGACCAAAATGGGTGATTCTATGGCCAATCGGATGCAATGGGATTATCAAAGGTCATAGGCGGGTCATTTGAACTTTTAATGGTCCCATGGAACATTTGGACCAAAATGGATGATTCTATGGCCAATCGGATGCAATGGGATTATCTGAGGTCACAGGAAGTTCATTAAAATTTTTAATGGTTCCATGGAACATTTGGACCAAAATGGGTGATTCTATGGCCAATCGGATGCAATGGGATTATCTGAGGTCATAGGCGGCTCATTGGAACTTTTATGGGTTCCATGGAACATTTGGACCAAAATGGATGATTCTATGGCCAAACGGATGCAATGGGATTATCTGAGGTCATAGACGGGTCATTGGAACTTTTATGAGTTCCATGGAACATTTGGACCAAAATGGGTGATTCTATGGCCAATCGGATGCAATGGGATTATCTGAGGTCACAGGAAGGTCATTGGAACTTTAAATGGTTCCATGGAACATTTGAACCAAAATGGGTGATTCTATGGCCAATCGGATGCAATGGGATTATCTGAGGTCAAAGGCGGGTCATTGGAACTTTTATGGGTTCCATGGAACATTTGGATCAAAATGGATGATTCTATGGCCAAACGGATGCAATGGGATTATCTGAGGTCATAGACGGGTCATTGGAACTTTTATGAGTTCCATGGAACATTTGGACCAAAATGGGTGATTCTATGGCCAATCGGATGCAATGGGATTATCTGAGGTCACAGGAAGGTCATTGGAACTTTTACTGGTTCCATGGAACATTTGGACCAAAATGGGTGATTCTATGGCCAATCGGATGCAATGGGATTATCTTAGGTCATAGACGGGTCATTGGAACTTTTAATGGTCCCATGGAACATTTGGACCAAAATGGGTGGTTCTATGGCCAATCGGATGCAATGGGATTATCTGAGGTCACAGGAAGTTCATTGGAACTTTTAATGGTTCCATGGAACATTTGGACCAAAATGGGTGATTCTATGGCCAATCGGATGCAATGGGAATATCTGAGGTCATAGGCGGGTCATTGGAACTTTTATGGGTTCCATGGAACATTTGGACCAAAATGGGTGATTCTATGTCCAATCGAATGCAATGGGATTATCTGAGGTCACAGGAAGGTCATTGGATCTTTTATGGGTTCCATGGAACATTTCTACCGAAATGGGTGATTCTATGGCCAATCGGATGCAATGGGATTATCTGAGGTCACAGGAAGGTCATTGGAACTTTTAATGGTTCCATGGAACATTTGGACCAAAATGGGTGATTCTATGGCCAATCGGATGCAATGGGATTATCTAAGGTTTGAGACTGGTCAGTGGAACTTTTAATGGTCCAATGGAACATTTGGACCAAAATGGGTGATTCTATGGCCAATCGGATGCAATGGGATTATCTGAGGTCATAGGCGGGTCAATGGAACTTTTATGGTTTCATGGAACATTTGGACCAAAATGGGTGATTCTATGGCCAATCGGATGCAATGGGATTATCTGAGGTCACAGGAAGGTCATTAGAACTTTTAATGGTTCCATGGAACATTGGGACCAAAATGGGTGATTCTATGGCCAATCGGATGCAATGGGATTATCTGAGGTCACAGGAAGGTCATTGGAACTTTTAATGGTTTCATGGAACATTTGGACCAAAATGGGTGATTCTATGGCCAATCGGATGCAATGGGATTATCTTAGGTCAAAGGCGGGTCATTGGAACTTTTAATGGTCCCATGGAACATTTTGACCAAAATGGGTGATTCTATGGCCAATCGGATGCAATGGGATTATCTGAGGTCACAGGAAGTTCATTAGAACTTTTAATGGTTCCATTGAACATTTGGACCAAAATGGGTGATTCTATGGCCAATCGGATGCAATGGGATTATCTTAGGTCACAGGAAGTTCATTAGAACTTTTAATGGTTCCATTGAACATTTGGACCAAAATGGGTGATTCTATGGCCAATCGGATGCAATGGGATTATCTTAGGTCAAAGGCGGGTCATTGGAACTTTTAATGGTCCCATGGAACATTTTGACCAAAATGGGTGATTCTATGGCCAATCGGATGCAATGGGATTATCTGAGGTCACAGGAAGTTCATTAGAACTTTTAATGGTTCCATTGAACATTTGGACCAAAATGGGTGATTCTATGGCCAATCGGATGCAATGGGATTATCTTAGGTCAAAGGCGGGTCATTGGAACTTTTAATGGTCCCATGGAACATTTTGACCAAAATGGGTGATTCTATGGCCAATCGGATGCAATGGGATTATCTGAGGTCACAGGAAGTTCATTAGAACTTTTAATGGTTCCATTGAACATTTGGACCAAAATGGGTGATTCTATGGCCAATCGGATGCAATGGGATTATCTTAGGTCAAAGGCGGGTCATTGGAACTTTTAATGGTCCCATGGAACATTTTGACCAAAATGGGTGATTCTATGGCCAATCGGATGCAATGGGATTATCTGAGGTCAAAGGCGGGTCATTGGAACTTTAAATGGTCCCATGGAACATTTGGACCAAAATGGGTGATTCTGTGGCCAATCGGATGCAATGGGATTATCTGAGGTCACAGGAAGTTCATTAGAACTTTTAATGGTTCCATTGAACATTTGGACCAAAATGGGTGATTCTATGGCCAATCGGATGCAATGGGATTATCTTAGGTCAAAGGCGGGTCATTGGAACTTTTAATGGTCCCATGGAACATTTTGACCAAAATGGGTGATTCTATGGCCAATCGGATGCAATGGGATTATCTGAGGTCAAAGGCGGGTCATTGGAACTTTAAATGGTCCCATGGAACATTTGGACCAAAATGGGTGATTCTATGGCCAATCGGATGCAATGGGATTATCTGAGGTCACAGGAAGTTCATTAGAACTTTTAATGGTTCCATTGAACATTTGGACCAAAATGGGTGATTCTATGGCCAATCGGATGCAATGGGATTATCTTAGGTCAAAGGCGGGTCATTGGAACTTTTAATGGTCCCATGGAACATTTTGACCAAAATGGGTGATTCTATGGCCAATCGGATGCAATGGGATTATCTAATGTCATAGACGGGTCATTGGAACTTTTAATGATCCCATGGAACATTTGGACCAAAATGGGTGATTCTATGGCCAATCGGATGCAATGGGATTATCTGAGGTCACAGGAAGTTCATTAGAACTTTTAATGGTTCCATTGAACATTTGGACCAAAATGGGTGATTCTATGGCCAATCGGATGCACTGGGATTATCTTAGGTCAAAGGCGGGTCATTGGAACTTTTAATGGTCCCATGGAACATTTTGACCAAAATGGGTGATTCTATGGCCAATCGGATGCAATGGGATTATCTGAGGTCAAAGGCGGGTCATTGGAACTTTAAATGGTCCCATGGAACATTTGGACCAAAATGGGTGATTCTATGGCCAATCGGATGCAATGGGATTATCTGAGGTCATAGGCGGGTCATTGGAACTTTTATGGGTTCCATAGAACATTTCTACCGAAATGGGTGATTCTATGGCCAATCGGATGCAATGGGATTATCTGAGGTCAGAGGCGGGTCATTGGAACTTTTATAGGTTCCATGGAGCATTTGGACCAAAATGGGTGATTCTATGGCCAATCGGATGCAATGTGATAATCTGAGGTCATAGGCGGGTCATTGGAACTTTTATGGGTTCCATGGAACATTTCTACCGAAATGGGTGATTCTATGGCTAATCGGATGCAATGGGATTATCTGAGGTCACTGGAAGGTCATTGGAACTTTTAATGGTTCCATGGAACATTTGGACCAAAATGGGTGATTCTACGGCCAATCGGATGCAATTTGATTATATGAGGCCAAAGGCGGGTCATTGGAAGTTTTATGGGTTCCATGGAACATTTGGACCAAAATGGGTGATTCTATGGCCAATCGGATGCAATGGGATTATCTGAGGTCATAGGCGGGTCATTGGAACTTTTATGGGTTCCATGGAACATTTGGACCAAAATGGGTGATTCTATAGCCAATCGGATGCAATGGGATTATCTGAGGTCAAAGGCGGGTCATTGGAAGTTTTATGGGTTCCATGGAACATTTGGACCAAAATGGGTGATTCTATGGCCAATCGGATGCAATGGGATTATCTGAGGTTAAAGGCGGGTCATTGGAAGTTTTATGGGTTCCATGGAACATTTGAACCAAAATGGGTGATTCTATGGCCAATCGGATGCAATGGGATTATATGAGGTCAAAGGCGGGTCATTGGAAGTTTTATGGGTTCCATGGAACATTTGGACCAAAATGGGTGATTCTATGGCCAATCGGATGCAATGGGATTATATGAGGTCAAAGGCGGGTCATTGGAACTTTTATGGGTTCCATGGAACATTTGGACCAAAATGGGTGATTCTATGGCCAATCGGATGCAATGGGATTATCTGAGGTCAAAGGCGGGTCATTGGAACTTTTATGGGTTCCATGGAACATTTGGACCAAAATGGGTGATTCTATGGCCAATCGGATGCAGTGGCATTATCTAAGGTCATAGACGTGTCATTGGAACTTTTAATAGTCCTATGGAACATTTGGACCAAAATGAGTGATTCTATGGCCAATCGGATGCAATGGGATTATCTGAGGTCACAGGAAGTTCATTAGAATTTTTAATGGTTCCATTGAACATTTGGACCAAAATGGGTGATTCTATGGCCAATCGGATGCAATGGGATTATCTGAGGTCACAGGAAGGTCATTGGAACTTTTAATGGTTCCATGGAACATTTGGACCAAAATGGGTGATTCTATGGCCAATCGGATGCAATGGGATTATCTGAGGTCATAGGCGGGTCAATGGAACTTTTATGGGTTCCATGGAACATTTGGACCAAAATGGGTGATTCTATGGCCAATCGGATGCAATGGGATTTTCTGAGGTCACAGGAAGGTCATTAGAACTTTTAATGGTTCCATTGAACATTTGGACAAAAATGGGTGATTCTATGGCCAATCGGATGCAATGGGATTATCTGAGGTCACAGGCGGGTCATTGGAACTTTAATGGGTTCCATGGAACATTTGGACCAAAATGGGTGATTCTATGGCCAATCGGATGCAATGGGATTATCTGAGGTCACGGGAAGGTCATTGGAACTTTTAATGGTTTCATGGAACATTTGGACCAAAATGGGTGATTCTATGGCCAATCGGATGCAGTGGGATTATCTAAGGTCTTAGACGGGTCATTGGAACTTTTAATAGTCCTATGGAACATTTGGACCAAAATGGGTGATTCTATGGCCAATCGGATGCAATGGGATTATCTGAGGTCACAGGAAGTTCATTAAAATTTTTAATGGTTCCATGGAACATTTGGACCAAAATGGGTGATTCTATGGCCAATCGGATGCAATGGGATTATCTGAGGTCAAAGGCGGGTCATTGGAACATTTAATGGTCCCATGGAACATTTGGACCAAAATGGGTGATTCCATAGCCAGAGGTCCAGAGGTCAAAGGCGGGTCATTGGAACTTTTATAGGTTCCATGGGGCATTTGGACCAAAATGGGTGATTATATGGCCAATCGGATGCAATGGGATTATCTGAGGTCACAGGAAGGTCATTGGAACTTTTAATGGTTCCATGGAACATTTGGACCAAAATGGGTGATTCTATGGCCAATCGGATGCAATGGGATTATATGAGGTCAAAGGCGGGTCATTGGAAGTTTTATGGGTTCCATGGAACATTTGGACCAAAATGGGTGATTCTATGGCCAATCGGATGCAATGGGATGATCTGAGGTCAAAGGCGGGTCATTGGAACTTTTATGGGTTCCATGGAACATTTGGACCAAAATGGGTGATTCTATGGCCAATCGGATGCAATGGGATAATCTGAGGTCACAGGAAGGTCATTGGAAATCTTAATGGTTCCATGGAACATTTGGACCAAAATGGGTGATTCTATGGCCAATCGGATGCAATGGGATTTTCTGAGGTCACAGGAAGGTCATTAGAACTTTTAATGGTTCCATTGAACATTTGGACCAAAATGGGTGATTCTATGGCCAATCGGATGCAATGGGATTATCTGAGGTCAAAGGCGGGTCATTGGAACTTTTATGGGTTCCATGGAACATTTGGACCAAAATGGGTGATTCTATGGCCAATCGGATGCAATGGGATTATCTGAGGTCACAGGAAGTTCATTGGAACTTTTAATGGTTTCATGGAACATTTGGACCAAAATGGGTGATTCTATGGCCAATCGGATGCAGTGGCATTATCTAAGGTCATAGACGGGTCATTGGAACTTTTAATAGTCCTATGGAACATTTGGACCAAAATGGGTGATTCTATGGCCAATCGGATGCAATGGGATTATCTGAGGTCACAGGAAGTTCATTAGAATTTTTAATGGTTCCATTGAACATTTGGACCAAAATGGGTGATTCTATGGCCAATCGGATGCAATGGGATTATCTGAGGTCAAAGGCGGGTCATTGGAACATTTAATGGTCCCATGGAACATTTGGACCAAAATAGGTGATTCTATGGCCAATCGGATGCAATGGGATTATCTGAGGTCAAAGGCGGGTCATTGGAACTTTTAATGGTCCCATGGAACATTTGGACCAAAATGGGTGATTCTATGGCCAATCGGATGCAATGGGATTATCTGAGGTCATAGGCGGGTCAATGGAACTTTTATGGGTTCCATGGAACATTTGGACCAAAATGGGTGATTCTATGGCCAATCGGATGCAGTGGGATTATCTGAGGTCATAGGCGGGTCATTGGAACTTTTATGGGTTCCATGGAACATTTCTGCCGAAATGGGTGATTCTATGGCCAATCGGATGCAATGGGATTATCTGAGGTCACTGGAAGGTCATTGGAACTTTTAATGGTTCCATGGAACATTTGGACCAAAATGGGTGATTCTATGGCCAATCGGATGCAATGGGATTATATGAGGTCAAAGGCGGGTCATTGGAAGTTTTATGGGTTCCATGGAACATTTGGACTCGGATGCAATGGGATTATCTGAGGTCACTGGAAGGTCATTGGAACTTTTAATGGTTCCATGGAACATTTGGACCAAAATGGGTGATTCTATGGCCAATCGGATGCAATGGGATTATCTGAGGTCAAAGGCGGGTCATTGGAACTTGTATAGGTTCCATGGGGCATTTGGACCAAAATGGGTGATTCTATGGCCAATCGGATGCAATGGGATTATATGAGGTCATAGGCGGGTCATTGGAACTTTTATGAGTTCCATGGAACATTTGGACCAAAATGGGTGATTCTTTGGCCAATCGGATGCAATGGGATTATCTGAGGTCACTGGAAGGTCATTGGAACTTTTAATAGTTCCATGGAACATTTGGACATAATTGGATGATTCTATGGCCAATCGGATGCAATGGGATTATATGAGGTCAAAGGCGGGTCATTGGAAGTTTTATGGGTTCCATGGAACATTTGGACCAAAAGGGGTGATTCTATGGCCAATCGGATGCAATGGGATTTTCTGAGGTCATAGGCGGGTCATAGGAACTTTTATGGGTTCCATGGATTATTTGGACCAAAATGGGTGATTCTCTGGCCAATCGGATGCAATGGGATTATCTGAGGTCAAAGGCGGGTCATTGGAAGTTTTATGGGTTCCATGGAACATTTGGACCAAAATGGGTGATTCTATGGACAATCGGATGCAATGGGATTATCTGAGGTCAAAGGCGGGTCATTGGAAGTTTTATGGGTTCCATGGAACATTTAGACCAAAATGGGTGATTCTATGGCCAATCGGATGCAATGGGATTATATGAGGTCAAAGGCGGGTCATTGGAAATTTTATGGGTTCCATGGAACTTTGGACCAAAATGGGTGATTCTATGGCCAATAGGATGCAATGGGATTATATGAGGTCAAAGGCAGGTCATTGGAACTTTTATGGGTTCCATGGAACATTTTGACCAAAATGGGTGATTCTATGGCCAATCGGATGCAATGGGATTATCTGAGGTCAAAGGCGGGTCATTGGAACTTTTATAGGTTCCATGGGGCATTTGGACCAAAATGGGTGATTATATGGCCAATCGGATGCAATGGGATTATCTGAGGTCATAGGTGGGTCATTGGAACTTTTATGGGTTCCATGGAACATTTGGACAAAAATGGGTAATTCTATGGCCAATCGGATGCAATGGGATTATCTGAGGTCACAGGAAGGTCATTGGAACTTTTAATTGTTCCATGGAACATTTGGACCAAAATGGATGATTCTATGGTTAATCGGATGCAATGGGATTATCTGAGGTCAAAGGCGGGTCATTGGAAGTTTTATGGGTTCCATGGAACATTTGGACCAAAATGGGTGCTTCAATTGCCAATCGGATGCAATGGGATTATCTGAGGTCATAAGCGGGTCATTGGAACTTTTATGGGTGCCATGGAACATTTGGACCAAAGTGGGTGATTCTATGGCCAATCGGATGCAATAGGATTATCTGAGGTCACAGGAAGGTCATTGGAACTTTTAATGGTTCCATGGAACATTTGGACCAAAATGGGTGATTCTATGGCCAATCGGATGCAATGGGATTATCTGAGGTCAAAGGCGGGTCATTGGAACTTTTATAGGTTCCATGGGGCATTTGGACCAAATGGGTGATTATATGGCCAATCGGATGCAATGGGATTATCTGAGGTCATAGGTGAGTCATTGGAACTTTTATGGGTTCCATGGAACATTTGGACAAAAATGGGTAATTCTATGGCCAATCGGATGCAATTGGATTATCTGAGGTCACAGGTGGGTCATTGGAAGTTTTATGGGTTCCATGGAACATTTGGACCAAAATGGGTGATTCTATGGCCAATCGGATGCAATGGGATGATCTGAGGTCAAAGGCGGGTCATTGGAACTTTTATGGGTTCCATGGAACATTTGGACCAAAATGGGTGATTCTATGGCCAATCGGATGCAATGGGATTATCTGAGGTCACAGGAAGGTCATTGGAAATCTTAATGGTTCCATGGAACATTTGGACCAAAATGGGTGATTCTATGGCCAATCGGATGCAATGGGATTATCTGAGGTCACAGGAAGTTCATTAAAATTTTTAATGGTTCCATGGAACATTTGGACCAAAATGGGTGATTCTATGGCCAATCGGATGCAATGGGATTATCTGAGGTCAAAGGCGGGTCATTGGAACATTTAATGGTCACATGGAACATTTGGACCAAAATGGGTGATTCCATAGCCAGAGGTCCAGAGGTCAAAGGCGGGTCATTGGAACTTTTATAGGTTCCATGGGGCATTTGGACCAAAATGGGTGATTATATGGCCAATCGGATGCAATGGGATTATCTGAGGTCACAGGAAGGTCATTGGAACTTTTAATGGTTCCATGGAACATTTGGACCAAAATGGGTGATTCTATGGCCAATCGGATGCAATGGGATTATATGAGGTCAAAGGCGGGTCATTGGAAGTTTTATGGGTTCCATGGAACATTTGGACCAAAATGGGTGATTCTATGGCCAATCGGATGCAATGGGATGATCTGAGGTCAAAGGCGGGTCATTGGAACTTTTATGGGTTCCATGGAACATTTGGACCAAAATGGGTGATTCTATGGCCAATCGGATGCAATGGGATTATCTGAGGTCACAGGAAGGTCATTGGAAATCTTAATGGTTCCATGGAACATTTGGACCAAAATGGGTGATTCTATGGCCAATCGGATGCAATGGGATTTTCTGAGGTCACAGGAAGGTCATTAGAACTTTTAATGGTTCCATTGAACATTTGGACCAAAATGGGTGATTCTATGGCCAATCGGATGCAATGGGATTATCTGAGGTCAAAGGCGGGTCATTGGAACTTTTATGGGTTCCATGGAACATTTGGACCAAAATGGGTGATTCTATGGCCAATCGGATGCAATGGGATTATCTGAGGTCACAGGAAGTTCATTGGAACTTTTAATGGTTTCATGGAACATTTGGACCAAAATGGGTGATTCTATGGCCAATCGGATGCAGTGGCATTATCTAAGGTCATAGACGGGTCATTGGAACTTTTAATAGTCCTATGGAACATTTGGACCAAAATGGGTGATTCTATGGCCAATCGGATGCAATGGGATTATCTGAGGTCACAGGAAGTTCATTAGAATTTTTAATGGTTCCATTGAACATTTGGACCAAAATGGGTGATTCTATGGCCAATCGGATGCAATGGGATTATCTGAGGTCACAGGAAGGTCATTGGAAATCTTAATGGTTCCATGGAACATTTGGACCAAAATGGGTGATTCTATGGCCAATCGGATGCAATGGGATTTTCTGAGGTCACAGGAAGGTCATTGGAAATCTTAATGGTTCCATGGAACATTTGGACCAAAATGGGTGATTCTATGGCCAATCGGATGCAATGGGATGATCTGAGGTCAAAGGCGGGTCATTGGAACTTTTATGGGTTCCATGGAACATTTGGACCAAAATGGGTGATTCTATGGCCAATCGGATGCAATGGGATTATCTGAGGTCACAGGAAGGTCATTGGAAATCTTAATGGTTCCATGGAACATTTGGACCAAAATGGGTGATTCTATGGCCAATCGGATGCAATGGGATTTTCTGAGGTCACAGGAAGGTCATTAGAACTTTTAATGGTTCCATTGAACATTTGGACCAAAATGGGTGATTCTATGGCCAATCGGATGCAATGGGATTATCTGAGGTCAAAGGCGGGTCATTGGAACTTTTATGGGTTCCATGGAACATTTGGACCAAAATGGGTGATTCTATGGCCAATCGGATGCAATGGGATTATCTGAGGTCACAGGAAGTTCATTGGAACTTTTAATGGTTTCATGGAACATTTGGACCAAAATGGGTGATTCTATGGCCAATCGGATGCAGTGGGATTATCTGAGGTCATAGGCGGGTCATTGGAACTTTTATGGGTTCCATGGAACATTTCTGCCGAAATGGGTGATTCTATGGCCAATCGGATGCAATGGGATTATCTGAGGTCACTGGAAGGTCATTGGAACTTTTAATGGTTCCATGGAACATTTGGACCAAAATGGGTGATTCTATGGCCAATCGGATGCAATGGGATTATATGAGGTCAAAGGCGGGTCATTGGAAGTTTTATGGGTTCCATGGAACATTTGGACTCGGATGCAATGGGATTATCTGAGGTCACTGGAAGGTCATTGGAACTTTTAATGGTTCCATGGAACATTTGGACCAAAATGGGTGATTCTATGGCCAATCGGATGCAATGGGATTATCTGAGGTCAAAGGCGGGTCATTGGAACTTGTATAGGTTCCATGGGGCATTTGGACCAAAATGGGTGATTCTATGGCCAATCGGATGCAATGGGATTATATGAGGTCATAGGCGGGTCATTGGAACTTTTATGAGTTCCATGGAACATTTGGACCAAAATGGGTGATTCTTTGGCCAATCGGATGCAATGGGATTATCTGAGGTCACTGGAAGGTCATTGGAACTTTTAATAGTTCCATGGAACATATGGACATAATTGGATGATTCTATGGCCAATCGGATGCAATGGGATTATATGAGGTCAAAGGCGGGTCATTGGAAGTTTTATGGGTTCCATGGAACATTTGGACCAAAAGGGGTGATTCTATGGCCAATCGGATGCAATGGGATTTTCTGAGGTCATAGGCGGGTCATAGGAACTTTTATGGGTTCCATGGATTATTTGGACCAAAATGGGTGATTCTCTGGCCAATCGGATGCAATGGGATTATCTGAGGTCAAAGGCGGGTCATTGGAAGTTTTATGGGTTCCATGGAACATTTGGACCAAAATGGGTGATTCTATGGACAATCGGATGCAATGGGATTATCTGAGGTCAAAGGCGGGTCATTGGAAGTTTTATGGGTTCCATGGAACATTTAGACCAAAATGGGTGATTCTATGGCCAATCGGATGCAATGGGATTATATGAGGTCAAAGGCGGGTCATTGGAAATTTTATGGGTTCCATGGAACTTTGGACCAAAATGGGTGATTCTATGGCCAATAGGATGCAATGGGATTATATGAGGTCAAAGGCAGGTCATTGGAACTTTTATGGGTTCCATGGAACATTTTGACCAAAATGGGTGATTCTATGGCCAATCGGATGCAATGGGATTATCTGAGGTCAAAGGCGGGTCATTGGAACTTTTATAGGTTCCATGGGGCATTTGGACCAAAATGGGTGATTATATGGCCAATCGGATGCAATGGGATTATCTGAGGTCATAGGTGGGTCATTGGAACTTTTATGGGTTCCATGGAACATTTGGACAAAAATGGGTAATTCTATGGCCAATCGGATGCAATGGGATTATCTGAGGTCACAGGAAGGTCATTGGAACTTTTAATTGTTCCATGGAACATTTGGACCAAAATGGATGATTCTATGGTTAATCGGATGCAATGGGATTATCTGAGGTCAAAGGCGGGTCATTGGAAGTTTTATGGGTTCCATGGAACATTTGGACCAAAATGGGTGCTTCAATTGCCAATCGGATGCAATGGGATTATCTGAGGTCATAAGCGGGTCATTGGAACTTTTATGGGTGCCATGGAACATTTGGACCAAAGTGGGTGATTCTATGGCCAATCGGATGCAATAGGATTATCTGAGGTCACAGGAAGGTCATTGGAACTTTTAATGGTTCCATGGAACATTTGGACCAAAATGGGTGATTCTATGGCCAATCGGATGCAATGGGATTATCTGAGGTCAAAGGCGGGTCATTGGAACTTTTATAGGTTCCATGGGGCATTTGGACCAAATGGGTGATTATATGGCCAATCGGATGCAATGGGATTATCTGAGGTCATAGGTGAGTCATTTTAACTTTTATGGGTTCCATGGAACATTTGGACAAAAATGGGTAATTCTATGGCCAATCGGATGCAATTGGATTATCTGAGGTCACAGGTGGGTCATTGGCACATTTATGGGTTCCATGGATTATTTTTACCAAAATGGGTGATTCTATGGCCAATCGGATGCAATGGGATTATCTGAGGTCACAGGAAGGTCATTGGAACTTTTATGGGTTCCATGGAACATTTGGTCCAAAATGGGTGATTCTATGGCCAATAGGATGCAATGGGATTATCTGAGGTCAAAGGCGGGTCATTGGAACTTTTATGGGTTCCATGGAACTTTGGACCAAAATGGGTGATTCTATGGCCAATCTTATGCAATGGGATTATATGAGGTCAAAGGCAGGTCATTGGAACTTTTATGGGTTCCATGGAACATTTGGACCAAAATGGGTGATTCTATGGCCAATCGGATGCAATGGGATTATCTGAGGTCAAAGGCTGGTCATTGGAACTTTTATAGGTTCCATGGGCATTTGGACCAAAATGGGTGATTCTATGGCCAATCGGATGCAATGGGATTATCTGAGGTCACAGGAAGCTCATTAGAACTTTTAATGGTTCCATGGAACATTTGGACCAAAATGGGTGATTCTATGGCCAATCGGATGCAATGGGATTATCTGAGGTCACAGGAAGGTCATTAGAACTTTTAATGGTTCCATGGAACATTGGGACCAAAATGGGTGATTCTATGGCCAATCGGATGCAATGGGATTATCTGAGGTCACAGGAAGGTCATTGGAACTTTTAATGGTTTCATGGAACATTTGGTCTAAAATGGGTGATTCTATGGCCAATCGGATGCAGTAGGATTATCTAAGGTCATAGACGGGTCATTGGAACTTTTAATGGTCCCATGGAACATTTGGACCAAAATGGGTGATTCTATGGCCAATCGGATGCAATGGGATTATCTGAGGTCACAGGAAGTTCATTAGAACTTTTAATGGTTTCATTGAACATTTGGACCAAAATGGGTGATTCTATGGCCAATCGGATGCAATGGGATTATCTTAGGTCAAAGGCGGGTCATTGGAACTTTTAATGGTCCCATGGAACATTTGGACCAAAATGGGTGATTCTAGGCCAATCGGATGCAATGGGATTATCTGAGGTCAAAGGCGGGTCATTGTAACTTTAAATAGTCCCATGGAACATTTGGACCAAAATGGGTGATTCTATGGCCAATCGGATGCAATGGGATTATCTGAGGTCATAGGCGGGTCAATGGAACTTTTATGGGTTCCAAGGAACATTTGGACCAAAATGGGTGATTTATGGCCAATCTGATGCAATGGGATTATCTGAGGTCATAGGCGGGTCATTGGAACTTTTATGGGTTCCATGGAACATTTCTACCGAAATGGGTGATTCTATGGCCAATCTGATGCAATGGGATTATCTGAGGTCAGAAGCGGGTCATTGGAACTTTTATAGGTTCCATGGAGCATTTGGACCAAAATGGGTGATTCTATGGCCAATCGGATGCAATGTGATAATCTGAGGTCAAAGGCGGGTCATTGGAACTTTTATGGGTTCCATGGAACATTTCTACCGAAATGGGTGATTCTATGGCTAATCGGATGCAATGGGAATATCTGAGGTCACTGGAAGGTCATTGGAACTTTTAATGGTTCCATGGAACATTTGGACCAAAATGGGTGATTCTACGGCCAATCAGATGCAATGGGATTATATGAGGCCAAAGGCGGGTCATTGGAAGTTTTATGGGTTCCATGGAACATTTGGACCAAAATGGGTGATTCTATGGCCAATCGGATGCAATGGGATTATCTGAGGTCATAGGCGGGTCATTGGAACTTTTATAGGTTCCATGGAACATTTGGACCAAAATGGGTGATTCTATAGCCAATCGGATGCAATGGGATTATCTGAGGTCAAAGGCGGGTCATTGGAAGTTTTATGGGTTCCATGGAACATTTGGACCAAAATGGGTGATTCTATGGCCAATCGGATGCAATGGGATTATCTGAGGTTAAAGGCGGGTCATTGGAAGTTTTATGGGTTCCATGGAACATTTGAACCAAAATGGGTGATTCTATGGCCAATCGGATGCAATGGGATTATATGAGGTCAAAGGCGGGTCATTGGAAGTTTTATGGGTTCCATGGAACATTTGGACCAAAATGGGTGATTCTATGGTCAATCGGATGCAATGGGATTATATGAGGTCAAAGGCGGGTCATTGGAACTTTTATGGGTTCCATGGAACATTTGGACCAAAATGGGTGATTCTATGGCCAATCGGATGCAATGGGATTATCTGAGGTCAAAGGCGGGTCATTGGAACTTTTATAGGTTCCATGGGGCATTTGGACCAAAATGGGTGATTATATAGCCAATCGGATGCAATGGGATTATCTGAGGTCACAGGAAGGTCATTGGAACTTTTCCATGGAACATTTGGACCAAAATGGGTGATTCTATGGCCAATCGGATGCAATGGGATTATATGAGGTCAAAGGCGGGTCATTGGAAGTTTTATGGGTTCCATGGAACATTTGGACCAAAATGGGTGATTCTATGGCCAATCGGATGCAATGGGATTATCTGAGGTCAAAGGCGGGTCATTGGAACTTTTATGGGTTCCATGGAACATTTGGACCAAAATGGGTGATTCTATGGCCAATCGGATGCAATGGGATTATCTGAGGTCACAGGAAGGTCATTGGAACTTTTAATGGTTCCATGGAACATTTGGACCAAAATGGGTGATTCTATGGCCAATCGGATGCAATGGGATTATCTGAGGTCATAGGCGGGTCAATGGAACTTTTATGGGTTCCATGGAACATTTGGACCAAAATGGGTGATTCTATGGCCAATCGGATGCAATGAGATTTTCTGAGGTCACAGGAAGGTCATTAGAACTTTTAATGGTTCCATTGAACATTTGGACCAAAATGGGTGATTCTATGGCCAATCGGATGCAATGGGATTATCTGAGGTCACAGGCGGGTCATTGGAACTTTTATGGGTTCCATGGAACATTTGGACCAAAATGGGTGATTCTATGGCCAATCGGATGCAATGGGATTATCTGAGGTCACAGGAAGGTCATTGGAACTTTTAATGGTTTCATGGAACATTTGGACCAAAATGGGTGATTCTATGGCCAATCGGATGCAGTGGGATTATCTAAGGTCATAGACGGGTCATTGGAACTTTTAATAGTCCTATGGAACATTTGGACCAAAATGGGTGATTCTATGGCCAATCGGATGCAATGGGATTATCTGAGGTCACAGGAAGTTCATTAGAATTTTTAATGGTTCCATGGAACATTTGGACCAAAATGGGTGATTCTATGGCCAATCGGATGCAATGGGATTATCTGAGGTCAAAGGCGGGTCATTGGAACATTTAATGGTCCCATGGAACATTTGGACCAAAATGGGTGATTCTATGGCCAATCGGATGCAATGGGATTATCTGAGGTCATAGGCGGGTCAATGGAACTTTTATGGGTTCCATGGAACATTTGGACCAAACTGGGTGATTCTATGGCCAATCGGATGCAGTGGGATTATCTGAGGTCATAGGCGGGTCATTGGAACTTTTATGGGTTCCATGGAACATTTCTACTATGGGTTCCATGGAACATTTGGACCAAAATGGGTGATTCTATGGCCCATCGGATGCAATGGGATTATCTGAGGTCACTGGAAGGTCATTGGAACTTTTAATGGTTCCATGGAACATTTGGACCAAAATGGGTGATTCTATGGCCAATCGGATGCAATGGGATTATATGAGGTATAAGGTCATTGGAAGTTTTATGGGTTCCATGGAACATTTGGACCAAAATGGGTGATTCTATGGCCAATCGGATGCAATGGAATAATCTGAGGTCATAGGCGGGTCATTGGAACTTTTATGGGTTCCATGGAACGTTTGGACCAAAATGGGTGATTCTATGGCCAATCGGATGCAATGGGATTATCTGAGGTCAAAGGCGGGTCACTGGAAGTTTTATGGGTTCCATGGAACATTTGGACCAAAATGGGTGATTCTATGGCCAATCGGATGCAATGGGATTATCTGAGGTCAAAGGCGGGTCTTTGGAAGTTTTATGGGTTCCATGGAACATTTGGACCAAAATGGGTGATTCTATGGCCAATCGGATGCAATGGGATTATCTGAGGTCATAGGCGGGTCATTGGAACTTTTATGGGTTCCATGGAACATTTGGACCAAATTGGATGATTCTATGGCCAATCGGATGCAATGGGATTATCTGAGGTCATAGGCGGGTCATTGGAACTTTTATGGGTTCCATGGAACATTTGGACCAAAATGGGTGATTCTATGGCCAATTGGATGCAATGGGATTATCTGAGGTCACTGGAAGGTCATTGGAACTTTCAATGGTTCCATGGAACATTTGGAACAAAATGGGTGATTCTATGGCCAATCGGATGCAATGGGATTATCTGAGGTCAAAGGCGGGTCATTGGAACTTTTATAGGTTCCATGGGGCATTTGGACCAAAATGGGTGATTATATGGCCAATCGGATGCAATGGGATTATCTGAGGTCACAGGAAGGTCATTGGAACTTTTATGGGTTCCATGGAACGTTTGGACCAAAATGGGTGATTCTATGGCCAATCGGATGCAATGGGATTATCTGAGGTCAAAGGCGGGTCACTGGAAGTTTTATGGGTTCCATGGAACATTTGGACCAAAATGGGTGATTCTATGGCCAATCGGATGCAATGGGATTATCTGAGGTCAAAGGCGGGTCTTTGGAAGTTTTATGGGTTCCATGGAACATTTGGACCAAAATGGGTGATTCTATGGCCAATCGGATGCAATGGGATTATCTGAGGTCATAGGCGGGTCATTGGAACTTTTATGGGTTCCATGGAACATTTGGACCAAATTGGATGATTCTATGGCCAATCGGATGCAATGGGATTATCTGAGGTCATAGGCGGGTCATTGGAACTTTTATGGGTTCCATGGAACATTTGGACCAAAATGGGTGATTCTATGGCCAATTGGATGCAATGGGATTATCTGAGGTCACTGGAAGGTCATTGGAACTTTCAATGGTTCCATGGAACATTTGGAACAAAATGGGTGATTCTATGGCCAATCGGATGCAATGGGATTATCTGAGGTCAAAGGCGGGTCATTGGAACTTTTATAGGTTCCATGGGGCATTTGGACCAAAATGGGTGATTATATGGCCAATCGGATGCAATGGGATTATCTGAGGTCACAGGAAGGTCATTGGAACTTTTAATGGTTCCATGGAACATTTGGACTAAAATGGGTGATTCTATGGCCAATCGGATGCAATAGGATTATATGAGGTCAAAGGCGGGTCATTGGAACTTTTATGGGTTCCATGGAACATTTGGACCAAAATGGGTGATTCTATGGCCAATCGGATGCAATGGGATGATCTGAGGTCAAAGGCGGGTCATTGGAACTTTTATGGGTTCCATGGAACATTTGGACCAAAATGGGTGATTCTATGGCCAATCGGATGCAATGGGATTATCTGAGGTCACAGGAAGGTCATTGGAACTCTTAATGGTTTCATGGAACATTTGGACCAAAATGGGTGATTCTATGGCCAATCGGATGCAATGGGATTTTCTGAGGTCACAGGAAGGTCATTAGAACTTTTAATGGTTCCATTGAACATTTGGACCAAAATGGGTGATTCTATGGCCAATCGGATGCAATGGGATTATCTGAGGTCAAAGGCGGGTCATTGGAACTTTTATGGGTTCCATGGAACATTTGGACCAAAATGGGTGATTCTATGGCCAATCGGATGCAATGGGATTATCTGAGGTCACAGGAAGGTCATTGGAACTTTTAATGGTTTCATGGAACATTTGGACCAAAATGGGTGATTCTATGGCCAATCGGATGCAGTGGCATTATCTAAGGTCATAGACGGGTCATTGGAACTTTTAATGGTTCCATGGAACATTTGGACCAAAATGGGTGATTCTATGGCCAATTGGATGCAATGGGATTATCTAAGGTTTGAGACTGGTCAGTGGAACTTTAAATGGTCCAATGGAACATTTGGACCAAAATGGGTGATTCTATGGCCAATCGGATGCAATGGGATTATCTGAGGTCAAAGGCGGGTCATTGGAACATTTAATGGTCCCATGGAACATTTGGACCAAAATGGGTGATTCTATGGCCAATCGGATGCAATGGGATTATCTGAGGTCAAAGGCGGGTCATTGGAACATTTAATGGTCCCATGGAACATTTGGACCAAAATGGGTGATTCTATGGCCAATCGGATGCAATGGGATTATCTGAGGTCATAGGTGGGTCATTGGAACATTTAATGGTCCCATGGAACATTTGGACCAAAATGGGTGATTCTATGGCCAATCGGATGCAATGGGATTTTCTGAGGTCACAGGAAGGTCATTGTATTCTATGGCCAATCGGATGCAATGGGATTATCTGAGGTCATAGGCGGGTCATTGGAACATTTAATGGTCCCATGGAACATTTGGACCAAAATGGGTGATTCTATGGCCAATCGGATGCAATGGGATTTTCTGAGGTCACAGGAAGGTCATTGGATTCTATGGCCAATCGGATGCAATGGGATTATCTGAGGTCATAGGCGGGTCATTGGAACATTTAATGGTCCCATGGAACATTTGGACCAAAATGGGTGATTCTATGGCCAATCGGATGCAATGGGATTATCTGAGGTCAAAGGCGGGTCATTGGAACATTTAATGGTTCCATGGAACATTTGGACCAAAATGGGTGATTCTATGGCCAATCGGATGCAATGGGATTATCTGAGGTCACAGGAAGGTCATTGGAACTCTTAATGGTTTCATGGAACACTTGGACCAAAATGGGTGATTCTATGGCCAATCGGATGCAATGGGATTATCTGAGGTCAAAGGCGGGTCATTGGAACATTTAATGGTCCCATGGAACATTTGGACCAAAATGGGTGATTCTATGGCCAATCGGATGCAATGGGATTATCTGAGGTCAAAGGCGGGTCATTGGAACTTTTTATGGTCCCATGGAACATTTGGACCAAAATGGGTGATTCTATGGCCAATCGGATGCAATGGGATTATCTGAGGTCATAGGCGGGTCAATGGAACTTTTATGGGTTCCATGGAACATTTGGACCAAAATGGGTGATTCTATGGCCAATCGGATGCAGTGGGATTATCTGAGGTCATAGGCGGGTCATTGGAACTTTTATGGGTTCCATGGAACATTTCTGCCGAAATGGGTGATTCTATGGCCAATCGGATGCAATGGGATTATCTGAGGTCACTGGAAGGTCATTGGAACTTTTAATGGTTCCATGGAACATTTGGACCAAAATGGGTGATTCTATGGCCAATCGGATGCAATGGGATTATATGAGGTCAAAGACGGGTCATTGAAAGTTTTATGGGTTCCATGGAACATTTGGACTCGGATGCAATGGGATTATCTGAGGTCACTGGAAGGTCATTGGAACTTTTAATGGTTCCATGGAACATTTGGACCAAAATGGGTGATTCTATGGCCAATCGGATGCAATGGGATTATCTGAGGTCAAAGGCGGGTCATTGGAACTTGTATAGGTTCCATGGGGAATTTGGACCAAAATGGGTGATTCTATGGCCAATCGGATGCAATGGGATTATCTGAGGTCATAGGCGGGTCATTGGAACTTTTATGGGTTCCATGGAACATTTGGACCAAAATGGGTGATTCTTTGGCCAATCGGATGCAATGGGATTATCTTAGGTCACTGGAAGGTCATTGGAACTTTTAATAGTTCCATGGAACATTTGGACATAATTGGATGATTCTATGGCCAATCGGATGCAATGGGATTATATGAGGTCAAAGGCGGGTCATTGGAAGTTTTATGGGTTCCATGGAACATTTGGACCAAAAGGGGTGATTCTATGGCCAATCGGATGCAATGGGATTATCTGAGGTCATAGGCGGGTCATAGGAACTTTTATGGGTTCCATGGAACATTTGGACCAAAATGGGTGATTCTCTGGCCAATCGGATGCAATGGGATTATCTGAGGTCAAAGGCGGGTCATTGGAAGTTTTATGGGTTCCATGGAACATTTGGACCAAAATGGGTGATTCTATGGCCAATCGGATGCAATGGGATTATCTGAGGTCAAAGGCGGGTCATTGGAAGTTTTATGGGTTCCATGGAACATTTAGACCAAAATGGGTGATTCTATGGCCAATCGGATGCAATGGGATTATATGAGGTCAAAGGCGGGTCATTGGAAATTTTATGGGTTCCATGGAACTTTGGACCAAAATGGGTGATTCTATGGCCAATAGGATGCAATGGGATTATATGAGGTCAAAGGCAGGTCATTGGAACTTTTATGGGTTCCATGGAACATTTGGACCAAAATGGGTGATTCTATGGCCAATCGGATGCAATGGGATTATCTGAGGTCAAAGGCGGGTCATTGGAACTTTTATGGGTTACATGGGGCATTTGGACCAAAATGGGTGATTATATGGCCAATCGGATGCAATGGGATTATCTGAGGTCATAGGTGGGTCATTGGAACTTTTATGGGTTTCATGGAACATTTGGACAAAAATGGGTAATTCTATGGCCAATCGGATGCAATGGGATTATCTGAGGTCACAGGAAGGTCATTGGAACTTTTAATTGTTCCATGGAACATTTGGACCAAAATGGATGATTCTATGGTCAATCGGATGCAATGGGATTATATGAAGTCAAAGGCGGGTCATTGGAAGTTTTATGGGTTCCATGGAACATTTGGACCAAAATGGGTGCTTCAATGGCCAATCGGATGCAATGGGATTATCTGAGGTCATAAGCGGGTCATTGGAACTTTTATGGGTGCCATGGAACATTTGGACCAAAGTGGGTGATTCTATGGCCAATCGGATGCAATAGGATTATCTGAGGTCACAGGAAGGTCATTGGAACTTTTAATGGTTCCATGGAACATTTGGACCAAAATGGGTGATTCTATGGCCAATCGGATGCAATGGGATTATCTGAGGTCAAAGGCGGGTCATTGGAACTTTTATAGGTTCCATGGGGCATTTGGACCAAAATGGGTGATTCTATGGCCAATCGGATGCAATGGGATTATCTGAGGTCATAGGAAGGTCATTGGAACTTTTAATGGTTCCATGGAACATTTGGACCAAAATGGGTGATTCTATGGCCAATCGGATGCAATGGGATTATCTGAGGTCACAGGAAGGTCATTGGAACTTTTAATGGTTCCATGGAACATTTGGACCAAAATGGGTGATTCTATGGCCAATCGGATGCAATGGGATTATCTGAAGTCACAGACGGGTCATTGGAACTTTTATGGGTTCCATGGAACATTTGGACCAAAATGGGTGATTCTATGGCCAATCGGATGCAATGGGATTATCTGAGGTCACAGGAAGGTCATTGGAACTTTTCCATGGAACATTTGGACCAAAATGGGTGATTCTATGGCCAATCGGATGCAATGGAATTATCTGACGTCATAGGCGGGTCATTGGAACTTTTATGGGTTCCATGGAACGTTTGGACCAAAATGGGTGATTCTATGGCCAATCGGATGCAATGGGATTATCTGAGGTCAAAGGCGGGTCACTGGAAGTTTTATGGGTTCCATGGAACATTTGGACCAAAATGGGTGATTCTATGGCCAATCGGATGCAATGGGATTATCTGAGGTCAAAGGCGGGTCTTTGGAAGTTTTATGGGTTCCATGGAACATTTGGACCAAAATGGGTGATTCTATGGCCAATCGGATGCAATGGGATTATCTGAGGTCACAGGAAGGTCATTGGAACTTTTAATGGTTTCATGGAACATTTGGACCAAAATGGGTGATTCTATGGCCAATCGGATGCAGTGGCATTATCTAAGGTCATAGACGGGTCATTGGAACTTTTAATGGTTCCATGGAACATTTGGACCAAAATGGGTGATTCTATGGCCAATCGGATGCAATGGGATTATCTGAGGTCACAGGAAGGTCATTGGAACTTTTAATGGTCCAATGGAACATTTGGACCAAAATGGGTGATTCTATGGCCAATCGGATGCAATGGGATTATCTGAGGTCAAAGGCGGGTCATTGGAACTTTTATGGGTTCCATGGAACATTTGGACCAAAATGGGTGATTCTATGGCCAATCGGATGCAATGGGATTATCTGAGGTCACAGGAAGAACATTGGAACTTTTAATGGTTCCATGGAACATTTGAACCAAAATGGGTGATTCTATGGCCAATCGGATGCAATGGGATTATCTGAGGTCATAGGCGGGTCAATGGAACTTTTATGGGTTCCATGGAACATTTGGACCAAAATGGGTGATTCTATGGCCAATCGGATGCAATGGGATTTTCTGAGGTCACAGGAAGGTCATTAGAACTTTTAATGGTTCCATTGAACATTTGGACCAAAATGGGTGATTCTATGGCCAATCGGATGCAATGGGATTATCTGAGGTCACAGGCGGGTCATTGGAACTTTTATGGGTTCCATGGAACATTTGGACCAAAATGGGTGATTCTATGGCCAATCGGATGCAATGGGATTATCTGAGGTCACAGGAAGGTCATTGGAACTTTTAATGGTTTCATGGAACATTTGGACCAAAATGGGTGATTCTATGGCCAATCGGATGCAGTGGGATTATCAAAGGTCATAGACGGGTCATTGGAACTTTTAATAGTCCTATGGAACATTTGGACCAAAATGGGTGATTCTATGGCCAATCGGATGCAATGGGTTTATCTGAGGTCACAGGCGGGTCATTGGAACTTTTATGGGTTCCATGGAACATTTGGACCAAAATGGGTGATTCTATGGCCAATCGGATGCAATGGGATTATCTGAGGTCACAGGAAGGTCATTGGAACTTTTATGGGTTCCATGGAACATTTGGACCAAAATGGGTGATTCTATGGCCAATTGGATGCAATGGGATTATCTGAGGTCACTGGAAGGTCATTGGAACTTTCAATGGTTCCATGGAACATTTGGAACAAAATGGGTGATTCTATGGCCAATCGGATGCAATGGGATTATCTGAGGTCAAAGGCGGGTCATTGGAACTTTTATAGGTTCCATGGGGCATTTGGACCAAAATGGGTGATTATATGGCCAATCGGATGCAATGGGATTATCTGAGGTCACAGGAAGGTCATTGGAACTTTTAATGGTTCCATGGAACATTTGGACTAAAATGGGTGATTCTATGGCCAATCGGATGCAATGGGATTATATGAGGTCAAAGGCGGGTCATTGGAAGTTTTATGGGTTCCATGGAACATTTGGACCAAAATGGGTGATTCTATGGCCAATCGGATGCAATGGGATGATCTGAGGTCAAAGGCGGGTCATTGGAACTTTTATGGGTTCCATGGAACATTTGGACCAAAATGGGTGATTCTATGGCCAATCGGATGCAATGGGATTATCTGAGGTCACAGGAAGGTCATTGGAACTCTTAATGGTTTCATGGAACATTTGGACCAAAATGGGTGATTCTATGGCCAATCGGATGCAGTGGCATTATCTAAGGTCATAGACGGGTCATTGGAACTTTTAATGGTTCCATGGAACATTTGGACCAAAATGGGTGATTCTATGGCCAATTGGATGCAATGGGATTATCTAAGGTTTGAGACTGGTCAGTGGAACTTTTAATGGTCCAATGGAACATTTGGACCAAAATGGGTGATTCTATGGCCAATCGGATGCAATGGGATTATCTGAGGTCAAAGGCGGGTCATTGGAACATTTAATGGTCCCATGGAACATTTGGACCAAAATGGGTGATTCTATGGCCAATCGGATGCAATGGGATTATCTGAGGTCAAAGGCGGGTCATTGGAACATTTAATGGTCCCATGGAACATTTGGACCAAAATGGGTGATTCTATGGCCAATCGGATGCAATGGGATTATCTGAGGTCATAGGCGGGTCATTGGAACATTTAATGGTCCCATGGAACATTTGGACCAAAATGGGTGATTCTATGGCCAATCGGATGCAATGGGATTTTCTGAGGTCACAGGAAGGTCATTGTATTCTATGGCCAATCGGATGCAATGGGATTATCTGAGGTCATAGGCGGGTCATTGGAACATTTAATGGTCCCATGGAACATTTGGACCAAAATGGGTGATTCTATGGCCAATCGGATGCAATGGGATTTTCTGAGGTCACAGGAAGGTCATTGGATTCTATGGCCAATCGGATGCAATGGGATTATCTGAGGTCATAGGCGGGTCATTGGAACATTTAATGGTCCCATGGAACATTTGGACCAAAATGGGTGATTCTATGGCCAATCGGATGCAATGGGATTATCTGAGGTCAAAGGCGGGTCATTGGAACATTTAATGGTTCCATGGAACATTTGGACCAAAATGGGTGATTCTATGGCCAATCGGATGCAATGGGATTATCTGAGGTCACAGGAAGGTCATTGGAACTCTTAATGGTTTCATGGAACACTTGGACCAAAATGGGTGATTCTATGGCCAATCGGATGCAATGGGATTATCTGAGGTCAAAGGCGGGTCATTGGAACATTTAATGGTCCCATGGAACATTTGGACCAAAATGGGTGATTCTATGGCCAATCGGATGCAATGGGATTATCTGAGGTCAAAGGCGGGTCATTGGAACTTTTAATGGTCCCATGGAACATTTGGACCAAAATGGGTGATTCTATGGCCAATCGGATGCAATGGGATTATCTGAGGTCATAGGCGGGTCAATGGAACTTTTATGGGTTCCATGGAACATTTGGACCAAAATGGGTGATTCTATGGCCAATCGGATGCAGTGGGATTATCTGAGGTCATAGGCGGGTCATTGGAACTTTTATGGGTTCCATGGAACATTTCTGCCGAAATGGGTGATTCTATGGCCAATCGGATGCAATGGGATTATCTGAGGTCACTGGAAGGTCATTGGAACTTTTAATGGTTCCATGGAACATTTGGACCAAAATGGGTGATTCTATGGCCAATCGGATGCAATGGGATTATATGAGGTCAAAGACGGGTCATTGAAAGTTTTATGGGTTCCATGGAACATTTGGACTCGGATGCAATGGGATTATCTGAGGTCACTGGAAGGTCATTGGAACTTTTAATGGTTCCATGGAACATTTGGACCAAAATGGGTGATTCTATGGCCAATCGGATGCAATGGGATTATCTGAGGTCAAAGGCGGGTCATTGGAACTTGTATAGGTTCCATGGGGAATTTGGACCAAAATGGGTGATTCTATGGCCAATCGGATGCAATGGGATTATCTGAGGTCATAGGCGGGTCATTGGAACTTTTATGGGTTCCATGGAACATTTGGACCAAAATGGGTGATTCTTTGGCCAATCGGATGCAATGGGACTATCTTAGGTCACTGGAAGGTCATTGGAACTTTTAATAGTTCCATGGAACATTTGGACATAATTGGATGATTCTATGGCCAATCGGATGCAATGGGATTATATGAGGTCAAAGGCGGGTCATTGGAAGTTTTATGGGTGCCATGGAACATTTGGACCAAAAGGGGTGATTCTATGGCCAATCGGATGCAATGGGATTATCTGAGGTCATAGGCGGGTCATAGGAACTTTTATGGGTTCCATGGAACATTTGGACCAAAATGGGTGATTCTCTGGCCAATCGGATGCAATGGGATTATCTGAGGTCAAAGGCGGGTCATTGGAAGTTTTATGGGTTCCATGGAACATTTGGACCAAAATGGGTGATTCTATGGCCAATCGGATGCAATGGGATTATCTGAGGTCAAAGGCGGGTCATTGGAAGTTTTATGGGTTCCATGGAACATTTAGACCAAAATGGGTGATTCTATGGCCAATCGGATGCAATGGGATTATATGAGGTCAAAGGCGGGTCATTGGAAATTTTATGGGTTCCATGGAACTTTGGACCAAAATGGGTGATTCTATGGCCAATAGGATGCAATGGGATTATATGAGGTCAAAGGCAGGTCATTGGAACTTTTATGGGTTCCATGGAACATTTGGACCAAAATGGGTGATTCTATGGCCAATCGGATGCAATGGGATTATCTGAGGTCAAAGGCGGGTCATTGGAACTTTTATGGGTTCCATGGAACATTTGGACCGAAATGGGTGATTCTATGGCCAATCGGATGCAATGGGATTATCTGAGGTCACAGGAAGGTCATTGGAACTTTTAATGGTTTCATGGAACATTTGGACCAAAATGGGTGATTCTATGGCCAATCGGATGCAGTGGCATTATCTAAGGTCATAGACGGGTCATTGGAACTTTTAATGGTTCCATGGAACATTTGGACCAAAATGGGTGATTCTATGGCCAATTGGATGCAATGGGATTATCTAAGGTTTGAGACTGGTCAGTGGAACTTTTAATGGTCCAATGGAACATTTGGACCAAAATGGGTGATTCTATGGCCAATCGGATGCAATGGGATTATCTGAGGTCAAAGGCGGGTCATTGGAACATTTAATGGTCCCATGGAACATTTGGACCAAAATGGGTGATTCTATGGCCAATCGGATGCAATGGGATTATCTGAGGTCAAAGGCGGGTCATTGGAACATTTAATGGTCCCATGGAACATTTGGACCAAAATGGGTGATTCTATGGCCAATCGGATGCAATGGGATTATCTGAGGTCATAGGCGGGTCATTGGAACATTTAATGGTCCCATGGAACATTTGGACCAAAATGGGTGATTCTATGGCCAATAGGATGCAATGGGATTATATGAGGTCAAAGGCAGGTCATTGGAACTTTTATGGGTTCCATGGAACATTTGGACCAAAATGGGTGATTCTATGGACAATCGGATGCAATGGGATTATCTGAGGTCAAAGGCGGGTCATTGGAAGTTTTATGGGTTCCATGGAACATTTAGACCAAAATGGGTGATTCTATGGCCAATCGGATGCAATGGGATTATATGAGGTCAAAGGCGGGTCATTGGAAGTTTTATGGGTTCCATGGAACATTTAGACCAAAATGGGTGATTCTATGGCCAATCGGATGCAATGGGATTATCTGAGGTCATAGGCGGGTCATTGGAACATTTAATGGTCCCATGGAACATTTGGACCAAAATGGGTGATTCTATGGCCAATAGGATGCAATGGGATTATATGAGGTCAAAGGCGGGTCATTGGAAGTTTTATGGGTTCCATGGAACATTTGGACCAAAATGGGTGATTCTATGGACAATCGGATGCAATGGGATTATCTGAGGTCAAAGGCGGGTCATTGGAAGTTTTATGGGTTCCATGGAACATTTAGACCAAAATGGGTGATTCTATGGCCAATCGGATGCAATGGGATTATATGAGGTCAAAGGCGGGTCATTGGAAATTTTATGGGTTCCATGGAACTTTGGACCAAAATGGGTGATTCTATGGCCAATAGGATGCAATGGGATTATATGAGGTCAAAGGCAGGTCATTGGAACTTTTATGGGTTCCATGGAACATTTTGACCAAAATGGGTGATTCTATGGCCAATCGGATGCAATGGGATTATCTGAGGTCAAAGGCGGGTCATTGGAACTTTTATAGGTTCCATGGGGCATTTGGACCAAAATGGGTGATTATATGGCCAATCGGATGCAATGGGATTATCTGAGGTCATAGGTGGGTCATTGGAACTTTTATGGGTTCCATGGAACATTTGGACAAAAATGGGTAATTCTATGGCCAATCGGATGCAATGGGATTATCTGAGGTCACAGGAAGGTCATTGGAACTTTTAATTGTTCCATGGAACATTTGGACCAAAATGGATGATTCTATGGTTAATCGGATGCAATGGGATTATCTGAGGTCAAAGGCGGGTCATTGGAAGTTTTATGGGTTCCATGGAACATTTGGACCAAAATGGGTGCTTCAATTGCCAATCGGATGCAATGGGATTATCTGAGGTCATAAGCGGGTCATTGGAACTTTTATGGGTGCCATGGAACATTTGGACCAAAGTGGGTGATTCTATGGCCAATCGGATGCAATAGGATTATCTGAGGTCACAGGAAGGTCATTGGAACTTTTAATGGTTCCATGGAACATTTGGACCAAAATGGGTGATTCTATGGCCAATCGGATGCAATGGGATTATCTGAGGTCAAAGGCGGGTCATTGGAACTTTTATAGGTTCCATGGGGCATTTGGACCAAATGGGTGATTATATGGCCAATCGGATGCAATGGGATTATCTGAGGTCATAGGTGAGTCATTGGAACTTTTATGGGTTCCATGGAACATTTGGACAAAAATGGGTAATTCTATGGCCAATCGGATGCAATTGGATTATCTGAGGTCACAGGTGGGTCATTGGCACATTTATGGGTTCCATGGATTATTTTTACCAAAATGGGTGATTCTATGGCCAATCGGATGCAATGGGATTATCTGAGGTCACAGGAAGGTCATTGGAACTTTTATGGGTTCCATGGAACATTTGGTCCAAAATGGGTGATTCTATGGCCAATAGGATGCAATGGGATTATCTGAGGTCAAAGGCGGGTCATTGGAACTTTTATGGGTTCCATGGAACTTTGGACCAAAATGCGTGATTCTATGGCCAATCTTATGCAATGGGATTATATGAGGTCAAAGGCAGGTCATTGGAACTTTTATGGGTTCCATGGAACATTTGGACCAAAATGGGTGATTCTATGGCCAATCGGATGCAATGGGATTATCTGAGGTCAAAGGCTGGTCATTGGAACTTTTATAGGTTCCATGGGCATTTGGACCAAAATGGGTGATTCTATGGCCAATCGGATGCAATGGGATTATCTGAGGTCACAGGAAGCTCATTAGAACTTTTAATGGTTCCATGGAACATTGGGACCAAAATGGGTGATTCTATGGCCAATCGGATGCAATGGGATTATCTGAGGTCACAGGAAGGTCATTAGAACTTTTAATGGTTCCATGGAACATTGGGACCAAAATGGGTGATTCTATGGCCAATCGGATGCAATGGGATTATCTGAGGTCACAGGAAGGTCATTGGAACTTTTAATGGTTTCATGGAACATTTGGTCTAAAATGGGTGATTCTATGGCCAATCGGATGCAGTAGGATTATCTAAGGTCATAGACGGGTCATTGGAACTTTTAATGGTCCCATGGAACATTTGGACCAAAATGGGTGATTCTATGGCCAATCGGATGCAATGGGATTATCTGAGGTCACAGGAAGTTCATTAGAACTTTTAATGGTTTCATTGAACATTTGGACCAAAATGGGTGATTCTATGGCCAATCGGATGCAATGGGATTATCTTAGGTCAAAGGCGGGTCATTGGAACTTTTAATGGTCCCATGGAACATTTGGACCAAAATGGGTGATTCTATGCCAATCGGATGCAATGGGATTATCTGAGGTCAAAGGCGGGTCATTGTAACTTTAAATAGTCCCATGGAACATTTGGACCAAAATGGGTGATTCTATGGCCAATCGGATGCAATGGGATTATCTGAGGTCATAGGCGGGTCAATGGAACTTTTATGGGTTCCAAGGAACATTTGGACCAAAATGGGTGATTTTATGGCCAATCGGATGCAATGGGATTATCTGAGGTCATAGGCGGGTCATTGGAACTTTTATGGGTTCCATGGAACATTTCTACCGAAATGGGTGATTCTATGGCCAATCTGATGCAATGGGATTATCTGAGGTCAGAAGCGGGTCATTGGAACTTTTATAGGTTCCATGGAGCATTTGGACCAAAATGGGTGATTCTATGGCCAATCGGATGCAATGTGATAATCTGAGGTCAAAGGCGGGTCATTGGAACTTTTATGGGTTCCATGGAACATTTCTACCGAAATGGGTGATTCTATGGCTAATCGGATGCAATGGGATTATCTGAGGTCACTGGAAGGTCATTGGAACTTTTAATGGTTCCATGGAACATTTGGACCAAAATGGGTGATTCTACGGCCAATCAGATGCAATGGGATTATATGAGGCCAAAGGCGGGTCATTGGAAGTTTTATGGGTTCCATGGAACATTTGGACCAAAATGGGTGATTCTATGGCCAATCGGATGCAATGGGATTATCTGAGGTCATAGGCGGGTCATTGGAACTTTTATAGGTTCCATGGAACATTTGGACCAAAATGGGTGATTCTATAGCCAATCGGATGCAATGGGATTATCTGAGGTCAAAGGCGGGTCATTGGAAGTTTTATGGGTTCCATGGAACATTTGGACCAAAATGGGTGATTCTATGGCCAATCGGATGCAATGGGATTATCTGAGGTTAAAGGCGGGTCATTGGAAGTTTTATGGGTTCCATGGAACATTTGAACCAAAATGGGTGATTCTATGGCCAATCGGATGCAATGGGATTATATGAGGTCAAAGGCGGGTCATTGGAAGTTTTATGGGTTCCATGGAACATTTGGACCAAAATGGGTGATTCTATGGTCAATCGGATGCAATGGGATTATATGAGGTCAAAGGCGGGTCATTGGAACTTTTATGGGTTCCATGGAACATTTGGACCAAAATGGGTGATTCTATGGCCAATCGGATGCAATGGGATTATCTGAGGTCAAAGGCGGGTCATTGGAACTTTTATAGGTTCCATGGGGCATTTGGACCAAAATGGGTGATTATATAGCCAATCGGATGCAATGGGATTATCTGAGGTCACAGGAAGGTCATTGGAACTTTTCCATGGAACATTTGGACCAAAATGGGTGATTCTATGGCCAATCGGATGCAATGGGATTATATGAGGTCAAAGGCGGGTCATTGGAAGTTTTATGGGTTCCATGGAACATTTGGACCAAAATGGGTGATTCTATGGCCAATCGGATGCAATGGGATTATCTGAGGTCAAAGGCGGGTCATTGGAACTTTTATGGGTTCCATGGAACATTTGGACCAAAATGGGTGATTCTATGGCCAATCGGATGCAATGGGATTATCTGAGGTCACAGGAAGGTCATTGGAACTTTTAATGGTTCCATGGAACATTTGGACCAAAATGGGTGATTCTATGGCCAATCGGATGCAATGGGATTATCTGAGGTCATAGGCGGGTCAATGGAACTTTTATGGGTTCCATGGAACATTTGGACCAAAATGGGTGATTCTATGGCCAATCGGATGCAATGAGATTTTCTGAGGTCACAGGAAGGTCATTAGAACTTTTAATGGTTCCATTGAACATTTGGACCAAAATGGGTGATTCTATGGCCAATCGGATGCAATGGGATTATCTGAGGTCACAGGCGGGTCATTGGAACTTTTATGGGTTCCATGGAACATTTGGACCAAAATGGGTGATTCTATGGCCAATCGGATGCAATGGGATTATCTGAGGTCACAGGAAGGTCATTGGAACTTTTAATGGTTTCATGGAACATTTGGACCAAAATGGGTGATTCTATGGCCAATCGGATGCAGTGGGATTATCTAAGGTCATAGACGGGTCATTGGAACTTTTAATAGTCCTATGGAACATTTGGACCAAAATGGGTGATTCTATGGCCAATCGGATGCAATGGGATTATCTGAGGTCACAGGAAGTTCATTAGAATTTTTAATGGTTCCATGGAACATTTGGACCAAAATGGGTGATTCTATGGCCAATCGGATGCAATGGGATTATCTGAGGTCAAAGGCGGGTCATTGGAACATTTAATGGTCCCATGGAACATTTGGACCAAAATGGGTGATTCTATGGCCAATCGGATGCAATGGGATTATCTGAGGTCATAGGCGGGTCAATGGAACTTTTATGGGTTCCATGGAACATTTGGACCAAACTGGGTGATTCTATGGCCAATCGGATGCAGTGGGATTATCTGAGGTCATAGGCGGGTCATTGGAACTTTTATGGGTTCCATGGAACATTTCTACTATGGGTTCCATGGAACATTTGGACCAAAATGGGTGATTCTATGGCCCATCGGATGCAATGGGATTATCTGAGGTCACTGGAAGGTCATTGGAACTTTTAATGGTTCCATGGAACATTTGGACCAAAATGGGTGATTCTATGGCCAATCGGATGCAATGGGATTATATGAGGTATAAGGTCATTGGAAGTTTTATGGGTTCCATGGAACATTTGGACCAAAATGGGTGATTCTATGGCCAATCGGATGCAATGGAATAATCTGAGGTCATAGGCGGGTCATTGGAACTTTTATGGGTTCCATGGAACGTTTGGACCAAAATGGGTGATTCTATGGCCAATCGGATGCAATGGGATTATCTGAGGTCAAAGGCGGGTCACTGGAAGTTTTATGGGTTCCATGGAACATTTGGACCAAAATGGGTGATTCTATGGCCAATCGGATGCAATGGGATTATCTGAGGTCAAAGGCGGGTCTTTGGAAGTTTTATGGGTTCCATGGAACATTTGGACCAAAATGGGTGATTCTATGGCCAATCGGATGCAATGGGATTATCTGAGGTCATAGGCGGGTCATTGGAACTTTTATGGGTTCCATGGAACATTTGGACCAAATTGGATGATTCTATGGCCAATCGGATGCAATGGGATTATCTGAGGTCATAGGCGGGTCATTGGAACTTTTATGGGTTCCATGGAACATTTGGACCAAAATGGGTGATTCTATGGCCAATTGGATGCAATGGGATTATCTGAGGTCACTGGAAGGTCATTGGAACTTTCAATGGTTCCATGGAACATTTGGAACAAAATGGGTGATTCTATGGCCAATCGGATGCAATGGGATTATCTGAGGTCAAAGGCGGGTCATTGGAACTTTTATAGGTTCCATGGGGCATTTGGACCAAAATGGGTGATTATATGGCCAATCGGATGCAATGGGATTATCTGAGGTCACAGGAAGGTCATTGGAACTTTTATGGGTTCCATGGAACGTTTGGACCAAAATGGGTGATTCTATGGCCAATCGGATGCAATGGGATTATCTGAGGTCAAAGGCGGGTCACTGGAAGTTTTATGGGTTCCATGGAACATTTGGACCAAAATGGGTGATTCTATGGCCAATCGGATGCAATGGGATTATCTGAGGTCAAAGGCGGGTCTTTGGAAGTTTTATGGGTTCCATGGAACATTTGGACCAAAATGGGTGATTCTATGGCCAATCGGATGCAATGGGATTATCTGAGGTCATAGGCGGGTCATTGGAACTTTTATGGGTTCCATGGAACATTTGGACCAAATTGGATGATTCTATGGCCAATCGGATGCAATGGGATTATCTGAGGTCATAGGCGGGTCATTGGAACTTTTATGGGTTCCATGGAACATTTGGACCAAAATGGGTGATTCTATGGCCAATTGGATGCAATGGGATTATCTGAGGTCACTGGAAGGTCATTGGAACTTTCAATGGTTCCATGGAACATTTGGAACAAAATGGGTGATTCTATGGCCAATCGGATGCAATGGGATTATCTGAGGTCAAAGGCGGGTCATTGGAACTTTTATAGGTTCCATGGGGCATTTGGACCAAAATGGGTGATTATATGGCCAATCGGATGCAATGGGATTATCTGAGGTCACAGGAAGGTCATTGGAACTTTTAATGGTTCCATGGAACATTTGGACTAAAATGGGTGATTCTATGGCCAATCGGATGCAATAGGATTATATGAGGTCAAAGGCGGGTCATTGGAACTTTTATGGGTTCCATGGAACATTTGGACCAAAATGGGTGATTCTATGGCCAATCGGATGCAATGGGATGATCTGAGGTCAAAGGCGGGTCATTGGAACTTTTATGGGTTCCATGGAACATTTGGACCAAAATGGGTGATTCTATGGCCAATCGGATGCAATGGGATTATCTGAGGTCACAGGAAGGTCATTGGAACTCTTAATGGTTTCATGGAACATTTGGACCAAAATGGGTGATTCTATGGCCAATCGGATGCAATGGGATTTTCTGAGGTCACAGGAAGGTCATTAGAACTTTTAATGGTTCCATTGAACATTTGGACCAAAATGGGTGATTCTATGGCCAATCGGATGCAATGGGATTATCTGAGGTCAAAGGCGGGTCATTGGAACTTTTATGGGTTCCATGGAACATTTGGACCAAAATGGGTGATTCTATGGCCAATCGGATGCAATGGGATTATCTGAGGTCACAGGAAGGTCATTGGAACTTTTAATGGTTTCATGGAACATTTGGACCAAAATGGGTGATTCTATGGCCAATCGGATGCAGTGGCATTATCTAAGGTCATAGACGGGTCATTGGAACTTTTAATGGTTCCATGGAACATTTGGACCAAAATGGGTGATTCTATGGCCAATTGGATGCAATGGGATTATCTAAGGTTTGAGACTGGTCAGTGGAACTTTAAATGGTCCAATGGAACATTTGGACCAAAATGGGTGATTCTATGGCCAATCGGATGCAATGGGATTATCTGAGGTCAAAGGCGGGTCTTTGGAACATTTAATGGTCCCATGGAACATTTGGACCAAAATGGGTGATTCTATGGCCAATCGGATGCAATGGGATTATCTGAGGTCAAAGGCGGGTCATTGGAACATTTAATGGTCCCATGGAACATTTGGACCAAAATGGGTGATTCTATGGCCAATCGGATGCAATGGGATTATCTGAGGTCATAGGTGGGTCATTGGAACATTTAATGGTCCCATGGAACATTTGGACCAAAATGGGTGATTCTATGGCCAATCGGATGCAATGGGATTTTCTGAGGTCACAGGAAGGTCATTGTATTCTATGGCCAATCGGATGCAATGGGATTATCTGAGGTCATAGGCGGGTCATTGGAACATTTAATGGTCCCATGGAACATTTGGACCAAAATGGGTGATTCTATGGCCAATCGGATGCAATGGGATTTTCTGAGGTCACAGGAAGGTCATTGGATTCTATGGCCAATCGGATGCAATGGGATTATCTGAGGTCATAGGCGGGTCATTGGAACATTTAATGGTCCCATGGAACATTTGGACCAAAATGGGTGATTCTATGGCCAATCGGATGCAATGGGATTATCTGAGGTCAAAGGCGGGTCATTGGAACATTTAATGGTTCCATGGAACATTTGGACCAAAATGGGTGATTCTATGGCCAATCGGATGCAATGGGATTATCTGAGGTCACAGGAAGGTCATTGGAACTCTTAATGGTTTCATGGAACACTTGGACCAAAATGGGTGATTCTATGGCCAATCGGATGCAATGGGATTATCTGAGGTCAAAGGCGGGTCATTGGAACATTTAATGGTCCCATGGAACATTTGGACCAAAATGGGTGATTCTATGGCCAATCGGATGCAATGGGATTATCTGAGGTCAAAGGCGGGTCATTGGAACTTTTTATGGTCCCATGGAACATTTGGACCAAAATGGGTGATTCTATGGCCAATCGGATGCAATGGGATTATCTGAGGTCATAGGCGGGTCAATGGAACTTTTATGGGTTCCATGGAACATTTGGACCAAAATGGGTGATTCTATGGCCAATCGGATGCAGTGGGATTATCTGAGGTCATAGGCGGGTCATTGGAACTTTTATGGGTTCCATGGAACATTTCTGCCGAAATGGGTGATTCTATGGCCAATCGGATGCAATGGGATTATCTGAGGTCACTGGAAGGTCATTGGAACTTTTAATGGTTCCATGGAACATTTGGACCAAAATGGGTGATTCTATGGCCAATCGGATGCAATGGGATTATATGAGGTCAAAGACGGGTCATTGAAAGTTTTATGGGTTCCATGGAACATTTGGACTCGGATGCAATGGGATTATCTGAGGTCACTGGAAGGTCATTGGAACTTTTAATGGTTCCATGGAACATTTGGACCAAAATGGGTGATTCTATGGCCAATCGGATGCAATGGGATTATCTGAGGTCAAAGGCGGGTCATTGGAACTTGTATAGGTTCCATGGGGAATTTGGACCAAAATGGGTGATTCTATGGCCAATCGGATGCAATGGGATTATCTGAGGTCATAGGCGGGTCATTGGAACTTTTATGGGTTCCATGGAACATTTGGACCAAAATGGGTGATTCTTTGGCCAATCGGATGCAATGGGATTATCTTAGGTCACTGGAAGGTCATTGGAACTTTTAATAGTTCCATGGAACATTTGGACATAATTGGATGATTCTATGGCCAATCGGATGCAATGGGATTATATGAGGTCAAAGGCGGGTCATTGGAAGTTTTATGGGTTCCATGGAACATTTGGACCAAAAGGGGTGATTCTATGGCCAATCGGATGCAATGGGATTATCTGAGGTCATAGGCGGGTCATAGGAACTTTTATGGGTTCCATGGAACATTTGGACCAAAATGGGTGATTCTCTGGCCAATCGGATGCAATGGGATTATCTGAGGTCAAAGGCGGGTCATTGGAAGTTTTATGGGTTCCATGGAACATTTGGACCAAAATGGGTGATTCTATGGCCAATCGGATGCAATGGGATTATCTGAGGTCAAAGGCGGGTCATTGGAAGTTTTATGGGTTCCATGGAACATTTAGACCAAAATGGGTGATTCTATGGCCAATCGGATGCAATGGGATTATATGAGGTCAAAGGCGGGTCATTGGAAATTTTATGGGTTCCATGGAACTTTGGACCAAAATGGGTGATTCTATGGCCAATAGGATGCAATGGGATTATATGAGGTCAAAGGCAGGTCATTGGAACTTTTATGGGTTCCATGGAACATTTGGACCAAAATGGGTGATTCTATGGCCAATCGGATGCAATGGGATTATCTGAGGTCAAAGGCGGGTCATTGGAATTTTTATGGGTTCCATGGGGCATTTGGACCAAAATGGGTGATTATATGGCCAATCGGATGCAATGGGATTATCTGAGGTCATAGGTGGGTCATTGGAACTTTTATGGGTTTCATGGAACATTTGGACAAAAATGGGTAATTCTATGGCCAATCGGATGCAATGGGATTATCTGAGGTCACAGGAAGGTCATTGGAACTTTTAATTGTTCCATGGAACATTTGGACCAAAATGGATGATTCTATGGTCAATCGGATGCAATGGGATTATATGAAGTCAAAGGCGGGTCATTGGAAGTTTTATGGGTTCCATGGAACATTTGGACCAAAATGGGTGCTTCAATGGCCAATCGGATGCAATGGGATTATCTGAGGTCATAAGCGGGTCATTGGAACTTTTATGGGTGCCATGGAACATTTGGACCAAAGTGGGTGATTCTATGGCCAATCGGATGCAATAGGATTATCTGAGGTCACAGGAAGGTCATTGGAACTTTTAATAGTTCCATGGAACATTTGGACCAAAATGGGTGATTCTATGGCCAATCGGATGCAATGGGATTATCTGAGGTCAAAGGCGGGTCATTGGAACTTTTATAGGTTCCATGGGGCATTTGGACCAAAATGGGTGATTCTATGGCCAATCGGATGCAATGGGATTATCTGAGGTCATAGGAAGGTCATTGGAACTTTTAATGGTTCCATGGAACATTTGGACCAAAATGGGTGATTCTATGGCCAATCGGATGCAATGGGATTATCTGAGGTCACAGGAAGGTCATTGGAACTTTTAATGGTTCCATGGAACATTTGGACCAAAATGGGTGATTCTATGGCCAATCGGATGCAATGGGATTATCTGAAGTCACAGACGGGTCATTGGAACTTTTATGGGTTCCATGGAACATTTGGACCAAAATGGGTGATTCTATGGCCAATCGGATGCAATGGGATTATCTGAGGTCACAGGAAGGTCATTGGAACTTTTCCATGGAACATTTGGACCAAAATGGGTGATTCTATGGCCAATCGGATGCAATGGAATTATCTGAGGTCATAGGCGGGTCATTGGAACTTTTATGGGTTCCATGGAACGTTTGGACCAAAATGGGTGATTCTATGGCCAATCGGATGCAATGGGATTATCTGAGGTCAAAGGCGGGTCACTGGAAGTTTTATGGGTTCCATGGAACATTTGGACCAAAATGGGTGATTCTATGGCCAATCGGATGCAATGGGATTATCTGAGGTCAAAGGCGGGTCTTTGGAAGTTTTATGGGTTCCATGGAACATTTGGACCAAAATGGGTGATTCTATGGCCAATCGGATGCAATGGGATTATCTGAGGTCACAGGAAGGTCATTGGAACTTTTAATGGTTTCATGGAACATTTGGACCAAAATGGGTGATTCTATGGCCAATCGGATGCAGTGGCATTATCTAAGGTCATAGACGGGTCATTGGAACTTTTAATGGTTCCATGGAACATTTGGACCAAAATGGGTGATTCTATGGCCAATCGGATGCAATGGGATTATCTGAGGTCACAGGAAGGTCATTGGAACTTTTAATGGTCCAATGGAACATTTGGACCAAAATGGGTGATTCTATGGCCAATCGGATGCAATGGGATTATCTGAGGTCAAAGGCGGGTCATTGGAACTTTTATGGGTTCCATGGAACATTTGGACCAAAATGGGTGATTCTATGGCCAATCGGATGCAATGGGATTATCTGAGGTCACAGGAAGAACATTGGAACTTTTAATGGTTCCATGGAACATTTGGACCAAAATGGGTGATTCTATGGCCAATCGGATGCAATGGGATTATCTGAGGTCAAAGGCGGGTCATTGGAACATTTAATGGTCCCATGGAACATTTGGACCAAAATGGGTGATTCTATGGCCAATCGGATGCAATGGGATTATCTGAGGTCATAGGCGGGTCAATGGAACTTTTATGGGTTCCATGGAACATTTGGACCAAAATGGGTGATTCTATGGCCAATCGGATGCAATGGGATTTTCTGAGGTCACAGGAAGGTCATTGTATTCTATGGCCAATCGGATGCAATGGGATTATCTGAGGTCATAGGCGGGTCATTGGAACATTTAATGGTCCCATGGAACATTTGGACCAAAATGGGTGATTCTATGGCCAATCGGATGCAATGGGATTTTCTGAGGTCACAGGAAGGTCATTGGATTCTATGGCCAATCGGATGCAATGGGATTATCTGAGGTCATAGGCGGGTCATTGGAACATTTAATGGTCCCATGGAACATTTGGACCAAAATGGGTGATTCTATGGCCAATCGGATGCAATGGGATTATCTGAGGTCAAAGGCGGGTCATTGGAACATTTAATGGTTCCATGGAACATTTGGACCAAAATGGGTGATTCTATGGCCAATCGGATGCAATGGGATTATCTGAGGTCACAGGAAGGTCATTGGAACTCTTAATGGTTTCATGGAACACTTGGACCAAAATGGGTGATTCTATGGCCAATCGGATGCAATGGGATTATCTGAGGTCAAAGGCGGGTCATTGGAACATTTAATGGTCCCATGGAACATTTGGACCAAAATGGGTGATTCTATGGCCAATCGGATGCAATGGGATTATCTGAGGTCAAAGGCGGGTCATTGGAACTTTTAATGGTCCCATGGAACATTTGGACCAAAATGGGTGATTCTATGGCCAATCGGATGCAATGGGATTATCTGAGGTCATAGGCGGGTCAATGGAACTTTTATGGGTTCCATGGAACATTTGGACCAAAATGGGTGATTCTATGGCCAATCGGATGCAGTGGGATTATCTGAGGTCATAGGCGGGTCATTGGAACTTTTATGGGTTCCATGGAACATTTCTGCCGAAATGGGTGATTCTATGGCCAATCGGATGCAATGGGATTATCTGAGGTCACTGGAAGGTCATTGGAACTTTTAATGGTTCCATGGAACATTTGGACCAAAATGGGTGATTCTATGGCCAATCGGATGCAATGGGATTATATGAGGTCAAAGACGGGTCATTGAAAGTTTTATGGGTTCCATGGAACATTTGGACTCGGATGCAATGGGATTATCTGAGGTCACTGGAAGGTCATTGGAACTTTTAATGGTTCCATGGAACATTTGGACCAAAATGGGTGATTCTATGGCCAATCGGATGCAATGGGATTATCTGAGGTCAAAGGCGGGTCATTGGAACTTGTATAGGTTCCATGGGGAATTTGGACCAAAATGGGTGATTCTATGGCCAATCGGATGCAATGGGATTATCTGAGGTCATAGGCGGGTCATTGGAACTTTTATGGGTTCCATGGAACATTTGGACCAAAATGGGTGATTCTTTGGCCAATCGGATGCAATGGGACTATCTTAGGTCACTGGAAGGTCATTGGAACTTTTAATAGTTCCATGGAACATTTGGACATAATTGGATGATTCTATGGCCAATCGGATGCAATGGGATTATCTGAGGTCAAAGGCGGGTCATTGGAAGTTTTATGGGTGCCATGGAACATTTGGACCAAAAGGGGTGATTCTATGGCCAATCGGATGCAATGGGATTATCTGAGGTCATAGGCGGGTCATAGGAACTTTTATGGGTTCCATGGAACATTTGGACCAAAATGGGTGATTCTCTGGCCAATCGGATGCAATGGGATTATCTGAGGTCAAAGGCGGGTCATTGGAAGTTTTATGGGTTCCATGGAACATTTGGACCAAAATGGGTGATTCTATGGCCAATCGGATGCAATGGGATTATCTGAGGTCAAAGGCGGGTCATTGGAAGTTTTATGGGTTCCATGGAACATTTAGACCAAAATGGGTGATTCTATGGCCAATCGGATGCAATGGGATTATATGAGGTCAAAGGCGGGTCATTGGAAATTTTATGGGTTCCATGGAACTTTGGACCAAAATGGGTGATTCTATGGCCAATAGGATGCAATGGGATTATATGAGGTCAAAGGCAGGTCATTGGAACTTTTATGGGTTCCATGGAACATTTGGACCAAAATGGGTGATTCTATGGCCAATCGGATGCAATGGGATTATCTGAGGTCAAAGGCGGGTCATTGGAACTTTTATGGGTTCCATGGAACATTTGGACCGAAATGGGTGATTCTATGGCCAATCGGATGCAATGGGATTATCTGAGGTCACAGGAAGGTCATTGGAACTTTTAATGGTTTCATGGAACATTTGGACCAAAATGGGTGATTCTATGGCCAATCGGATGCAGTGGCATTATCTAAGGTCATAGACGGGTCATTGGAACTTTTAATGGTTCCATGGAACATTTGGACCAAAATGGGTGATTCTATGGCCAATTGGATGCAATGGGATTATCTAAGGTTTGAGACTGGTCAGTGGAACTTTTAATGGTCCAATGGAACATTTGGACCAAAATGGGTGATTCTATGGCCAATCGGATGCAATGGGATTATCTGAGGTCAAAGGCGGGTCATTGGAACATTTAATGGTCCCATGGAACATTTGGACCAAAATGGGTGATTCTATGGCCAATCGGATGCAATGGGATTATCTGAGGTCATAGGCGGGTCAATGGAACTTTTATGGGTTCCATGGAACATTTGGACCAAAATGGGTGATTCTATGGCCAATCGGATGCAATGGGATTTTCTGAGGTCACAGGAAGGTCATTGTATTCTATGGCCAATCGGATGCAATGGGATTATCTGAGGTCATAGGCGGGTCATTGGAACATTTAATGGTCCCATGGAACATTTGGACCAAAATGGGTGATTCTATGGCCAATCGGATGCAATGGGATTTTCTGAGGTCACAGGAAGGTCATTGGATTCTATGGCCAATCGGATGCAATGGGATTATCTGAGGTCATAGGCGGGTCATTGGAACATTTAATGGTCCCATGGAACATTTGGACCAAAATGGGTGATTCTATGGCCAATCGGATGCAATGGGATTATCTGAGGTCAAAGGCGGGTCATTGGAACATTTAATGGTTCCATGGAACATTTGGACCAAAATGGGTGATTCTATGGCCAATCGGATGCAATGGGATTATCTGAGGTCACAGGAAGGTCATTGGAACTCTTAATGGTTTCATGGAACACTTGGACCAAAATGGGTGATTCTATGGCCAATCGGATGCAATGGGATTATCTGAGGTCAAAGGCGGGTCATTGGAACATTTAATGGTCCCATGGAACATTTGGACCAAAATGGGTGATTCTATGGCCAATCGGATGCAATGGGATTATCTGAGGTCAAAGGCGGGTCATTGGAACTTTTAATGGTCCCATGGAACATTTGGACCAAAATGGGTGATTCTATGGCCAATCGGATGCAATGGGATTATCTGAGGTCATAGGCGGGTCAATGGAACTTTTATGGGTTCCATGGAACATTTGGACCAAAATGGGTGATTCTATGGCCAATCGGATGCAGTGGGATTATCTGAGGTCATAGGCGGGTCATTGGAACTTTTATGGGTTCCATGGAACATTTCTGCCGAAATGGGTGATTCTATGGCCAATCGGATGCAATGGGATTATCTGAGGTCACTGGAAGGTCATTGGAACTTTTAATGGTTCCATGGAACATTTGGACCAAAATGGGTGATTCTATGGCCAATCGGATGCAATGGGATTATATGAGGTCAAAGACGGGTCATTGAAAGTTTTATGGGTTCCATGGAACATTTGGACTCGGATGCAATGGGATTATCTGAGGTCACTGGAAGGTCATTGGAACTTTTAATGGTTCCATGGAACATTTGGACCAAAATGGGTGATTCTATGGCCAATCGGATGCAATGGGATTATCTGAGGTCAAAGGCGGGTCATTGGAACTTGTATAGGTTCCATGGGGAATTTGGACCAAAATGGGTGATTCTATGGCCAATCGGATGCAATGGGATTATCTGAGGTCATAGGCGGGTCATTGGAACTTTTATGGGTTCCATGGAACATTTGGACCAAAATGGGTGATTCTTTGGCCAATCGGATGCAATGGGACTATCTTAGGTCACTGGAAGGTCATTGGAACTTTTAATAGTTCCATGGAACATTTGGACATAATTGGATGATTCTATGGCCAATCGGATGCAATGGGATTATCTGAGGTCAAAGGCGGGTCATTGGAAGTTTTATGGGTGCCATGGAACATTTGGACCAAAAGGGGTGATTCTATGGCCAATCGGATGCAATGGGATTATCTGAGGTCATAGGCGGGTCATAGGAACTTTTATGGGTTCCATGGAACATTTGGACCAAAATGGGTGATTCTCTGGCCAATCGGATGCAATGGGATTATCTGAGGTCAAAGGCGGGTCATTGGAAGTTTTATGGGTTCCATGGAACATTTGGACCAAAATGGGTGATTCTATGGCCAATCGGATGCAATGGGATTATCTGAGGTCAAAGGCGGGTCATTGGAAGTTTTATGGGTTCCATGGAACATTTAGACCAAAATGGGTGATTCTATGGCCAATCGGATGCAATGGGATTATATGAGGTCAAAGGCGGGTCATTGGAAATTTTATGGGTTCCATGGAACTTTGGACCAAAATGGGTGATTCTATGGCCAATAGGATGCAATGGGATTATATGAGGTCAAAGGCAGGTCATTTGAACTTTTATGGGTTCCATGGAACATTTGGACCAAAATGGGTGATTCTATGGCCAATCGGATGCAATGGGATTATCTGAGGTCAAAGGCGGGTCATTGGAACTTTTATGGGTTCCATGGAACATTTGGACCGAAATGGGTGATTCTATGGCCAATCGGATGCAATGGGATTATCTGAGGTCACAGGAAGGTCATTGGAACTTTTAATGGTTTCATGGAACATTTGGACCAAAATGGGTGATTCTATGGCCAATCGGATGCAGTGGCATTATCTAAGGTCATAGACGGGTCATTGGAACTTTTAATGGTTCCATGGAACATTTGGACCAAAATGGGTGATTCTATGGCCAATTGGATGCAATGGGATTATCTAAGGTTTGAGACTGGTCAGTGGAACTTTTAATGGTCCAATGGAACATTTGGACCAAAATGGGTGATTCTATGGCCAATCGGATGCAATGGGATTATCTGAGGTCAAAGGCGGGTCATTGGAACATTTAATGGTCCCATGGAACATTTGGACCAAAATGGGTGATTCTATGGCCAATCGGATGCAATGGGATTATCTGAGGTCAAAGGCGGGTCATTGGAACATTTAATGGTCCCATGGAACATTTGGACCAAAATGGGTGATTCTATGGCCAATCGGATGCAATGGGATTATCTGAGGTCATAGGCGGGTCATTGGAACATTTAATGGTCCCATGGAACATTTGGACCAAAATGGGTGATTCTATGGCCAATCGGATGCAATGGGATTTTCTGAGGTCAAAGGAAGGTCATTGTATTCTATGGCCAATCGGATGCAATGGGATTATCTGAGGTCATAGGCGGGTCATTGGAACATTTAATGGTCCCATGGAACATTTGGACCAAAATGGGTGATTCTATGGCCAATCGGATGCAATGGGATTTTCTGAGGTCACAGGAAGGTCATTGGATTCTATGGCCAATCGGATGCAATGGGATTATCTGAGGTCATAGGCGGGTCATTGGAACATTTAATGGTCCCATGGAACATTTGGACCAAAATGGGTGATTCTATGGCCAATCGGATGCAATGGGATTATCTGAGGTCAAAGGCGGGTCATTGGAACATTTAATGGTTCCATGGAACATTTGGACCAAAATGGGTGATTCTATGGCCAATCGGATGCAATGGGATTATCTGAGGTCACAGGAAGGTCATTGGAACTCTTAATGGTTTCATGGAACACTTGGACCAAAATGGGTGATTCTATGGCCAATCGGATGCAATGGGATTATCTGAGGTCAAAGGCGGGTCATTGGAACATTTAATGGTCCCATGGAACATTTGGACCAAAATGGGTGATTCTATGGCCAATCGGATGCAATGGGATTATCTGAGGTCAAAGGCGGGTCATTGGAACTTTTAATGGTCCCATGGAACATTTGGACCAAAATGGGTGATTCTATGGCCAATCGGATGCAATGGGATTATCTGAGGTCATAGGCGGGTCAATGGAACTTTTATGGGTTCCATGGAACATTTGGACCAAAATGGGTGATTCTATGGCCAATCGGATGCAGTGGGATTATCTGAGGTCATAGGCGGGTCATTGGAACTTTTATGGGTTCCATGGAACATTTCTGCCGAAATGGGTGATTCTATGGCCAATCGGATGCAATGGGATTATCTGAGGTCACTGGAAGGTCATTGGAACTTTTAATGGTTCCATGGAACATTTGGACCAAAATGGGTGATTCTATGGCCAATCGGATGCAATGGGATTATATGAGGTCAAAGACGGGTCATTGAAAGTTTTATGGGTTCCATGGAACATTTGGACTCGGATGCAATGGGATTATCTGAGGTCACTGGAAGGTCATTGGAACTTTTAATGGTTCCATGGAACATTTGGACCAAAATGGGTGATTCTATGGCCAATCGGATGCAATGGGATTATCTGAGGTCAAAGGCGGGTCATTGGAACTTGTATAGGTTCCATGGGGAATTTGGACCAAAATGGGTGATTCTATGGCCAATCGGATGCAATGGGATTATCTGAGGTCATAGGCGGGTCATTGGAACTTTTATGGGTTCCATGGAACATTTGGACCAAAATGGGTGATTCTTTGGCCAATCGGATGCAATGGGACTATCTTAGGTCACTGGAAGGTCATTGGAACTTTTAATAGTTCCATGGAACATTTGGACATAATTGGATGATTCTATGGCCAATCGGATGCAATGGGATTATATGAGGTCAAAGGCGGGTCATTGGAAGTTTTATGGGTGCCATGGAACATTTGGACCAAAAGGGGTGATTCTATGGCCAATCGGATGCAATGGGATTATCTGAGGTCATAGGCGGGTCATAGGAACTTTTATGGGTTCCATGGAACATTTGGACCAAAATGGGTGATTCTCTGGCCAATCGGATGCAATGGGATTATCTGAGGCCAAAGGCGGGTCATTGGAAGTTTTATGGGTTCCATGGAACATTTGGACCAAAATGGGTGATTCTATGGCCAATCGGATGCAATGGGATTATCTGAGGTCAAAGGCGGGTCATTGGTCATTTATGGGTTCCATGGAACATTTAGACCAAAATGGGTGATTCTATGGCCAATCGGATGCAATGGGATTATATGAGGTCAAAGGCGGGTCATTGGAAATTTTATGGGTTCCATGGAACTTTGGACCAAAATGGGTGATTCTATGGCCAATAGGATGCAATGGGATTATATGAGGTCAAAGGCAGGTCATTGGAACTTTTATGGGTTCCATGGAACATTTGGACCAAAATGGGTGATTCTATGGCCAATCGGATGCAATGGGATTATCTGAGGTCAAAGGCGGGTCATTGGAACTTTTATGGGTTCCATGGGGCATTTGGACCAAAATGGGTGATTATATGGCCAATCGGATGCAATGGGATTATCTGAGGTCATAGGTGGGTCATTGGAACTTTTATGGGTTTCATGGAACATTTGGACAAAAATGGGTAATTCTATGGCCAATCGGATGCAATGGGATTATCTGAGGTCACAGGAAGGTCATTGGAACTTTTAATTGTTCCATGGAACATTTGGACCAAAATGGATGATTCTATGGTCAATCGGATGCAATGGGATTATATGAAGTCAAAGGCGGGTCATTGGAAGTTTTATGGGTTCCATGGAACATTTGGACCAAAATGGGTGCTTCAATGGCCAATCGGATGCAATGGGATTATCTGAGGTCATAAGCGGGTCATTGGAACTTTTATGGGTGCCATGGAACATTTGGACCAAAGTGGGTGATTCTATGGCCAATCGGATGCAATAGGATTATCTGAGGTCACAGGAAGGTCATTGGAACTTTTAATGGTTCCATGGAACATTTGGACCAAAATGGGTGATTCTATGGCCAATCGGATGCAATGGGATTATCTGAGGTCAAAGGCGGGTCATTGGAACTTTTATAGGTTCCATGGGGCATTTGGACCAAAATGGGTGATTCTATGGCCAATCGGATGCAATGGGATTATCTGAGGTCATAGGCGGGTCAATGGAACTTTTATGGGTTCCATGGAACATTTGGACCAAAATGGGTGATTCTATGGCCAATCGGATGCAATGGGATTATCTGAGGTCACAGGAAGGTCATTGGAACTTTTAATGGTTCCATGGAACATTTGGACCAAAATGGGTGATTCTATGGCCAATCGGATGCAATGGGATTATCTGAGGTCACAGGCGGGTCATTGGAACTTTTATGGGTTCCATGGAACATTTGGACCAAAATGGGTGATTCTATGGCCAATCGGATGCAATGGGATTATCTGAGGTCACAGGAAGGTCATTGGAACTTTTCCATGGAACATTTGGACCAAAATGGGTGATTCTATGGCCAATCGGATGCAATGGAATTATCTGAGGTCATAGGCGGGTCATTGGAACTTTTATGGGTTCCATGGAACGTTTGGACCAAAATGGGTGATTCTATGGCCAATCGGATGCAATGGGATTATCTGAGGTCAAAGGCGGGTCACTGGAAGTTTTATGGGTTCCATGGAACATTTGGACCAAAATGGGTGATTCTATGGCCAATCGGATGCAATGGGATTATCTGAGGTCAAAGGCGGGTCTTTGGAAGTTTTATGGGTTCCATGGAACATTTGGATCAAAATGGGTGATTCTATGGCCAATCGGATGCAATGGGATTATCTGAGGTCACAGGAAGGTCATTGGAACTTTTAATGGTTTCATGGAACATTTGGACCAAAATGGGTGATTCTATGGCCAATCGGATGCAGTGGCATTATCTAAGGTCATAGACGGGTCATTGGAACTTTTAATGGTTCCATGGAACATTTGGACCAAAATGGGTGATTCTATGGCCAATCGGATGCAATGGGATTATCTAAGGTTTGAGACTGGTCAGTGGAACTTTTAATGGTCCAATGGAACATTTGGACCAAAATGGGTGATTCTATGGCCAATCGGATGCAATGGGATTATCTGAGGTCAAAGGCGGGTCATTGGAAGTTTTATGGGTTCCATGGAACATTTGGACCAAAATGGGTGATTCTATGGCCAATCGGATGCAATGGGATTATCTGAGGTCACAGGAAGGTCATTCGAACTTTTAATGGTTCCATGGAACATTTGGACCAAAATGGGTGATTCTATGGCCAATCGGATGCAATGGGATTATCTAAGGTTTGAGACTGGTCAGTGGAACTTTTAATGGTCCAATGGAACATTTGGACCAAAATGGGTGATTCTATGGCCAATCGGATGCAATGGGATTATCTGAGGTCAAAGGCGGGTCATTGGAACTTTTATGGGTTCCATGGAACATTTGGACCAAAATGGGTGATTCTATGGCCAATCGGATGCAATGGGATTATCTGAGGTCACAGGAAGGTCATTGGAACTTTTAATGGTTCCATGGAACATTTGGACCAAAATGGGTGATTCTATGGCCAATCGGATGCAATGGGATTATCTGAGGTCATAGGCGGGTCAATGGAACTTTTATGGGTTCCATGGAACATTTGGACCAAAATGGGTGATTCTATGGCCAATCGGATGCAATGGGATATTCTGAGGTCACAGGAAGGTCATTAGAACTTTTAATGGTTCCATTGAACATTTGGACCAAAATGGGTGATTCTATGGCCAATCGGATGCAATGGGATTATCTGAGGTCATAGGCGGGTCATTGGAACTTTTATGGGTTCCATGGAACATTTGGACCAAAATGGGTGATTCTATGGCCAATCGGATGCAATGGGATTATCTGAGGTCAAAGGCGGGTCATTGGAACTTTTATAGGTTCCATGGGGCATTTGGACCAAAATGGGTGATTCTATGGCCAATCGGATGCAATGGGATTAACTGAGGTCATAGGAAGGTCATTGGAACTTTTAATGGTTCCATTGAACATTTGGACCAAAATGGGTGATTCTATGGCCAATCGGATGCAATGGGATTATCTGAGGTCAAAGGCGGGTCATTGGAACTTTTATAGGTTCCATGGGGCATTTGGACCAAAATGGGTGATTCTATGGCCAATCGGATGCAATGGGATTATCTGAGGTCATAGGAAGGTCATTGGAACTTTTAATGGTTTCATGGAACATTTGGACCAAAATGGGTGACTCTATGGCCAATCGGATGCAGTGGGATTATCTAAGGTCATAGACGGGTCATTGGAACTTTTAATAGTCCTATGGAACATTTGGACCAAAATGGGTGATTCTATGGCCAATCGGATGCAATGGGATTATCTGAGGTCACAGGAAGTTCATTAGAATTTTTAATGGTTCCATGGAACATTTGGACCAAAATGGGTGATTCTATGGCCAATCGGATGCAATGGGATTATCTGAGGTCAAAGGCGGGTCATTGGAACATTTAATGGTCCCATGGAACATTTGGACCAAAATGGGTGATTCTATGGCCAATCGGATGCAATGGGATTATCTGAGGTCAAAGGCGGGTCATTGGAACATTTAATGGTCCCATGGAACATTTGGACCAAAATGGGTGATTCTATGGCCAATCGGATGCAATGGGATTATCTGAGGTCATAGGCGGGTCATTGGAACTTTTATGGGTTCCATGGAACATTTGGACCAAAATGGGTGATTCTATGGCCAATCGGATGCAGTGGGATTATCTGAGGTCATAGGCGGGTCATTGGAACTTTTATGGGTTCCATGGAACATTTCTACTATGGGTTCCATGGAACATTTGGACCAAAATGGGTGATTCTATGGCCCATCGGATGCAATGGGATTATCTGAGGTCACTGGAAGGTCATTGGAACTTTTAATGGTTCCATGGAACATTTGGACCAAAATGGGTGATTCTATGGCCAATCGGATGCAATGGGATTATATGAGGTATAAGGTCATTGGAAGTTTTATGGGTTCCATGGAACATTTGGACCAAAATGGGTGATTCTACGGCCAATCGGATGCAATGGAATTATCTGAGGTCATAGGCGGGTCATTGGAACTTTTATGGGTTCCATGGAACGTTTGGACCAAAATGGGTGATTCTATGGCCAATCGGATGCAATGGGATTATCTGAGGTCAAAGGCGGGTCACTGGAAGTTTTATGGGTTCAATGGAACATTTGGACCAAAATGGGTGATTCTATGGCCAATCGGATGCAATGGGATGATCTGAGGTCAAAGGCGGGTCATTGGAACTTTTATGGGTTCCATGGAACATTTGGACCAAAATGGGTGATTCTATGGCCAATCGGATGCAATGGGATTATCTGAGGTCACAGGAAGGTCATTGGAACTCTTAATGGTTTCATGGAACATTTGGACCAAAATGGGTGATTCTATGGCCAATCGGATGCAGTGGCATTATCTAAGGTCATTATCTAAGGTTCCATGGAACATTTGGACCAAAATGGGTGATTCTATGGCCAATAGGATGCAATGGGATTATCTGAGGTCAAAGGCGGGTCATTGGAACTTTTATGGGTTCCATGGAACTTTGGACCAAAATGGGTGATTCTATGGCCAATCGGATGCAATGGGATTATCTGAGGTCAAAGGCGGGTCATTGGAACTTTTATAGGTTCCATGGGGCATTTGGACCAAATGGGTGATTATATAGCCAATCGGATGCAATGGGATTATCTGAGGTCATAGGTGAGTCATTGGAACTTTTATGGGTTCCATGGAACATTTGGACCAAAATGGGTGATTCTATGGCCAATCGGATGCAATGGGATTATCTGAGGTCAAAGGCGGGTCATTGGAACTTTTATAGGTTCCATGGGGCATTTGGACCAAATGGGTGATTATATGGCCAATCGGATGCAATGGGATTATCTGAGGTCATAGGTGAGTCATTGGAACTTTTATGGGTTCCATGGAACGTTTGGACCAAAATGGGTGATTCTATGGCCAATCGGATGCAATGGGATTATATGAGGTCAAAGGCGGGTCATTGGAAGTTTTATGGGTTCCATGGAACATTTAGACCAAAATGGGTGCTTCAATGGCCAATCGGATGCAATGGGATTATCTGAGGTCATAAGCGGGTCATTGGAACTTTTATGGGTGCCATGGAACATTTGGACCAAAATGGGTGATTCTATGGCCAATCGGATGCAATGGGATTATCTGAGGTCACAGGAAGGTCATTGGAACTTTTAATGGTTCCATGGAACATTTGGACCAAAATGGGTGATTCTATGGCCAATCGGATGCAATGGGATTATCTGAGGTCAAAGGCGGGTCATTGGAACTTTTATAGGTTCCATGGGGCATTTGGACCAAATGGGTGATTATATGGCCAATCGGATGCAATGGGATTATCTGAGGTCATAGGTGAGTCATTGGAACTTTTATGGGTTCCATGGAACATTTGGACAAAAATGGGTAATTCTATGGCCAATCGGATGCAAGGGGATTATCTGAGGTCACAGGAAGGTCATTGGAACTTTTAATGGTTCCATGGAACATTTGGACCAAAATGGGTGATTCTATGGCCAATCGGATGCAATGGGATTATCTGAGGTCATAGGCGGGTCATTGGAACTTTTATGGGTTCCATGGAACATTTGGACCAAAATGGGTGATTCTATGGCCAATCGGATGTAATGGGATTATCTGAGGTCATAGGCGGGTCATTGGAACTTTTATGGGTTCCATGGAACATTTGGACCAAAATGGGTGATTCTATGGCCAATCGGATGCAATGGGATTATATGAGGTATAAGGTCATTGGAAGTTTTATGGGTTCCATGGAACATTTGGACCAAAATGGGTGATTCTACGGCCAATCGGATGCAATGGAATTATCTGAGGTCATAGGCGGGTCATTGGAACTTTTATGGGTTCCATGGAACGTTTGGACCAAAATGGGTGATTCTATGGCCAATCGGATGCAATGGGATTATCTGAGGTCATAGGCGGGTCATTGGAACTTTTATGGGTTCCATGGAACATTTGGACCAAAATGGGTGATTCTATGGCCAATCGGATGCAATGGGATTATATGAGGTATAAGGTCATTGGAAGTTTTATGGGTTCCATGGAACATTTGGACCAAAATGGGTGATTCTACGGCCAATCGGATGCAATGGAATTATCTGAGGTCATAGGCGGGTCATTGGAACTTTTATGGGTTCCATGGAACGTTTGGACCAAAATGGGTGATTCTATGGCCAATCGGATGCAATGGGATTATCTGAGGTCAAAGGCGGGTCACTGGAAGTTTTATGGGTTCAATGGAACATTTGGACCAAAATGGGTGATTCTATGGCCAATCGGATGCAATGGGATTATCTGAGGTCAAAGGCGGGTCATTGGAACATTTAATGGTCCCATGGAACATTTGGACCAAAATGGGTGATTCTATGGCCAATCGGATGCAATGGGATTATCTGAGGTCATAGGCGGGTCAATGGAACTTTTATGGGTTCCATGGAACATTTGGACCAAAATGGGTGATTCTATGGCCAATCGGATGCAGTGGGATTATCTGAGGTCATAGGCGGGTCATTGGAACTTTTATGGGTTCCATGGAACATTTCTACTATGGGTTCCATGGAACATTTGGACCAAAATGGGTGATTCTATGGCCCATCGGATGCAATGGGATTATCTGAGGTCACTGGAAGGTCATTGGAACTTTTAATGGTTCCATGGAACATTTGGACCAAAATGGGTGATTCTATGGCCAATCGGATGCAATGGGATTATATGAGGTATAAGGTCATTGGAAGTTTTATGGGTTCCATGGAACATTTGGACCAAAATGGGTGATTCTACGGCCAATCGGATGCAATGGAATTATCTGAGGTCATAGGCGGGTCATTGGAACTTTTATGGGTTCCATGGAACGTTTGGACCAAAATGGGTGATTCTATGGCCAATCGGATGCAATGGGATTATCTGAGGTCAAAGGCGGGTCACTGGAAGTTTTATGGGTTCAATGGAACATTTGGACCAAAATGGGTGATTCTATGGCCAATCGGATGCAATGGGATGATCTGAGGTCAAAGGCGGGTCATTGGAACTTTTATGGGTTCCATGGAACATTTGGACCAAAATGGGTGATTCTATGGCCAATCGGATGCAATGGGATTATCTGAGGTCACAGGAAGGTCATTGGAACTCTTAATGGTTTCATGGAACATTTGGACCAAAATGGGTGATTCTATGGCCAATCGGATGCAGTGGCATTATCTAAGGTCATTATCTAAGGTTCCATGGAACATTTGGACCAAAATGGGTGATTCTATGGCCAATAGGATGCAATGGGATTATCTGAGGTCAAAGGCGGGTCATTGGAACTTTTATGGGTTCCATGGAACTTTGGACCAAAATGGGTGATTCTATGGCCAATCGGATGCAATGGGATTATCTGAGGTCAAAGGCGGGTCATTGGAACTTTTATAGGTTCCATGGGGCATTTGGACCAAATGGGTGATTATATGGCCAATCGGATGCAATGGGATTATCTGAGGTCATAGGTGAGTCATTGGAACTTTTATGGGTTCCATGGAACATTTGGACCAAAATGGGTGATTCTATGGCCAATCGGATGCAATGGGATTATATGAGGTCAAAGGCGGGTCATTGGAAATTTTATGGGTTCCATGGAACTTTGGACCAAAATGGGTGATTCTATGGCCAATATGAAGCAATGGGATTATATGAGGTCAAAGGCGGGTCACTGGAAGTTTTATGGGTTCAATGGAACATTTGGACCAAAATGGGTGATTCTATGGCCAATCGGATGCAATGGGATGATCTGAGGTCAAAGGCGGGTCATTGGAACTTTTATGGGTTCCATGGAACATTTGGACCAAAATGGGTGATTCTATGGCCAATCGGATGCAATGGGATTATCTGAGGTCACAGGAAGGTCATTGGAACTCTTAATGGTTTCATGGAACATTTGGACCAAAATGGGTGATTCTATGGCCAATCGGATGCAGTGGCATTATCTGAGGTCAAAGGCGGGTCATTGGAACTTTTATAGGTTCCATGGGGCATTTGGACCAAATGGGTGATTATATGGCCAATCGGATGCAATGGGATTATCTGAGGTCATAGGTGAGTCATTGGAACTTTTATGGGTTCCATGGAACATTTGGACCAAAATGGGTGATTCTATGGCCCATCGGATGCAATGGGATTATCTGAGGTCACTGGAAGGTCATTGGAACTTTTAATGGTTCCATGGAACATTTGGACCAAAATGGGTGATTCTATGGCCAATCGGATGCAATGGGATTATATGAGGTATAAGGTCATTGGAAGTTTTATGGGTTCCATGGAACATTTGGACCAAAATGGGTGATTCTACGGCCAATCGGATGCAATGGAATTATCTGAGGTCATAGGCGGGTCATTGGAACTTTTATGGGTTCCATGGAACGTTTGGACCAAAATGGGTGATTCTATGGCCAATCGGATGCAATGGGATTATCTGAGGTCAAAGGCGGGTCACTGGAAGTTTTATGGGTTCAATGGAACATTTGGACCAAAATGGGTGATTCTATGGCCAATCGGATGCAATGGGATGATCTGAGGTCAAAGGCGGGTCATTGGAACTTTTATGGGTTCCATGGAACATTTGGACCAAAATGGGTGATTCTATGGCCAATCGGATGCAATGGGATTATCTGAGGTCACAGGAAGGTCATTGGAACTCTTAATGGTTTCATGGAACATTTGGACCAAAATGGGTGATTCTATGGCCAATCGGATGCAGTGGCATTATCTAAGGTCATTATCTAAGGTTCCATGGAACATTTGGACCAGAATGGGTGATTCTATGGCCAATAGGATGCAATGGGATTATCTGAGGTCAAAGGCGGGTCATTGGAACTTTTATGGGTTCCATGGAACTTTGGACCAAAATGGGTGATTCTATGGCCAATCGGATGCAATGGGATTATATGAGGTCAAAGGCCGGTCATTGGAACTTTTATGGGTTCCATGGAACATTTAGACCAAAATGGGTGATTCTATGGCCAATCGGATGCAATGGGATTATCTGAGGTCATAGGTGAGTCATTGGAACTTTTATGGGTTCCATGGAACTTTGGACCAAAATGGGTGATTCTATGGCCAATCGGATGCAATGGGATTATTTGAGGTCAAAGGCGGGTCATTGGAACTTTTATAGGTTCCATGGGGCATTTGGACCAAATGGGTGATTATATGGCCAATCGGATGCAATGGGATTATCTGAGGTCATAGGTGAGTCATTGGAACTTTTATGGGTTCCATGGAACATTTGGACCAAAATGGGTGATTCTATGGCCAATCGGATGCAATGGGATTATATGAGGTCAAAGGCGGGTCATTGGAAATTTTATGGGTTCCATGGAACTTTGGACCAAAATGGGTGATTCTATGGCCAAAAGGATGCAATGGGATTATATGAGGTCAAAGGCCGGTCATTGGAACTTTTATGGGTTCCATGGAACATTTAGACCAAAATGGGTGATTCTATGGCCAATCGGATGCAATGGGATTATCTGAGGTCATAGGTGAGTCATTGGAACTTTTATGGGTTCCATGGAACATTTGGACAAAAATGGGTGATTCTATGGCCAATAGGATGCAATGGGATTATCTGAGGTCAAAGGCGGGTCATTGGAACTTTTATGGGTTCCATGGAACTTTGGACCAAAATGGGTGATTCTATGGCCAATCGGATGCAATGGGATTATCTGAGGTCAAAGGCGGGTCATTGGAACTTTTATGGGTTCCATGGAACTTTGGACCAAAATGGGTGATTCTATGGCCAATCGGATGCAATGGGATTATATGAGGTCAAAGGCAGGTCATTGGAACTTTTATGGGTTCCATGGAACGTTTGGACCAAAATGGGTGATTCTATGGCCAATAGGATGCAATGGGATGATCTGAGGTCAAAGGCGGGTCATTGGAACTTTTATGGGTTCAATGGAACATTTGGACCAAAATGGGTGATTCTATGGCCAATCGGATGCAATGGGATGATCTGAGGTCATAGGTGAGTCATTGGAACTTTTATGGGTTCCATGGAACATTTGGACAAAAATGGGTGATTCTATGGCCAATAGGATGCAATGGGATTATCTGAGGTCAAAGGCGGGTCATTGGAACTTTTATGGGTTCCATGGAACTTTGGACCAAAATGGGTGATTCTATGGCCAATCGGATGCAATGGGATTATATGAGGTCAAAGGCAGGTCATTGGAACTTTTATGGGTTCCATGGAACATTTGGACCAAAATGGGTGATTCTATGGCCAATCGGATGCAATGGGATTATCTGAGGTCAAAGGCTGGTCATTGGAACTTTTATAGGTTCCATGGGGCAGTTGGACCAAAATGGGTGATTATATGGCCAATCGGATGCAATGGGATGATCTGAGGTCAAAGGCGGGTCATTGGAACTTTTATGGGTTCCATGGAACATTTGGACCAAAATGGGTGATTCTATGGCCAATCGGATGCAATGGGATTATCTGAGGTCATAGGTGGGTCATTGGAACTTTTATGGGTTCCATGGAACATTTGGACCAAAATGGGTGATTCTATGGCCAATCGGATGCAATGGGATTATATGAGGTCAAAGGCAGGTCATTGGAACTTTTATGGGTTCCATGGAACATTTGGACCAAAATGGGTGATTCTATGGCCAATCGGATGCAATGGGATTATCTGAGGTCAAAGGCGGGTCATTGGAACTTTTATAGGTTCCATGGGGCATTTGGACCAAATGGGTGATTATATGGCCAATCGGATGCAATGGGATTATCTGAGGTCATAGGTGAGTCATTGGAACTTTTATGGGTTCCATGGAACATTTGGACAAAAATGGGTGATTCTATGGCCAATAGGATGCAATGGGATTATCTGAGGTCAAAGGCGGGTCATTGGAACTTTTATGGGTTCCATGGAACTTTGGACCAAAATGGGTGATTCTATGGCCAATCGGATGCAATGGGATTATATGAGGTCAAAGGCAGGTCATTGGAACTTTTATGGGTTCCATGGAACATTTGGACCAAAATGGGTGATTCTATGGCCAATCGGATGCAATGGGATTATCTGAGGTCAAAGGCTGGTCATTGGAACTTTTATAGGTTCCATGGGGCAGTTGGACCAAAATGGGTGATTATATGGCCAATCGGATGCAATGGGATTATCTGAGGTCATAGGTGGGTCATTGGAACTTTTATGGGTTCCATGGAACATTTGGACAAAAATGGGTAATTCTATGGCCAATCGGATGCAATGGGATTATCTGAGGCCACAGGAAGGTCATTGGAACTTTTAATTGTTCCATGGAACATTTGGACCAAAATGGGTGATTCTATGGTCAATCAGATGCAATGGGATTGTATGAGGTCAAAGGCGGGTCATTGGAAGTTTTATGGGTTCCATGGAACATTTAGACCAAAATGGGTGCTTCAATGGCCAATCGGATGCAATGGGATTATCTGAGGTCATAAGCGGGTCATTGGAACTTTTATGGGTGCCATGGAACATTTGGACCAAAATGGGTGATTCTATGGCCAATCGGATGCAATGGGATTATCTGAGGTCACAGAAAGGTCATTGGAACTTTTAATGGTTCCATGGAACATTTGGACCAAAATGGGTGATTCTATGGCCAATCGGATGCAATGGGATTATCTGAGGTCAAAGGCGGGTCATTGGAACTTTTATAGGTTCCATGGGGCATTTGGACCAAATGGGTGATTATATGGCCAATCGGATGCAATGGGATTATCTGAGGTCATAGGTGAGTCATTGGAACTTTTATGGGTTCCATGGAACATTTGGACAAAAATGGGTAATTCTATGGCCAATCGGATGGAAGGGGATTATCTGAGGTCACAGGAAGGTCATTGGAACTTTTAATGGTTCCATGGAACATTTGGACCAAAATGGGTGATTCTATGGCCAATCGGATGCAATGGGATTATCTGAGGTCATAGGCGGGTCATTGGAACTTTTATGGGTTCCATGGAACATTTGGACCAAAATGGGTGATTCTATGGCCAATCGGATGCAATGGGATTATCTGAGGTCACAGGAAGGTCATTGGAACTTTTATGGGTTCCATGGAACATTTGGACCAAAATGGGTGATTCTATGGCCAATAGGATGCAATGGGATTATCTGAGGTCAAAGGCGGGTCATTGGAACTTTTATGGGTTCCATGGAACATTTGGACCAAAATGGGTGATTCTATGGCCAATCGGGTGCAATGGGATTATCTGAGGTCACAGGAAGGTCATTGGAACTTTTATGGGTTCCATGGAACATTTGGACCAAAATGGGTGATTCTATGGCCAATAGGATGTTATGGGATTATCTGAGGTCAAAGGCGGGTCATTGGAACTTTTATGGGTTCCATGGGGCATTTGGACCAAAATGGGTGATTATATGGCCAATCGGATGCAATGGGATTATCTGAGGTCATAGGTGGGTCATTGGAACTTTTATGGGTTCCATGGAACATTTGGACCAAAATGGGTAATTCTATGGCCAATCGGATGCAATGGGATTATCTGAGGTCACAGGAAGGTCATTGGAACTTTTAATTGTTCCATGGAACATTTGGACCAAAATGGGTGATTCTATGGTCAATCGGATGCAATGGGATTATATGAGGTCAAAGGCGGGTCATTGGAAGTTTTATGGGTTCCATGGAACATTTGGACCAAAATGGGTGCTTCAATGGCCAATCGGATGCAATGGGATTATCTGAGGTCATAAGCGGGTCATTGGAACTTTTATGGGTGCCATGGAACATTTGGACCAAAGTGGGTGATTCTATGGCCAATCGGATGCAATGGGATTATCTGAGGTCACAGGAAGGTCATTGGAACTTTTAATGGTTCCATGGAACATTTGGACCAAAATGGGTGATTCTATGGCCAATCGGATGCAATGGGATTATCTGAGGTCAAAGGCGGGTCATTGGAACTTTTATAGGTTCCATGGGGCATTTGGACCAAATGGGTGATTATATGGCCAATCGGATGCAATGGGATTATCTGAGGTCATAGGTGAGTCATTGGAACTTTTATGGGTTCCATGGAACATTTGGACAGAAATGGGTAATTCTATGGCCAATCGGATGCAATGGGATTACCTGAGGTCACAGGAAGGTCATTGGAACTTTTAATGGTTCCATGGAACATTTGGACCAAAATGGGTGATTCTATGGCCAATCGGATGCAATGGGATTATCTGAGGTCATAGGCGGGTCATGGGAACTTTTATGGGTTCCATGGAACATTTGGACCAAAATGGGTGATTCTATGGCCAATCGGATGCAATGGGATTATCTGAGGTCACAGGAAGGTCATTGGAACTTTTATGGGTTCCATGGAACATTTGGACCAAAATGGGTGATTCTATGGCCAATAGGATGCAATGGGATTATCTGAGGTCAAAGGCGGGTCATTGGAACTTTTATGGGTTCCATGGAACATTTGGACCAAAATGGGTGATTCTATGGCCAATCGGATGCAATGGGATTATCTGAGGTCACAGGAAGGTCATTGGAACTTTTATGGGTTCCATGGAACATTTGGACCAAAATGGGTGATTCTATGGCCAATAGGATGCAATGGGATTATCTGAGGTCAAAGGCGGGTCATTGGAACTTTTATGGGTTCCATGGAACATTTGGACCAAAATGGGTGATTCTATGGCCAATCGGATGCAATGGGATTATCTGAGGTTATAGGCGGGTCATTGGAACTTTTAATGGTTCCATGGAACATTTGGACCAAAATGGGTGATTCTATGGCCAATCGGATGCAATGGGATTATCTGAGGTCATAGGCGGGTCATTGGAACTTTTATGGGTGCCATGGAACATTTGGACCAAAATGGGTGATTCTATGGCCAATCGGATGCAATGGGATTATCTGAGGTCAAAGGCGGGTCATTGGAACTTTTATAGGTTCCATGGGGCATTTGGACCAAATGGGTGATTATATGGCCAATCGGATGCAATGGGATTATCTGAGGTCATAGGTGAGTCATTGGAACTTTTATGGGTTCCATGGAACATTTGGACAAAAATGGGTAATTCTATGGCCAATCGGATGCAATGGGATTATCTGAGGTCACAGGAAGGTCATTGGAACTTTTAATGGTTCCATGGAACATTTGGACCGAAATGGGTGATTCTATGGCCAATCGGATGCAATGGGATTATCTGAGGTCATAGGCGGGTCATTGGAACTTTTATGGGTTCCATGGAACATTTGGACCAAAATGGGTGATTCTATGGCCAATCGGATGCAATGGGATTATCTGAGGTCACAGGAAGGTCATTGGAACTTTTATGGGTTCCATGGAACATTTGGACCAAAATGGGTGATTCTATGGCCAATAGGATGCAATGGGATTATCTGAGGTCAAAGGCGGGTCATTGGAACTTTTATGGGTTCCATGGAACATTTGGACCAAAATGGGTGATTCTATGGCCAATCGGATGCAATGGGATTATCTGAGGTCACAGGAAGGTCATTGGAACTTTTATGGGTTCCATGGAACATTTGGACCAAAATGGGTGATTCTATGGCCAATAGGATGTAATGGGATTATCTGAGGTCAAAGGCGGGTCATTGGAACTTTTATGGGTTCCATGGAACATTTGGACCAAAATGGGTGATTCTATGGCCAATCGGATGCAATGGGATTATCTGAGGTCACAGGAAGGTCATTGGAACTTTTAATGGTTCCATGGAACATTTGGACCAAAATGGGTGATTCTATGGCCAATCGGATGCAATGGGATTATCTGAGGTCATAGGCGGGTCATTGGAACTTTTATGGGTTCCATGGAACATTTGGACCAAAATGGGTGATTCTATGGCCAATCGGATGCAATGGGATTATCTGAGGTCACAGGAAGGTCATTGGAACTTTTATGGGTTCCATGGAACATTTGGACCAAAATGGGTGATTCTATGGCCAATAGGATGCAATGGGATTATCTGAGGTCAAAGGCGGGTCATTGGAACTTTTATGGGTTCCATGGAACATTTGGACCAAAATGGGTGATTCTATGGCCAATCGGATGCAATGGGATTATCTGAGGTTATAGGCGGGTCATTGGAACTTTTAATGGTTCCATGGAACATTTGGACCAAAATGGGTGATTCTATGGCCAATCGGATGCAATGGGATTATCTGAGGTCATAGGCGGGTCATTTGAACTTTAAATGGTCCCATGGAACATTTGGACCAAAATGGATGATTCTATGGCCAATCGGATGCAATGAGATTATCTGAGGTCACAGGAAGGTCATTGGAACTTTTAATGGTTCCATTGGACATTTTGACCAAAATGGGTGATTCTATGGCCAATCGGGTGCAATGGGATTATCTGAGGTCAAAGGCGGGTCATTAAAACTTGTATAGGTTCCATGGGGCATTTGGACCAAAATGGGTGATTCTATGGCCAATCGGATGCAATGGGATTATCTGAGGTCATAGGCGGGTCATTTGAACTTTAAATGGTCCCATGGAACATTTGGACATAAATGGATGATTCTGTGGCCAAGCAGATGTAACTGGACTATCTGAGGTCTAGGCTGGGTCATTGAAACTCTAATGGATTTCATATTAAAATAACATTTCTGAGAGAAAACCTTAATTTATATTTAGTTTTTTGGAAGAATACTGGGGAGTCTAGATTTTGTTCAATCATCACGATTTGTAAAAAATTGTACTTCAATTTTTTACGTTTCGAGTTTTAGTTATTTAAATTTTACTGCCTCAGTTGTTGGTAACGACATTACATTTTGGTAATGAAATTAATAATGTTAACTGTTAATGCATGATGAGTTTATGTATTTTACCACTTTGCCTATTGTACATGATTATATAAAATTCCAAGGCAATCAATAAGAAGTAAACTCCAATCGCGCGTCGTAGCTGACACTCACACTTTTTTTTTTTTTTTTTGTGAATGTATGTACATCGATTACTCCTAAAGTACTTGCCCGATTACCCAAATTTTTTGTGAACATATAGAGACTATCAACGCGGAGGTGCCCGTTTATGAAAGTAGGCGGTATTCGGCAAAGGGGCGTGTCTCTATAAGAAAAACACTGTATCTTAGTAAATATTGACACTAGGGTAACAAAATTCACAGTAAAATTACAAGGGCAAGCACAAATATTAAAAATGACGATCACATAAGTGGGCGTACTTCTAAAAAAGGGTGTAGCAATTTTGTAAAAACTCTGTATCTCAAAGAAAATTGACACTAGAGTACTGAAATTAAGTACAGAAATAGGCAATTATTGAAAATTACTATAAAAAAGTGGGCGTAATTCGAAAAGGAGTGTGGCAATATAAGAGAATTACTGTGTCTCGAATAATATTGATACTAGGGTACAGAACTTTATTACAACGGTAGGAAAAATTACTACAAATTTTTGTTAAAAAAATGGGCGTTATTCGAAAAGGGGCGTGGCAATATTAAAAAAACACTGTATCTCGGTTACTATTGACACTACGATACTAAAATTTAGTACAAAGGTAGGTACAATAAAACTTTTTAACAAAAGAAAAAACCTACTTCAAAATTACTACAAAGTAAAAAATAATTTTAAATTACTTTTACTATTTATTTCTTGTTCAAATTTGATAATTTATTTATATTCATTATTATCTTGGAAATCTTATGAAATTAATTATTCTGAATTTTTTTTATTTTTATCATAAAAATAAAAAAGAGTGCGTGTCAGCTCCGACGCGAGATTGGAGTTTACTTCTCATCGATTGTCTTGGAATTAAAAAGAACCATGTACAATAGGCAAAGTGGGGAAATATATAAGCTCATCATGTATAAACAGTTAAAATAATAAATTTCATTACCAATATGAAATGTCGTTACCAAAAACTGAGGAAATAAAATTGAAATAACTTAAACTCGAAACGTGAAAGTCTGAAGTAAAATTTTTAACAAATCGTGAGGATTGAACCAAATCTAGAAGTCCCAGTGTTCTTCCAAAACTAAATCTATATTATGCTTATGACTCAAAAATTTTAAGACCTCACGTAGTTAAGTTACATCCGCTTGACTACAGAATCATCCATTTATGTCTAAATACTTCGTATAACTCATAAAAGTAACAATGACCTCAGACAATCCCATTGCATACGATTAGCTATAGAATCATCAATTTTGTTCGAAATGTTCCATGGAACCCATAAAAGTTCCAATGAACCGCCTGTGACCTATAAAAGTTCCAATAACCTTCCTATGACCTCAGATAATCCCATTGCATCCGATTGGCCATCGAATCACCCATTTTAGTCCAAATGTTCCATGGAACCCATAAAAGTTCCAATGACCCGCCTGTGACCTCAGATAATCCCATTGCAACCGATTGGCCATAGAATCATATTTTTTGTTCCAAATGTTCCATGGAACCCATAAAAGTTCCAATGACCCGACTGTGACCTCAAATAATCCCATTTCATCCGATTGGTCATAGAATCATCCATTTTGGTCCAAATGTTCCATGGAACCCATAAAAGTTAAAATGACCCGCCTGTGACCTATAAAAGTTCCAATAACCTTCCTGTGACCTCAGATAGTCCCATTGCATCCGATTGGCCATAGAATCACCCATTTTGGTCCAAATGTTCCATGGAACCCATAAAAGTTCCAATGACCCGCCTGTGACCTCAGATAATCCCATTGCATCCGATTGGCCATCGAATCACCCATTTTAGTCCAAATGTTCCATGGAACCCATAAAAGTTCCAATGACCCGCCTGTGACCTCAGATAATCCCATTGCATCCGATTGGCCATAGAATCATCTTTTTTGGTCCAAATGTTCCATGGAACCCATAAAAGTTCCCATGACCCGCCTGTGACCTCAGATAATCCCATTGTATCCGACTGGCCATAGAATCATCTTTTTTGGTCCAAATGTTCCGTGGAATCCATAAAAGTTCCAATGACCCGCCTGTGACCTCAGATAATCCCATTGTATCCGACTGGCCATAGAATCACCCATTTTGGTCCAAATGTTCCATGGAACCCATAAAAGTTCCAATGACCCGCCTGTGACCTCAGATAATCCCATTGCATCCGATTGGCCATAGAATCACCCATTTTGGTCCAAATGTTCCATGGAACCCATATAAGTTCCAAGGACCCGCCTGAGACCTCAGGTAATCCCATTGCACCCGATTGGCCATGGAATCATCCATTTTGGTCTAAATGTTCCATGGAACCCATAAAAGTTCACATGACCCGCCTGTGACCTCAGATAATCCTATTGCATCCGATTGGCCATAGAATCATCTTTTTTGTTCCAAATGTTCCATGGAACCCATAAAAGTTCCAATGACCCGCCTGTGACCTCAGATAGTCCCATTGCATCCGATTGGTCATAGAATCATCTTTTTTGGTCCAAATGTTCCATGGAACCCGTAAAAGTTCCAATGACACGCCTGTGACCTCAGATAATCCCATTGCATCCGATTGGCCATAGAATCACCCATTTTGGTCCAAATGTTCCATGGAACCCATAAAAGTTCCAATGACCCGCCTGTGACCTCAGGTAATCCCATTGCATCTGATTGGCCATAGAATCACCCATTTTGGTCCAAATGTTCCATGGAACCCATAAAAGTTAAAATGACCCGCCTGTGACCTATAAAAGTTCCAATAACCTTCCTGTGACCTCAGATAGTCCCATTGCATCCGATTGGCCATAGAATCACCCATTTTGGTCCAAATGTTCCATGGAACCCACAAAAGTTCCAATGACCCGCCTGTGACCTCAGATAATCCCATTGCATCCGATTGGCCATCGAATCACCGATTTTGGTCCAAATGTTCCATGGAACCCATAAAAGTTCCAATGACCCGCCTGTGACCTCAGATAATCCCATTGCATCCGATTGGCCATCGAATCACCCATTTTAGTCCAAATGTTCCATGGAACCCATAAAAGTTCCAATGACCCGCCTGTGACCTCAGATAATCCCATTGCATCCGATTGGCCATATAATCATCTTTTTTGGTCCAAATGTTCCATGGAACCCATAAAAGTTCAAATGACCCGCCTATGACCTCAGATAATCCCATTGCATCCGATTGGCCATAGAATCACCCATTTTGGTCCAAATGTTCCATGGAACCATTAAAAGTTCCAATGACCCGCCTGTGACCTCAGATAATCCCATTGCATCCGATTGGCCATAGAATCACCCATTTTGGTCCAAATGTTCCATGGAACCCATAAAAGTTCCAATGACCCGCCTGTGACCTCAGGTAATCCCATTGCATCCGATTGGTCATAGAATCATCCATTTTGGTCCAAATGTTCCATGGAACCCATAAAAGTTCCAATGACCCGCCTGTGACCTCAGATAATCCCATTGCATCCGATTGGCCATCGAAACACCCATTTTGGTCCAAATGTTCCATGGAACCCGTAAAAGTTCCAATGACCCGCCTGTGACCTCAGATAATCCCATTGCATCCGATTGGCCATAGAATCACCCATTTTGGTCCAAATGTTCCATGGAACCCATAAAAGTTCCAATGACCCGCCTGTGACCTCAGGTAATCCCATTGCATCCGATTGGTCATAGAATCATCCATTTTGGTCCAAATGTTCCATGGAACCCATAAAAGTTAAAATGATCCGCCTGTGACCTATAAAAGTTCCAATAACCTTCCTGTGACCTCAGATAGTCCCATTGCATCCGATTGGCCATAGAATCACCCATTTTGGTCCAAATGTTCCATGGAACCCATAAAAGTTCCAATGACCCGCCTGTGACCTCAGATAATCCCATTGCATCCGATTGGCCATCGAATCACCCATTTTAGTCCAAATGTTCCATGGAACCCATAAAAGTTCCAATGACCCGCCTGTGACCTCAGATAATCCCATTGCATCCGATTGGCCATAGAATCATCTTTTTTGGTCCAAATGTTCCATGGAACCCATAAAAGTTCCCATGACCCGCCTGTGACCTCAGATAATCCCATTGTATCCGACTGGCCATAGAATCACCCATTTTGGTCCAAATGTTCCATGGAACCCATATAAGTTCCAAGGACCCGCCTGAGACCTCAGGTAATCCCATTGCACCCGATTGGCCATGGAATCATCCATTTTGGTCTAAATGTTCCATGGAACCCATAAAAGTTCACATGACCCGCCTGTGACCTCAGATAATCCTATTGCATCCGATTGGCCATAGAATCATCTTTTTTGTTCCAAATGTTCCATGGAACCCATAAAAGTTCCAATGACCCGCCTGTGACCTCAGATAGTCCCATTGCATCCGATTGGCCATAGAATCGTCTTTTTTGGTCCAAATGTTCCATGGAACCCGTAAAAGTTCCAATGACCCGCCTGTGACCTCAGATAATCCCATTGCATCCGATTGGCCATAGAATCACCCATTTTGGTCCAAATGTTCCATGGAACCCATAAAAGTTCCAATGACCCGCCTGTGACCTCAGATAGTCCCATTGCATCCGATTGGCCATAGAATCATCTTTTTTGGTCCAAATGTTCCATGGAACCCGTAAAAGTTCCAATGACCCTCCTGTGACCTCAGATAATCCCATTGCATCCGATTGGCCATAGAATCACCCATTTTGGTCCAAATGTTCCATGGAACCCATAAAAGTTAAAATGACCCGCCTGTGACCTATAAAAGTTCCAATAACCTTCCTGTGACCTCAGATAGTCCCATTGCATCCGATTGGCCATAGAATCACCCATTTTGGTCCAAATGTTCCATGGAACCCATAAAAGTTCCAATGACCCGCCTGTGACCTCAGATAATCCCATTGCATCCGATTGGCCATCGAATCACCCATTTTAGTCCAAATGTTCCATGGAACCCGTAAAAGTTCCAATGACCCGCCTGTGACCTCAGATAATCCCATTGCATCCGATTGGCCATAGAATCACCCATTTTGGTCCAAATGTTCCATGGAACCCATAAAAGTTCCAATGACCCGCCTGTGACCTCAGGTAATCCCATTGCATCCGATTGGCCATAGAATCACCCATTTTGGTCCAAATGTTCCATGGAACCCATAAAAGTTAAAATGACCCGCCTGTGACCTATAAAAGTTCCAATAACCTTCCTGTGACCTCAGATAGTCCCATTGCATCCGATTGGCCATAGAATCACCCATTTTGGTCCAAATGTTCCATGGAACCCATAAAAGTTCCAATGACCCGCCTGTGACCTCAGATAATCCCATTGCATCCGATTGGCCATCGAATCACCCATTTTGGTCCAAATGTTCCATGGAACCCATAAAAGTTGCAATGACCCGCCTGTGACCTCAGATAATCCCATTGCATCCGATTGGCCATAGAATCATCTTTTTTGGTCCAAATGTTCCATGGAACCCGTAAAAGTTCCAATGACCCGCCTGTGACCTCAGATAATCCCATTGCATCCGATTGGCCATAGAATCACCCATTTTGGTCCAAATGTTCCATGGAACCCATAAAAGTTCCAATGACCCGCCTGTGACCTCAGGTAATCCCTTTGCATCCGATTGGTCATAGAATCATCCATTTTGGTCCAAATGTTCCATGGAACCCATAAAAGTTAAAATGACCCGCCTGTGACCTATAAAAGTTCCAATAACCTTCCTGTGACCTCAGATAGTCCCATTGCATCCGATTGGCCATAGAATCACCCATTTAGGTCCAAATGTTCCATGGAACCCATAAAAGTTCCAATGACCCGCCTGTGACCTCAGATAATCCCATTGCATCCGATTGGCCATCGAATCACCCATTTTAGTCCAAATGTTCCATGGAACCCATAAAAGTTCCAATGACCCGCCTGTGACCTCAGATAATCCCATTGCATCCGATTGGCCATAGAATCATCTTTTTTGGTCCAAATGTTCCATGGAACCCATAAAAGTTCCCATGACCCGCCTGTGACCTCAGATAATCCCATTGTATCCGACTGGCCATAGAATCACCCATTTTGGTCCAAATGTTCCATGGAACCCATATAAGTTCCAAGGACCCGCCTGAGACCTCAGGTAATCCCATTGCACCCGATTGGCCATGGAATCATCCATTTTGGTCTAAATGTTCCATGGAACCCATAAAAGTTCACATGACCCGCCTGTGACCTCAGATAATCCTATTGCATCCGATTGGCCATAGAATCATCTTTTTTGTTCCAAATGTTCCATGGAACCCATAAAAGTTCCAATGACTCGCCTGTGACCTCAGATAGTCCCATTGCATCCGATTGGCCATAGAATCATCTTTTTTGGTCCAAATGTTCCATGGAACCCGTAAAAGTTCCAATGACCCGCCTGTGACCTCAGATAATCCCATTGCATCCGATTGGCCATAGAATCACCCATTTTGGTCCAAATGTTCCATGGAACCCATAAAAGTTCCAATGACCCGCCTGTGACCTCAGATAGTCCCATTGCATCCGATTGGCCATAGAATCATCTTTTTTGGTCCAAATGTTCCATGGAACCCGTAAAAGTTCCAATGACCCGCCTGTGACCTCAGATAATCCCATTGCATCCGATTGGCCATAGAATCACCCATTTTGGTCCAAATGTTCCATGGAACCCATAAAAGTTCCAATGACCCGCCTGTGACCCCAGGTAATCCCATTGCATCCGATTGGCCATAGAATCATCCATTTTGGTCCAAATGTTCCATGGATCCCATAAAAGTTCTAATGACCTTCCTGTGACCCCAGGTAATCCCATTGCATCCGATTGGCCATAGAATCATCCATTTTGGTCCAAATGTTCCATGGAACATAAAAGGTCCAATGACCCGCCTGTGACCTCAGATAATCCCATTGCATCCGATTGGCCATAGAATCATCCATTTTGGTCCAAATGTTGCTTCAACCCATAAAAGTTCCATTGACTCCCCTGTCACCTCCATGGAATCCATGGAATCCATTAAAGTGCCAATGACCAGCCTGTGCCCTCAGATAATCCCATTGCATCCGAATGGCCATAGAATCATCCACTTTGGTCCAAATTCTCCATTGAATCCATTTAAGTGCCAATGATCTCTCTGTGACCTTAGATAATTCCATTGCATTCGATTGGCCATAGAGTCATAGAATCAAAGTTGAAAATTCAAGCATAACGCAAAAAAAGTTGAAAATTCAAGCATAACGCAAAAAATAGTTGAAAATTCAAACGTAACGAAAAATAGTTGAAAATTTGACTTTACCCCCTAATATAATTTCTTTTCATGCAAATCGATTCTAAAGGAGTAAACTCCAAAAATAAAAAAAATTCAGAATAATTGATATCATAAGATTTCCAAGATAATAATGAATATAAATAAATTATCAAATTTGAACAAGAAATAAATAGTAAAAGTAATTTAAAATTATTTTTTACTTTGTAGTGATTTTGAAGTAGGTTTTTTTTTGTTAAAAAGTTTTTATTGTATTGCTAAGCAATAGTTTAATAAATAATTCTCTATTTTTCAACAAAAAATTTTACGCTTTTTTGTAGTTTCGAAGCTGACATTTCATTTTCGTCAGTTTAAAAAATAATTAAATTTAATTTCAAGAAAAATTTTCTTATACTTCCATTAATAATTTTGTGACGGTTGTTGATTAATGTATCGGTTGCCGACACCTAGTTTGTTTTTTTCTGATTCAGTAATGAATGGATTGGTCGCTTGCATTTTTATTTTGCTATCGCATAGCGCTTGTGGTCTTACCCAAGTATTGTGCATGTTTTCAATATTTTTCTGTATTTTAAACTTTATAAATTATTTGTACTTTGATTACGTTGTTTTCTCGGTCCGAGAGGCTTTAACTTCGGTTCATATAATTTCGAAGGCTGTAAAGATCTACTCATACAAAATTGAAAGAAATTTCGAAAATGCATCTATTAAAGATTTAAAGAAATCTTTTTCAGACTTAGGGGCAGCAATTTCGTTTGGTTTTTTAACCGAAGCTCATTTAAAATTAAAAGTTCCCAAGCTTCCGTTAACAAACATTCTTAAGCTTATTAGAAACTTTGAATATAGCCTTTATAAAACTTCTGAAATACTTCACAACAGCTATTGTTAACGCACAAACATAATTTGTTCTAAACCGCCACTGTATATAGTATAAGAGTTTGAAGCTATAGGAGCAACGGGTCTTCTATTTACTTTGTATTTACAGCTTTTGCTATTGCTTTTGCTATTTTGTTAAATTGCCTAGTTTTAAGTGATTTTTTGTAAATGAATAAACTAGTTATTGTACAGCAGTCAAGCAGAGCGTTTTTATTTTAAAACTTAAGGCGCAGCTAAATTAAATTAAATGTACAACATTAACTCCCCCAGTACAAACTAGTATTGGAGTTAACATTGGTAGCAGAGCAAGGTTTCTATTTAGAAACTTTTAAATATTCCAATAAAATTTTCGGAATTATTGGGGAACGAAACTGCCTGAATCTTTGGACTTTTTTCTCATCGTTGGAACTTTCGTCATTTACGCTGCTGAAGTTATCATCAACTCGAGGCAAGCTCGACAGTGGGATCCAACACTTTCTGGAAAAGGTAAAGAGTCTTTTTGGTTGTGCAAGGAAAAGTTAAAAATTTGTATTTCCACTTGCAAGCTGGTAGCACGTTCTTTTGTGGCACGAGGTATACGGTTTTCGTGTTACGGTACATACTCTAAGGGGTCGTCATATACATTCCTTAGAACTGTACATCACGCGATCGTCGAAAAGTACATCATTCGTTCGATATATTGCGTCATACTTTTTCAAACGTTTTAAATATTTTTATTTTTTTTTTTTTTTTTGTTTGGTTGCAATTATGGCTCCAAAAAGTAAACATGCGACTTTATGCCCAACTCGCGAAAATCTGATTAATTCGTTAGAAAAAATAAAGTCAATGATTGACAAAAAGTCAAATACTATGACAATTGCGGAGCTTGAAACTCGAGCTAGTATAGCTGAGTCGATATTTTCGCAATTGAACAATGTTCAATCAGAAATAGAACAACATGAAGAATCTAGCGAGTTTGCGAAGCGTCAAGTTTACGAAGAATTATACTAAGAGGTAAAATCGCGCATTTTAAATTACATTTCGGAGCATAATCGCAGAAATTCGAGTCATTTAGATTCAACTCATAATTTTGGTTCGGTTGCTCAAAATAGCACTTTGACCTTTGCTCGTTTGGCCAATTTGCCTAAAATTAAAATTTCATCATTCTCTGGTAAATATACGGATTGGACAAATTGGTTCAATATGTTTTCAACGTTAATCGACGACGATTCAGACTTAGATAATTTATCTAAATTTGTTCATTTGCGTTCGGCGTTAGGTCCGATTCCGCTGCGTACTATTGAATCGCTAGAGCTCACAGCTGAAAATTATACTCACGCGCTTTCCCTCTTAAAACATCGATTTGAAAACAAATCCATAATTTTTCAAGCGCATGTGAAAGATCTATTTGAAAGCCCACGGCTTACTCAGCAAAATGCTTCTGTTTTAAGAGAACTAATTGATAATGTGAATTCCCACCTGAGGGCTCTCAAATCGTTAGGTAGTACTGAAGATGTTGCAAACGTTATCATATATTATCTGATTCGTTCAAAGGTTGATTCTGAAACGTTGAAAAAATGGGAAGATCAGATGAAAATCGAGGAGTTGCCGTCTTGGGATAGATTTTCGAAATTTTTAGCGAATCGTTGTACTGCTCTTGAGAATCGTGAGTTCAATGGGTCTGTATCTAGGTTTGAGTTGAAAAATGACCGTCAGCCGTCAAAATATAACAATAAAAACGATAAAGTGAAAAAATCGCAATCTTTTTCGCTTACAACATATAGAGAGCGGGGTGAGATGTCGTGCCCATGCTGTAAAAAAAATCATAATATGGTCAATTGCTCAGAATTTTTAAGATTGTCGCCCATTCAACGGTATTTTGAAATCAAGAAGCATTCTCTTTGCGTATTATGTTTGCTCAAGTCGCATCCAGTTAAAGAGTGCTCAGCTAAACATTGTGCTGAGTGTGAAGGCATGCATCATAATTTATTGCACCGAACTGGAAAACGAAATGGTAATTTAGTTTCAGCAGTTGGAACAGAGTCAGTTACAACTTTAACAGAATCGAAAAAAGAAACCTCAAATCAAGATTTTCCAAGTTTTTCTCATTCGAGCTCATTGTATTCATTACTTTCTTCGAATTCAGTAAAATTTCTCGCAACTGCAGTTTTATTTGTTAAAGATTTGTCAGGGAAACTTGTTGAGTGTCGCACGATTTTAGACTCTGGTAGCCAGTTGAATTTCATAACTGCAGATCTCGCGAATAAATTAAATTTGAGCATGAAAGAAGATCAGATCTCGATAAGCGGTATAGGAAGTGCAAAAACAGAATCGTTGGGTAAGGTCAGTGCCGTAGTTCACTCTAGGCTAACAAATTATTCGGATACTCTCCAATTTATGGTCATGCCGTGTATCACTCAATATGCTCCAAATGTAGTAGTCGACGTCAGCAAGTTGAATTTGCCAAAAAATATTGAGCTTGCCGATCCGAAATTTAATGAATCGCAGGTGATTGATATGCTTCTCGGTGTTTCGACATTTTTCAAACTTTAATCGGTGGGGCAGATAATTTTAGGCGATAATATGCCGATTTTACAAAAAACTCTCCTAGGATGGATTTTAGCTGGTGAGTACATGCACTCAAAAAATTTAAAATCGGTTGTAGTAGCCAATAGTGCAGTGGAGGATGATAACAGACTGTCAGAATTAGTAGAGAAGTTTTGGAAATGCGAAAAAGTGACTACAGAATTATTGAATTTAACTCCTGAGGAACAGGACTGTGAAAAATATTTTTTGGCTACTGTAAAGCGTACACTGTCTGGGCGTTTCGTGGTTCGACTGCCATTTAAAACTCCCCAAGTAGGAGTTGGCGAGTCTTATTCGATTGCGTTGAAAAGATTCGAATGTTTAGAAAGAAAATTAGGGCGTAATCTAGACCTGAAATCCGAATATAAAAAATTTATCGACGAATATCGCGAGTTAGATCACTTAGAAGTTGTGACGCATTTGCCTCTTGCTGATTTTAAATACTTTATGCCACATCACGCGGTTTTACGTCCCACTAGTACGTCGACCAAGCTACGCGTCGTTTTTGACGCTTCTTGCAAGTCAAGCAACGGGTTTTCGTTAAATGACAACTTGCTCGTTGGGCCTAGAGTCCAGCCTGAATTGTTTGATATTCTAGTTCGATTCCGTTTTTTTAAGTATGCATTAACTGCCGATATATCAAAAATGTATAGGCAAATTTTAATTGCTGCAGAAGATTGTAATTGGCAGTGTATACTTTGGCGCGAAAATAAATCGCAAAATGTGGATATTTTGCGTCTAAAGACTGTAACTTACGGTACTTGTTCAGCGCCTTATTTGGCAGTGCGTTGCTTACAGTTTTTGGCTCAGAATTTTCATGAAAAATTTGCACAGGGTAGCAAAGTTTTGCAAAAAAACGTATACATGGATGATATATTAGCAGGTGCAAATACAATCGATGAGATTATTATTTTAAAGAATGAGATAACAGAACTTCTCAATCTTGGTAAATTCGAGCTGCATAAATGGAGGTCGAACACTTCGTTCACAACTCAGGATTTAGGATCTCAGCAAGAGCAAGAACCATTAATCATTGAATCTAACGATTGTGCAAAAACTTTGGGTATTTTATGGTATTCTAACCAAGACAAGTTTGGATTTTCTTATGGCAATGAATTTGCTGCAAAAATTACAAAACGAATAGTGCTTTCAGAGCTAGCTCAACTTTTCGATCCCTTAGGACTACTCAATCCAATAATTGTTCTTGGAAAAATGTTCATGCAGGAACTATGGCTCTTGAAGCTAGAGTGGGATGAGTCTTTGCCACAAAATTTACATGAAAAGTGGCTTAAATACCGCCACGAGCTAAAACTGGTTTCAGAATTTAAATTTCCGCGAGCTGTTGCTTATATTTCTTCCGCAGAAATCATAGAGTTGCATGGCTTTTCAGATGCCTCCATACGAGCATTCGGTTGCACGATTTATGTACGAACAAAAGACGATAAGGGAGATATTTCGGTAAATTTGCTTACAGTAAAATCTAAGATTGCACCGCTGAAATCTGTTTCTCTGCCACGCCTAGAACTACAAGGTGCTGTCATGCTTGCTCAGCTGATGAATCGCGTGCAGCAAATTTTATCAATCAATTTTAATTCAACTTTTTATTGGACTGATTCCGCTATAGTTCTCCACTGGATATCGTCGCATCCCTCACGGTGGACGACGTTTGTCGCTAATCGCGTCGCGCAAATTCAAGAACTTTCTAAAGTGCCTAAATGGCATAAAATAGAGTCAAAATCCAACCCAGCAGACATTGTGTCCCGGGGCATGTGGCCTAGCGAGCTTAAAGATAACGCGTTGTGGTTCAAGGGTTCTCCTTTTTTGAGTTCAGATGCTACCAGCTGGCCTCCGCAGAGATACATATCAAATATTGATAATACGTCTATACCGGAGGGGCGTCGAAATAATATCGTTTTCACTATAAATGCAACTTCGATGGTGGACTTGGTTTCAAATTGCAAATTTGTCAATTGTTTTTTGAAGTTGAATCGAGTTTTTGCTTATATTTCGCGCTGGCTGAATAATGCTCGAGAGAAATTAGCTGGTGGTGTAATTACGCCATATTCAGCACCGCTAAAGGTATCAGAACTCAGAGTAGGACTTGAGTACATTTTATTTAATATTCAACAAATTTCATTCGCTTGCGAGCTGCAAGCAATCAGTTCAAATCACATTGTAAAATCATCAAAAATACAAAAATTAAATCCGTTTATTGATAATTCTAAAAGCGTTCCAATTTTGCGAGTAGGCGGCAGGCTTTCTAAATCCGAACTGGAATTTACAGCAAAACACCCGGTAATTTTGCCGTGCCAACATGCTTTTTCATTTGCGCTTGCGAGCTATTTACATAACATAAATTCGCATGCTGGTCCTCTAGCACTATCAGCATTTATTAGGCAGCGGTTTTAGATTATAAACGCCAGAAAAGTTACCCGAAAAGTAGTCAGATCGTGCTTGTCATGTTTTAGGCAACGACCAAGGGCTATAGAGCAGCAAATGGGCAACCTACCAAAAGATCGCGTTGTGGGCGGGTCTCCTTTTCAAAAGACTGGTATGGACTTTGCTGGTCCCATAACCATACATTTTAAGCTACGGGGTAAACGACCAACAAAAGCCTATTTAGCCATATTCGTGTGCTTTTTGACGAAAGCGTGCCATATCGAAGTAGTTTCAGATTTATCTACACCAGCTTTTCTTTGCGCACTAAAAAGATTCTTTGCTCGACGAGGTTTGAGTTCGGATCTATACTGCGACAATGCTACGAATTTTACTGAAGCCGCCAGGAGGCTAAGAGAATTTGCGAATGAGTTTTTCAATGAAGTGGATCAAAACAAAGTAAGCGATATCTGCGCAGAACGCGGAGTAAATTTCCACTTCATTCCTCCGCAATCTCCCCATGTTGGTGGACTCTGGGAGAGTGCTGTCAAAGTAGCAAAATCGATGCTTGTTCACCATATTAATGGAGCGTCTCTCACCTTCGAGGAGCTTACCACTGTCGTCGCCGAAATAGAAGCTATCATGAATTCGAGGCCCATGTTTCCAGTATCGTCTGATCCGAATGACTTAGAAGCCCTGACACCAGGTCATTTTTTGACGGGCAGACCTCTTAACTGTATTCCTGAACCTTTCAATGACGACGATTTAAACATCCCACCAGTCAATCGATGGAAACGAATTCAGCATATAAAACAGATCTTCTGGAAAAGATGGTCAAAAGAATATCTTTCGTTATTGCAAGAGCGCCGTAAATGGACAACTACTTCCGAAAACATTCAAATTGGAACATTAGTCATTGTTGCCGAAGATAATCTTCCACCACATAAATGGATGCTGGGTAGAATTGAAGGAATCTACCCCGGAGATGATAGACTGGTTAGAGTCATCTCCCTTCGAACATCGTCGGGCGTCATCAAAAGAAACATACATAAAATTTGGCCACTACCTATTCTTCAGTGATGCTGTCGAAATTTTAGAACACCAAAGTATTAAAAATAACTAAAATATATTTTATGCATATTTATTTTTTGCATGCGAATTACAATACAAGTTAAAATTTTCATAAGCAGACAGATTATTATATTTTGAGATTATTTAAACGATTTCCCCATTCATTTATACCTGGAATTGTTAACTTGGAATTATTTTTTTTTTTTGGAGTTTAAGCCTAGTACTATGCTCGTTCGCGTGACATTTCGCTGGCAACATCCATTTATTTGTTGCGTGAAAATTTTGACAGAAGTTTTGTTGCGAACGAACAGCTGATGATCAGCTTACAAATTTCAGCAAGAAGTAAATAAACAGCTAGAATTAATTAAGGGGAAGCAGAAAATCATTTACGTTCTCTAATTTTAAGTATTTATGATTATATCAATACAAAATAAATATTTATACGAGTATGTATATGAATGATGTGCTTTGTTGTAGAGTAGGACAAGTCATTGGTTTATGGCAGCCTACAAGCTGCGAAGTCTTGCAACCGCCAACACCGCGGAAAGATGCATCCGTATTTACAATTTCCAAAAACTGCAATTATTAATTGCAAAACTTTTTAGAAATAGTACAAAAAATATAATTTCAGTAAACTTTGTTAATTTGCTTGCACTTTTTTCTTAAATTTAATGACAACAGTCACTTTTCACGGCAAAATAAATGGTCGGTTCAATTAAATTGTGGTGAAAATAATGTTGCTAGATGCATGTTGCGGAATATAGTACTAGATTTTCCGCAGCAAAGCATAGTACAGCTTTGATGAAAAAGTTGTGCAATATTCACGCTTGTTTCACAGCTGTCATTTTTTGTATGGAGATTTGAGTGGAATTTCACGTGAAGCCGAACAGAGTACTATGCTTTACTCCTTTAGAATCGATTTGCATGAAAAGAAATTATATTAGGGGGTAAAGTCAAATTTTCAACTATTTTTCGTTACGGTTGAATTTTCAACTATTTTTGCGTTACGCTTGAATATTCAACTATTTTTGCGTTATGCTTGGCCTATCGAATGCAATTGAATTATCTAAGGTCACAGGCAGATCATTGGCACTTTAATGGATTCCATGGAGAATTTGGACCAAAGTGGATGATTCTATGGCAATTCGGATGCAATGGGATTATCTGAGGGCACAGGCGGGTCATTGGCACTTTAATGGATTCCATGGATTCCAGGGAGGTGTCATTGTCATTGTGTCTTTTGTGGGTTCCATGGAACATTTGGACCAAAATGGATGATTCTATGGCCAATCGGATGCAATGGGATTATCTGAGGTCACAGGAAGGTCATTGGAACTTTTAATGGTTCCATGGAACATTTGGACCAAAATGGGTGATTCTATGGCCAATCGGATGCAATGGGATTATCTGAGGTCATAGGCGGGTCATTGGAACTTTTATGAGTTCCATGGAACATTTGGACCAAAATGGGTGATTCTATGGCCAATCGGATGCAATGGGATTATCTGAGGTCATAGACGGGTCATTGGAACTTTTATGAGTTCCATGGAACATTTGGACCAAAATGGGTGATTCTATGGCCAATCGGATGCAATGGAATTATCTGAGGTCATAGACGGGTCATTGGAACTTTTATGGGTTCCATGGAACATTTCTACCAAAATTTATGATTCTATGGCCAATCGGATGCAATGGGATTATCTGAGGTCATAAGGGGGTCATTGGAACTTTTAATGGTTCCATGGAACATTTGGACCAAAATGGGTGATTCTATGGCCATTCGGATGCAATGGGATTATCTGAGGTCATAGGCGGGTCATTGGAACTTTTATGGGTTCCATGGAAAATTTGGACCAAAATGGGTGATTCTATGGCCAATCGGATGCAATGGGATTATCTTAGGTCGTAGGCGGGTCATTGGAACTTTTATGGGTTCCATGGAACATTTGGACCAAACGAGGTGATTCTATGGCCAAACGGATGCAATGGGATTATCTGAGGTCATAAATGGGTCATTGGAATTTTTATGGGTTCCATGGAACATTTCTACCAAAATGGATGATTCTATGGCCAATCGGATGCAATGGGATTATCTGAGGTCATAGGCGGGTCATTGGAACTTATATGAGTTCCATGGAACATTTGGACCAAAATGGGTGATTCTATGGCCAATCGGATGCAATGGGATTATCTGAGGTCAGAGGAAGGTCATTGGAACTTTTAATGGTTCCATGGAACATTTGGACCAAAATGGGTGATTCTATGGCCAATCGGATGCAATGGGATTATCTGAGGTCATAGGCGGGTCATTGGAACTTTTAATGGTCCTATGGAACATTTGGACCAATATGGGTGATTCTATGGCCAATCGGATGCAATGGGATTATCTGAGGTCACAGGAAGGTCATTGGAACTTTTAATGGTTCCATGGAAAATTTGGACCAAAATGGGTGATTCTATGGCCAAACGGATGCAATGGGATTATCTGAGGTCATAGGCGGGTCATTGGATCTTTTAATGGTTCCATGGAACATTTGGACCAAAATGGATGATTCTATGGCCAATCGGATGCAGTGGGATTATCTGAGGTCACAGGTGGGTCATTGGTACTTTAATGGGTTCCATGGAATATTCGGACCAAAATGGATGATTCTATGGCCAATCGGATGCAGTGGGATTATCTGAGGTCACAGGTGGGTCATTGGCACATTTATGGGTTCCATGGAATATTTGGACCAAAATGGATGATTCTATTGCCAATCGGATGCAGTGGGATTATCTGAGGTCACAGGTGGGTCATTGGTACTTTGATGGGTTCCATGGAACATGTGACCAAAATGGGTGATTCTATGGCCAATCGGATGCAATGGGATTATCTGAGGTCATAGGCGGGTCATTGGAACTTTTAATGGTCCCATGGAACATTTGGACCAAAATGGGTGATTCTATAGCCAATCGGATGCAATGGGATTATCTGAGGTCACAGGAAGGTCATTGGAACTTTTAATGGTTCCATGGAACATTTGGACCAAAATGGGTGATTCTATGGCCAATCGGATGCAGTGGGATTATCTGAGGTCACAGGTGGGTCATTGGTCATTTATGGGTTCCATGGAATATTTGGACCAAAATGGATGATTCTATGGCCAATCGGATGCGGTGGGATTATCTGAGGTCACAGGTGGGTCATTGGTACTTTGATGGGTTCCATGGAAAATTTGGACCAAAATGGGTGATTCTATGGCCAATCGGATGCAATGGGATTATCTGAGGTCACAGGAAGGTCATTGGAACTTTTAATGGTTCATTGGAACATTTGGACCAAAATGGGTGATTCTATGGCCAATCGGATGCAATGGGATTATCTGAGGTCATAGGCGGGTCATTAAAACTTTTAATGGTCCCATGGAACCTTTGGACCAAAATGGGTTATTCTATGGCCAATCGGATGCAATGGAATTATCTGAGGTCATAAGCGTGTCATTGGAACTTTTATGAGTTCCATGGAACATTTGGACCAAAATGGGTGATTCTATGGCCAATCGGATGCAATGGGATTATCTGAGGTCATAAGGGGGTCATTGGAACTTTTAATGGTTCCATGGAACATTTGGACCAAAATGGGTGATTCTATGGCCAATCGGATGCAATGGGATTATCTGAGGTCATAGGCGGGTCATTGGAACTTTTATGGGTTCCATGGAAAATTTGGACCAAAATGGGTGATTCTATGGCCAATCGGATGCAATGGGATTATCTTAGGTCGTAGGCGGGTCATTGGAACTTTTATGGGTTCCATGGAACATTTGGACCAAACTGGGTGATTCTATGGCCAAACGGATGCAATGGGATTATCTGAGGTCATAAATGGGTCATTGGAATTTTTATGGGTTCAATGGAACATTTCTACCAAAATGGATGATTCTATGGCCAATCGGATGCAATGGGATTATCTGAGGTCATAGGCGGGTCATGGGAACTTTTATGAGTTCCATGGAACATTTGGACCAAATTGGGTGATTCCATGGCCAATCGGATGCAATGGGATTATCTGAGGTCACAGGAAGGTCATTGGAACTTTTAATGGTTCCATGGAACATTTGGACCAAAATGGGTGATTCTATGGCCAATCGGATGCAATGGGATTATCTGAGGTCATAGGCGGGTCATTGGAACTTTTAATGGTCCCATGGAACATTTGGACCAAAATGGGTGATTCTATGGCCAATCGGATGCAATGGGATTATCTGAGGTCACAGGAAGGTTATTGGAACTTTTAATGGTTCCATGGAACATTTGGACCAAAATGGGTGATTCTATGGCCATTCGGATGCAATGGAATTATCTGAGGTCATAGGCGGGTCATTGGAACTTTTAATGGTTCCATGGAACATTTGGACCAAAATGGATGATTCTATGGCCAATCGGATGCAGTGGGATTATCTGAGGTCACAGGTGGGTCATTGGTACTTTGATGGGTTCCATGGAATATTTGGACCAAAATGGATGATTCTATGGCCAATCGGATGCAGTGGGATTATCTGAGGTCACAGGTGGGTCATTGGCACATTTATGGGTTCCATGGAATATTTGGACCAAAATGGATGATTCTATGGCCAATCGGATGCAGTGGGATTATCTGAGGTCACAGGTGGGTCATTGGTACTTTGATGGGTTCCAAGGAACATTTGAACCAAAATGGGTGATTCTATGGCCAATCGGATGCAATGGGATTACCTGAGGTCATAGGCGGGTCATTGGAACTTTTTATGGTCCCATGGAACATTTGTTAAAAATGGGTGATTCTATGGCCCATCGGATGCAATGGGATTATCTGAGGTCACAGGAAGGTTATTGGAATTTTTAATGGTTCCATGGAACATTTGGACCAAAATGGGTGATTCTATGGCCAATCGGGTGCAGTGGGATTATCTGAGGTCACAGGTGGGTCATTGGTCATTTATGGGTTCCATGGAACATTTGGACCAAAATGGATGATTCTATGGCCAATCGGATGCAGCGGGATTATCTGAGGTCACAGGTGGGTCATTGGTACTTTGATGGGTTCCATGGAAAATTTGGACCAAAATGGGTGATTCTATGGCCAATCGGATGCAATGGGATTATCTGAGGTCACAGGAAGGTCATTGGAACTTTTAATGGTTCCATGGAAAATTTGGACCAAAATGGGTGATTCTATGGCCAATCGGATGCAATGGGATTATCTGAGGTCATAGGCGGGTCATTGGAACTTTTAATGGTTCCATGGAACATTTGGACCAAAATGGATGATTCTATGGCCAATCGGATGCAGTGGGATTATCTGAGGTCACAGGTGGGTCATTGGTACTTTAATGGGTTCCATGGAATATTCGGACCAAAATGGATGATTCTATGGCCAATCGGATGCAGTGGGATTATCTGAGGTCACAGGTGGGTCATTGGCACATTTATGGGTTCCATGGAATATTTGGACCAAAATGGATGATTCTATTGCCAATCGGATGCAGTGGGATTATCTGAGGTCACAGGTGGGTCATTGGTACTTTGATGGGTTCCATGGAACATGTGAACCAAAATGGGTGATTCTATGGCCAATCGGATGCAATGGTATTATCTGAGGTCATAGGCGGGTCATTGGAACTTTTAATGGTCCCATGGAACATTTGGACCAAAATGGGTGATTCTATAGCCAATCGGATGCAATGGGATTATCTGAGGTCACAGGAAGGTCATTGGAACTTTTAATGGTTCCATGGAACATTTGGACCAAAATGGGTGATTCTATGGCCAATCGGATGCAGTGGGATTATCTGAGGTCACAGGTGGGTCATTGGTCATTTATGGGTTCCATGGAATATTTGGACCAAAATGGATGATTCTATGGCCAATCGGAAGCGGTGGGATTATCTGAGGTCACAGGTGGGTCATTGGTACTTTGATGGGTTCCATGGAAAATTTGGACCAAAATGGGTGATTCTATGGCCAATCGGATGCAATGGGATTATCTGAGGTCACAGGAAGGTCATTGGAACTTTTAATGGTTCATTGGAACATTTGGACCAAAATGGGTGATTCTATGGCCAATCGGATGCAATGGGATTATCTGAGGTCATAGGCGGGTCATTAAAACTTTTAATGGTCCCATGGAACCTTTGGACCAAAATGGGTTATTCTATGGCCAATCGGATGCAATGGAATTATCTGAGGTCATAAGCGTGTCATTGGAACTTTTATGAGTTCCATGGAACATTTGGACCAAAATGGGTGATTCTATGGCCAATCGGATGCAATGGGATTATCTGAGGTCATAAGGGGGTCATTGGAACTTTTAATGGTTCCATGGAACATTTGGACCAAAATGGGTGATTCTATGGCCAATCGGATGCAATGGGATTATCTGAGGTCATAGGCGGGTCATTGGAACTTTTATGGGTTCCATGGAAAATTTGGACCAAAATGGGTGATTCTATGGCCAATCGGATGCAATGGGATTATCTTAGGTCGTAGGCGGGTCATTGGAACTTTTATGGGTTCCATGGAACATTTGGACCAAACTGGGTGATTCTATGGCCAAACGGATGCAATGGGATTATCTGAGGTCATAAATGGGTCATTGGAATTTTTATGGGTTCCATGGAACATTTCTACCAAAATGGATGATTCTATGGCCAATCGGATGCAATGGGATTATCTGAGGTCATAGGCGGGTCATTGGAACTTTTATGGGTTCCATGGAAAATTTGGACCAAAATGGGTGATTCTATGGCCAATCGGATGCAATGGGATTATCTTAGGTCGTGGGCGGGTCATTGGAACTTTTATGGGTTCCATGGAACATTTGGACCAAACTGGGTGATTCTATGGCCAAACGGATGCAATGGGATTATCTGAGGTCATAAATGGGTCATTGGAATTTTTATGGGTTCCATGGAACATTTCTACCAAAATGGATGATTCTATGGCCAATCGGATGCAATGGGATTATCTGAGGTCATAGGCGGGTCATTGGAACTTTTATGAGTTCCATGGAACATTTGGACCAAATTGGGTGATTCCATGGCCAATCGGATGCAATGGGATTATCTGAGGTCACAGGAAGGTCATTGGAACTTTTAATGGTTCCATGGAACATTTGGACCAAAATGGGTGATTCTATGGCCAATCGGATGCAATGGGATTATCTGAGGTCATAGGCGGGTCATTGGAACTTTTAATGGTCCCATGGAACATTTGGACCAAAATGGGTGATTCTATGGCCAATCGGATGCAATGCGATTATCTGAGGTCACAGGAAGGTTATTGGAACTTTTAATGGTTCCATGGAACATTTGGACCAAAATGGGTGATTCTATGGCCATTCGGATGCAATGGAATTATCTGAGGTCATAGGCGGGTCATTGGAACTTTTAATGGTTCCATGGAACATTTGGACCAAAATGGATGATTCTATGGCCAATCGGATGCAGTGGGATTATCTGAGGTCACAGGTGGGTCATTGGTACTTTGATGGGTTCCATGGAATATTTGGACCAAAATGGATGATTCTATGGCCAATCGGATGCAGTGGGATTATCTGAGGTCACAGGTGGGTCATTGGCACATTTATGGGTTCCATGGAATATTTGGACCAAAATGGATGATTCTATGTCCAATCGGATGCAGTGGGATTATCTGAGGTCACAGGTGGGTCATTGGTACTTTGATGGGTTCCAAGGAACATTTGAACCAAAATGGGTGATTCTATGGCCAATCGGATGCAATGGGATTACCTGAGGTCATAGGCGGGTCATTGGAACTTTTTATGGTCCCATGGAACATTTGTTAAAAATGGGTGATTCTATGGCCCATCGGATGCAATGGGATTATCTGAGGTCACAGGAAGGTTATTGGAACTTTTAATGGTTCCATGGAACATTTGGACCAAAATGGGTGATTCTATGGCCAATCGGGTGCAGTGGGATTATCTGAGGTCACAGGTGGGTCATTGGTCATTTATGGGTTCCATGGAACATTTGGACCAAAATGGATGATTCTATGGCCAATCGGATGCAGCGGGATTATCTGAGGTCACAGGTGGGTCATTGGTACTTTGATGGGTTCCATGGAAAATTTGGACCAAAATGGGTGATTCTATGGCCAATCGGATGCAATGGGATTATCTGAGGTCACAGGAAGGTCATTGGAACTTTTAATGGTTCTATGGAAAATTTGGACCAAAATGGGTGATTCTATGGCCAATCGGATGCAATGGGATTATCTGAGGTCATAGGCGGGTCATTGGAACTTTTAATGGTTCCATGGAACATTTGGACCAAAATGGATGATTCTATGGCCAATCGGATGCAGTGGGATTATCTGAGGTCACAGGTGGGTCATTGGTACTTTAATGGGTTCCATGGAATATTCGGACCAAAATGGATGATTCTATGGCCAATCGGATGCAGTGGGATTATCTGAGGTCACAGGTGGGTTATTGGCACATTTATGGGTTCCATGGAATATTTGGACCAAAATGGATGATTCTATTGCCAATCGGATGCAGTGGGATTATCTGAGGTCACAGGTGGGTCATTGGTACTTTGATGGGTTCCATGGAACATGTGAACCAAAATGGGTGATTCTATGGCCAATCGGATGCAATGGGATTATCTGAGGTCATAGGCGGGTCATTGGAACTTTTAATGGTCCCATGGAACCTTTGGACCAAAATGGGTTATTCTATGGCCAATCGGATGCAATGGAATTATCTGAGGTCATAAGCGTGTCATTGGAACTTTTATGAGTTCCATGGAACATTTGGACCAAAATGGGTGATTCTATGGCCAATCGGATGCAGTGGGATTATCTGAGGTCACAGGTGGGTCATTGGCACATTTATGGGTTCCTTGGAATATTTGGACCAAAATGGATGATTGTATGGCCAATTGGATGCAGTGGGATTATCTGAGGTCGCAGGTGGGTCATTGGTACTTTGATGGGTTCCATGGAAAATTTGGACCAAAATGGGTGATTCGGTGGCCAATCGGATGCAATGGGATTATCTGAGGTCACAGGAAGAACATTGGAACTTTTAATGTTTCCATGGAATATTTGGACCAAAATGGATGATTCTATGGCCAATCGGATGCAGTGGGATTATCTGAGGTCACAGGTGGGTCATTGGCACATTTATGGGTTCCATGGAATATTTGGACCAAAATGGATGATTCTATGGCCAATCGGATGCAGTGGGATTATCTGAGGTCACAGGTGGGTCATTGGTACTTTGATGGGTTCCAAGGAACATTTGAACCAAAATGGGTGATTCTATGGCCAATCGGATGCAATGGGATTATCTGAGGTCATAGGCGGGTCATTGGAACTTTTAATGGTTCCATGGAACATTTGGACCAAAATGGATGATTCTATGGCCAATTGGATGCAGTGGGATTATCTGAGGTCACAGGTGGGTCATTGGTACTTTGATGGGTTCCATGGAATATTTGGACCAAAATGGAGGATTCTATGGCCAATCGGATGCAGTGGGATTATCTGAGGTCACAGGTGGGTCATTGGAACTTTTAATGGTTCCATGGAACATTTGGACCAAAATGGATGATTCTATGGCATATCGGATGCAGTGGGATTATCTGAGGTCACAGGTGGGTCATTGGTACTTTGATGGGTTCCAAGGAACATATGAACCAAAATGGGTGATTCTATGGCCAATCGGATGCAATGGGATTATCTGAGGTCATAGGCGGGTCATTGCAACTTTTAATGGTCCCATGGTACCTTTGGACGAAAATGGGTGATTCTATGGCCAATCGGATGCAGTGGGATTATCTGAGGTCGCAGGTGGGTCATTGGTACTTTGATGGGATCCATGGAAAATTTGGACCAAAATGGGTGATTCTATGGCCAATCGGATGCAATGGGATTATCTGAGGTCATAGGCGGGTCATTGGAACTTTTATGGGTTCCTTAGAACATTTGGACCAAAATGGGTGATTCTATGGCCAATCGGATGCAATGGGATTATCTGAGGTCATAGGCGGGTCATTGGAACTTTTAATGGTCCCATGGTACCTTTGGACGAAAATGGGTGATTCTAAGGCCAATCGGATGCAGTGGGATTATCTGAGGTCGCAGGTGGGTCATTGGTACTTTGATGGGTTCCATGGAAAATTTGGACCAAAATGGGTGATTCTATGGCCAATCGGATGCAATGGGATTATCTGAGGTCATAGGCGGGTCATTGGAACTTTTAATGGTCCCATGGTACCTTTGGACGAAAATGGGTGATTCTAAGGCCAATCGGATGCAATGGTATTATCTGAGGTCATAGGCGGGTCATTGGAACTTTTAATGGTCCCATGGAACATTTGGACCAAAATGGGTGATTCTATAGCCAATCGGATGCAATGGGATTATCTGAGGTCACAGGAAGGTCATTGGAACTTTTAATGGTTCCATGGAACATTTGGACCAAAATGGGTGATTCTATGGCCAATCGGATGCAGTGGGATTATCTGAGGTCACAGGTGGGTCATTGGTCATTTATGGGTTCCATGGAATATTTGGACCAAAATGGATGATTCTATGGCCAATCGGAAGCGGTGGGATTATCTGAGGTCACAGGTGGGTCATTGGTACTTTGATGGGTTCCATGGAAAATTTGGACCAAAATGGGTGATTCTATGGCCAATCGGATGCAATGGGATTATCTGAGGTCACAGGAAGGTCATTGGAACTTTTAATGGTTCATTGGAACATTTGGACCAAAATGGGTGATTCTATGGCCAATCGGATGCAATGGGATTATCTGAGGTCATAGGCGGGTCATTAAAACTTTTAATGGTCCCATGGAACCTTTGGACCAAAATGGGTTATTCTATGGCCAATCGGATGCAATGGAATTATCTGAGGTCATAAGCGTGTCATTGGAACTTTTATGAGTTCCATGGAACATTTGGACCAAAATGGGTGATTCTATGGCCAATCGGATGCAATGGGATTATCTGAGGTCATAAGGGGGTCATTGGAACTTTTAATGGTTCCATGGAACATTTGGACCAAAATGGGTGATTCTATGGCCAATCGGATGCAATGGGATTATCTGAGGTCATAGGCGGGTCATTGGAACTTTTATGGGTTCCATGGTAAATTTGGACCAAAATGGGTGAATGTATGGCCAATCGGATGCAATGGGATTATCTTAGGTCGTAGGCGGGTCATTGGAACTTTTATGGGTTCCATGGAACATTTGGACCAAACTGGGTGATTCTATGGCCAAACGGATGCAATGGGATTATCTGAGGTCATAAATGGGTCATTGGAATTTTTATGGGTTCCATGGAACATTTCTACCAAAATGGATGATTCTATGGCCAATCGGATGCAATGGGATTATCTGAGGTCATAGGCGGGTCATTGGAACTTTTATGAGTTCCATGGAACATTTGGACCAAAATGGGTGATTCCATGGCCAATCGGATGCAATGGGATTATCTGAGGTCACAGGAAGGTCATTGGAACTTTTAATGGTTCCATGGAACATTTGGACCAAAATGGGTGATTCTATGGCCAATCGGATGCAATGGGATTATCTGAGGTCATAGGCGGGTCATTGGAACTTTTAATGGTCCCATGGAACATTTGGACCAAAATGGGTGATTCTATGGCCAATCGGATGCAATGGGATTATCTGAGGTCACAGGAAGGTTATTGGAACTTTTAATGGTTCCATGGAACATTTGGACCAAAATGGGTGATTCTATGGCCATTCGGATGCAATGGGATTATCTGAGGTCATAGGCGGGTCATTGGAACTTTTAATGGTTCCATGGAACATTAGGACCAAAATGGATGATTCTATGGCCAATCGGATGCAGTGGGATTATCTGAGGTCACAGGTGGGTCATTGGTACTTTGATGGGTTCCATGGAATATTTGGACCAAAATGGATGATTCTATGGCCAATCGGATGCAGTGGGATTATCTGAGGTCACAGGTGGGTCATTGGCACATTTATGGGTTCCATGGAATATTTGGACCAAAATGGATGATTCTATGGCCAATCGGATGCAGTGGGATTATCTGAGGTCACAGGTGGGTCATTGGTACTTTGATGGGTTCCAAGGAACATTTGAACCAAAATGGGTGATTCTATGGCCAATCGGATGCAATGGGATTATCTGAGGTCATAGGCGGGTCATTGGAACTTTTTATGGTCCCATGGAACATTTGTTAAAAATGGGTGATTCTATGGCCAATCGGATGCAATGGGATTATCTGAGGTCACAGGAAGGTCATTGGAACTTTTAATGGTTCCATGGAACATTTGGACCAAAATGGGTGATTCTATGGCCAATCGGGTGCAGTGGGATTATCTGAGGTCACAGGTGGGTCATTGGTCATTTATGGGTTCCATGGAACATTTGGACCAAAATGGATGATTCTATGGCCAATCGGATGCAGCGGGATTATCTGAGGTCACAGGTGGGTCATTGGTACTTTGATGGGTTCCATGGAAAATTTGGACCAAAATGGGTGATTCTATGGCCAATCGGATGCAATGGGATTATCTGAGGTCACAGGAAGGTCATTGGAACTTTTAATGGTTCATTGGAACATTTGGACCAAAATGGGTGATTCTATGGCCAATCGGATGCAATGGGATTATCTGAGGTCATAGGCGGGTCATTGGAACTATTACTGGTCCCATGGAACCTTTGGACCAAAATGGGTTATTCTATGGCCAATCGGATGCAATGGAATTATCTGAGGTCATAAGCGGGTCATTGGAACTTTTATGAGTTCCATGGAACATTTGGAACAAAATGGGTGATTCTATGGCCAATCGGATGCAATGGGATTATCTGAGGTCATAGGCGCGTCATTGGAACTTTTAATGGTCCCATGGAACCTTTGGACCAAAATGGGTGATTCTATGGCCAATCGGATGCAATGGGATTATCTTAGGTCGTAGGCGGGTCATTGGAACTTTTATGGGTTCCATGGAACATTTGGACCAAACTGGGTGATTCTATGGCCAAACGGATGCAATGGGATTATCTGAGGTCATAAATGGGTCATTGGAATTTTTATGGGTTCCATGGAACATTTCTACCAAAATGGATGATTCTATGGCCAATCGGATGCAATGGGATTATCTGAGGTCACAGGTGGGTCATTGGTACTTTGATGGGTTCCATGGAATATTTGGACCAAAATGGATGATTCTATGGCCAATCGGATGCAGTGGGATTATCTGAGGTCACAGGTGGGTCATTGGCACATTTATGGGTTCCATGGAATATTTGGACCAAAATGGATGATTCTATGGCCAATCGGATGCAGTGGGATTATCTGAGGTCACAGGTGGATCATTGGCACATTTATGGGTTCCATGGAACATTTGGACCAAAATGGATGATTCTATGGCCAATCGGATGCAATGGGATTATCTGAGGTCACAGGTGGGTCATTGGTACTTTGATGGGTTCCATGGAATATTTGGACCAAAATGGATGATTCTATGGCCAATCGGATGCAGTGGGATTATCTGAGGTCACAGGTGGGTCATTGGCACATTTATGGGTTCCATGGAATATTTGGACCAAAATGGATGATTCTATGGCCAATCGGATGCAGTGGGATTATCTGAGGTCACAGGTGGGTCATTGGAACTTTGATGGGTTCCATGGAACTTTTGAACCAAAATGGGTGATTCTATGGCCAATCGGATGCAATGGGATTATCTGAGGTTATAGGCGGGTCATTGGAACTTTTAATGGTCCCATGGAACATTTGGACGAAAATGGGTGATTCTATGGCCAATCGGATGCAATGGGATTATCTGAGGTCACAGGAAGGTCATTGGATTTTTTAATGGTTCCATGGAACATTTGGACCAAAATGGGTGATTCTATGGCCAATCGGATGCAGTGGGATTATCTGAGGTCACAGGTGGGTCATTGGCACATTTATGGGTTCCTTGGAATATTTGGACCAAAATGGATGATTGTATGGCCAATTGGATGCAGTGGGATTATCTGAGGTCGCAGGTGGGTCATTGGTACTTTGATGGGTTCCATGGAAAATTTGGACCAAAATGGGTGATTCGGTGGCCAATCGGATGCAATGGGATTATCTGAGGTCACAGGAAGAACATTGGAACTTTTAATGTTTCCATGGAATATTTGGACCAAAATGGATGATTCTATGGCCAATCGGATGCAGTGGGATTATCTGAGGTCACAGGTGGGTCATTGGCACATTTATGGGTTCCATGGAATATTTGGACCAAAATGGATGATTCTATGGCCAATCGGATGCAGTGGGATTATCTGAGGTCACAGGTGGGTCATTGGTACTTTGATGGGTTCCAAGGAACATTTGAACCAAAATGGGTGATTCTATGGCCAATCGGATGCAATGGGATTATCTGAGGTCATAGGCGGGTCATTGGAACTTTTAATGGTTCCATGGAACATTTGGACCAAAATGGATGATTCTATGGCCAATTGGATGCAGTGGGATTATCTGAGGTCACAGGTGGGTCATTGGTACTTTGATGGGTTCCATGGAATATTTGGACCAAAATGGAGGATTCTATGGCCAATCGGATGCAGTGGGATTATCTGAGGTCACAGGTGGGTCATTGGAACTTTTAATGGTTCCATGGAACATTTGGACCAAAATGGATGATTCTATGGCATATCGGATGCAGTGGGATTATCTGAGGTCACAGGTGGGTCATTGGTACTTTGATGGGTTCCAAGGAACATATGAACCAAAATGGGTGATTCTATGGCCAATCGGATGCAATGGGATTATCTGAGGTCATAGGCGGGTCATTGGAACTTTTAATGGTCCCATGGTACCTTTGGACGAAAATGGGTGATTCTATGGCCAATCGGATGCAGTGGGATTATCTGAGGTCGCAGGTGGGTCATTGGTACTTTGATGGGATCCATGGAAAATTTGGACCAAAATGGGTGATTCTATGGCCAATCGGATGCAATGGGATTATCTGAGGTCATAGGCGGGTCATTGGAACTTTTATGGGTTCCTTAGAACATTTGGACCAAAATGGGTGATTCTATGGCCAATCGGATGCAATGGGATTATCTGAGGTCATAGGCGGGTCATTGGAACTTTTAATGGTCCCATGGTACCTTTGGACGAAAATGGGTGATTCTAAGGCCAATCGGATGCAGTGGGATTATCTGAGGTCGCAGGTGGGTCATTGGTACTTTGATGGGTTCCATGGAAAATTTGGACCAAAATGGGTGATTCTATGGCCAATCGGATGCAATGGGATTATCTGAGGTCATAGGCGGGTCATTGGAACTTTTATGGGTTCCTTAGAACATTTGGACCAAAATGGGTGATTCTATGGCCAATCGGATGCAATGGGATTATCTGAGGTCACAGGAAGGTCATTGGAACTTTTAATGGTCCCATGGAACATTTGGACCAAAATGGATGATTCTATGGCCATTCGGATGCAATGGGATTATCTTAGGTCACAGGCGAGTCATTGCAACTTTTATGGGTTCCATGGAACATTTGGACCAAACTGGGTGATTCTATGGCCAAACGGATGCAATGGGATTATCTGAGGTCATAAATGGGTCATTGGAATTTTTATGGGTTCCATGGAACATTTCTACCAAAATGGATGATTCTATGGCCAATCGGATGCAATGGGATTATCTGAGGTCATAGGCGGGTCATTGGAACTTTAATGAGTTCCATGGAACATTTGGACCAACATGGGTGATTCTATGGCCAATCGGATGCAATGGGATTATCTGAGGTCACAAGAAGGTCATTGGAACTTTTAATGGTTCCATGGAACATTTGGACCAAAATGGGTGATTCTATGGCCAATCGGATGCAATGGGATTATCTGAGGTCATAGGCGGGTCATTGGAACTTTTTTGGGTTCCATGGAAAATTTGGACCAAAATGGGTGATTTTATGGCCAATCGGATGCAATGGGATTATCTGAGGTCACAGGAAGGTCATTGGAACTTTTAATGGTTCCATGGAACATTTGGACCAAAATGGGTGATTCTATGGCCAATCGGATGCAATGGGATTATCTGAGGTCAAAGGCGGGTCATTGGAACTTTTAATGGTCCCATGGAACATTTGGACCAAAATGGGTGATTCTATGGCCAATCGGATGCAATGGGATTATCTGAGGTCACAGGAAGGTCATTGGAACTTTTAATGGTTCCATGGAACACTTGGACCAAAATGGGTGATTCTATGGCCAATCGGATGCAGTGGGATTATCTGAGGTCACAGGTGGATCATTGGCACATTTATGGGTTCCATGGAACATTTGGACCAAAATGGATGATTCTATGGCCAATCGGATGCAATGGGATTATCTGAGGTCACAGGTGGGTCATTGGTACTTTGATGGGTTCCATGGAATATTTGGACCAAAATGGATGATTCTATGGGCAATCGGATGCAGTGGGATTATCTGAGGTCACAGGTGGGTCATTGGCACATTTATGGGTTCCATGGAATATTTGGACCAAAATGGATGATTCTATGGCCAATCGGATGCAGTGGGATTATCTGAGGTCACAGGTGGGTCATTGGAACTTTGATGGGTTCCATGGAACTTTTGAACCAAAATGGGTGATTCTATGGCCAATCGGATGCAATGGGATTATCTGAGGTTATAGGCGGGTCATTGGAACTTTTAATGGTCCCATGGAACATTTGGACCAAAATGGGTGATTCTATGGCCAATCGGATGCAATGGGATTATCTGAGGTCACAGGAAGGTCATTGGATTTTTTAATGGTTCCATGGAAAATTTGGACCAAAATGGGTGATTCGGTGGCCAATCGGATGCAATGGGATTATCTGAGGTCACAGGAAGGTCATTGGAACTTTTAATGTTTCCATGGAATATTTGGACCAAAATGGATGATTTTATGGCCAATCGGATGCAGTAGGATTATCTGAGGTCACAGGTGGGTCATTGGCACATTTATGGGTTCCATGGAATATTTGGACCAAAATGGATGATTCTATGGCCAATCGGATGCAGTGGGATTATCTGAGGTCACAGGTGGGTCATTGGTACTTTGATGGGTTCCAAGGAACATTTGAACCAAAATGGGTGATTCTATGGCCAATCGGATGCAATGGGATTATCTGAGGTCATAGGCGGGTCATTGGAACTTTTAATGGTTCCATGGAACATTTGGACCAAAATGGATGATTCTATGGCCAATCGGATGCAGTGGGATTATCTGAGGTCACAGGTGGGTCATTGGTACTTTGATGGGTTCCATGGAATATTTGGACCAAAATGGAGGATTCTATGGCCAATCGGATGCAGTGGGATTATCTGAGGTCACAGGTGGGTCATTGGAACTTTTAATGGTTCCATGGAACATTTGGACCAAAATGGATGATTCTATGGCCAATCGGATGCAGTGGGATTATCTGAGGTCACAGGTGGGTCATTGGTACTTTGATGGGTTCCAAGGAACATATGAACCAAAATGGGTGATTCTATGGCCAATCGGATGCAATGGGATTATCTGAGGTCATAGGCGGGTCATTGGAACTTTTAATGGTCCCATGGTACCTTTGGACGAAAATGGGTGATTCTATGGCCAATCGGATGCAGTGGGATTATCTGAGGTCGCAGGTGGGTCATTGGTACTTTGATGGGTTCCATGGAAAATTTGGACCAAAATGGGTGATTCTATGGCCAATCGGATGCAATGGGATTATCTGAGGTCATAGGCGGGTCATTGGAACTTTTATGGGTTCCTTAGAACATTTGGACCAAAATGGGTGATTCTATGGCCAATCGGATGCAATGGGATTATCTGAGGTCACAGGAAGGTCATTGAAACTTTTAATGGTTCCATGGAACATTTGAACCAAAATGGGTGATTCTATTGCCAATCGGATGCAATGGGATTATCTGAGGTCACAAGCGGGTCGTTGGTATTTTTATGGGTTCCATGGATTATTCGAACCAAAATGGGTGATTCTATGGCCAATCGGATGCAATGGGATTATCTGAGGTCACAGGAAGGTCATTGGAACTTTTAATGGTCCCATGGAACATTTGGACCAAAATGGATGATTCTATGGCCATTCGGATGCAATGGGATTATCTGAGGTCGCAGGTGGGTCATTGGTACTTTGATGGGTTCCATGGAAAATTTGGACCAAAATGGGTGATTCGGTGGCCAATCGGATGCAATGGGATTATCTGAGGTCATAGGCGGGTCATTGGAACTTTTATGAGTTCCATGGAACATTTGGACCAAACTGGGTGATTCTATGGCCAAACGGATGCAATGGGATTATCTGAGGTCATAAATGGGTCATTGGAATTTTTATGGGTTCCATGGAACATTTCTACCAAAATGGATGATTCTCTGGCCAATCGGATGCAATGGGATTATCTGAGGTCGCAGGATGGTCATTGGAACTTTTATGAGTTCCATGGAACATTTGGACCAAAATGGGTGATTCTTTGGCCAATCGGATTTAAGGGATTATCTGAGGTCACAGGAAGGTCATTGGCACTTTTAATGGTTCCATGGAAAATTTGGACCAAAATGGGTTATTCTTTGGCCAATCGGATGCAATGGGATTATCTGAGGTCATAGGCGGGTCATTGGAACTTTTAATGGTCCCATGGAACATTTGGACCAAAATGGGTGATTCTATGGCCAATCGGATGCAATGGGATTATCTGAGGTCACAGGAAGGTTATTGGAACTTTTAATGGTTCCATGGAACATTTGGACCAAAATGGGTGATTCTATGGCCATTCGGATGCAATGGGATTATCTGAGGTCATAGGCGGGTCATTGGAACTTTTAATGGTTCCATGGAACATTTGGACCAAAATGGATGATTCTATGGCCAATCGGATGCAGTGGGATTATCTGAGGTCACAGGTGGGTCATTGGTACTTTGATGGGTTCCATGGAATATTTGGACCAAAATGGATGATTCTATGGCCAATCGGATGCAGTGGGATTATCTGAGGTCACAGGTGGGTCATTGGCACATTTATGGGTTCCATGGAATATTTGGACCAAAATGGATGATTCTATGGCCAATCGGATGCAGTGGGATTATCTGAGGTCACAGGTGGGTCATTGGTACTTTGATGGGTTCCAAGGAACATTTGAACCAAAATGGGTGATTCTATGGCCAATCGGATGCAATGGGATTATCTGAGGTCACAGGCGGGTCATTGGAACTTTTAATGGTCCCATGGAACATTTGGACCAAAATGGGTGATTCTATGGCCAATCGGATGCAATGGGATTATCTGAGGTCACAGGAAGGTCATTGGAACTTTTAATGGTTCCATGGAACATTTGGACCAAAATGGGTGATTCTATGGCCAATCGGGTGCAGTGGGATTATCTGAGGTCACAGGTGGGTCATTGGTCATTTATGGGTTCCATGGAACATTTGGACCAAAATGGATGATTCTATGGCCAATCGGGTGCAGCGGGATTATCTGAGGTCACAGGTGGGTCATTGGTACTTTGATGGGTTCCATGGAAAATTTGGACCAAAATGGGTGATTCTATGGCCAATCGGATGCAATGGGATTATCTGAGGTCACAGGAAGGTCATTGGAACTTTTAATGGTTCATTGGAACATTTGGACCAAAATGGGTGATTCTATGGCCAATCGGATGCAATGGGATTATCTGAGGTCATAGGCGGGCCATTGGAACTTTTACTGGTCCCATGGAACCTTTGGACCAAAATGGGTTATTCTATGGCCAATCGGATGCAATTTAATTATCTGAGGTCATAAGCGGGTCATTGGAACTTTTATGAGTTCCATGGAACATTTGGAACAAAATGGGTGATTCTATGGCCAATCGGATGCAATGGGATTATCTGAGGTCATAGGCGGGTCATTGGAACTTTTAATGGTCCCATGGAACCTTTGGACCAAAATGGGTGATTCTATGGCCAATCGGATGCAATGGGATTATCTTAGGTCGTAGGCGGGTCATTGGAACTTTTATGGGTTCCATGGAACATTTGGACCAAACTGGGTGATTCTATGGCCAAACGGATGCAATGGGATTATCTGAGGTCATAAATGGGTCATTGGAATTTTTATGGGTTCCATGGAACATTTCTACCAAAATGGATAATTCTATGGCCAATCGGATGCAATGGGATTATCTGAGGTCATAGGCGGGTCATTGGAACTTTAATGAGTTCCATGGAACATTTGGACCAACATGGGTGATTCTATGGCCAATTGGATGCAATGGGATTATCTGAGGTCACAAGAAGGTCATTGGAACTTTTAATGGTTCCATGGAACATTTGGACCAAAATGGGTGATTCTATGGCCAATCGGATGCAATGGGATTATCTGAGGTCATAGGCGGGTCATTGGAACTTTTTTGGGTTCCATGGAAAATTTGGACCAAAATGGGTGATTTTATGGCCAATCGGATGCAATGGGATTATCTGAGGTCACAGGAAGGTCATTGGAACTTTTAATGGTTCCATGGAACATTTGGACCAAAATGGGTGATTCTATGGCCAATCGGATGCAATGGGATTATCTGAGGTCAAAGGCGGGTCATTGGAACTTTTAATGGTCCCATGGAACATTTGGACCAAAATGGGTGATTCTATGGCCAATCGGATGCAATGGGATTATCTGAGGTCACAGGAAGGTCATTGGAACTTTTAATGGTTCCATGGAACATTTGGACCAAAATGGGTGATTCTATGGCCAATCGGATGCAGTGGGATTATCTGAGGTCACAGGTGGATCATTGGCACATTTATGGGTTCCATGGAACATTTGGACCAAAATGGATGATTCTATGGCCAATCGGATGCAGTGGGATTATCTGAGGTCACAGGTGGGTCATTGGTACTTTGATGGGTTCCATGGAATATTTGGACCAAAATGGATGATTCTATGGCCAATCGGATGCAGTGGGATTATCTGAGGTCACAGGTGGGTCATTGGCACATTTATGGGTACCATGGAATATTTGGACCAAAATGGATGATTCTATGGCCAATCGGATGCAGTGGGATTATCTGAGGTCACAGGTGGGTCATTGGTACTTTGATGGGTTCCATGGAACATTTGAACCAAAATGGGTGATTCTATGGCCAATCGGATGCAATGGGATTATCTGAGGTTATAGGCGGGTCATTGGAACTTTTAAAGGTCCCATGGAACATTTGGACCAAAATGGGTGATTCTATGGCCAATCGATGCAATGGGATTATCTGAGGTCACAGGAAGGTCATTGGATTTTTTAATGGTTCCATGGAACATTTGGACCAAAATGGGTGATTCTATGGCCAATCGGATGCAGTGAGATTATCTGAGGTCACAGGTGGGTCATGGGCACATTTATGGGTTCCTTGGAATATTTGGACCAAAATGGATGATTGTATGGCCAATCGGATGCAGTGGGATTATCTGAGATCGCAGGTGGGTCATTGGTACTTTGATGGGTTCCATGGAAAATTTGGACCTAAATGGGTGATTCGGTGGCCAATCGGATGCAATGGGATTATCTGAGGTCACAGGAAGGTCATTGGAACTTTTAATGTTTCCATGGAATATTTGGACCAAAATGGATGATTCTGTGGCCAATCGGATGCAGTGGGATTATCTGAGGTCACAGGTGGGTCATTGGTACTTTGATGGGTTCCATGGAATATTTGGACCAAAATGGATGATTCTATGGCCAATCGGATGCAGTGGGATTATCTGAGGTCACAGGTGGGTCATTGGCACATTTATGGGTTCCATGGAATATTTGGACCAAAATGGATGATTCTATGGCCAATCGGATGCAGTGGGATTATCTGAGGTCACAGGTGGGTCATTTTTACTTTGATTGGTTCCAAAGAACATTTGAACCAAAATGGGTGATTCTATGGCCAATCGGATGCAATGGGATTATCTGAGGTCATAGGCGGGTCATTGGAACTTTTAATGGTTCCATGGAACATTTGGACCAAAATGGATGATTCTATGGCCAATCGGATGCAGTGGGATTATCTGAGGTCACAGGTGGGTCATTGGTACTTTGATGGGTTCCATGGAATATTTGGACCAAAATGGATGATTCTATGGCCAATCGGATGCAGTGGGATTATCTGAGGTCACAGGTGGGTCATTGGAACTTTTAATGGTTCCATGGAACATTTGGACCAAAATGGATGATTCTATGTCCAATCGGATGCAGTGGGATTATCTGAGGTCACAGGTTGGTCATTGGTACTTTGATGGGTTCCAAGGAACATTTGAACCAAAATGGGTGATTCTATGGCCAATCGGATGCAATGGGATTATCTGAGGTCATAGGCGGGTCATTGGAACTTTTAATGGTCCAATGGAAAATTTGGACCAAAATGGGTGATTCGGTGGCCAGTCGGATGCAATGGGATTATCTGAGGTCACAGGAAGGTCATTGGAACTTTTAATGTTTCCATGGAATATTTGGATCAAAATGGGTGATTCTATGGCCAATCGGATGCAATGGGATTATCTGAGGTCAAAGGCGGGTCATTGGAACTTTTAATGGTCCCATGGAACATTTGGACCAAAATGGGTGATTCTATGGCCAATCGGATGCAATGGGATTATCTGAGGTCATAGACGGGTCATTGGAACTTTTATGGGTTCCATGGAACATTTCTACCAAAATAGATGATTCTATGGCCAATCGGATGCAATGGGATGATCTGAGGTCACAGGTGGGTCATTGGAACTTTTATGGATTCCATGGAACGTTTGGACCAAAATGGATGATTCTTTGGCCAATCGGATGCAATGGGATTATCTTAGGTCATCGGGTCTTTGGAACTTTTAATGGTTCCATGGAACATTTGGACCAAAATAGATGATTCTATAGCCAATCGGATGCAATGGGATGATCTGAGGTCACAGGTGGGTCATTGGAACTTTTATGGATTCCATGGAACATTTGGACCAAAATGGATGATTCTATGGCCAATCGGATGCAATGGGATTATCTGAGGTCACAGGAAGGTCATTGGAACTTTTAATGGTTCCATGGAACATTTGAACCAAAATGGGTGATTCTATTGCCAATCGGATGCAATGGGATTACCTGAGTTCACAAGCGGGTCGTTGGTATTTTTATGGGTTCCATGGATTATTCGGACCAAAATGGGTGATTCTATGGCCAATCGGATGCAATGGGATTATCTGAGGTCACAGGAAGGTCATTGGAACTTTTAATGATCCCATGGAACATTTGGACCAAAATGGATGATTCTATGGCCATTCGGATGCAATGGGATTATCTGAGGTCGCAGGTGGGTCATTGGTACTTTGATGGGTTCCATGGAAAATTTGGACCAAAATGGTTGATTCGGTGGCCAATCGGATGCAATGGGATTATCTGAAGTCACAGGAAGGTCATTGGAACTTTTAATGTTTCCATGGAATATTTGGACCAAATGGGTGATTCTATGGCCAATCGGATGCAGTGGGATTATCTGAGGTCACAGGTGGGTCATTGGTACTTTGATGGGTTCCATGGAATATTTGGACCAAAATGGATGATTCTATGGCCAATCGGATGCAGTGGGATTATCTGAGGTCACAGGTGGGTCATTGGCACATTTATGGGTTCCATGGAATATTTGGACCAAAATGGATGATTCTATGGCCAATCGGATACAGTGGGATTATCTGAGGTCACAGGTGGGTCATTGGTACTTTGATGGGTTCCAAGGAACATTTGAACCAAAATGGGTGATTCTATGGCCAATCGGATGCAATGGGATTATCTGAGGTCATAGGCGGGTCATTGGAACTTTTAATGGTCCCATGGAACATTTGGACCAAAATGGATGGTTCTATGGCCAATCGGATGCAGTGGGATTATCTGAGGTCACAGGTGGGTCATTGGTACTTTGATGGGTTCCATGGAATATTTGGACCAAAATGGATGATTCTATGGCCAATCGGATGCAGTGGGATTATCTGAGGTCACAGGTGGGTCATTGGCACATTTATGGGTTCCATGGAATATTTGGACCAAAATGGATGATTCTATGGCCAATCGGATGCAGTGGGATTATCTGAGGTCACAAATGGGTCATTGGTACTTTGATGGGTTCCAAGGAACATTTGAACCAAAATGGGTGATTCTATGGCCAATCGGATGCAATGGGATTATCTGAGGTCATAGGCGGGTCATTGGAACTTTTAATGGTCCCATGGAACCTTTGGACCAAAATGGGTGATTCTATGGCCAATCGGATGCAGTGGGATTATCTGAGGTCGCAGGTGGGTCATTGGTACTTTGATGGGTTCCATGGAAAATTTGGACCAAAATGGGTGATTCGGTGGCCAATCGAATGCAATGGTATTATCTGAGGTCACAGGAAGGTCATTGGAACTTTTAATGTTTCCAAGGAATATTTGGATCAAAATGGGTGATTCTATGGCCAATCGGATGCAATGGGATTATCTGAGGTCAAAGGCGGGTCATTGGAACTTTTAATGGTCCCATGGAACCTTTGGACCAAAATGGGTGATTCTATGGTCAATCGGATGCAATGGGATTATCTGAGGTCATAGGCGGGTCATTGGAACTTTTATGAGTTCCATGGAACATTTGGACCAAAATGGGTGATTCTATGGCCAATCGGATGCAATGGGATTATCTGAGGTCACAGGAAGGTCTTTGGAATTTTTAATGGTTCCATGGAACATTTGGACCAAAATGGGTGATTCTATGGCCAATCGGTTGCAATGGGATTATCTGAGGTCACAGGAAGGTCTTTGGAACTTTTAATGGTTCCATGGAACATTTGGACCAAAATAGATGATTCTATAGCCAATCGGATGCAATGGGATGATCTGAGGTCACAGGTGGGTCATTGGAACTTTTATGGATTCCATGGAACATTTGGACCAAAATGGATGATTCTTTGGCCAATCGGATGCAATGGGATTATCTTAATTCATAGGCGGGTCATTGGAACTTTTAATGGTTCCATGGAACATTTGGACCGAAATGGGTGATTCTATGGCCAATCGGATGCATTGGGATTATTTGAGGTCATAGGCGGGTCATTGGAACTTTTATGGGTTCATGGAACATTTGGACCAAAATGGGTGATTCTATGGCCAATCAGATGCAATGGGATTATCTGAGGTCACAGGAAGGTCATTGGAACTTTAATGGTCCCATGGAACATTTGGACCAAAATGGATGATTCTATGGCCAATCGGATGCAATGGGATTATCTGAGGTCATAGGCGGTTCATTGGAACTTTTATGTGCTCCATGGAACATTTGGACCAAAGTGGGTGATTCTATGGCCAATCGGATGCAATGGGATTATCTGAGGTCACAGGAAGGTCATTGGAACTTTTAATGGTCCCATGGAACATTTGGACCAAAATGGGTGATTCTATGGCCAATCGGATGCAATGGGATTATCTGAGGTCATAGGCGGGTCATTGGAACTTTTAATGGTCCCATGGAACATTTGGACCAAAATGGGTGATTTTATGGCCAATCGGATGCAATGGGATTATCTGAGGTCATAGCCGGGTCATTGGAACTTTTATGGGTTCCATGGAACATTGCTACCAAAATGGATGATTCTATGGCCAATCGGATGCAATGGGATGATCTGAGGTCACAGGTGGGTCATTTGAACTTAAATGGATTCCATGGAACATTTGGACCAAAAATGGATGATTCTTTGGCCAATCGGATGCAATGGGATAATCTTAGGTCATAGGCGGGTCATTGGAACTTTTATGGGTTCCATGGAACATTTGGACCAAAATGGGTGATTCTATGGCCCATCGGATGCAATGGTATTATCTGAGGTCATAGGCGGGTCATTGGAAATTTTATGGGTTCCATGGAACATTTGGACCAAAATGGGTGATTCTAAGGCCAATTGGATGCAATGGGATTAACTGAGGTCACAGGAAGGTCATTGGAACTTTTTATGGTTCCATTGCATATTTGGACCAAAATGGTTGATTCTATGGCCAATCGGATGCAGTGGGATTATCTGAGGTCACAGGAAGGTCATTGGAACTTTTATGGATTCCATGGAACATTTGGACCAAAATGGGTGATTCTATGGCCAATCGGATTCAATGGGATTATCTGAGGTCATAGGCGGGTCATTGGAACTTTTATGGGTTCCATGGAACATTTGGACCAAAATGGGTGATTCTAAGGCCAATTGGATGCAATGGGATTAACTGAGGTCACAGGAAGGTCATTGGAACTTTTAATGGTTCCATTGAATATTTGGACCAAAATGGTTGATTCTATGGCCAATCGGATGCAATGGGATTATCTGAGGTCATAGGCGGGTCATTGGAACTTTTAATGGTCCCATGGAACATTTGGACCAAAATGGGTGATTCTATGGCCAATCGGATGCAATGGGATTATCTGAGGTCATAGGCGGGTCATTAGAACTTTTATGAGTTCCATGGAACATTTGGACCAAAATTGGTGATTCTATGGCCAATCGGATGCAATGGGATTATCTGAGGTCACAGGAAGGTCATTGGAACTTTAAATGGTCCCATGGAACATTTGGACCAAAATGGGTGATTCTATGGCCAATCGGATGCAATGGGATTATCTAAGGTCATAGGCGGGTCATTGGAACTTTTATGGGTTCCATGGAACATTTCTACCAAAATGGGTGATTCTATGGCCAATCGGATGCAATGGGATTATTGAGGTTACGGGAAGGTCATTGGAACTTTTAATGGTTCCATGGAACATTTGGACCAAAGTGGGTGTTTCTATGGCCAATCGGATGCAATGGGATTATCTGAGGTCATAGACGGGTCATTGGAACTTTTATGGGTTCCATGGAACATTTCTACCAAGATAGATGATTCTATGGCCAATCGGATGCAATGGGATGATCTGAGGTCACAGGTGGGTCATTGGAACTTTTATGGATTCCATGGAACGTTTGGACCAAAATGGATGATTCTTTGGCCAATCGGATGCAATGGGATTATCTTAGGTCATCGGATCATTGGAACTTTTATGGGTTCCATGGAACATTTGGACCAAAATGGGTGATTCTATGGCCAATCGGATGCAATGGGATTATCTGAGGTCATAGGCGGGTCATTGGAACTTTTATGGGTTCCTTAGAACATTTGGACCAAAATGGGTGATTCTATGGCCAATCGGATGCAATGGGATTATCTGAGGTCACAGGAAGGTCATTGGAACTTTTAATGGTTCCATGGAACATTTGAACCAAAATGGGTGATTCTATTGCCAATCGGATGCAATGGGATTATCTGAATTCACAAGCGGGTCGTTGGTATTTTTATGGGTTCCATGGATTATTCGGACCAAAATGGGTGATTCTATGGCCAATCGGATGCAATGGGATTATCTGAGGTCACAGGAAGGTCATTGGAACTTTTAATGGTCCCATGGAACATTTGGACCAAAATGGATGATTCTATGGCCATTCGGATGCAATGGGATTATCTGAGGTCATAGGCGGGTCATTGGAACTTTTATTGGTTCCATGGAACATTTGGACCAAAATGGGTGATTCTATGGCCATTCGGATGCAATGGGATTATCTGAGGTCATAGGCGGGTCATTGGAACTTTTATATGTTCCATGGAACATTTGGACCAAAATGGGTGATTTTATGGCCAATCGGCTGCAATGGGATTATCTGAGGTCACAGGAAGGTCATTGGAAGTTTTAATGGTCCCATGGAACATTTGGACCAAAATGGATGATTCTATGGCCATTCGGATGCAATGGGATTATCTGAGGTCATAGGCGGGTCATTGGAACTTTTATGGGTTCCATGGAACATTTCTACCAAAATAGATGATTCTATGGCCAATCGGATGCAATGGGATGATCTGAGGTCACAGGTGGGTCATTGGAACTTTTATGGATTCCATGGAACATTTGGACCAAAATGGATGATTCTTTGGCCAATCGGATGCAATGGGATTATCTAAGGTCATCGGGTCATTGGAACTTTTATGGGTTCCATGGAACATTTGGACCAAAATGGGTGATTCTATGGCCAATCGGATGCAATGGGATTATTGAGGTTACGGGAAGGTCATTGGAACTTTTAATGGTTCCATGGAACATTTGGACCAAAATGGGTGTTCTATGGCCAATCGGATGCAATGGGATTATCTTAGGTCATCGGGTCATTGGAAATTTTATGGGTTCCATGGAACATTTGGACCAAAATGGGTGATTCTATGGCCAATCGGATGCAATGGGATTATCTGAGTTCACAAGAGGGTCATTGGTATTTTTATGGGTTCCATGGATTATTCGGACCAAAATGGGTGATTCTATGGCCAATCGGATGCAATGGGATTATCTGAGGTCACAGGAAGGTCATTGGAACTTTTAATGGTCCCATGGAACATTTGGACCAAAATGGATGATTCTATGGCCATTCGGATGCAATGGGATTATCTGAGGTCATAGGCGGGTCATTGGAACTTTTATGGGTTCCATGGAACATTTGGACCAAAATGGGTGATTCTATGGCCAATTGGATGCAATGGGATTTTCTGAGGTCGCAAGAAGGTCATTGGAACTTTTAATGGTTCCATGGAACATTTGGACCAAAATGGGTGATTCTATGGCCGATCGGATGAAATGGGATTATCTGAGGACATAGGCGGGTCATTGGAACTTTTATGGTTTCCATGGAACATTTGAACCAAAATGGGTGATTCTATGGCCAATCGGATGCAATGGGATTATCTGAGGTCACAGGAAGGTCATTGGAACTTTTAATGGTTCCATGGAACATTTGAACCAAAATGGGTCATTCTATTGCCAATCGGATGCAATGGGATTATCTGAGGTCATAGGCGGGTCATTGGAACTTTTATGGGTTCCATGGAACATTTGGACCAAAATGGAAGATTCTATGGCCAATCGGATGCAATGGGATTATTGAGGTTACGGGAAGGTCATTGGAACTTTTAATGGTTCCATGGAACATTTGGACCAAAATGGGTGTTTCTATGGCCAATCGGATGCAATGGGATTATCTTAGGTCATCGGGTCATTGGAACTTTTATGGGTTCCATGGAACATGTGGACCAAAATGGGTGATTCTATGGCCAATCGGATGCAATGGGATTATCTGAGGTCACAGGAAGGTCATTGGAACTTTTAATGGTCCCATGGAACATTTGGACCAAAATGGATGATTCTGTGGCCATTCGGATGCAATGGGATTATCTGAGGACATATAGGCGTTTATGGGTTCCATGGAACATTTGGACCAAAATGGGTGATTCTATGGCCAATCGGATGCAATGGGATTATCTGAGGTCAAAGGCGGGTCATTGGAAGTTTTATGGGTTCCATGGAACATTTGGACCAAAATGGGTGATTCTATGGCCAATCGGATGCAATGGGATTATCTGAGGTCACAGGAAGGTCATTGGAACTTTTAATGGTCCCATGGAACATTTGGACCAAAATGGATGATTCTATGGCCATTCGGATGCAAAAATGGGTGATTCGGATGCAATGGGATTATCTGAGGACATATAGGCGTTTATGGGTTCCATGGAACATTTGGACCAAAATGGGTGATTCTATGGCCAATCGGATGCAATGGGATTATCTGAGGTCAAAGGCGGGTCATTGGAAGTTTTATGGGTTCCATGGAACATTTGGACCAAAATGGGTGATTCTATGGCCAATCGGATGCAATGGGATTATCTGAGGTCACAGGCGGGTCATTGGTACTTTGTGGGTTCCATGAGACGTTTCGAACAAACTTTATGATTCTATAGCCAATCGGATGCAATGGGATTTTCTGAGGTCATTGTAACTTTTATGAATTCGACGAAGCATTTAGACATAAATGGATGATTCTGCGGTCAAGCGGATGTAACTGGACTATCTGAGGTCTAGGCTGGGTCATTGAAACTTTAATGGATTTCATATTAAAATAACATTTTTGAGAGAAAACCTTAATTTATATTTAGGTTTTTGGAAGAACACTGGGGACGTCTAGATTGTGTTCAATTATCACGATTTGTAAAAAATTTTACTTCAATTTTTTACGTTTCGAGTTTTAATTATTTAAATTTTACTGCCTCAGTTTTTGGTAACGACATTACATTTTGGTAATGAAATTAATAATGTTTATTGTTAATACATGATGAGTTTTTATATTTAACCACTTTGCCTATTGTACATGATTATATAAGATTCCAAGGCAATCAATAAGAAGTAAACTCCAATCGCGCGTCGTAGCTGACACGCACACTTTTTTTTTTTTTTTTTTTTTACTTATATTTTATTTGATTTTCTAACTTTATTTCGAAAGTATGTGGATACTTTCAAGGTGGGGAGTATGTTAACGCACAAACATAATTTGTTCTAAACCGCCACTGTATATAGTATAAGAGTTTGAAGCTATAGGAGCAACGGGTCTTCTATTTACTTTGTATTTACAGCTTTTGCTATTGCTTTGCTATTTTGTTAAATTGCCTAGTTTTAAGTGATTTTTTGTAAATGAATAAACTAGTTATTGTACAGCAGTCAATCAGAGCGTTTTTATTTTAAAACTTAAGGCGCAGCTAAATTAAATTAAATGTACAACATTAACTCCCCCAGTACAAACCAGTATTGGAGTTAACAGCTATTATGTCAACTATATTTTCGTTAACAAGTAAACTTCCAGTTGCAAGCTCAATCAAAGCTTCTACTATCGAAAATTTAAATTTCTTAGCCTTATCGAAGTTCATGTGTTGTTTGGTATATTACTAAAGATATTACTTTTGACGGTCTTCGGTACTTCCACGTTTTTATATTTTAAATACCTGTTATCAGTGTCACTGTCTAATGAGTTTGAATCTTGTTTTTTTGCAGGACTTGTAACCGCGACCTTTTAAGTCTGGAGCTTCCTTATATATAACAAATTTTATTAAATTATTAAGTATTACAATGGTGCAAACTTCAACCATTTTCATTTCCATTAGATTAAATTGTTGTAACTTGCTGAGGAATTTGAAAAACAAATATTGAGTTGAATTTTCGATTACATTTTATGCGCTAATGATAATGCTGCATTATGATGAAAGCTAAATTATGATTAAACAACGTTGATGATTGCAATAAGAATCGAAGCGTATAGCTTTTCTCGATAACATACAAAACATAAATAATATATAGTGGTAAAATAAAAAATTTCTAACTAAAATAATTTAATTGGCATCGCTTAATTATGATGCGCATTGTATTTTATTGCAGGAAAATTATGCAGCAGCTTCAACTGCTAAAACCCAAAAGGTTAGGTTGAGCCCTATTTTTCTTAGATAAGTTTTTTCCGCAGCAAACAAGTTCTATATATTGGAAGATGCCTATAATTTTAATAAATTTTTTAAAGTAATATTAAACAGAGCATCATTTAAGTTTTTGGAAAATTTGTATAAAAAAGTTTTTGGTTTTCACTGCAAAAGTTTACCAAAATGAAACTTAATTTCACGTTTTCACATCGAAAAAAAATTAACCAGTTTTGGTAAATTTTTCACTTTCTGGCAACGCTGCAAATATCCAATGAAGGAATCGTCGTTTTTATCTATGCATTCAGAAATTATATATCCGTCTCATTCTAATACGACGTAAGTCAATGTTTTAAAAATAATGGTTATTAGCTTACTTACTTACTTACTTAAGTGGCCATGACAATCCGTTGTCGGGTTGCGGCCGACTTCATCAGCTCTCTCCAGGCGTCTCTGCTTTGCTCACGCCATCTCCAATCTCTTTCACCAAGCGCGGTAAGGGCTTCCTCGGCCTGGTCAATCCATCGGAGGCATGTTCTTCCTCTTCGTCGTCGACCCTCGGCTTTCACCTCAAACACCTTTTTCGCTGGAGCTCTTCATCCATACGAAAGAAATGACCCAGCCAACGTAGTCGTTGAATTGTTATACGCTAGACTAAGTAAATGTCGTCGTAGAGCTCGTACAGTTCGTGGTTCATTCGAATGCGACAGTCGTCGCCAAATCGAACAGGACCAACGATTTTGCGAAGAACTTTCCTCTCGAACACCCCAAGAGCGGCTGCATCTGTTTGCGATACCTCAGCGCCTTAGAGAAGCACAGGTATGATGAGCGTCTTGTAGAGTGTTAGTTTTGTCGATCGAGAGAGGGCTCTGGAACCTAATTGCTTACTAAGCCCGTAGTAGCACCTATTAGCAATTGTTATTGTTATTGCTTTATCTCCAGGCTGACATTGTTGTTGCTGTTTACGGCGGTGCCAAGTTATGTAAACTCCTTGACAACTTCAAAGTTATATTTGCCTGCTGTAACATGGGAGCCTAGACGCCGCGCTTTCCTTTTTGCAGACAGCACATACTTTGTTTTGCCCTCGTTTACCGTCAAACCCACTTTGGCTGATTCCTTTTCGATAGCGGCGAAAGCAGCAGTTACATCTCTCTTGGTTCTGCCGATAATATCAATATCATCAGCATACGCAAGGAGCTGGACACCTTTGCAGAAAATGGTACCATTTCGATGTACACCTGCCTTTCGTAAGATCGCATGATAGCGGGTCGGTTTGTCTGAAACCTCGTTCGGTATTAAAGGTTTCGGAGAGGTCATTTCCTACCTTGACGGAGCTACATGTATTGCTCAACTTCGTCTTGCAGAGCCTTATCAACTTTGCAGGTATACCGAACTCAGACATTGTTGCGTGCAGGCAATCCCGAATCGGGCTATCGAACACAGCTTTGTAATCAACAAAGTGATGATGGGTGTCGATTTGTTTTTCGTGGGTTTTCTCCAGGATTTGGCGTAGTGTAAAAATCTGGTCTATGGTGGACTTGCCAGGACGAAAGCCACACTGATAAGGTCCAATCAGTGTTTTGGTATGCGGCTTCAATCTTTCACACAATACGCTCGAAAGAACCTTGCATGCGATGGAAATAAGACTGATACCTCGGTAGTTGACGCAGATTGTCGGGTCTCCTTTCTTAAGTATAGGACAAAGCACACTGAGATTCCAATCGTTGGGCATGTTTTCTGCTAGCCATATTTTGCTGATGATTTGATGCATGCACCTTATCAATTCACTGCCGCCGGTTTTAAACAATTTAGCAGCCAGGCCGTCAGCACCTGCGGCTTTGTTGTTTTTGAGTCGCTGGATAGCAACTTTAACCTCATTGGTGGTGAAATTTCCACTCAATCATCATCGATTGGTGCTATCGGACTGCATTCTCCGAGGGCGGAATTGTTGGTATCGTCGCCTGCAAGTAGATTGGAAAAATGCTGTATCCATAATATCAATGCGCACTGCGTATCTGTAACCAGATCCCCATTTTCATCTCCACAAGTGGATGCTCCGAGCTTGAAACCTTGGGTTAGACGCTTAACCTGCTAGTAGAATTTTCGAGCATCCTTCTTGCCCTGGTATACCTCAATTTTTTCTCGCTCACGCTTTTCTTGCTCTCTTTTCTTACGTCTGAAAAGTAGGCCTGTGCGAGTTGCTTCGAGTTCGAGTCGAGTCGAGTAGTGCAACTCGACTCGATTTTCGATTCGAGTAACTCGGTTATTCGAATAACTCGAAATTACGAGTTACTCGAGTGAACTCGTAGAATTATCGAGTTACTCGAGTTATTTTTTTTTGGCACGTTCTCAACTTCACTCTCAATAATACATACCCAGTAGCAATTAGGGTATAATAAGGATAAAAAGAGATAAAAGTAATGGTACATTGAAGACATGTACATTGTCTTTTTGGCTTATCTTGGGTATGCATGCGGAAGAAAACAAAAAGTTATAGGCAAACAACTTGTTTTTTTGACCAAAAAAGGGGTTCAGGAGAATCAAAACCGCTCCAAGGGGATATCTCCAATTCCAAAAAATGATGCAGAAATAGTTTTTAAGAGTCCCTCTAACTTTTGAGTCGGTGTCCGGATGACTTTTTTTCTCCATAAAAAATCAATCCGGCTTAATGACGTTTCAATAAATGCATTAAATTGTATAAATAATTGTTAACAATTTTTATTATATCTTTTATTACTTAACCGCAATCTTATAAGAATCCTAGGGAGATATTATTTTAACGACTTAAACTCCAAAAACTTTAATTTTTATGCAATAAATTGTACTCATATTTCAAGCTGTTTTGGTTAGCGAACATAGGGCAAAAAATTTATATTTTTATTGTGTCAAAGGATAGAAACCAAGCTTAACAAAACATCAAGGGTTATATATCAAAGGCCAAACGTTAAAACATTAATAATGCAATTTTAAAAACTTTACAGAAGAAACAAAAAGCTTGATTACCCATAATTTTTTTTGGTTAAAGGTCTCATTCCAGCTCTTAAGTAATTACTCAAGAAAAAGTTAGTTATATTTCTTTAGTGTGTAAAAGTATTACTTTTACGCTGTTACTTTTTAATGAAAAAAGGAGCAAAATAGAAAAAATTTTACTTACGAGCTGGATTCTCTTTTAAGTAATTTTGACAAAAAACAGAAACTTTTTGATTACTTTTCAGTTTTTTGTATGAAAATATGCTTTACTTGGGAACTGGAAACAGGCCTTCACGTTAAATTTTTTGTTTTAAAATGAGACAAAATGTAACAAAAAAAAAAAGTATGCGTGTCAGCTACGACGCGCGATTGGAGTTTACTTCTTATTGATTGCCTTGGAATTTTATATAATCATGTACAATAGGCAAAGTGGTTAAATATATAAACTCATCATGTATTAACAGTAAACATTATTCATTTCATTACCAAAATGTAATGTCGATACCAACAACTGAGGCAGTAAAATTTAAATAACTAAAACTCGAAACGTAAAAAATTGAAGTAAAATTTTTTACAAATCGTGATAATTGAACACAATCTAGACGTCCCCAGTGTTCTTCCAAAAAACTAAATATAAATTAAGGTTTTCTCTCAAAAATGTTATTTTAATATGAAATCCATTAAAGTTTCAATGACCCAGCCTAGACCTCAGATAGTCCAGTTACATCCGCTTGACCACAGAATCATCCATTTATGACTAAATGCTTCGTAGAATTCATAAAAGTGACAATGACCTCAGAAAATCCCATTACATCCCATTGGCTATAGAATCATACAGTTTGTCCGAAACGTGGAACCCATAAAAGTACCAATGACCCGCCTGTGACCTCAGATAATCCCATTGCATCCGATTGGCCATAGAATCACCCATTTTGGTCCAAATAATCCATAGAACCCAAAAAAGTTCCAATGACCCGCCTATGTCCTCAGATAATCCCATTGCATCCGATTGGCCATAGAATCACCCATTTTGCTCCAAATGTTCCATGGAACCATTAAAAGTTCCAATGACCTTCCTGTGACCTCAGATAATTCCATTGCATCCGATTGGCCATAGAATCACCCATTTTGGTCCGAATAATCCATGGAACCCATAAAAATACCAATGACCCGCTTGTGAACTAAGATAATCCCATTGCATCAGATTGGCCATAGAATCACCCATTTTGGTCCAAATGTTCCATGGAACCATTAAAAGTTCCAATGACCTTCCTGTGACCTCAGATAATCCCATTGCATCCGATTGGCCATAGAATCACCTATTTTGGTCCAAATGTTCCATGGAACCCATAAAAGTTCCAATGACCCGCCTATGACCTCAGATAATCCCATTGCATCCGATTGGCCATAGAATCACCCATTTTGGTTCAAATGTTCCATGGAACCCATAAAAGTACCAATGACCCGCCTGTGACCTCAGATAATCCCATTGCATCCGATTGGCCATAGAATCACCCATTTTGGTCCAAATAATCCATAGAACCCAAAAAAGTTCCAATGACCCGCCTATGTCCTCAGATAATCCCATTGCATCCGATTGGCCATAGAATCACCCATTTTGCTCCAAATGTTCCATGGAACCATTAAAAGTTCCAATGACCTTCCTGTGACCTCAGATAATTCCATTGCATCCGATTGGCCATAGAATCACCCATTTTGGTCCGAATAATCCATGGAACCCATAAAAATACCAATGACCCGCTTGTGAACTAAGATAATCCCATTGCATCAGATTGGCCATAGAATCACCCATTTTGGTCCAAATGTTCCATGGAACCATTAAAAGTTCCAATGACCTTCCTGTGACCTCAGATAATCCCATTGCATCCGATTGGCCATAGAATCACCCATTTTGGTCCAAATGTTCCATGGAACATATAAAAGTTCAAATGACCCGCCTATGACCTCAGATAATCCCATTGCATCCGATTGGCCATAGAATCATCCATTTTGGTCCAAATGTTCCATGGGACCATTAAAAGTTCCAATGACCTTCCTGTGACCTCAGATAGTCCCATTGCAACCGATTGGCCATAGAATCACCCATTTTGGTCCAAATGTTCCATGGAACCCATAAAAGTTCCAATGAGCCGCCTATGTCCTCAGATAATCCCATTGCATCCGATTGGCCAAAGAATCACCCATTTTGGTCCAAATGTTCCATGGAACCCATAAAAGTTCCAATGAGCCGCCTATGTCCTCAGATAATCCCATTGCATCCGATTGGCCATAGAATCACCCATTTTGGTTCAAATGTTCCATGGAACCATTAAAAGTTCCAATGACCTTCCTGTGACCTCAGATAGTCCCATTGCATCCGATTGGCCATAGAATCACCGATTTTGGTCCAAATGTTCCATGGAACCCATAAAAGTTCCAATGAGCCGCCTATGTCCTCAGATAATCCCATTGCATCCGATTGGCCATAGAATCACCCATTTTGGTTCAAATGTTCCATGGAACCATTAAAAGTTCCAATGACCTTCCTGTGACCTCAGATAGTCCCATTGCATCCGATTGGCCATAGAATCACCCATTTTGGTCCAAATGTTCCATGGAACCCATAAAAGTTCCAATGAGCCGCCTATGACCTCAGATAATCCCATTGCATCCGATTGGTCATAGAATCACCCATTTTGGTCCAAATGTTCCATGGAACCATTAAAAGTTCCAATGACCTTCCCGTAACCTCAGATAATCCCATTGCATACGATTGGCCATAGAATCACCCATTTTGGTCCAAATGTTCCATGGAACCCATAAAAGTTCCAATGACCAGCCTATGACCTTAGATAATCCCATTGCATCCGATTGGCCATAGAATCACCCATTTTGGTTCAAATGTTCCATGGAACCATTAAAAGTTCCAATGACCTTCCTGTGACCTCAGATAGTCCCATTGCATCCGATTGGCCATAGAATCACCCATTTTGGTCCAAATGTTCCATGGAACCCATAAAAGTTCCAATGAGCCGCCTATGTCCTCAGATAATCCCATTGCATCCGATTGGCCATAGAATCACCCATTTTGGTTCAAATGTTCCATGGAACCATTAAAAGTTCCAATGACCTTCCTGTGACCTCAGATAGTCCCATTGCATCCGATTGGCCATAGAATCACCCATTTTGGTTCAAATGTTCCATGGGATCATTAAAAGTTCCAAAGACCCGTCTATGACCTTAGATAATCCCATTGAATCCGATTGGTCATAGAATCACCCATTTTGGTCCAAATGTTCCATGGAACCAATTAAAGTTCCAATGACCTTCCCGTAACCTCAGATAATCCCATTGCATCCGATTGGCCATAGAATCACCCATTTTGGTCCAAATGTTCCATGGAACCCATAAAAAATCCAATGACCAGCCTATGACCTCAGATAATCCCATTGCATCCGATTGGCCATAGAATCACTCATTTTGGTTCAAATGTTCCATGGAACCATTAAAAGTTCCAATGACCTTCCTGTGACCTCAGATAGTCCCATTGCATCCGATTGGCCATAGAATCACCCATTTTGGTCCAAATGTTCCATGGAACCCATAAAAGTTCCAATGAGCCGCCTATGTCCTCAGATAATCCCATTGCATCCGATTGGCCATAGAATCATCCATTTTGGTCCAAATATTCCATGGAACCCATCAAAGTACCAATGACCCACCTGTGACCTCAGATAATCCCACTGCATCCGATTGGCCATAGAACCATCCATTTTTGTCCAAATGTTCCATGGAACCCATAAATGTGCCAATGACCCACCTGTGACCTCAGATAATCCCACTGCATCCGATTGGCCATAGAATCACCCATTTTGGTCCAAATGTTCCATGGAACCATTAAAAGTTCCAATGACCTTCCTGTGACCTCAGATAATCCCATTGCATCCGATTGGCCATAGAATCACCCATTTTGGTCCAAATGTTCCATGGGACCATTAACAGTTCCAATGACCCGCCTATGACCTCAGATAATCCCATTGCATCCGATTGGCCATAGAATCACCCATTTTGGTCCAAATATTCCATGGAACCCATCAAAGTACCAATGACCCACCTGTGACCTCAGATAATCCCACTGCATCCGATTGGCCATAGAATCATCCATTTTTGTCCAAATGTTCCATGGAACCCATAAATGTGCCAATGACCTTCCTGTGACCTCAGATAATCCCATTGCATCCGATTGGCCATAGAATCACCCATTTTGGTCCAAATGTTCCATGGGACCATTAACAGTTCCAAAGACCCGCCTATGACCTCAGATAATCCCATTGCATCCGATTGGCCATAGAATCACCCATTTTGGTCCAAATATTCCATGGAACCCATCAAAGTACCAATGACCCACCTGTGACCTCAGATAATCCCACTGCATGCGATTGGCCATAGAATCATCCATTTTTGTCCAAATGTTCCATGGAACCCATAAATGTGCCAATGACCCACCTGTGACCTCAGATCATCCCATTGCATCCGATTGGCCATAGAATCACCCATATTGGTCCAAATGTTCCATGGAACCATTAAAAGTTCCAGTGACCTTCCTGTGACCTCAGATAATCCCACTGCATCCGATTGGCCATAGAATCACCCATTTTGGTCCAAATGTTCCATGGAACCATTAAAAGTTCCAATGACCTTCCTGTGACCTCAGATAATCCCACTGCATCCGATTGGCCATAGAATCCTCCATTTTGGTCCAAATATTCCATGGAACCCATCAAAGTACCAATGACCCACCTGTGACCTCAGATAATCCCACTGCATCCGATTGGCCATAGAATCATCCATTTTTGTCCAAATGTTCCATGGAACCCATAAATGTGCCAATGACCCACCTGTGACCTCAGATAATCCCACTGCATCCGATTGGCCATAGAATCACCCATTTTGGTCCAAATGTTCCATGGAACCATTAAAAGTTCCAATGACCTTCCTGTGACCTCAGATAATCCCATTGCATCCGATTGGCCATAGAATCACCCATTTTGGTCCAAATGTTCCATGGGACCATTAACAGTTCCAATGACCCGCCTATGAGCTCAGATAATCCCATTGCATCCGATTGGCCATAGAATCACCCATTTTGGTCCAAATATTCCATGGAACCCATCAAAGTACCAATGACCCACCTGTGACCTCAGATAATCCCACTGCATCCGATTGGCCATAGAATCATCCATTTTTGTCCAAATGTTCCATGGAACCCATAAATGTGCCAATGACCCACCTGTGACCTCAGATCATCCCATTGCATCCGATTGGCCATAGAATCACCCATTTTGGTCCAAATGTTCCATGGAACCCATAAAAGTTCCAATGAGCCGCCTATGACCTCAGATAATCCCATTGCATCCGATTGGCCAAAGAATCACCCATTTTGGTCCAAATATTCCATGGAACCATTAAAAGTTCCAATGACCTTCCCGTAACCTCAGATAATTGGCCATAGAATCACCCATTTTGGTTCAAATGTTCCATGGGACCATTAAAAGTTCCAAAGACCCGTCTATGACCTTAGATAATCCCACTGCATCCGATTGGCCATAGAATCACCCATTTTGGTCCAAATGTTCCATGGAACCAATAAAAGTTTCAATGACCCGCCTATGACCTCAGATAATCCCATTGCATCCGATTGGCCATAGAATCATCCATTTTGGTCCAAATGTTCCATGGGACCATTAAAAGTTCCAATGACCTTCCTGTGACCTCAGATAGTCCCATTGCATCCGATTGGCCATAGAATCACCCATTTTGGTCCAAATGTTCCATGGAACCCATAAAAGTTCCAATGAGCCGCCTATGTCCTCAGATAATCTCATTGCATCCGATTGGCCATAGAATCACCCATTTTGGTTCAAATGTTCCATGGAACCCATAAAAGTTCCAATGAGCCGCCTATGTCCTCAGATAATCCCATTGCATCCGATTGGCCATAGAATCACCCATTTTGGTTCAAATGTTCCATGGAACCATTAACAGTTCCAATGACCTTCCTGTGACCTCACGTAGTCCCATTGCATCCGATTGGCCATAGAATCACCCATTTTGGTCCAAATGTTCCATGGAACCCATAAAAGTTCCAATGAGCCGCCTATGTCCTCAGATAATCCCATTGCATCCGATTGGCCATAGAATCACCCATTTTGGTTCAAATGTTCCATGGAACCATTAAAAGTTCCAATGACCTTCCTGTGACCTCAGATAGTCCCATTGCATCCGATTGGCCATAGAATCACCCATTTTGGTCCAAATGTTCCATGGAACCCATAACAGTTCCAATGAGCCGCCTATGTCCTCAGATAATCCCATTGCATCCGATTGGCCATAGAATCACCCATTTTGGTTCAAATGTTCCATGGAACCATTAAAAGTTCCAATGACCTTCCTGTGACCTCAGATAGTCCCATTGCATCCGATTGGCCATAGAATCACCCATTTTGGTCCAAATTTTCCATGGAACCCATAAAAAATCCAATGAGCCGCCTATGTCCTCAGATAATCCCATTGCATCCGATTGGCCATAGAAACACCCATTTTGGTCCAAATGTTCCATGGAACCATTAAAAGTTTCAATGACCTTCCTGCGACCTCAGATAATCCCATTGCACCCGATTGGCCATAGAATCACCCATTTTGGTCCAAATAATCCATGGAACCCATAAAAGTTCCAATGACCCGTCTATGACCTCAGATAATCCCATTGCATCCGATTGGCCATAGAATCACCCATTTTGGTCCAAATGTTCCATGGAACCCATAAAAGTTCCAATGACCCGCCTAGGACCTAAGATAATCCCATTGCATCCGATTGGCCAAAGAATCATCCATTTTGGTCCAAATGTTCCATGGAATCCATAAAAGTTCCAATGACCCACCTGTGACCTCAGATCATCCCATTGCATCCGATTGGCCATAGAAACATCTATTTTGGTAGAAATGTTCCATGGAACCCATAAAAGTTCCAATGACCCGTCTATGACCTCAGATAATCCCATTGCATCCGATTGGCCATAGAAACACCCATTTTGGTCCAAATGTTCCATGGAACCATTAAAAGTTCCAATGACCTTCCCGTAACCTCAGATAATCCCATTGCATCCGATTGGCCATAGAATCACCCATTTTGGTCCAAATGTTCCATGGAACCCATAAAAGTTCCAATGACCAGCCTATGACCTTAGATAATCCCATTGCATCCGATTGGCCATAGAATCACCCATTTTGGTCCAAGTGTTCCATGAAACCATTAAAAGTTCCAATGACCTTCATGTGACCTCAGATAATCCCATTGCATCAGATTGGCCATAGAATCACCAATTTTGGTCCAAATGTTCCATGGAACTCATAAAAGTTCCAATGACCCGCCTATGACCTCAGATAATCCCAATGCATCCGATTGGCCATAGAATCACCCATTTTGGTCCAAATGTTCCATGGAACCATTAAAAGTTCCAATGACCTTCCTGTGACCTCAGATAGTCCCATTTCAACCGATTGGCCATAGAATCACCCATTTTGGTCCAAATGTACCATGGGACCATTAAAAGTTCCAATGACCTTCATGTGACCTCAGATAATCCCATTGCATCAGATTGGCCATAGAATCACCCATTTTGGTCCAAATGTTCCATGGAACTCATAAAAGTTCCAATGACCCGCCTATGACCTCAGATAATCCCATTGCATCCGATTGGCCATAGAATCACCCATTTTGGTCCAAATGTTCCATGGAACCATTAAAAGTTCCAATGACCTTCCCGTAACCTCAGATAATCCCATTGCATCCGATTGGCCATAGAATCACCCATTTTGGTCCAAATGTTCCATGGAACCCATAAAAGTTCCAATGACCAGCCTATGACCTTAGATAATCCCATTGCATCCGATTGGCCATAGAATCACCCATTTTGGTCCAAATGTTCCATGGGACCATTAAAAGTTCCAATGACCTTCCTGTGACCTCAGATAATCCCACTGCATCCGATTGGCCATAGAATCACCCATTTTGGTCCAAATGTTCCATGGAACCAATAAAAGTTCCAATGACCCGCCTATGACCTCAGATAATCCCATTGCATCCGATTGGCCATAGAATCATCCATTTTGGTCCAAATGTTCCATGGGACGATTAAAAGTTCCAATGACCTTCCTGTGACCTCAGATAGTCCCATTGCAACCGATTGGCCATAGAATCACCCATTTTGGTCCAAATGTTCCATCGAACCCATAAAAGTTCCAATGAGCCGCCTATGTCCTCAGATAATCTCATTGCATCCGATTGGCCATAGAATCACCCATTTTGGTCCAAATATTCCATGGAACCCATAAAAGTTCCAATGAGCCGCCTATGTCCTCAGATAATCCCACTGCATCCGATTGGCCATAGAATCACCCATTTTGATCCAATTGTTCCATGGAACAATTAAAAGTTCCAATGACCTTCCTGTGACCTCAGATAATCCCATTGCATCCGATTGGCCATAGAATCACCCATTTTGGTCCAAATGTTCCATGGGACCATTAAAAGTTCCAATGACCCGCCTATGACCTCAGATAATCCCATTGCATCCGATTGGCCATAGAATCACCCATTTTGGTTCAAATGTTCCATGGAACCCATCAAAGTACCAATGACCAACCTGTGACCTCAGATAATCCCGCTGCATCCGATTGGCCATAGAATCATCCATTTTGGTCCAAATATTCCATGGAACCCATAAACGTGCCAATGACCCACCTGTGACCTCAGATAATCCCACTGCATCCGATTGGCCATAGAATCATCCATTTTGGTCCAAATATTCCATGGAACCCATCAAAGTACCAATGACCCACTTGTGACCTCAGATAATCCCACTGCATCCGATTGGCCATAGAATCATCCATTTTTGTCCAAATGTTCCATGGAACCCATAAATGTGCCAATGACCCACCTGTGACCTCAGATAATCCCACTGCATCCGATTGGCCATAGAATCACCCATTTTGGTACAAATGTTCCATGGAACCATTAAAAGTTCCAATGACCTTCCTGTGACCTCAGATAATCCCATTGCATCCGATTGGCCATAGAATCACCCATTTTGGTCCAAATGTTCCATGGGACCATTAACAGTTCCAATGACCCGCCTATGACCTCAGATAATCCCATTGCATCCGATTGGCCATAGAATCACCAATTTTGGTCCAAATATTCCATGGAACCCATCAAAGTACCAATGACCCACCTGTGACCTCAGATAATCCCACTGCATCCGATTGGCCATAGAATCATCCATTTTTGTCCAAATGTTCCATGGAACCCATAAATGTGCCAATGACCCACCTGTGACCTCAGATCATCCCATTGCATCCGATTGGCCATAGAATCACCCATTTTGGTCCAAATGTTCCATGGAACCATTAAAAATTCCAATGACCTTCCTGTGACCTCAGATAATCCCATTGCATCCGATTGGCCATAGAATCACCCATTTTGGTCCAAATGTTCCATGGAACTCATAAAAGTTCCAATGACCCGGCTATGACCTCAGATAATCCCATTGCATCCGATTGGCCATAGAATAACCCATTTTGGTCCAAAGGTTCCATGGGACCATTAAAAGTTCCAATGACCTTCCTGTGACCTCAGATAATCCCATTGCATCCGATTGGCCAAAGAATCACCCATTTTGGTCCAATTTTCCATGGAACCCATCAAAGTACCAATGACCCACCTGTGACCTCAGATAGTCCCATTGCATCCGATTGGCCATAGAATCACCCATTTTGGTCCAAATGTTCCATGGAACCCATAAAAGTTCCAATGAGCCGCCTATGTCCTCAGATAATCCCATTGCATCCGATTGGCCATAGAATCACCCATTTTGGTTCAAATGTTCCATGGAACCATTAAAAGTTCCAATGACCTTCCTGTAACCTCAGGTAGTCCCACTGCATCCGATTGGCCATAGAATCACCCATTTTGGTCCAAATATTCCATGGAACCCATAAATGTGCCAATGACCCACCTGTGACCTCAGATAATCCCACTGCATCCGATTGGCCATAGAATCATCCATTTTGGTCCAAATATTCCATGGAACCCATAAATGTGCCAGTGACCCACCTGTGACCTTAGATAATCCCACTGCATCCGATTGGCCATAGAAACACCCATTTTGATCCAAATGTTCCATGGAACCATTAAAAGTTCCAATGACCTTCCCGTAACCTCAGATAATCCCATTGCATCCGATTGGCCATAGAATCACCCATTTTGGTCCAAATATTCCATGGAACCCATAAATGTGCCAATGACCCACCTGTGACCTCAGATAATCCCACTGCATCCGATTGGCCATAGAATTACCCATTTTGGTCCAAAGGTTCCATGGGACCATTAAAAGTTCCAATGACCTTCCTGTGACCTCAGATAATCCCATTGCATCCGATTGGCCAAAGAATCACCCATTTTGGTCCAATTTTCCATGGAACCCATCAAAGTACCAATGACCCACCTGTGACCTCAGATAGTCCCATTGCATCCAATTGGCCATAGAATCACCCATTTTGGTCCAAATGTTCCATGGAACCCATAAAAGTTCCAATGAGCCGCCTATGTCCTCAGATAATCCCACTGCATCCGATTGGCCGTAGAATCACCCATTTTGGTCCAAATATTCCATGGAACCATTAAAAGTTCCAATGACCTTCCTGTGACCTCAGATAATCCCATTGCATCCGATTGGCCAAAGAATCACCCATTTTGGTCCAATTTTCCATGGAACCCATCAAAGTACCAATGACCCACCTGTGACCTCAGATAATCCCACTGCATCCGATTGGCCATAGAATCATCCATTTTGGACCAAATATTCCATGGAACCCATAAATGTGCCAGTGACCCACCTGTGACCTTAGATAATCCCACTGCATCCGATTGGCCATAGAATCACCCATTTTGATCCAAATGTTCCATGGAACAATTAAAAGTTCCAATGACCTTCCTGTGACCTCAGATAATCCCATTGCATCCGATTGGCCATAGAATCACCCATTTTGGTCCAAATGTTCCATGGGACCATTAAAAGTTCCAATGACCCGCCTATGACCTCAGATAATCCCATTGCATCCGATTGGCCATAGAATCACCCATTTTGGTTCAAATGTTCCATGGAACCAATCAAAGTACCAATGACCAACCTGTGACCTCAGATAATCCCGCTGCATCCGATTGGCCATAGAATCATCCATTTTGGTCCAAATATTCCATGGAACCCATAAATGTGCCAATGACCCACCTGTGACCTCAGATAATCCCACTGCATCCGATTGGCCATAGAATCATCCATTTTGGTCCAAATATTCCATGGAACCCATCAAAGTACCAATGACCCACCTGTGACCTCAGATAATCCCACTGCATCCGATTGGCCATAGAATCATCCATTTTTGTCCAAATGTTCCATGGAACCCATAAATGTGCCAATGACCCACCTGTGACCTCAGATAATCCCACTGCATCCGATTGGCCATAGAATCACCCATTTTGGTCCAAATGTTCCATGGAACCATTAAAAGTTCCAATGACCTTCCTGTGACCTCAGATAATCCCATTGCATCCGATTGGCCATAGAATCACCCATTTTGGTCCAAATGTTCCATGGAACCCATAAAAGTTCCAATGAGCCGCCTATGTCCTCAGATAATCCCATTGCATCCGATTGGCCATAGAATCACCCATTTTGGTTCAAATGTTCCATGGAACCATTAAAAGTTCCAATGACCTTCCTGTAACCTCAGGTAGTCCCACTGCATCCGATTGGCCATAGAATCACCCATTTTGGTCCAAATATTCCATGGAACCCATAAATGTGCCAATGACCCACCTGTGACCTCAGATAATCCCACTGCATCCGATTGGCCATAGAATCATCCATTTTGGTCCAAATATTCCATGGAACCCATCAAAGTACCAATGACCCACCTGTGACCTCAGATAATCCCACTGCATCCGATTGGCCATAGAATCATCCATTTTTGTCCAAATGTTCCATGGAACCCATAAATGTGCCAATGACCCACCTGTGACCTCAGATAATCCCACTGCATCCGATTGGCCATAGAATCACCCATTTTGGTCCAAATGTTCCATGGAACCCATAAAAGTTCCAATGAGCCGCCTATGTCCTCAGATAATCCCATTGCATCCGATTGGCCATAGAATCACCCATTTTGGTTCAAATGTTCCATGGAACCATTAAAAGTTCCAATGACCTTCCTGTGACCTCAGATAGTCCCATTGCATCCGATTGGCCATAGAATCACTCATTTTGGTCCAAATGTTCCATGGAACCCATAAAAGTTCCAATGAGCCGCCTATGTCCTCAGATAATCCCATTGCATCCGATTGGCCATAGAATCACCCATTTTGGTTCAAATGTTCCATGGAACCATTAAAAGTTCCAATGACCTTCCTGTGACCTCAGATAGTCCCATTGCATCCGATTGGCCATAGAATCACCCATTTTGGTCCAAATGTTCCATGGAACCCATAAAAGTTCCAATGAGTCGCATATGACCTCAGATAATCCCATTGCATCCGATTGGTCATAGAATCACCCATTTTGGTCCAAATGTTCCATGGAACCATTAAAAGTTCCAATGACCTTCCCGTAACCTCAGATAATCCCATTGCATCCGATTGGCCATAGAATCACCCATTTTGGTCCAAATGTTCCATGGAACCCATAAAAGTTCCAATGACCAGCCTATGACCTCAGATAATCCCAATGCATCCGATTGGCCATAGAATCACCCATTTTGGTCCAAATGTTCCATGGAACCCATAAAAAATCCAATGACCAGCCTATGACCTCAGATAATCCCATTGCATCCGATTGGCCATACACTCAAAAAAAAGTGTCTCGGAATATGATAAAAAAGCATCATATTTAGAGAAAAATGGTATAGACTTTGCTCCAGAGAATGCTATTCTCTAATTGCGATACTAAAAATTCTCTAAAAATGATAAAAATCTACCATGAAATAGAAAAATATATCATTTTTAGAGAAAAATACTTTTTTTTTTGAGAAAATATTTGTTTTTATTGAAGAAAATACTTCTCATAGTGAACTTTTTATCAAAATATAAGAAAAGTTTTTCATTTTCAATAAAATTTCTCTATAAATGAGAAATTTTTTGTGCGAGAAAAATACTTATCATTATTAGAGACATTGAAATGTTTACATTTCCTAGAAGTAAAGAAATATTTCTACGAAAATGTGAAAATTTATTCTAATTGAAGAAAATTTTATTTGAAAAAGAGAAAATTGCTATTATCAAAAATAGAGAAATTTTTTACCGAAGCAAGGTATGTGTTTTTTTCTCAGTGTAGAATCACCCATTTTGGTCCAAATGTTCCATGGGACCATTAACAGTTCCAATGACCCACCTATGACCTCAGATAATCCCATTGCATCCGATTGGCTATAGAATCACCCATTTTGGTCCAAATATTCCATGGAACCCATCAAAGTACCAATGACCCACCTGTGACCTCAGATAATCCCACTGCATCCGATTGGCCATAGAATCATCCATTTTTGTCCAAATGTTCCATGGAACCCATAAATGTGCCAATGACCCACCTGTGACCTCAGATCATCCCATTGCATCCGATTGGCCATAGAATCACCCATTTTGGTCCAAATGTTCCATGGAACCCATAAAAGTTCCAATGAGCCGCCTATGACCTCAGATAATCCCATTGCATCCGATTGGCCAAAGAATCACCCATTTTGGTCCAAATATTCCATGGAACCATTAAAAGTTCCAATGACCTTCCCGTAACCTCAGATAATTTATTTTTATTTTATTTATTTATTAAGAGTAATGTTTGCATGTAAGACACAGTCTTTTAAATGCACAATAAAAAATATAAACATATTATCAACAAGCAAGTATAAATTATACAACTGACTAGAAGAATATAAGTTAAAATATAGAAATAAATAAAGTTATCAGAAATCTAAAAAAAACACAATTTTACGAACTATGGATATAAATAGTAAACATCAGTAACATTATACATTATACAACTGACTTGAAAAATTTAAGTTTAAAAATTTAAATAAATTAAGTTATCAGGAATCAAAAAATAAAAACAAACAATTTAACGAACTAGGATATGAATAGTAAACATCAGTAACATAACAATCATACTTAAACATAAATCGAGACTTAATTCTAGTTAGACTTATAAGAGATAGAAAAATTAAAAAAAGAAAGAAAGAAAAGTTATTAAGGACAGAGAGAGTATTAGGAAAAGTATTCGAAAATTTTATGCTTGAAGGTTTGTTTATTAGAAATATTTTTAATTCCTGTAGGCAACGAATTCCACAATCTGATGGCGTTTACGAAGAATAATCTGTTAGAGTTCAAATAATTATACACAGGGAGTTTGAGATTAAAATTTCTATTTGATCTGCAAAATTGAAGCTTATCAAAAAGATAAGCAGGTGATTTAGAATATAACAGGTTATGTAAGAAAATACAATTTCTAGCATCAATATAGTTGGCCATATAATTGGCCATAGAATCACCCATTTTGGTTCAAATGTTCCATGGGACCATTAAAAGTTCCAAAGACCCGTCTATGACCTTAGATAATCCCACTGCATCCGATTGGCCATAGAATCACCCATTTTGGTCCAAATGTTCCATGGAACCAATAAAAGTTTCAATGACCCGCCTATGACCTCAGATAATCCCATTGCATCCGATTGGCCATAGAATCATCCATTTTGGTCCAAATGTTCCATGGGACCATTAAAAGTTCCAATGACCTTCCTGTGACCTCAGATAGTCCCATTGCAACCGATTGGCCATAGAATCACCCATTTTGGTCCAAATGTTCCATGGAACCCATAAAAGTTCAAATGAGCCGCCTATGTCCTCAGATAATCTCATTGCATCCGATTGGCCATAGAATCACCCATTTTGGTCCACATGTTCCATGGAACCCATAAAAGTTCCAATGAGCCGCCTATGTCCTCAGATAATCCCATTGCATCCGATTGGCCATAGAATCACCCACTTTGGTCCAAATGTTCAATGGAACCATTAAAAGTTCCAATGACCCCCTTATGACTTCAGATAATCCCATTGCATCCGATTGGCCATAAAATCACCCATTTTGGTCCAAATGTTCCATGGAACCATTAAAAGGTCCAATGACCTTCCTGTGACCTCAGATAATCCCATTGCATCCGATTGGCCATAGAATCATCCATTTTGGTCCAAATGTTCCATGGAACCCACAAAAGACACAATGACCCGCCTGTGACCTCAGATAATCCCATTGCATCCGATTGCCCATAGAATCATCCATTTTGGTCCAAATGTTGCTTCAACCAATAAAAGTTCCAATGACTCCCCTGTCACCTCCATGGAATCCATGGAATCCATTTATGTGCCAATGACCCGCCTGTGTCCTCAGATAATCCCATTGCATCCGATTGCCCATAGAATCATCCATTTTGGTCCAAATGTTGCTTCAACCAATAAAAGTTCCAATGACTCCCCTGTCACCTCCATGGAATCCATGGAATCCATTTATGTGCCAATGACCCGCCTGTGACCTCAGGTAATTCCATTGCATTCGATAGGCCAAGCATAACGCAAAAATAGTTGAAAATTCAAGGGTAACGCAAAAATAGTTGAAAATTCAACCGTAACGAAAAATAGTTGAAAATTTGACTTTACCCCCTAATATAATTTCTTTTCATGCAAATCGATTCTAAAGGAGTAAACTCCAAAAATATGCATAGAAATTTGGAATGTTTTTTTCCAAAAAATTTTCAAAAAGAATGTTGAATGAATATAATAATAAGTATAAGAATAATAAACGCAAGGATAACTCATCCAAGAAACATTGAGGAAGTAAGTGTTTGGATTCATTAAAATATTTTCAACTGGGCATTTTCCCTATCTTCTGGGAACGACTTCATAAGAATGGCTCAAAGAATGAAAAAGGGTTGCCATCTCTCTGGAAGTACTTATAATTTGTAAAGAGAATTTAGGTCGAGGCATCCGAGGACATTTTTTTTAGTCTGAGAATTATATTAAGTCAACCAGCCAAAAGAATGAGAGAGAGGTAGAGAGAAAAAGAAACAATTGTAGGACATTTTTTTCATATCGTCGCTGCGCCTAAAAATTCAGGTATGTGTTTTTTGACAATTTTTCAGGAGAGCAAAAAAACTGATTTATTCTCTGCGCTTCCAAATTTATTTCAATGTCATAATTTTGTATTTTTTGCTATAAAATTCTAGAGATAAGTATTTAAAAAAAACTTCAACTTCTTATTCCAGCACGAAGCGACGATGCATTCTTCCATTTTCAGACACATAACCGATTTTTTTACGGGCATTCTGTTTTTACTTTGATCAAATTTTTCGAGCACATAACCGATTTTTCAAATTTTTAATTAAAAATTTTAAAAACTCTACAAGGAATTTATTGCAAAATTTATCTACAATGTTTAGACCAAAAGAGATAACGAAAAGCCGTTCAGCGCACAGATGGGCATTGAGTAGAGCTATTAAATTATGCAATAAAAAAAAAATCATAAAAAATCACATACCTGATTTTTTAGGCGCAGCGACGATATGCACTTTATTATTCTATTATGAGCGTTATTTTTAAACTTTGCCATTGTAAGACTTTTATAAAACTGATCTTTTTTCAACCTTTATCTGACACAACTTTGTTTGAAATGAGTTCTTTAACTCAAGGCAATGTTTTTAAAAATGACGGGAACAATTGAAGCATGAGTGAAATTCTGAATTTATTTCAATGTAAAAGAATCATGTTTCTAATGAAACATGGCAACTCTGTTCAAAAATAACTCAGCACAAATAACGTTATTCATTGGAAGAGTTATTTTTATGTTAACCTTGAACGCACTGTGTGTCAAATATGAATTTTCCAGTAGACAAATAAATTATATGTTCAATATATATACATGTAATATATTTTTATGGTAAAATATTCTAATAAGCTTACAATGTTAACTTCAATATGGAAAAAATTCTGCACACATTTTTATGATTTTTTTTTTTGTTGTTACGAAGTACTTGGAAGGTGTTTTACATCTGTTAATCAATTGGTCTGTTTTCGTACGCAGTTCAAGTAAAGTTCGAGTAATAGAGAGTTATTTGGTTATCTGTAAAAATGAGAAAATTTGTCAAAAAGTATGGAAACGGTTTCAAGTAAGTTTCAAGCAAAACAGCTGTTTTCTGAGCATAATAATATTTAATTGCTTTGTTTTTGTATTTAAAACACTTTCGTAAGCATTCATTTTGTTATTTTAACTATTTTTATTAATTTGCTAACCAATTGCTTACATTTTTTTCACAATTTAATATAATTTTATCACTTTGACAATCAGCTGTTTGAAGGTCGATATTCGTGCTCGAAGAAATTTTTCAAGTAAAATGCGAGTAATATAGAGCGACAAAAAGTGAAATTTTGCTTGTTCTTCGTTTCTCACGTAAATATATATATACCGTAATATATATATATAGACCGTAAATATATATATATAATCTATACCATTTATAAGTGTCAAATTTTAATTACCTGCTCTTCATTATGTATGATAGTTTATGAAAGCTAAGCCATAAACTTTATTTTATTAATACAAATAACTATTTCAAGTCATTGAAATGAAATGTACACGATTAATTTGTAAATTGTTACACTGTTATCAGCTTTGATTTATGAGTGTTTGAATATTGCAACCCACTAGGAAATTGAAACCTATTTCTAAAACATGCATATGGAAAATCAAGCAAGGGAAGTGGTTAAGGATTACAGAAAATAAAAATTTCTTAATTTTTCTTAAGCAAGGGAAGTGGTTTAGGATTACATAAAATAAAAATTTCATAATGTTAGAAATAAGAAAATACCATAACATTCACGGAGGTTTCTTATATATATGGCATTTTTCTAAAGAGCGTAAGCTAACTCTCAATGGACATTTTAGATCAGCATCTGCTCCTAATTCAATTTAGACTTTTCCGTTCGTCTGTCTGTAATCATGATTACAGGCGATGTTTAAAACTACAAATAAAAATAAAATTAGTTATAGCTTTTTGTTATAAGTTTCTTTAAAAATCACTTTCGAGAATGACCCAAATCGGTTGCTGACCACGCCTAACTCCCCTCCAAAACAATAAAATATCTTAAAAATCTACAAAAAAAAAAAAATACTGCAACTTGAAATTATGCGCATAAGTCTTGATTTTTAATATGCACTCTAATATTGTAATTCGGCATAATGAAGAAATTCCGCCTTCCCTCCTTACAACAACACATCAAAGCACAAAACAACCATTATTACCAAATATACCTACGACGAAAAACGACATGCTGTTAGACCAATTTTCTACTGGATATTTCCTCTGATAAGTAAAAGCACTCAAAAACTCGAAAAACTTCGAGTTATTCGAAAAATTCGAGTTACTCGAAAACACGAGTTATTCGATACGAGTTTCGAGTCGAGTAACTCGACTTGACTCGAGCTGAGTTACTCGAAAATTTAACTACTCGCACAGGCCTACTGAAAAGGCATCTCTCTTCCTTCCTCGTATCGGGATAGTTTTCGTGCATGGCTTGCGTTGCAGCTGACTGCAGAGTCTTTTTATATGCGGCGCATTTTGCTGATGTCGCGTCGCGACACTCCTGGTCATACCATTGGTTGCGAGTTTGCGGGCTCCGAAAACCAATGACTTCTTCAGCAGCAGTGTGCATGGAGTGGGATATATGCGCCCAAAGTCCGCCAGCGTCGTCGAGGAAAGAGTAAGGTTGGTTGAGCTTAACCGAGAGTTGAACGGAGTAGGCCTCGGCGGTCCGTTGTGATAGCAGCTTATCGACATCAAGCTTTCGTTGCACACCTGTGCGTACATTCTTCGCATTGCACAATCGCATGCGCATCTTGGCTGCAACAAGATAATGGTCGGAGTCAATATCGACCCCCCCCATGATCACAACATGATCGACAATTTGGTTTCGCGTTTTTTGATCCGGGGACAGACAGGTTGCCTTTCGGATATCGAGGTGTTGGAATCTGGTGCTACGTACTACCATGTTTCCCACCGCGGCGAAGTCGATCAGTCTTAGACCGTTGTTCGAACTGGTCTCGTGGAGACTGAACTCACCGACAGTGGAGCCAAAGATGCGTTCTTTTCCGACCTTCACGTTAAAATCGCCGAGAACTAATTTCACGTCATGGGCCGGGCAGCGATCATACACGTCCTCTAGGCTCGCGTAGAAGGTGTCCTTGACAGCATCGTCCTTTTCTTCCGTCGGGGCACATGCGCAAATAAGGCTGATGTAGAAGAATATCGCTTTGATGTGGATTGTCGCCAGCCTTCGTTCACAGGTGTGAACCGGGAAACAAGATGGCGTAGTTTTCGACTTACGACGAATCCGCATCCAAATTTGCGCCTCTCCGTCCTTTTCTTGTCCTTGTCCTTTTCATCGCATCTCCTGGATGGCGGTGATGTCAGCCTTTATTTTTTCGAGGGCTTCCGCCAGTTGGACAACGGCACCTTTCCAATGAAGGGTCCAGACATTCCAGGTGCATATCCGTAAATCATTGTCCGTTTTTCGTTTGCGGTGGTAGTCAACGTAGTAGGGGTTCATAGCCGAGGCTGATTTGGTTTTCAATGGGAAATTAGTAATGTGGTTGGGACCCAAACCCTACGCACATTCTATTTTTAAGATCTTGTAGAGACCCCTCAAGTTTATAGTCTAGAGGAGACATCACCGCTCAAATTAGCCGACAACTAAACGGGTGCTAGTTTGCCGTTTCCAGGAGACACCACTTGGAGGTTTTGAGTCGACTTGAGACGATTTCGACATGGATAATGCTGGACTTGCCAAGTTGAGGCAATCAGACACGTTGCCATGTGAAGATCGCCCCTTTGTCTCCCAAGGTTATTAGCAATTAGGAAAAATTCAACAAAACTACATCCATGCCTTTATTTAGTTTTTAACGTTTGCAAATTTGGCCGATTGAAGTTCATTTTAGGTACGACTGAAAGTGAATTGGCTGACTGAAGATTGATCTGGATGTGTCTTGAAATGAAATAGCCATCTGAAGTTGGTTTTTGGTATGACTGATGGTGAACATGGAAACAAATGGTACGACTGATTTTGATCCGTTCATAGTTATTGCAAATAAAAATCAACATTTTAAACAAATTTCAGTAAAAAATAATAATTTGGCCGACTCTAACAAAGTTAGGGGGGTAACTTACCACCCTTACAACCCCACTAGTTTCACCCCTGCTCATATGTCGAATGTTTTTTTTTAGTTTTATGAATTTAGCTATTTTGAATAATTCACTTAACTGAAGTATTTAAAATAATTAATTGATTTGACTCTTATATACAGTAGACTCGGTCTGGGAAGGACATAGGCTAACGTGAACACCTCGCTCGTGTCTACGGTTTTTTATATATTGATTACTCTGTAGCATGAACGTTTAAACAGGGTTCAGAAAATTTCACTCATGAAACAAAAATCGGAAACGAAAAAGAAAATAAACACTGTTTGAAGCAAACAACGCACAATTTTATTTTCGATATGCGGCATGCTCTCGATCTTGCTTCATAAATTCTTCATGAACAAACTAAGACCGATCTCAACAGTTCGCTGTGATTTCTTCTCAAACATATGTTGGCTTTAAAACAGAAGAGGGCACAAATTAAATTTCCTATCCCATGGGATTGGAAGCAAAATGCTGCTTGCGCGACGTCGACACATGAACAGTGTAAGCTACTTCGTGTGGCTTACGATCGTGTGCATTCGACTGTTGCTTTGTTTTTATTTTGGCAGCAAATCAAGTCAGTTGCTTTTCAACATTTGTTGAAATAACATCCCTTTGCGCAATTTTTTAAAATATTGCGAGAAAATACGTAAAATTGATCTTCGTTTTTCTATGTTTTACACACAATCAAAGAATATGACAGTATGTGTGTGCCCATCGCTCCTTTAAAATGTTCGTGTCAAACTCATACGTCATTTCATTAATTTTTCTCTTCACGACCGCCAGCGTTTTCCAACAAGAACAAGTCGTGTTTAAAAAATTGTCTTCATTTTTGCCTTCATGAAGACCTGACAACAACGAATGTTGGTGAATGACACGAACATTTTATAGCCAATACATGTTTGAGAAGAATCACATCGAACCGTTGAGATCGATCTAACTTTGTGTATGTGAAGCGCAAGAAAGTTTAAAAAGAATTCATGAAGAATTTTCGACAGCACGCCAACTCGGTTACAAACAAAAATGAAATGAAAATAAAATTGTGTGTTGTGTGCTTATAGAAAAAGATCGTGAATGAAGGTGTGTGAACTTTCTGAAGCCTGCGTTTTAAAAGCTGCGTAACGTGAACACCAGAACTCTCCACAGAAAAAGCGTTACAAAGCGTAAAAATATTATAAAGTAATTGTAAATTAATCTTCTGCTTTAGAATTGTTCTTGTATGATTATTCATTACAACTCTTTGGCAAAATCAATATAGCGATGTTTTGTTTTTGGTTGTTTTGTGGTGACCGTGGCAGGCAGGTTAAGTGTGTGGCTTAGCATGCTCGGAGCCCGGGTTCGATCCCCAGCCGCGGCGAAAAATTTTTTCAATAAAAAATTTTTCTAACCGGTCACCACCTCTCTGCAGACAATGGCAAAACTCAGAGAGTAAATAATGCCATGTAATAATGCCATAAACTTTAGCCGTTCGGAGTCGGTATAAAACCTTTAGGTCCAGTTCTCAGTTAATTGTGTGCAAACATTTAATAACACACACAACACAATTAATCATAAGAAGCTCGGTCAAAGTCCTTTCAAGGGCTGAAATGTCGAATTTGTTTTTTTTTTTTTTTTGTTTTTGATGTTTTGTTTAAAAGCAGTTTTGCTTTGTTTGTGAAGTGTGTTTGCTAAAATGAGTTAAAAAACGAGACAGTTTTTATGTCTTAAAATAAAATGCGACATAAATGAAAAATATAAACATGTTAAGGAATCTCATTTCTGGTACAATAAAATTGTGTTAACGAACATACAAATAACAACGATTCAGCGACATGTGCAACTAACAAACAACATTTAGTGAAAGGCACGCAAAAAAGCCTGTTGCTTCACGACCTACAACAAGAAGGCTTACTGGCAATAAACGAATTCGAAGTGTGCTTGGAGAAATAATTACATTTTATTTGGATTATTATAATTATATTGTCAGAACATCTTGAAATGAATGCCAAGAATCCATGATGAAGACGATGTTATGCCTCTATGTCAGGGAAGGGTACAATTTCAATTTCCAACCGAAACACACGTGTTTGGAAACAAAATGCTGCTTGCGCGACGTCGACATTCGTTCACTATAAGCTACTTCGTGTAGCTTCAATCGTGAGCATTCGGTTGTCGCTTTGTTTTTATTTTAACAGCAAATCAAGTCAGCTGCTTTTCAGCATTTGTTGACATTACATCTATTTGCGTAATTTTTAAAATATAGCGAGAAAATACGTAAAATTGATCTTCGTTTTTCTCTGCTTTACACAAAATCAAAGAATGTGATATTATGTGTATGCCCATGACTGTTCTATATACACTTCGAGATCGTTTATTGCAAAACAAATTGACTGAAACAATAACTTACGTATGTAAGCTTATCCTTCAACTAATGTTTTGAGATTATTCACTGTTTTTATTATTTTTTAGAAAACTTTTTCTAAAATAGATATTGAACAATGGAATTTGGTCGAAAATGTCATCGAACTTGATGAACCCGAAAAGTCTCGACATCTCGAGTATTCTTATGCTGCAAAGTATTTATAAAATAGCAGTGCTAAAATATATACAAAATCGTAAAATTATTCCAAAATCACAGATTGTTTGTCTATAATGCCATGTCTGCACAGAGAGTTTAGCATGCATTTACAGTACAAAGTTGCGTTTTGCCCTTGAACTCAATATAAACGCTTGCGTTTCCAGTACAATTATGCAATAGAAAACGCAACTAAACGCAGCTTTCTTTCTACGTTTACTAAAACTCAATTTGAGAAATGCCTAAAAGTATGTTAATGTTTAGATAAAAACATGCGTTGAGTTAGATTTTAGGTGCGTTCGGGATATTGAACGATTAGAAATGTCAACAACAGCTGCTTCTCAATTGTGCAAGTTTCTATTTGTAATTTATTATTAACAAAAATAAGTCGAAAAACAAATAAAAGAACTTGGGCATGTTAAGAAGATTAGGTTTTCTCATCAGTCAGTTGGTATGGGCCGAAAGAAGCTGAGGTTTGACCGAAATTCCAAAAATTGGCAAGCATTTCAATCCACAATAAACTCAATTCTACCGACGCATCTCTGTGTGAACAGCTTCGGTTGAAATCAAACAAAACGCAACTTAAACTTTTTTGTAGACATGGCATTCATATGGCATGGCACACATATCGGCTTATGTTATTTAAAAGCGCATACTGTGAACAGCAACGAAAGAGAAATGCACATAAACGACTCGCTCGCTCATTCCGAGATCAACGAATGGTCGCTCGTTTGTTTTTCATTTCCAATGAAAGAAAAAAAATTAAATGCACTGAGTTGAGTAGTATTGAGGTGAGTGAGGGAAATTCTACTCCTCAATGATAAATATTTACGAACTCTGCTTCTAACAAGCTGCTTAAATTGTCTGGATTCGTTCACAAATATCCAATGAAGGAATCGTCGTTTTTATCTATGCATTCAGAAATTATATATCGGTCTTATTCTAATACGGCGTAAGTCAATGTTTTAAAAATAATGGTTATTAGCTTACTTACTTACTTACTTAAGTGGCCATGACAACCCGTTGTCGGGTTACGGCCGACTTCATCAGCTCTCTCCAGGCGTCTCTGCTTCGCTCGCGCCATCTCCAATCTCTTTCATCAAGCGCGGTAAGGGCTTCCTCGGCCTGGTCAATCCATCGGAGGCATGGTCTTCCTCTTCATCGTCGACCCTCGGCTTTCGCCTCAAACACCTTTTTCGCTGGAGCTCTTCATCCATACGAAAGAAATGACCCAGCCAACGTAGTCGTTGAATTGTAATACGCTAGCTTAAGTAAATGTCGTCGTAGAGCTCGTACAGTTCGTGGTTCATTCGAATGCGACAGTCGTCGCCAAATCGAACAGAACCAAAGATTTTGCGAAGAACTTTCCTCTCGAACACCCCAAGAGCGGCTGGATCTGTTTGCGATACCTCAGCGCCTTAGAGAAGCACAGGTATGATGAGCGTCTTGTAGAGTGTTAGTTTTGTCGATCGAGAGAGGGCTCTGGAACCTAATTGCTTACTAAGCCCGTAGTAGCACCTATTAGCAATTGTTATTGTTATTGCTTTATCTCCAGGCTGACATTGTTGTTGCTGTTTACGGCGGTGCCAAGTTATGTAAACTCCTTGACAACTTCAAAGTTATATTTGCCTGCTGTAACATGGGAGCCTAGACGCCGCGCTTTCCTTTTTGCAGACAGCACATACTTTGTTTTGCCCTCGTTTACCGTCAAACCCACTTTGGCTGATTCCTTTTCGATAGCGGCGAAAGTAGCAGTTACATTTCTCTTGGTTCTGCCGATAATATCAATATCATCAGCATACGCAAGGAGCTGGACACCTTTGCAGAAAATGGTACCATTTCGATGTACACCTGCCTTTCGTAGGATCGCATGATAGCAGGTCGGTTTGTCTGAAACCTCGTTCGGTATTAAAGGTTTCGGAGAGGTCATTTCCTACCTTGACGGAGCTACATGTATTGCTCAACTTCGTCTTGCAGAGCCTTATCAACTTTGCAGGTATACCGAACTCAGACATTGTTGCGTGCAGGCAATCCCGAATCGGGCTATCGAACACAGCTTTGTAATCAACAAAGAGATGATGGGTGTCGATTTGTTTTTCGTGGGTTTTCTCCAGGATTTGGCGTAGTGTAAAAATCTCGTCTATGGTGGACTTGCCAGGACGAAAGCCACACTGATAAGGTCCAATCAGTGTTTTGGTATGCGGCTTCAATCTTTCACACAATACGCTCGAAAGAACATTGTATGCGATGGAAATAAGACTGATACCTCGGTAGTTGACGCAGATTGTCGGGTCTCCTTTCTTAAGTATAGGACAAAGCACACTGAGATTCCAATCATTGGGCATGCTTTCCGCTAGCCATATTTTGCTGATGATTTGATGCATGCACCTTATCAATTCACTGCCGCCGGTTTTAAACAATTCAGCAGCCAGGCCGTCAGCACCTGCGGCTTTGTTGTTTTTGAGTCGCTGGATAGCAACTTTAACCTCATCATGGCTTGGTGGTGAAATTTCCACTCAATCATCATCGATTGGTGCTGCCGGACTGTATTCTCCGAGGGCGGAACTGTTGGTATCGTCGCCTGCAAGTAGATTGGAAAAATGCTGTCTCCATAATATCAATGCGCACTGCGTATCTGTAACCAGATCACCATTTGCATCTCTACAAGTGGATGCTCCGAGCTTGAAACCTTGGGTTAGACGCTTAACCTGCTAGTAGAATTTTCGAGCATCCTTCTTGCCCTGGTATACCTCAATTTTTTCTCGCTCACGCTTTTCTGGCTCTCTTTTCTTACGTCTGAAAAGTAGGCCTGTGTGAGTTGCTTCGAGTTCGAGTCGAGTCGAGTAGTGCGACTCGACATTTTAATGCATTTTAAATGCATTACGACATTTTTATTTGGGAGCTAGAAACAGGCCTTAACGTTAAATTTTTTTTTTAATGAGACAAAATTTAACAAAAAATATGCATGGAAATTTGGAATGTTTTTTTTCCAAAAAATTTTCAAAAAGAATTTTGAATGAATATAATAATAAGTATAAGAATAATAAACGCAAGGATAACTCATCCAAGAAACATTGAGGAAGTAAGTGTTTGGATTCATTAAAATATTTTCAACTGGGCATTTTCCCTATCTTCTCGGAACGACTTCATAAGAATGGCTCAAAGAATGAAAAAGGGTTGCCATCTCTCTGGAAGTACTTATAATTTGTAAAGAGAATTTAGGTCGAGGCATCCGAGGACATTTTTTTAGTCTGAGAATTATATTAAGTCAACCAGTCAAAAGAATGAGAGAGAGGTAGAGACAAAAAGAAACAATTGTAGGACATTTTTTTCATATGCACTTTATTATTATATTATGAGCGTTATTTTTAAACTCTGCCATTGTAAGACTTTTATAAAACTGATCTTTTTTCAACCTTTATCTGACACAACTTTGTTTGAAATGAGTTCTTTAACTCAAGGCAATGTTTTTAAAAATGACGGGAAAAATTGAAGCATGAGTGAAATTCTGAATTTATTTCAATGTAAAAGAATAATGTTTCTAATGAAACATGGCAACTCTGTTCAAAAATAACTCAGCACAAATAACGTTATTCTTTGGAAGAGTTGTTTTTATGTTAACCTTGAACGCATTGCACTGTGTGTCAAATATGAATTTGCCAGTAGACAAATAAAATATATGTTCAATATATATACATTAAGGTGCCTTGAAAAAAAAGGTTTAATTTGTACCCATCCTAAAATTAACCTTGATGTATTTTATGATGATTCCCAAAATATTTTGGCTATGCCAAAATCCGTCAGTGAGCTAAACCATTTTGCAAAAACCTCAAAAAATCATGTTTTCCGTATATATATTAACTAGTGTAATAGTTGTAAACAAATAAACTGTCTCAAATTATAGGCCTGAAAAGTTCGCTCAATCTGCATAAAAAATTTGAAAATATTTGCAATTGGGTTAAGTATAATGATGTTTTCATGCAATTTTTTTTTAGATTATTTTCACAAAAATTCAAATAACTTTATTATTTCTTATACGATCGCCGTTATCAAGATATCGTTGGAAAGGTATGCAAGGCTGTCATATATTTTGAACATTTTTCTTTGTTTAATAAAGTGTAGCTCTTATTTTATTTCTCCATTTGTGTGCAGTTTACCTGTAAATAAAATTTTCAAAATCCAAAATACTGTATTTTTTTTTATTTCAAGCGTTTGTTTCACTGTAGAATTTTTGAAAATCATCTAAAAAACTAAGAAAAAAATCATGAAAAACATTATTATCTTTAATCCAATTGCAAATTTATACAAATTTTTGATGCAGATTGAAAGAACTTTTTCAGGCCTATAATTTGCGACAGTTTATTTATTTACATCTATTACACTAGCAAGTATATATACGGAAAACATGATTTATGGAGGTTTTTGCAAAATAGTTTAGCTCACTGACGGATTTTGGTATAGCCAAAATATTTTGGGAATGATCATAGAATACATCAAGGTTCATTTTAAATAGGTACAAATGGAACTTTTTTTTTCTTCATACAAGTCGAGGCACCTTAATAAACAAGTAATTTATTTTTATGGTAAAATATTCTAATAAGCTTACAATGTTAACTTCAATATGGAAAAAATTCTGCACACATTTTTTTATGTTTTTTTTTTGTTGTTACGAAGTACTTGGAAGGTGTTTTACATCTGTTAATCAATAGGTCTGTTTTCGTACGCAGTTCAAGTAAAGTTCGAGTAATAGAGAGTTATTTGGTTATCTGTAAAAATGAGAAAATTTGTCAAAAAGTACGGAAACAGTTTCAAGTAAGTTTCAAGCACAACAGCTGTTTTCTGAGCATAATAATATTTAATTGCTTTGTTTTTGTATTTAAAACACTTTCGTAAGCATTCATTTTTGTTATTTTAACTATTTTTATTAATTTGCTAACCAATTGCTTACATTTTTTTCACAATTTAATATAATTTTATCACTTTGACAATCAGCTGTTTGAAGGTCGATATTCGTGCTCGAAGAAATTTTTCAAGTAATATAGAGCGACAAAAAGTGACATTTTGCTTGTTCTTCGTTTCTCACGTAAATATATATATACCGTAATATATATATATAGACCGAACATATATATATATTATCTATACCATTTATAAGTGTCAAATTTTAATTACCTGCTCTTCAGTATGTATGATAGTTTATGATAGCTAAGCCATAAACTTTATTTTATTAATACAAATAACTATTTCAAGTCATTGAAATGAAATGTACACGATTAATTTGTAAATTGTTACACTGTTATCAGCTTTGATTTATGAGTTTTCAACCTACTAGGAAATGGAAACCTATTTCTAAAACATGCATATGGAAATTCAAGCAAGGGAAGTGGTTTAGGATTAAATAAAATAAAAATTTAATAATGTTATCAAAAACTACCATAACATACACAGAGGTTTCTTAAGCAAAGGAAGTGGTTTAGGATTACATAAAATAAAAATTTCATAATGTAATCATAAAATACCATAAAATATCTTCAAAATCTAAAAAAAAAAAAAAATACTGCAACTTGAAATTATGCGCATAAGTCCTGATTTTTAATATGCACTCTAATATTGCAATTCGGCATAATGAAAAAAAATTACGCCTTCCCTCCTTACAACAACACATCAAAGCACGAAACAACCATTATTACCAAATATACCTACGACGAAAAACGACATGCTGTTAGCCCAATTTTCTACTGGGTATTTCCTCTGATAAGTAAAAGCACTCAAAAACTCGAAAAACTTCGAGTTACTCGAAAACACGAGTTAAGGCTGGTGCTCACTTACGACACGAAACGAAAAGGAACGAAACGGAAAACTATTATAACACTGGTTTTCATATATGCATGCTTATTAAAAGGCAACGAAACGGCAAAGTCAATGAAAGTACTTACATGAAAACCAGTGTTGTAATATTTTTTCGTGTCGTTTCGTGTCGTAAGTGAGCATCAACCTTTATTCGATACGAGTTTCGAGTCGAGTAACTCGACTTGACTCGAGCTGAGTTACTCGAAAATTTAACTACTCGCACAGGCCTACTGAAAAGGCATCTCTCTTCCTTCCTCGTATCGAGATAGTTTTCGTGCATGGCTTGCGTTGCAGCTGACTGCAGAGTCTTTTTATATGCGGCGCATTTTGTTGATGTCGCGTCGCGACACTCCTGGTCATACCATTGGTTGCGAGTTTGCGGGCTCCGAAAACCAATGACTTCTTCAGCAGCAGTGTGCATGGAGTGGGATATATGCGCCCAAAGTCCGCCAGCGTCGTCGAGGCAAGAGTAAGGTTGGTTGAGCTTAACCGAGAGTTGAACGGAGTAGGCCTCGGCGGTCCGTTGTGATAGCAGCTTATCGACATCAAGCTTTCGTTGCACACCTGTGCGTACATTCTTCGCATTGCACAATCGCATGCGCATCTTGGCTGCAACAAGATAATGGTCGGAGTCAATATCGACCCCCCGAAATGTGCGCACATCCAGTACACTTGAAGCGTGCCTTCCGTCGATCACAACATGATCGACAATTTGGTTTCGCGTTTTTTGATCCGGGGACAGACAGGTTGCCTTTCGGATATCGAGGTGTTGGAATCTGGTGCTACGTACTACCATGTTTCGCGCCGCGGCGAAGTCGATCAGTCTTAGACCGTTGTTCGAACTGGTCTCGTGGAGACTGAACTCACCGACAGTGGAGCCAAAGATGCGTTCTTTTCCGACCTTCACGTTAAAATCGCCGAGAACTAATTTCAAGTCATGGGCCGGGCAGCGATCATACACGTCCTCTTGTCTCGCGTAGAAGGTGTCCTTGACAGCATCGTCCTTTTCTTCCGTCGGGGCACATGTGCAAATAAGGCTGATGTAGAAGAATATCGCCTTGATGTGGATTGTCGCCAGCCTTCGTTCACAGGTGTGAACCGGGAAACAAGATGGCGTAGTTTTCGACTTACGACGAATCCGCATCCAAATTTGCGCCTCTCCGTCCTTTTCTTGTCCTTGTCCTTTTCATCGCATCTCCTGGATGGCGGTGATGTCAGCCTTTATTTTTCGAGGGCTTCCGCCAGTTGGACAGCGGCACCTTTCCAATGAAGGGTCCGGACATTCCAGGTGCATATCCGTAAATCATTGTCCGTTTTTCGTTTGCGGTGGTTGTCAACGTAGTAGGGGTTCATATCAGAGGCTGATTTGGTTTTCATTGGGGAATTAGTAATGTGGTTGGGACCCAAACCCTACGCACATTCTATTTTTAAGATCTTGTAGAGACCCCTCAAGTTTATAGTCTAGAGGCGACATCACCGCTCAAATTAGCCGACAACTAAACGGAGACACCACTTGGAGGTTTTGAGTCGACTTGAGACGATTTCGACATGGATAATGCTGGACTTGCCAAGTTGAGGCAATCAGACACGTTGCCATGTGAAGATCGCCCCTTTGTCTCCCAAGGTTATTAGCAATTAGGAAAAATTCAACAAAACTACATCCATGCCTTTATTTAGTTTTTAACGTTTGCAAATTTGGCCGATTGAAGTTCATTTTAGGTACGACTGAAAGTGAATTGGCTGACTGTAGATTGATCTGGATATGTCTTGAAATGAAATAGCCATCTGAAGTTGGTTTTTGGTATGACTGATGGTGAACATGGAAACAAATGGTACGACTGATTTTGATCCGTTCATAGTTATTGCAAATAAAAATCAACATTTTAAACAAATTTCAGTAAAAAATAATAATTTGGCCGACTCTAACAAAGTTAGGGGGGTAACTTACCACCCTTACAACCCCACTAGTTTCACCCCTGCTCATATGTCGAATGTTTGTTTTTTAGTTTTATGAATTTAGCTATTTTGAATAATTCACTTAACTGAAGTATTTAAAATAATTAATTGATTTAACTCTTATATACAGTAGACTCGGTCTGGGAAGGACATAGGCTAACGTGAACACCTCGCTCGTGTCTACGGTTTTTTTTTTATTGATAACTCTGTAGCATGAACGTTTAAACAGGGTTCAGAAAATTTCACTCATGAAACAAAAATCGAAAACGAAAAAGAAAATAAACACTGCTTAAAGCAAACAACGCACAATTTTATTTTCGATGTGCGGCATGCTCTCGATCATGCTTCATAAATTCTTCATAAACAAACTAAGACCGATCTCAACGGTTCGCTGTGATTTCTTCTCAAACATATGTTGGCTTTTAAACAGGGAAGGGCACAAATTAAATTTCCTATCCCATGGGTTTGGAAACAAAATGCTGCTTGCGCGACGTCGACATTCGTTCACTATAAGCTACTTCGTGTAGCTTACGATCGTGAGCATTCGGTTGTCGCTTTGTTTTTTATTTTAACAGCAAATCAAGTCAGTTGCTTTTCAGCATTTGTTGACATTACATCTATTTGCGTAATTTTTAAAATATAGCGAGAAAATACGTAAAATTGATCTTCGTTTTTCTCTGCTTTACACAAAATCAAAGAATGTGATATTATGTGTATGCCCATCACTGTTCTATTTACACTTCGAGATCGTTTATTGCAAAACAAATTGACTGAAACAATAACTTACGTATGTAAGCTTATCCTTCAACTAATGTTTTGAGATTATTCACTGTTTTTATTATTTTTTAGATAACTTTTTCTAAAATAGATATTGAACAATGGAATTTGGTCGAAAATGTCATCGAACTTGATGAACCCGAAAAGTCTCGACATCTCGAGTATTCTTATGCTGCAAAGTATTTATAAAATAGCAGTGCTAAAATATATACAAAATCGTAAAATTATTCCAAAATCACAGATTGTTTGTCTATAATGCCATGTCTGCACAGAGAGTTTAGCATGCATTTACAGTACAAAGTTGCGTTTTGCCCTTGAACTCAATATAAACGCTTGCGTTTCCAGTACAATTATGCAATAGAAAACGCAACTAAACGCAGCTTTCTTTCTACGTTTACTAAAACTCAATTTGAGAAATGCCTAAAAGTATGTTTATGTTTAGATAAAAACATGCGTTGAGTTAGATTTTAGGTGCGTTCGGGATATTGAACGATTAGAAATGTCAACAACAGCTGCTTCTCAATTGTGCAAGTTTCTATTTGTAATTTATTATTAACAAAATAAGTCAAAAAACAAATAAAAGAACTTGGGCATGTTAAGAAGATTAGGTTTTCTCATCAGTCAGTTGGTATGGGCCGAAAGAAGCTGAGGTTTGACCGAAATTCCAAAAATTGGCAAGCATTTCAATCCACAATAAACTCAATTCTGCCGACGCATCTCTGTGTGAACAGCTTCGGTTGAAATCAAACAAAACGCAACTTAAACTTTTTTTGTAGACATGGCATTCTTATGTATGTATCATTGAATAATTATAATAAAGAATGGACACCGCCAACATTCGGCGCTACGCCGTTCCATGTCTCTAGTATCGTTTTTCATATAACCAAAGATTTTCACCTACTTTGTGCAGAAGCTAATAAAATCCTAAATTGATCCCAAAATAGAGATAAATAATTTCCCTCCTTGTTAAAGGTCAGTAGCTGCTGCTCTGCTGACAAGTGCTTTCGTTTTATTTGTGTTATTTGGTTTTTAAGCAAATTGTGTAAAATGAAAATTTAATAGAATGAGTTTTGAGACTTTAAATAATTCTTCAATAAAATAATCACTTTAATTAAGCAAAATATTGTCGATTTATGAATATCATATTCAAAATGAATGTTTTCATGTTGATATATAATATTTTTATGTACATCAAAGTAGTAAATAATAGACATAATAAAAAATTAAATCAATCGTACTATCCGTTTATCAAAATAGCTATGTTTAAATTTTAGGGAGTCAATAATTGCACCACTGAGAAAAAAACATATATTAAATTTAAACAAAAAAAAATTTATAATAGAAATTTAACTCATTTGCGTCTCTACAAACAAAATTTAAAGCAAACGTGTTTAAAGTTTAACCATAAAATATATATTCAAACATTCAGCTCCATACCTGAATGCGTTGTTGAGATATTCATTGGGTATTTTTAAACCCATAAGGCCATCGTGATAACTTTTCTTCGAATTTTTTCAAAATAATTGCAATGCGTATTCAACGACAAAACTGCTAATTGAAATCTGTATCAATTATTTTTGGTGACCATGGCATGCAGGTTAAGTGTATGGCTTAGCATGCTCGGAGCCCGAGTTCGATCCCCAGTCGCAAATCAGTCGAAATCAGTTAATTACTTATTATATAAAAACTATATTACTATAAACTTTATTATTATTATTATATATAAACTTATTATATAACTACTTATAAAAAACTAAATATTTCTGTTGTGCTTTGATTTATTTTCTATATTTTCTACTTTCCACTGCCGTTATTTCCACCATGGGAAAATAAATGGTTTTCAAAGTCTGGTAACTCTAGTCAAATGGCAGAACTTCAAGTATACATCTAGTAGTCTAAGAAATTTTGATCTAGACACATATATATTTTTCTATCCATATGGGTTTTCCAATGGGAAATGTGTTAATTGCATATGTTTTGAGTCTTTGAAGCCTCAAGCCTGTTTTATTAGGCCGGATCAATTTTTGTTTTCAAAAACTCATAGGCGCGGAAAATGTTCAACGGAAAATTCTGACCATCTTTTCCCAAAAAAACACAAAGCCTAAAATCCTCCGATTTTTAAAATCCTCCGAAAGAAAGTTTGAATTTGTGTTCCTACAAAATGTGAAGAAATTGAAAAAAAGAACCAAAAAATTACTGTATGATGTACAGATTTGAGTGGTTTCGAACAAAAATTTAAAATAATATTTTATTTACAAATTTCACTTGTTTGTTTCATGATGTGTCAACAAAAAACAAAAAATTTTCAGATTGCATTATAACATTAAAAATATTTTGAAAATTTATTTAAAATAGAATAACAACATTTGAAAGCTAGATTTGTTATTATCGTTTCATCATTTAATTTTGAATTTCGTGAAATCTATTGCTGATTTTGTGGCAATACTATTTAAAGTAGTGCTTTCTACGAATATTTAGCGATAGCTAATTATCATAACAACACAACAAAAATAGCTTAAAATAATACAACTAATATAAAATACTTCATAATCTGAATCGTTTTGCTTTAAAAATTTTATTTGTCTTTATTTTAGACTGAAATTCTTTCTGAAGAGTATAATACTCCAAGTATTGAATCCTGTGTTTTAAGATCCCTTTATTTTTATTAATAGTTTTCATAAGAAGAGTTTTTACAATAAGTATTTTTACTCAAATCTTTAAATTTTTAATAGCTTTACCTTATACATTTTATTTTCATTCGTTTGGGGGGTTTAACCCCCAAAACCCCCTGCGTTCGCCCCTGTAAACATTCTTTTCAATTTCTATATTATTTAGTTCTAAATTTATTTTTGCTAACACTGGTCTTTTTTCAATATTTGTTTCATTACTTATTTTCTTTTGTTTTTGTCACTATAAAAAATTGGAACTGCAATTTTTGAAAGTCTTGATTTAAGGAGGGACATGACATTCGCCGTTTTTTTAAATCGACTTTTTTATAATTTTGTATTTTAATAAATATTCTTAAGATTCTAATTTCATGGAATAATTCTAACGGGTTCAAAAAATACAGCCGGATTAGTGGGAGCGCATTTTTACTTTTCGCCTTTTTTTTCTTTGTTCACAAACTTTGAATTGTTTCTCGTACTGGTTGCGGCACTAGCGGGTTCATTTTTTGACAAAAGTTTTTTTTCTGTTTTTTTTTTAAATTGATTCGCTATCGATAGAATATATTCTATAAAATTTTTTAAAATTTAAAAAAGCTCCTGTCGTACGATAACCAATTTTGTTAAGATTTAAAATAAGTAATTTTTTTCCAGATCGGACAGTTTTTGCGACTCCCAGCGCTGCAACCACGAGGCCCCGTTTTTTTTTCTTTGCCGCCAGTTTGGAGCTCTATAAAACCATGTTGAAGTGAAAAATATATTTTTTTGAATTTTTTGACGTAGAATTACGTCTTACAGCGCGGTTTGCATGGGGTCGTTTTAACAGATTTTTTCAAGGTCATTAGGCAACGTTTTTGGCGAATACTTTAGGGTATACCTACAGCCTTTAATACTCTTCGTTCAAAGATAATATATATACTAAAATATCAGATATATCCTGCTCTGAATGAATATCTAACTTTGGATTTTGCCACTATTATATTAAAGTCACAAAATAGTAAAATATAAGAAGAAAAAAGCATTTTTTTATATAAGAAAATCAATCATCAGCTGCTTATGTGCCTGCTGCTTTCTTTGGATTTCTTTCGTTGTTTATGCTTGTATGCTTTGGTTTTGCACGAACTGGTTGGTTCGCTTTGGCAGCACTGTAAGCATTAGTTCGCATGGGGTTTATGTATGCACTACTGTTCTAGTATACAATTTTGAAACCAGAGTTCATGAATCGTTTTTCAACTCAGTCAATGAACTCAATCTGTCAAATTTATCGAAATGGGTCTGTGATCCGGTTAGATTTAACTCTTATGAAAAAAACGAGTTGGATCATATTTCTTTTTATGCTTTTACGCAATAGATGGCGTAAAATTTTAATTTTTGTTTTTAATGCAAATTAATTTGGATTCCACATCCCACTAACACTAGCGAGTGTAGTTTGCAAACTATACATCGAACAGTAAGTGTAGCTAGTAAACTAAATATCAGACAGAGACGAGAGGAAAGCACATGTGCTCAGCGTGAAATATAGTAACCATACGATTTTTTAAAAATCGGGGTCTAAATTTTAATTTGAAATTAGTAGTTAAACTGACTGTAGCTCGCAAACTATATATCGGGCAGAGACGAAAGTGGCACCAATGGAAAGTGTATTTGTTTCGCCTTCTTTTCAACTAAGTCAATGAACTCAACCTGTCAAACTTAACAAAATGATCGAAAAAATTTGAAATTGTGCTTGTTTCTTTTTGCTTGCTCATTTAATCATACTTACTATTTAACTTTTTCTTTGTTTTGGCATCGATAAGTAGTCCATAATTGAGTGTTATTCATTTATTTTTTAATTTTTGGAAGATCAAAAAAAATATGTGCAAAATGACAAAATAATCGGACCAAATAGACAAAGTAGAAGAGGTTACAACTTAAACGGAGTTCTACGTCTACACTATCGAAACTGTTTCTTTTTTTATATGCATTGGTAGAGCGTAAGAGTTTTATTTATTCAAATAATTTGAAAGATCTTTTATTAACTTAAGTGTGATGAAGTTTTATGATTACGTCGGGTGTGAAATTAAAAAAAAAAAATGGAATTTCTAGATTTCTTATGCCAAAATAAAGCTTTTCTTCCAAATTGATAGAAGATGAAAAATTGTATGTATGTGCTGAACACTTTGAAAAGAAGTTCGTAAATATTAGTGGCTTAAAGGAGGGACATAACATTCGCGGTAGAGAAAACAGACCTTTTTTAAAAAATTCATAACTCAGTCAAAAACAAACATTTTTCCAAAATTTTTTTTATTATTGTAGAAAATTGAACAAATTACAAGAAACAAAGAAACAGTTTCGATAGTATCGTAAGTGTAGACGTAGAATTCCGTTTAAGTTGTAACCTATTCTACTTTGTCTCTTTGGTCCGATTGTTTTGTCATTTTGCACGTATTTTTATTGATCTTCCAAAAATTAAAAAATAAATGAATAACACTCAATTATGGACTGCTTATCGATGCCAAAACAAAGAAAAAGTTAAATAGTAAGTATGATTAAATGAGCAAGCAAAAAGAAACAAGCACAATTTCAAATTTTTTCGATCATTTTGTTAAGTTTGACAGGTTGAGTTCATTGACTTAGTTGAAAAGAAGGCGAAACAAATACACTTTCCATTGGTGCCACTTTCGTCTCAGCCCGATATATATTTTGCGAGCTACAGTCAGTTTAACTACTAATTTCAAATTAAAATTAAGACCCCGATTTTTAAAAAATCGTATGGTTACTATATTTCACGCTGAGCACATGTCGTTTCCTCTTGTCTCTGTCTGATATTTAGTTTGCTAGCTACACTTTCTGTACGATGTATAGTTTGCAAACTACACTCGCTAGTGCTAGTGGGATGTGGAATCCAAATTAATTTGCATTAAAAACAAAAATTAAAATTTTACGCCATCTATTCAGTAAAAGCATAAAAAGATATATGATCCAACTCGTTTTTTTCATAAGAGTTAAATCTAACCGGATCACAGACCCATTTCGTTAAATTTGACAGATTGATTTCATTGACTGAGTTGAAAACGGTTCATGAACTCTGGTTTCAAAATAGTATACTAGAACAGTAGTGCATACATAAACCCAATGCGAACTAATGCTTACAGTGCTGTCAAAGCGAACCAATCAGTTCGTGCAAAACCAAAGCATACAAGCATAAACAACGAAAGAAAAACAAAGAATGCAGCAGGCACATAAGCAGCTGATGATTGATTTTGTTATATAAAAACATGCATTTTTCTTCTTATATTTTACTATTTTGTGACTTTAATATAATAGTGACAAAATCGAAAGTTAGATATTCATTCAGCGTAGGATATATCTGATATTTAAGTATATATATTATCTTTGAACGAAGAGTATTAAAGGCTGTAGGTATACCCTAAAATATTCGCCAAAAACGTTGCCTAATGACCTTGAAAAAATCTGTTAAAACGACCCCATAAAAACCGCGCTGTAAGACGTAATTCTACGTCAAAAGTTAACAAAGTGGTCAAAAAGCTAGCAATTGACAAAAGACACAAAACAATACCGCAGAAAGTAACTGGTAATCAGAAAAGGACTATAACAATAACAAAACAAGTGAAAAAAAAACCAAGGGAAATTTTTCACACATAAGCGAAGACAATTTATTTGGGTTATAGAACTGGATAATTATGTGGAGTGCAAATATCTGCCACATAGCTCTAATGTCGCTTCATCGTCGGTAGTGTCACCTTCTATTTGTAATTATTCAATGGTATGTACACATATAAATGATTGATAAAAAGTATATTCATATGGAAAAATGTGAATCTTGCTAATATGAACAATTTTGACTTCGTGAATAGCCGACACAAAATTAGTTAACGTTACCCCGAGTCTACTGCAATTGTATTCCGTGCCCATTAATAAATGGAAACACAAACAGTCTTATTCAACATGTTTCCTTAAAAACCGTTCAACGCTTGTTTAGTTACGCACTGCTTTAACCTTTACGCAACCTTGCTTAAATTGTTATTCGGAATCATTTTTATATTCATTCAAACCATAAAATCTTTTACATTTAGCGGAAACAGGAACCATTTTGAGACATTACTATGATATTAATACGGATATAAGGGCGTGGTCCCCACTTTTTCCAAATACATAGATCTTCATGCTTAGGCCCCACATGCCAAGTATCATAACCACAGGGCATCTTGAAAATGAGATATTGTAATGTTTCTTAAAGTGGGCGTTGTCGGCCCACTTTTCCCAAATACATAGATCTTCATGCTAAGGCCCCACATACCAAGTATCATAACCACGGGCTTCGTGATAATGAGATATTGTAATTTTTCTTAAACGGGGCTGGTACGCCTTCTTTTTCCAAATACATTGATCTTTATGCTTAGGCCCCATTTACCAAATTTCATTGTCCTAGCATACATAGTTTTCGAAATATAACAAACTGTTGGATATTTTTGCTTGAAAATATATCCAGCAGAAAATAATCGTTATTTCTTGTCTTGTTTTTTTTACAAATGGGACAAAAAAGACCCATATACTGAGGAGTTAGAGGGTTAAAATTTTCTCGAAAAATGTTCTTCAAAAATATTCCTCGTAGTTTTTTTTTACATACAGTTTTCAAACTCATCCCATAGCTTAAGTGTAAAGGTCACATACTTTCCTATTACGATTCAACATAAGAATTTGTATAAAGGCGGGAAATTAAAACCGCCTTAAATAAAATTCAGACGTAAACTTTCAAAACACGGATACATGTATATTTTTTGTTGTTTTTTCTTTGTCCTCTCTTACAGAATTTGTTATCGGAACCGTGTAATATTTTTTTTTGTGTTGCACACTGTAATTTGAGCATTAAATGCATCATGTTGTCTATTAAATTAAAGGCATAACTTCGTATTCTAAATATTGTATTTTAGTTATACCTTAACAACTTGTTTTTTATATACATTTCAATTATTTAACCCCCCTATATGAATTTTCAAACGATAGACGATAAACGCTTGCAAGCGTATCGTAAGAAAAATGTTTTCCTATCATCATTTTCATACGTCGGAAATAATAATAAGTTGAGAATAAAAATAAAAAAAACAAACAAATTGGCCATTTCAGCCCTTGAAAGGACTTTGACCGAGCTTCTTATGATCAATTATGTTGTGTGTGTTATTAAATGTTTGCACACAATCGACCGAGAACTGGACCTACATGTTTTATGCCGACTCCGAACGGCTAAAGTTCATGTTCTCAAGAAGCTTAACGTGGCCTTATTTACTCTCTGAGGTTTGCCATCCTCTGCAGAGAGGTGGTGCCCGATCAGAAAAAATTTTTATTGAAAAAAACTTTTCGCCGCGGTTGGGGCGAAATAATAAAAATAATAAAATAAATAAAAATAAATAATGAATTAATGAATAAAAATAATAATTCGAAATTGTGGCTGAAAAATCTGACGCTATCTTCACCCAATGAGTGAATGGGTGAATTTTTCGAACTCAGCCACGGTTTTTAAATTCACCACAATACAACGCAGCAATTTCGAACATACTGCTTGCTTAAGCCAATGTTCACAATTATTTCTGTAAACTTGTGTATAATCGGTATGCAAGCGCAGCTGCTCACTTTGAATGCTTAGGTTTTTATTCATTGCTTTATAGCACTTAAAATTGTCAAATAAAAAAAAATATATGCAAAAAAATCGATAATAATTTCACCAATTAATTTTAAAACTTTTTACTCAATAAAATATTTTCCATTATTTTAGTATATAAGCATTGCTTTTGAAGAAAATATTTCAACACTTTTCTAACTCATCTTATAATAGTTCAAGAACGTTTTTGAACTCACCACGTTCAATCCAGTGTTAAAGTATTGAGAAATAAACCAATCCCATATCATAGCAGAATAGTTAAAAAAATATTTTAAGCAAATATTTAGGTATTTAAGCGCATTTTAAATTAGTTAATAACGATATTAGCAAATAACCGTGAATTCAATTTTATAAAACAATTAATTGATAAAAAATATTGACCACAAATATTTTAAGATGGTACTTTCGTTAGAAGAAATTTTTGAAAAGTATCAATATGAGTAATAACAGTTACGTTCCTTTCGTTACTTTCCTTACGTTCCAAAAACAAATTTAATAATCCTATAACAATTTGGATTATTTTTGTTATCATTTTAATACACTTTACCTGTAAGGTCAGGTGATATTAGCTGTGTGCAAACGTTTGTAACACTTAGAAATAAGCAAGTACGGTGAAGAAAAGTATATATATTCTTGATCACCGTCACCTGATTTGATTTAGCCCTGTCCGCCTGTCCATCCGTCTGTTTGTCTGTGACCGTAAATACAGGATAAGAAGGAGTTGAGATAATAGCATGAAGCTTGGTATACATGTTCATAAATAACCAAGGATGTGCTCTATGAATGCTTTTGGAATCATCCCACAGACACGCCTACCTCCCATACAACCCAAAAGTTAAAAATTATAAATAAACTTATGCCAAGTCACAAAAAGGCACATTCCAGCAACTAAGACCTAGCAACGTAAGCCTAGTCACAAAAGACTAACCACACAATTTAAGAAAATATGACTTAATAACAAAAACCTAGCTACGGAACCCTAACAACGTAACAACGAAACGTAATAACTTAACGTAATCCTAGCCACAAGTGTCTAGCCACAAAAACCTAGCCACAAAAGACTACCTACACAATTCCAGAAACTAAGACCTAGCAACGTTAGCCTACCCACAAAAACTTACCATCGCAAACCTAGCCAAAAGCCCAGCCACAAACGCATTGCCACAAAAGTCTTGTCACAAATGACTAACCACACAATTCCAGCATCTATACAGTCGAAAATTCAAGTTTAAATTTAAAACCCTTAAAACTCTTTTTGGATTTATGACTCATTTTTTAAACCTAAAAGTTTATTTTTAAAATTTTTCCAGGCTAACGTTCGAAAAATTAACGAATTTAAATTTTTGGGTATCAATAAGTAACCCAAAAAGTTTAAAAATGTTTGTATTGTGAAAATTAGGCTCAGAAAGGTAATTATTTAAACCGAAAGTTTATTTTTTAAAACTATCAAGTGTTAAAAATTAATCTAAGAAATTTTAAAATGTATGTTTTGTGAAATTTAAACTAAACAGTATATTATTAAAACCGAAACTTTATTTTTTTTGCAATAATTTAAAACTTAAGGGTTTAAATAATAAACTCACGTAACTTCTTGCGACTTGCGACATTTAAGGCCAAAAGGGTTATTATTTAGACTTTAAGTTTATTTTTAAAACTGTAAAGTTTATAAAGCAAACCCATAAAAGTTATATACATTTTTTTTTATAAATAAACCCTGAAGGTTTATTATTTATACTTAAGGTTTACTTTCGAAATCATAGCACATAGAAAACTGTACAATTGAGAACAACAGAAAAAGCAATAGATTAGCCCCTGGTTAAAACTCGCGACTCTAATGCGATGGTTACCGCAGCCTGCGGTTCGATACTAGGATGTGACAAAAAAAATGTTGCTCAATTCAATTATTAAATTAATTAAATAATCAATAGTATAAGATAATAATATAAAAATCACAAAAAAAAAAACCGGTTTTGCTGAGGATCGAACCAGGGTCACTACATTCATCAAATCATATCAAATCGATAAAATCAACTGCTTAACCAACTGAGCCACGGAATATAAATTTTTTTACTTGTACTAATTGTGTACTTAAGTATCAAATTGACTGCATTGACAAGCAGATGCATAATGTTTACTTTAGCATTTGAACACTTTCGTTTATGGTCAAAATCTTGTGTGTGGTGAATTTTTGGTTAAATGTTTTCGAACTTCGAAACGCGTGGATGGGCGTGCGTTGCTATCTTCACTACGGAAAATAATTTGTGTTTACATATTGCTTTTAATTTTGACAAAACTAAAAAAAAATTGTAAGGGTAACGGAGCCGGAGCCATAATTTTTTAGAAATTATGCCATAGAAACGCCCGGCCACTGTCCGGCCTTGACTTGTGAGGCGTGCTTTGCGGTTTGTGAGTGAACCGTGTGGTTTACTGTTGTTGTAGGGGTCTTATCATAATTTTTATGGTTTATAAGTTAATGATTTATGGTTTAGAGATTTTAAGGTTTATTTAGTATATTATTTACAGTTTGAAATTGCTTGATGTTTTATTATAATTTTTCTCACGGTTGTTTTTACATGTGCTCAATTGTCAAAATTTTTGTTTTATTAATGCTTGAGAAAAAAATGAATTGGTTTCGGCTGTTTTTTGATTAGCAGCTGCATATAATATACAATTTTAAACAACTTTATATAATAGGGGAATAAAGTCAAATGCAATCTGTGCTCTATTATTCAACAAAAAAGATCAACATCAACATCAACTACATCTGCAGCATCAACATCAACTTCATAAACAACAACATCAAAATTACTGTTCCGAATCTTCCGACGATTGTAGCAAATACAATTCCAAATGTCTATTGCAGCGCATGCAAGAGAGATCTAATTCTAAAGAATTGGTCTTACCACATCAGGACAAACGCCCATAAAAACAAAAGCGGTGAAATAGTAAACGAGCATGTAACTAGAATTTCAACTGTATTTAATGAGCGTATAGAATCAATTATATGCAAACAAATATAACTGTAGAAACTCTTCACAGAATGTTAGAAAAACACACCAACATTGAGCTTAATATGGAATTGTTTTGTGAATATATCAAAATGCCTGAAAATGAGATGACAATTGATATAAAATCTCATCAAACAAAAATTATGATGATTCAACAATCAACGGATTTGAACTCTATTTTTGATGAAAAACGTAATACTTTAATAACAAAAATGTCAGAGTTTTAAGATCGTGACAGCGGTTGGACTCTCATCAGAATTTTACACTTGGAGATTATCATTAATCAATACAAACCAATTAAAGGTTCGCAATGCATTGATTTACCGAAAATGTTATTGGATAAAAAGGCTTGTATGAATGTTCAAAATAATGATGAGCAGGGGCGAACGCAGGGGTTTTGGGGGTTAAACCTCCCAAATGAATGAAAATAAAATGTAAAGGCAAACTATTAAAAATTTAAAGATTTTAATAAAAATACTTAGAGTAAAAAACTTCTTATGAAAACTATTAATAAAAATAAAGGGATCTTAAAACACAGGATTCAATACTCAGAGTATTATACTCTCCATAAAGAATTACAGTCTAAAATCAAATGAAAGACAAATAAAATTTCTAAAGCAAAAATATACATATTATGAAGTATTTTATATCAGTTGTATTTTAAGCTATTTTTTGTTGTGTTATATATTGGTTTGATAATTATCTCTAAATATTTCTAGAAAGCACTACTTAGAAAAGTATTGCCACAAAATCAAAAGCACTAAATCAAAAACATAAAACTACCTCGGAAGTCGATTGGATATTGTGTTTGACCACCATCCCAGGTACTGCGTTTGAATCCCGGGCAAGAATTGGTCTCACGCTATAACTTTTCTTTAATTCCTTCCTCATTTCTAATCAACTGAAATTCAAAATTGATTAATGTATACGACTTTGAAAGTTGTAATGATGGTCGAGAAGTTTGAGGATGGCATAACTAACGCACCCATATCTTGTTTTCACCAAAAACATGACTAATCAACAATATTATTAGATTTTACAAGTATGTACAGTAGGCTGGGTCGATTTGTATGGAGGCAAAAAATCTGATGTTGCCTGGGCGATTTTCGGTTCGGGCATGAAAAGTTATTAACAACAAACAAAAAAAAGGGCTGGGGGTGCACTTTACCCCATCGCACCCTTTTTCAGAAATTTTTTTCAAAATTTTTTTTTTTTAAACCTTCACAGCAAGACGAAACTAACGCCAGATATGAAATCCTCACACCCGATTCAACCAAGAAACGGTATAACATGTATACGTTGTCATACAAAAATTTACCGTAACAAATTCCTTAAGAAAAAATTTCACTCAATTCAAAGTATATTCTTATCCTTAGTATGTAATTGTGACCATCACGGCTGAACTACTGCAGCTATCCACCTTATATTCGCACCATATCTTATAAGGTATCATATATATAAGTATACATATGTATATCATATAAATCGGTAATGCAACTGCATAAAGATTGTGCCTACAGCGCCACCTAGGAGGGATTTTCAAAAACAAAAAATTCCGGAGCACCACACAAAGACATTGTGTGAATATAAGGTGGATAGCTGCAGTGTTTCAGTTTTGGTTTTTGAGAGAACTTTAATGTCCTCATTTAAAAATTGTATCATATTTCCATATTTGAACAAAATTTCAAAGGGTGTATATTATGATTCTAGTGAAAAACCGAAGTCAAATAAAAAAAAAACAAATTTCTATAATTAAAATTCAAATTACAAGCGATAAAATACAAAAATGTAAGAAATGAATTAATTCATAAAAAAAAAATCACAATAGTCAAATAAACAAAACAAAATAAAGTAAAAGTAACAAAAAGTTTTATAGAAAAAGAACAAAAAGCTAAACTCCATATAAAATTGAAAAGATTGTTTTAGGAAGTCCTGTTTGTTCGTTTCTTCGACTATCTGCTGTCACAACTATAACTGATTCCATAACTGTTGATTTTTTTCAACAACTCGTCGATTACTGGCCAAAAGTTGAAGATTACTCTCAGTTCTCAAATATGGCATGGAATTTGTAGATCAAATAACAAAAAAAAGAAACAAATTGGCCATTTCAGCCCTTGAAAGGACTTTGACCGAGCTTCTTATGATCAATTGTGTTGTGTGTGTTATTAAATGTTTGCACACAATTGACCGAGAACTGGACCTACATGTTTTATGCCGACTCCGAACGGCTCATGTTCTCAAGAAGCTTTACATGGCAATATTTACTCTCTGAGGTTTGCCATTGTCTGCAGAGAGGTGGTGACCGATCAGAAAAATTTTTTATTGAAAAAAACTTTTCGCCGCGGCTGGGGATCGAACCCGAGCTCCGAGCATGCTTAGCCACACACTTAACCTGCATGCCACGGTCACCACGGAATTTGTAGATCAAGCTTACTTATTTTGTTATTTATTTACTAACTTTCATCTTCGAATTATAGATAAGTATAGAGTTTCCCCAGCTGAATTATACTCAAAAATAAAGCTCTTTGGGGAAAGCCTTAATTCGCTTAATAATAATTTTAAATTCATTATGACGTCGTTAAGCGAATTAAGTGTTGACCACTGTGACAGTATAACGGATAAAATTTTTTCGCCAACCAGTGCTGACGTTCCTTTGACGGAGTCCGAAACTCTCGGTTCAGCAATCATATCCACAAACGAAGTCCTAAATAGGGGTTCAGTACAAAAGCAGAGTTATAATTCTAAAAATAACTCTAAAAATAAACGAAAAAATAATAAGCGCAAACGTGCCAATCAAAGCCTGTCTTCTATTCCCCAGGCTAAGCGTTTTTCAGTTCCCACCTCCTCGTCACATGTCTCTGAATTTGTTTCAAATAATAATAATAGTAATAATATAAATAATATTCATAACAAAAATGATAATAATAATAATATTAAGAACATTAATAATGATAGCAAAAATAATAATAATAATAATAATAATAATAATAATAATAATAATAATAATAATAATAATAATAATAATAATAATAATAATAATAATAATAATAATAATAATAATAATAATAATAATAATAATAATAATAATAATAATAATAAAAATAATAATAATAATAAAAATAATAATAATAATAATAATAATAATAATAATAATAATAATAATAATAATAATAATAATAATAATAATAATAAAAATAACAATAATAATAATGATAATAAAAATAACAATGATAATAATAACACTAATGAAAATAATAAAAATAATAATAATAATCATAACGAAAAAAACATTAATAATAATGTTAGTAATAATAATATTACTGTAGGACCTCAGTTGATTGCCCCTTTATCTGAAGTGCCAGTTATTTCTGTAACTAATGATAATGCTGTATCTGAAATTTCAGATATTCCTATCATAAATTTGGTTACTGCGCCATCCATTGCACTTCAACCTTCAACTGAGCCAACTACTCTAAGAGCAGTTTCGAGGACTAAGAACATTTTCATTTCGAGATTACAACCCGACACATCAACTTATGATATTCTGACGTTTGTCGAACAATGTAACTTAATACCCCAAAATGCTTTCCGTTCATGTAAGAAAATTGGCAATAAGCCCACCCACGCCTCATTTATTCTCACAGTTGCAGCCGAAGTTTTTACAGCTGTTCTCAATTCGAATATGTGGGCCGATAATATTCTCGTTTCAGAATTTAAACCTAAAAACAAGGCTAGGCGCTCAAATAATATAGCCCGTAGGAACCAAAAAAACTAAATAGGCTGTCCCTTTACTATCAAAATGTAAGGCGATTGCGCTCCAAAACGCGAGACTTATTTCTTTCTACTCAGAATTGTTCTGAGGACATTATCGCGTTTACTGAAACGTGGTTGAATGAAAGCATTACTGACTTGGAATTGTTTGACAATAGTTTCCAAGTATTTAGAAAGGACAGATACGCCAGCAATATTTCTTCTGTTGGTGGTGGTGTTCTTATAGCTGTAAGGAACTGCTTTGTTAGTTCCTTTGTTGATATACCCTGCGCTTCTAATATTGAACTAATATGCGTTAAGGTTATTCATTGTAGCTTAAATGTATACATAATTAATGCATATGTTCCTCCAAACAGTAGTGTAGAGGTTTATACAAGTCTGGCTGATTGTCTAGACTATATTCTTAATATTCTTGACGTTAATGACGACATTTTATTGTTGGGCGATTTTAATCTGCCCGACTTAAAATGGCATTCTTCTGACGATGATACATTTTTTTGTGCATCTAATGCGAAGACTCTTGGGGAGCATATATTTGTTGACAGTATATGTTCTGACTTACAACAAGTGAGTTGTATTTATAATAGTCTGGAAAGACTTCTTGACCTGGTCTTAACTACGGACAGTAACAATGTCATTGTTAAGAGGGCCTTCCATGCTCTTACTACTATTGATGCATATCATCCACCTTTGAGTATTTGGTATAAATCGGATAGGGAGAATATAGTTAATTCGAGTTCAATGGACAAGGTTTATGAATTTAATTTTAAAAAGCTGACTTTTTGAAGTTGAATCATTTACTTCACAGTAAACTTAACGTTATTTTAGAATATATAAATGAACATAATCTGGATGAATCCATTAATTTTTTTTATTTGGAACTCTTTGCTGTAATTTCTCAGTCTGTACCATATAGCCTCAAATTTGCAAAGAACTCGGCGTACCCTTGGTACACAAAAGAGTTGAAAACACTTCGCAATAACAGGAATAGGGCATGGAAAAGATATGTCTGTAGTTTGGACTCAAATGACCTAGAAATCTACAAACGTTTGTTTCTGGAATTTCAAAATCTTTCAGCTGTTTTATATAATGAATATTTAGACAATATTAAGCTGAGAATATTGTCTGATCCAAAGAGATTTTGGGGGTTCATAAATACTAAGAAGAAATCTGATGGATTTCCTTCATCCTTCAAAACTCTTGATGGATTTACGGACGATCCTTCTATAATTTGTGGCCTTTTTGCCAATCTCTTCAAGGAATCTTTTTGTTCAGATTCATTTAACCCTGATGAAGATTACTTTGACTACATGAACTCTTCACCCAGGGTCTCTTTGGAATCTATATCCTTTACCTCTGAGGATATTTTAAAGTATATTGGGACAATCGATGAGGATTTTGGGGCTGGACCTGATGGAATTCCTGCCGCAGTGTTAACTCAATGCGGATCCGTTTTGTGTCAACCACTTTCTTTATTATTTAATAAATCAATTACAGAATGTTATTTTCCAGTTTTTTGGAAAAAATCATTTATAAGTCCTATATATAAAAAAGGTTGCAGAAATGATGTTAATAATTATAGGCCCATCGCTAAGCTTTCGTCTATTCCCAAACTTTTTGAGCGAATTGTGTACGATCGTGTTAAAATTCATTGTGGAGAAGTCATAACATTTCGTCAGCATGGTTTTGTTAATGGAAGATCCACTGTGTCTAATCTTCTCGATTTTACAACATTCTGCTTAAATTCAATGGAATCAAGTAACCAAGTCGACTGTATTTACACTGACTTTAGTAAAGCATTTGATAAATTACCTCATGATTTAATCTTATTCAAACTAAAGTTAATGGGATTTCCACATTATTTTGTATGCTGGATAAAATCGTATTTGACTGAGCGATCTTATCAAATACGATTCCGAGGGGTGTTGTCTTCAGAATTTATTGCTGAATCAGGTGTTCCTCAAGGTAGCCACCTTGGTCCACTTCTGTTTATTTTAGCAATTAATGACGTCACACACGTCATTGAACACTCTCGTCTGCTGATTTATGCAGACGATATGAAAATATACAGAAAAATAAATACTGAAAATGATTCTAACCTACTCCAGGCTGATCTGAAATCCTTTGAAGTTTGGTGTTCTAAAAATAATATGTTTCTCAATCCTAGTAAATGCCAAACTATGACCTTTTCGCGAAAAAGGAATAATTTATTATTTGATTACAATATAAAAGATACTGCTTTAAGTCGTGTAGATGTGGTCAAAGACTTGGTGTATGCATGGATCCTAAGTTATCGTTCAATATTCATATTGATAATATATGTAAAAAAGCGTCTTCAATGCTTGGATTTATAAAACGCTGGGCCAAAGAATTCAATAGCACGATTACAACTACAACGTTATATTATGCAATTGTGCGTCCTCACTTGGAGTACGCAAGTCAAGTCTGGTCCCCAAGTTATAATGTGCATGTTGAACGAATAGAGAGGATCCAAAAACGTTTTGTTCGGTTTGCTCTAAGGGGCTTAAGTGGAACTGATATCTTAAATCTTCCTCCTTATGAGGATCGTTTGAAACTATTAAGAATGCAGTCACTAAGTGAGCGAAGGAGGTCCGCAGATATCGTGTATTTACACCAACTCATGACCGGTGTTTTCGATTCTCCGGAAATTCTTTCTCTCATTAATTTTAACTCTTACCGTAGAAGCAGTAGAAACGCTAACACTTTAATTTATTTACCTTTTAGTAGAACGAACTATATGTCAACTGCTCCTTTAAACCGCATGAGTACCTTTGTTAACAACTGTAGCGTTTTTGATGTTAACTTGTCAAAAGGTCAACTCAAAAGTAGATTAAAAGCTATTCTGTAATTAGATCTATGTGTGCATGGTTAGTAGTTACGTCTTGTGTTGTCCCTGAGCCCAACCCAAACTTTGGTGGGTAAATTTTTTCCACATTAACTTTGTTTTTAGCCACTGGAATCTTTATCATTAAAACTTTTTGATGCTTTGGATTGTGGCTTCAAATGAGTTAATGCTGAGAAAGTGCGAAAAAGCTGTAGTAGCTAAACTCTTTTGTTAATTAAAAAAAAAAAACAACATATTTTCTAACAAGTTGACTTATACAATAGATTTTACGAAATTTAAAATTTAATAATGAAACGATAATAGCAAATCTAGCTTTCAAATGTTGTTCTTCTATTTTTAATAAATTTTCAAAATATTTTTAAATGTTATAATGAAATCTGAATATTTTAAATTTTATGTTGACACATGATGAAACACGTGAAATTTATAAAAAATTAATATTTTAAATTTTTGATCGAAACCACTAAAATTTGTACATCAGTACAGTACTTTTTTGTTCTTTTTTTTTATTCCAACTTTCTTTCGAAAAACGGAGGCTCGAAATAGATTAAGTGTTTTTTGGAAAAAGATGGTCAGAATTTTCCGCAGAACATTTTTCGCGCCAACGATTTTTTGAAAACAAAAATTGACCGGCCTAATATATAAGGCTTGAGACTAGAAATACTCAAAACGTATGCAATTAACCCATTTGCCATTTATTTGGAAAGAAAAATACAAATGAAAATAATTTTTTTCAAAAAAATCACTTAAAAGTTTGGGTAAGAAATATCGCAATACTTTCGATGGGGATGGTTTGTTGTGTTTAACGTCCGATGGTCTCCGTGCTTTCACGAGGAGAAGAGTGACCATGGACGGAAAGAAAAATACGTTTGTTTGATTTTGTTGATAATGGTTGATTTATATTTTATTTTGTTTAATTTATATCAACAATGGCCCGCTGTCTAGGCGAGGCTGCGACCAGTTTAGATATTATTAGCTTAAAACTATCTTTCTTTCTTCGCCGTTTCTACGAAGGTCGGTGGTTTATAAAGGAAAATCCTCAGTTTTCGAGGGCGTTTCCTTATTCCAATAATTTCCAATGAGTGGAAATTCAAATCGATACCAACCAATCAAAATCAATACAAAAGCTACATATATTTAGGAAATGTAAATCATTATGTAAATTTACATATCGTTCTACTTCCCCTTAGTGATACGCGATCACGAACACTTTGCATGTTACGCAGTTGCACGCAATGCACCTTCCAAGCAGCGCAGTAACTAGGGTAGGTAAATGAACGGCCTTTGCTGACCATGCAAGCCAATGCCGATGCACCCAAACAGTCACTTGCTTTGTTTTTGTTGTCGCCGACGTTTAAGTCGGAACCACTTGACAATAAAAACAAAGCATTGGTTTTGTTTATTTTGGTTATTTAAGCATATGCGCTTAAATATAACGGGGGGGAGATAAGGGGGCGATATTCACATGGCAACGTGTCTGACTGCCTCAACTTGGCGAGGCCAGCATTATCCATGTCGAAATCGTCTCAAGTCGACTCAAAACCTCCGCGTGGTGTCTCCTGGAAACGTCAAAAACTATCGCCCGATAAACTTTGGCGGCTAATTTGAGCGGCGGGCTTCCCCTTTGGCCATCAAGCAAAGGTTGTGCGTTGGGTTTGAAGCCCACCACATAAAAAAAGATTTCAATGAAACGAAAAAGAATAAATGAAAGAATGATCCCCAAATCTGATGACGACTACCGCAAACGAAAAACTGATAATGATTTACGGATATGCACCTGGAATGTCCGGACCCTAAATTGGGATGGTGCCTCTATCCAACTGATTGATATCTTGGAAAGATATAATTCTGATATCACTGCAATCCAAGAAATGCGATGGAAGGGACAGGGTTGCTTACGGCAAGCATCCTGTGATATCTACTACAGCGGCCATGTGGAGAAGCACGAGTTTGGATGCGGATTTGTAGTTGGCAAGAGAATACGGCATCATGTCCTGCGATTCACTCCTGTGAACGAACGGCTTGCCATAATCCGCTTCAAGGCTAAATTTTTTAACATAAGCCTAATATGTGCGCACGCTCCGACAGAAGAAAAAGATGACGAGACCAAAGAAAGTTTTTACGAGTGCCTTGAAGATGCATACGAGCGCTGCCCCCGTCATGACATAAAAATCGTGCTTGGTGACTTCAACGCCAAGGTGGGTAAGGAAAACATATTTGGTCCAACAGTCGGAAAGTTCAGCCTCCACGACAACACATCCGATAACGGAATGAGGTTGATTGACTTCGCCGCAGCACGAAACATGGTCGTAAGTAGCACTAGATTCAAGCATCTCAATATTCATAAGGCCACCTGGCTGTCCCCTGATCAAAAAACATGCAACCAAATTGATCACGTTTTGATTGACGGAAGGCACTCTTCCAGTGTACTAGACGTACGCACGATTCGTGGTGCTAACATAGACTCGGATCATTATCTTGTCGCAGCCAAGATCCGCACACGTCTGTGCGCAGCTAAGAATGCTCGCAATCCTACACTTAGAAAGCTAGACGTCGACAAGCTGCAGTCAAAACGGACGGCCGAAGCCTTCGCTACTCGACTCTCACTCCTGCTTCAAGAAAGCACTCCTCCGATCGACGATATATGCGGACAGTGGACGCACATATCCCACTCTATGCGTACGGCTGCCGAAGAGGTGATAGGCTACCATCGCCCTCGCCGAAACCAGTGGCACGACCAGGAGTGTCGCGACGCCACTGCAGAGAAGGACACCGCCTACAAAGCCACCCTGCAGTCGGTTGTAACGCGTGCTGTTATGGAGCGATACCGAGAGAAGAGGAGGGAAGAGAGACGCATTTTCAGGCGAAAAAAACGAGAGGCGGAAATGCGTGAGTGCGAGAAAATTGAGATGCATGGCGACAGGAATGAGACTCGAAAATTTTTCGAAAAAATAAGACGCCTGGCCGATGGTTTTAAGACCGGAGCCTCTTCCTGCAAGGACGAGAATGGGAATCTAGTGACAGATATCCAGAGTACACTGATGTTATGGAGGGAGCACTTCTCTAGACTTTTAAATGGCGACGCTGACAACAATCCCGCCAGTGGAGATGATATCCCGGAAACCCCAATTATGGACGACAGCGTTGAAGTTCCGCTGCCCGATTATAACGAGGTCTTAACAGCTATAGCTCGGCTTAAAAACAACAAAGCCGCAGGAGCCGATGGCCTACCGGCTGAGCTGTTTAAGACCGGTGGCGAAGCTCTGTTTAAATGCATTCACAGACTTCTATGCAGAATATGGTCGGAAGAATGCATTCCAGATGATTGGAACCTCAGTGTGCTCTGCCCAATCCACAAGAAAGGCGATCCCACCATTTGCGCCAACTACCGTGGGATTAGCCTTCTTAATATCGCATATAAGGTCCTGTCGAGCGTATTGTGTGAAAGACTAAAGCCCATCGTCAACCAACTGATTGGACCTTATCAGTGTGGCTTTAGACCTGGAAAGTCCACCATTGACCAGATCTTCACGCTCCGACAAATCTTGGAAAAGACCCTCGAAAAACAAATCGACACACACCATCTTTTTGTCGATTTCAAAGCCGCCTTCGACAGTCCAATAAGGAGTCACCTATATGCCATCATGTCTGAATTTGGTATTCCTGCGAAGCTAATACGTCTTTGCAGGATGACACTGAACAACACCAGCAGTGCAGTGAAAATCGGGAAGGACCTCTCCCTTCCGTTCGATACCAAGCGAGGTTTCAGACAAGGTGATTCCTTATCGTGCGACTTCTTTAATATAGTAATGGAGAAGATCATCCAAGCTGCTGACCTGAGACGCAGCGGCACAATTTTCTATAAGAGTGTTATGCTGCTGGCGTATGCAGATGATATTGACATCATTGGCCACAATACGCGCGAAGTCAGTGCAGCATTCTCCAGGCTAGAAAAAGAGTCGAGACGAATGGGTCTTGCAGTGAACGCAGATAAAACGAAGTATCTTGTGTAAACAAACAAACAGTCCCAGCGTCTTGGAAACCACGTCACTGTTGACAACACCTCCTTTGAGGTAGTGAAGGACTTTGTTTACCTGGGATCTAGCATTAACTCCTCCAACGATATCAGTATTGAGATTAAACGAAGGATAACTCTTGCCAACAGGTGTTACTTTGGGCTCAGTAGGCAATTGAGAAGCAGAGCTCTTTCTCGACGAACAAAACTGACGCTCTATAAGTCAATAATCATGCCCGTCCTACTATACGCATCACAAACCTGGACGATGAGCAGCTCTGATGAAAGGACTTTGGGAGCGTTCGAGAGAAAAATCCTTCGCAAGATCTATGGTCCAATCTGCGTCAATGGCGAGTACCGAATACGATGGAACCACGAGCTGTATGAGCTATATGCCGACATCGATATAGTCAAGCGTATTAAAATAGAGCGGCTTCGCTGGCTAGGTCATGTCGAGAGAATGAACGACGAAGCTCCAGCGAAAAAAATATTGGACTCGGTACCCGGCGGTGGCCAACGCAGACGAGGAAGACCGCATCTCCGTTGGAAAGACCAGGCATTGGATAACCTGACAACGCTTGGAATTTCCAACTGGCGCCAGCAAGCACACGACAAAAGAGGCTGGCGAAAATTCTTAGACGAGGCCAAAACCGACCAACGGTTGTAAGAGCCATCTAAGTAAAAAAGTAAAGTAAGCATATGCGCTTAAATTAGGTCAGTATGGTTTTTCTTTTCTTGAACGCCGGCAATTTGAGTCGCTGTACTCAAATTGGGTTGTTGTCGTTCGTTATATTATATTTTTTGTTTATTATTTGTGTCGAAATGCAGATCGCTGCATTTTTGATATCGACATCTGGTAATAATATTTATTGAGTTGGTTCTTTGGACTTGGTGTGAGGTCGGGTGTACAAAGTGTACATACAATGTTGTGGGATACAACATCCCTCCCCCCTTATAAAAGAAAATTTTCCGCCTTGAAGAGGTTGAAAAATTTTCTGTCGCGATATCACCGAACAACTTTTCAAAATATGTATTTGTGTCCTATGTTTCTATGTATTTGTGTCCTATGTATATTTTTTTTTACTTTTGCATTGTAAAAAATATTTTTATATATAGTTTGAAAGTTTTTGCTTTATTGCCGCATGACTTCAATTTTTTCGTTTTAATTTGTAAGCGGAATATATATTTTTTTCTTTTAGTTTTTGCGTATTGCCTCATTCTTTCAATTTGTTAATTTCAAAATTTTTTTTTTGTTTCAATTTGCAAGCGGAATATATTTATTTTCTTTTTGCGTATTGCCCCAAAATTTCAATTTGTTAATTTAAGCGGAATATATTTTCTAGATTTTGCGTATTGTACAAAAACTTTTTTTTTTTTATTACTTTTATTTTTTTTTTCACATGTAAGCGGAATATTTCTTCTTTTTTTTCGTATGTATCAGCTAAAATTTGAGTGAAGCTAAAAGAGTTTTGGTTCACGAAAAAGGAAGTAGAAAGAAGTAAAATAACATGTTTTCCCTAGGCTAGTAAAAAAAAATTAAAACAAAATTTGTAGCTCTGATTTTAAGCTGTGTTCGTATTTAGTTATGATGTTTTTATGAATGTTGTACTTTGATTAGTGTTTTTAGCGTGTTTGTGTTTATGAAATGTTGTGTGTGCCTCTCTCTTTTTTTTTTATTTAATCGGAGAATGATTTGAGATTGTTATTGTGTATGATTTTAATTTTATTGCGAATTTTTATAGCAGTATTTTCGGGTGACATAATCTTAATAATTTCATATGGACCTTCCCAAAGAGATGAAAATTTATTTTTCCTGGTCTGATTTCTAATCAAAAACTTTTCTCCAACGTTAAATGTTTTTGGTTTGGAACCTTTGTCATATTGTTCTTTAGATTTTTCTTTTTTATATTTCAAAGTTTGGCCTGCAATTTTAAATCCGTGTTGTAGTCGTGCCTTTAACTCATTTGCATAATTTTCGTAGTTATAGTTTAATGATGGGTCTTTTTGTAAAGTGGATGGAATTTTTGCGGGGTATCCATAGAGTAATTCATGAGGGCTGTAATTGGTGCTACTGTGAGGCGTATTGTTGAAAACAAATATTGCATAAGGGATCCAATCGCCCCAAGTGAGAGGGTCATTATTGACATAATGTCGAAGATATTCCGCAAGTGTGCGATGGCTTCTTTCAAGTGCTCCATTTGTTTGTGGATGATATGGAGTTGTTTGTAATTCTTTAATTTTTAATAATTTACATACTTCTTTAAATAAATCGCTAAGAAAATTAGTACCTTGATCAGTTAAAAGTGAATCTGGGAATCCAAATCGACAGAGTATTTGTTCTACAGAAGCTCTTGCAACTGTGGTTGCTTCTGCATTCTCTAAAGGTAAATCTAAAGGTAATAGCTTCAGTAAATTTGGTTAAATCATCTTGAAAAGTTAAGATGTATTTATTACTTTTGTAAGTCACTGGAAGTGGACCTACTATGTCTAAAGCCACTCTTTCAAATGGTGAAGAGCTCGTCGTTGTAATTTTCATTGGCACTTTTGGAGATTTATTTAGTTTATTTTTCTGGCATGATTCACATTTTCATATGTAATTTTGTATATCAATTTTCATTGTGGGCCAGTAGTAGTTTGCTTTTAATCTTTTTAGCGTTCTATTTGGTCCTTGATGTCCTCCAAGCGGTGATTCATGATATTCTCTTAAAATTGTTTCTATTGCATTTACGTTTTCCAAAATTGTCCAATATGCAAATTAATTGTTTTGTTGGAAAATATTTCTTTAAGCATTGTTTTAAAATTTTCTTTAAACTGTGGGTTAATGTTTGGGATTGATATGGCTATAGAATCATGATTTTGTTTGTAACTTTCGCTTTTAATTTTGTTTAGCGTTTTCTTTGCTAATTCTTGATCTTTTGAAGTTTTAAAAGGGATGGGTAATGTCGTCGTATGCAAATTTACGTTATTAAATGAGTATAACTCTATTTCACCTATTAAAGGTTTTATAAATTGTGGAATTGATTTTATTATACATTTTTCTTCTTAAGATTCTGTTAGAGGTAATATTAATATTTTTAATGCAGATTTTTTATTGAAATATATTGAATCTTGGGTTTCTATTATTTTAGAGATTGACACGTTTTTTGTATTTTTGGGTTCTTCAATTTTTGAATGTACATTTTGATTTTGTTCCTTCTTATTTGTCATTTGGCGTGTCATAATTAAAACTTTGTTAACTATTTCTGCAAGTTTTTCGTCTTCAGTGATTCGACTGAGTGCGTCAGCATTTGTATTACTTTTTCCTGCTTTATATTTGATCGTATATTCATATTCTGGTAAGAGAATTCGCCATCTAGCTAATCTGGACATTGGGTCTTTTAACTTCATTAGCCATTCGAGTGGTTTGTGGTCAGTGTAGATTGTGAACTTTTTACCGTAAATATAAGGTCGGAATTGTTTCACGGCAAAGACAATTGCAAGCAATTCTTTTTCCGTGGTGCTATAACGTGTCTCTGCATCGTTCAATGTTCTACTTGCAAAACATATTGGCTTATCTTTTCCAATTATACCTTGAGATAAGACTGCGCCAAGTCCTGCATCACTCGCATCTGTCGTTACTATGAAATCTTCATCAAAGTTTGGATATGCTAATATTGGAGGGCTAATTAGTTTTTCTTTTAATTGTGAAAATGCTTCATCGCAGAATGCGTCCCAATTGAATTTAATATCTTTTTTAAGTAATTTAGTTAATGGTTTGCTGTACTGGAAAAATTTTCAATAAATCTTCTATAGTATCCTGCAAATCCTAAAAATGATTTTATTCCTTTCACATTCTTTGGAGTTGGATAAGTTTTAACTACTTTAATTTTTTCGGGATCTGGTTTTATACCGTTTTCAGAAATTATGTGCCCTAAATACGTTAGTTCTTGTTTGAGAAAATTACATTTGTCAGGTTGTAGCTTAAGGTTGTGTTGACGCAATCGGTCAAATATTTTAATTAATTTGTTGTTATGATCCGATAGGTCATATCCGTACACAACGATGTCGTCGACGTACAAAACATTCAAATCATGTACACCCATCACTACCATCACTACCATCCTCCTCTATCTCTTACCCTTTCTTACAACAATAATATCATAAACACACACTTTGAACACGCGTATAGCTTCAACTTTCGGAAAACTGATTTTGTAAAACTTGAGATCTTAATCAGTAGAATCGATTTCCAACATCTTTTCGATAATGCCCATGAAAATGTTGATAATGCTGTTGCTCTCTTCTATGACAAAATTTTCGACTGCTTCACACAATCTGTCCCATTTAATAGGCAGAATAACTTTTTGTCATCTCCCCCCTGGTACAATAAGGAATTACGCTCACTTCGTAATAAAAGGAACAAACTTTGGCGCACTTATTTAACTACTCGTTCTTCTATTGACCTCACAAACTATCTTCACGCCTATAACCATTTTTCTGCACTCTGTGAACATCTATATGACTCTTATCTTGCTCATATTCAAACAAAATTGGTGTCGGATCCTAAAAGCTTCTACAAGTTCATCAATATTAAAAGAAAATCTGACAACTATCCATCTACCCTTACTTTTTCAGATATCTCCTCAGATAACCCGGAAATAATTGCAAACCTATTTGCAAATTTCTTCAGTCAGTCATTCATAAGTCATAAGGATGAATTAGACTATGAATACTTTTCTTCACTAAGGAATTGTGCTCAAACCTCGCTGACTTCTGTTGATATTACACTAACTGATGTCTTAGCAAAGCTACATAATCTAAAAGATGATTTTTCTCCTGGACCCGATGGGTTGCCTGCTATTGTCATCAAAAAATTCGCGAACTTTTTGGCTCATCCCCTTTTGACACTCTTTCAACTTTCTATTTCTAACTCAGTTTTTTCAAAGTTATGGAAGAATTCGTACATAATCCCTTTACATAAAAAAGGACCTAAAAATTATATTTCTAATTACAGACCTATTGCAAAACTGTCATGTACTCCCAAAATTTTTGAAAGTATTGTCTACGACATTCTCTTCTTCCATTGCAAATCTATCTTTCCTCCTAGTCAACATGGTTTTCTCAAGGGTAGATCGACTACCACCAACCTCACACAATTTGTTTCATACACTTTATGCTCGTTGGAAAGTGGTTACGAAGTTGATGCAGTTTCCACCGACTTTAGTAAAGCGTTTGACAAAATCTCACACACTATCATCCTTCTTAAGCTTAAAGCCTTTGGTTTTCCATCTCTGTTTATGTCATGGATTAAATCTTATCTCGAAGAACGCAGTTATAATGTCATCTTTAGATTTTCCAATTCAAAATCTTTTACAGCTACCTCTGGTGTCCCACAAGGCAGTCACCTTGGTCCTTTGCTATTCGTCTTAACAATTGCTGATGTTGATCTGGTCAGCTTTTCCATTTGGTGTCAAAATAATCTTCTGGAACTCAACATCAGCAAATGTCAAGCTATAACATATTCTCGTAAGCGACTCAAACTTCCTCCGAGAACGTATTACATTCTCGGCAAGCCAGTTCCCTCTGTATGCTTTTTACGGGATTTAGGCGTTATTTGCGACAAGGAACTTAACTTTCGGTCTCATGTTGATAATATCATTAGTAGAGCCAACTCTGCACTTGGTTTCGTGAAACACTGGTCCAGAGAGTTCTCCAATCCTTACGTCACTAAATCTCTCTATCTTTCCTTTGTAAGACCCATCCTCGAATATGCCAGCCAGGTTTGGTCTCCCATCTACAACACCCATTCAATGCGAATCGAAGCCGTTCAACGCAGATTCATTCGTTTCGCTCTTCGTGGTCTTCCCGGCTCTGACAGTTTCAACTTATCTCCTTATGCCAACCGTCTGAAGTTGATTAACATGCAAACACTTGCAAAGCGAAGGGAAGTTACCGATGTTCTCTTCATTCATCAACTAGTATGCGGTACCATTAACTGCCCAGAACTACTCCAATCAATATCCTTTAATACCAACCCACGCAACCTTAGGTCTATACCTCTCTTCCACCTTAACTTTCACCGCACCGACTATGGATGCAGTGAACCTATAGATAGATAGATTGATCAGTGAATTCGATTTTCACCTGAGCAGACCACTACTCCGAAATATCCTTCTTAACTCCAACGACACTTCCTCCCCCTCTCTAATGTATTCTTCTTATTAAGATATGGTACCATTGTAAATTAAGATACTCCCTGTTAATTATAAAATTTAGTTCTTAAGTATTCAAACTGCTTGTATTAAGCTTATATATAAATAAATAAAAATACCATTAGTACGTTGTTCATGAGCCTCTGAAAAGTTGTTGGAGCGTTTTTTAAACCAAATGGCATCCTGTTATATTCGTAGTGCCCAAAAGGTGTGCTGAAAGCAGTTTTACATTTGTCAGATTCTTTAACGGGAATCTGATGAAAACCTTTGGCTAAATCCAGAGTGCTGAAATATTTTGCTCTTCCCAACTGGTCAAGTATGTCAGTAATGTTGGGCAATGGGTATGCGTCACCGACAGTTAAGTCGTTTAATTTTCGAAAATCAACTACAACTCTCCAACGTTTGTAACCTTCGGAATCTGCCTTCTTTGGAACAAGTAAAAGTGGCGAGTTCCATGGACTTGAACTTGGGCGAATAATACTATCTTCTAACATTTCATTAAATTGTTTATGAATTTCTTGTCTTTGACTTTCTGGTAGTCTATATGGTCTAACAAATAATGGAGGTTTGTTTGCTTCAGTTATAATTTCATGTTCTGAAATTTCTGTACAAGTGAGGTGGTCTCCTTCAAAATAGAATAAATCGTTATAATTTCGAAAATTGATTTCTTTTCTTCTTTATTACAATGCGTTAGTTCTATGTTTGTTTCTATCTTTTTTAATCTATCCTTTATTAAATCTTTTGTTTTATCTTATTTGATTTTATTGAAATTTTCTATCTTTTCCCACTCATATTGACATTTATTTAAATTTATTTCTTTTATATCTTCTGTTGTGTTCATAAAAATAACTTTAACTTTATTTTTAATTGGGCGTACCAGGGTTTCCGCCAAATATACTCCTGGGTTTATTTGTTTCTTGTGGATCACTGCGTCCTTTGAATAAATAAAAGGGATCTCTACAAGTTGTTTGCAGCGAGGTTGTAAGGTCATGGATTGCAGCCCGTAGACATCAGGTTGAGTTGACTCAATCCTGTTTTTACAATTCCTTTCATTATCCAAGAATAATGCCTTAGTTTCCTCTTTTTTTGATTTCACATTATTTTTTATGATTTTGTTTCTACTTTGAGGTGACAATGTGATGGATTGCGGCCCGTAGACATTATGTTGAAGATTCTCAATATGACTTATGCCATTCGGCCCATACTCCTGCTCTTCATTCCTATTTTCACAATTCCCTTTGTTACCCGTAAGCAACACATTGTTTCCCTTTTCTGTGTTTTTACAAATATCTTCAATATGTGATTTTAAAATTTTATTTTTGCTTACAGCTGGGTTTGAGCAGTCTACTGGTATTTCCAGTGGTTTATTCTTGAAATCTATTTTACAGTTAAATTTTGTGAGAAAATCGCTTCCTAAAATTCCATCATAGGATAAATTAATATTTTTATTTAGAATATGAAATTTGTGACTCAGTGTTATCGTCTGGTCATTATATGGAACATTTATTGTTTTTATCTGTTCACCTAATGTTTGCATTGAATTACCTGAAATGGTTGTAACTGTGTGTTTACTTTGTTTGTTGATTCTGTAATTTTGTTCTGTGTTTTTTAAAAGACTAGTTTGTGCGCCTGTGTCAACTAAAAGTGAAGTTATATTTATGTCTGAAGGTTTAATACGAAGCACTGGCTCATCGTATCCTTCGCAAAAAGGTTTTATAATTGAATATGTTAATGTTGTGCTTGGTGCACATCGGCTTTTATTTGCATCCGGGGAGAAGCGCCGCTGATTTCTTCCCGCACTATTTCGTTTCCCGATGCATAATTTACGTGGTGAGTTTGATTAGGAGGATTGTATTGACCTCTGAATTGGTTGTTTTCTCTAAACGGATTTGGATATTATCTGAAAGCTCTATTATTTTCTAAGATTCTGTGATTTTGGTGTTCTTTATATTCTTGCCTTGGCCGCAATCTACACTCTTTGTACGTGTGATTCGACCGTTTGCAGTATGAACAAAATATAGATTGTACTTCTTTCTTTATATTATGTTGTCTGTTTTGATAGGAATTTTGACTATTGTTATTAGAGTAGACATCATTATTTTAGCGATAGCACATGTATTCTGTGTGCCCTAACTTTTTACAATATTGGCATGTGGGTTTAAAAGGTGAGGCTTGGTATTGTGAATTTTTTTCCAGCCGTACTGATTGCTCCTCGGCATACATGATGGCTTTTTTCAAGTCCCGCTCATTGTGAGCTTTAAGAATTAATCTTAAATTATTATTCCGCAAACCATCCTCGAATACCCGTATTGCCAAGCGATCGTTCTCGCGTTTTAAATATGTGCGAACCGAAATTTCGCTAGTGCTAGAAAATGTAGCTGAATTTAGTGAATGCAGTAATTTTCCAATTCGTGCACCGAACTCCTTAACATTTTCTCTCAAATTTTGTCTAGCTGTCATAAGTTCGTTTTGGGCAGAGGCTCGCGTTTTTTCTTCTTTGAACTCATTCTCCAAATCTTGTACCAAATCATTCCGTTTGGTAAAAGATTTAAATTGGATGAGCTCAAAAGCTGAGCCTTCTAGCCTTGTTTTTATGACCTCTAGAATGAATTTATGTTCTGCGTCGGTCTTAGCAGAAGGAAAAAGTATATTACCGCATGCAATGAATTTATTTAATTCGGCTGGGTTGCCGTTAAAAACCGGTACGATATTATAAATGTCGTTCAACGAAAACTTGAGATCCATATTTAAGTACTCAGGATCAGAATCCGCGTCAAAATAAAAAGAATTTTCGAAAAATGGTAGAGAAGCAAAGTTCTGTACTACCTTAGTCGCGTGACGAGTAAAAATTTTGAAAAAATTTTTTTTATCAGAGCAGAAAATTATAAAAATATTGTTTTTTTTTTTTTTTTTTCGCAAAAACTTTCAATTATATAGTCTACTTAAATATTATTAAAATATGTGAATATATATATGTATATAATTATTTATTTATTATTTTTTTGTTTTTTCTTTGCTTACTATTGTTGTATCAATTCTTCCTTTTGTTCCTGGTGTTGTTGATGTTGGCTCAGTCGTTTTTCCTGCTTGGCGTTGTTGAGAAATTTTTTTTTTCTGATTGTCGTTGATGTTTTCCTCCGTTTTGTTGATGCCAGGAGGCTCTTAATAGCCCTATAGCTGGTTATCCTGGTCTTCGTTTACAGATGGGCCAGGAAACTTCACGTCTTAGAGCTGGTTATCCTGGGCTTTTTTTTTCCTTCTCTTTTTTTCACTGTTTTTTTCAGTTTTCACTGCCGCTGTTATAGCCTCGGAACGCTTTGTTTTTTATTTTCACTTTTTAATTTTTCAAAGCCGATGTCGAAGCCTCGGTACGCTTTTTTTTTTAAAATTTTGTTTATTATTTTTTTTGAATATTGAATTTATATCTTGTGTAATTAAAGGATTTTTCCTTCTGTTGGTTTTTGGGATGTAGCGTATCCCACCGCTGCCACCAATGTTGTGTTTTACGTCCGATGGTCTCCGCGCTTTCACGAGGAGAAGAGTGACCATGGACGGAAAGAAAAAGACGTTTGTTTGGTTTTGTTGATAATGGTTGATTTATATTTTATTTTGTTTAATTTATATCAACAATGGCCCGCTGTCTAGGCGTGGCTGTGACCAAAGTTGGATTTTTATTTTTTAATTTTAATCTAAAAAGGCCCGCTGTCTAAGCGAGGCTGCGACCAGTTTAGATATTATTAGCTTAATATCTAATATCTAATAAGCTCCAATAATTTCCAATGAGTGGAAATTCAAATCGATACCAACCAATCAAAATCAATACAAAAGCTACATATATTTAGGAAATGCAAATCATTATGTAAATTTACATATCGTTCTACTTCCCCTTAGTGATACGCGATCACGAACACTTTGCATGTTACGCAGTTGCACGCAATGCACCTTCCAAGCAGCGCAGTAACTAGGGTAGGTAAATGAACGGCCTTTGTTGACCGTGCAAGCCAATGCCAATGCACCCAAACAGTCACTTGCTTTGTTTTTGTTGTCGCCGACGTTTAAGTCGGAACCACTTGACAATAAAAACAAAGCATTGGTTTTGTTTATTTTGGTAATTTAAGCATATGCGCTTAAATTAGGTCAGTATGTTTTCTTTTCTTGAACGCCGGCAATTTGAGTCGCTGTGCTCAAATTGGGTTGTTGTCGTTCGTTGTATTATATTTTTTGTTTATTATTTGTGTCGAAATGCAGATCGCTGCATTTTTGATATCGACATCTGGTAATAATATTTATTGAGTTGGTTCTTTGGACTTGGTGTGAGGTCGGGTGTACAAAGTGCACATACAATGTTGTGGGATACAACATTAGGTAATAGAGCAAAATTTCTTAGACTTTTAGATGTAAATTTGAAATTTTGCCATTTGACTAGAGTTACCAGAAAATAATTCAAAGCAAAACAGAAATATTTAGTTTTTTATCTTGCCTTTTCATCGACACCAACTTTGGCTGGATCGCATTATTAATAAGAAAGTAAAAGGTAATTAACTAATTTGAGTATTTTTCTACCAAACAGCCGTTCAGTTGTGGAATTCTCAAATGCGTTGCCGATACGAATCGTTATGATGAAGTAACGACGTTTGCAGTTTGCAATAACGAATGTAGTTTTCTCAAAACAGCACTTAGCGACAAAATTGTTGAAACGATATATTCACAATATAAGCTGCAAACGTCGTTAACAGCAATCGAAAATTTGGCAGCACTTTCTTTTTTTGACTGCTTATTAAACAAATTGTTTATAAAGTTATCAAAATAGAACATCTGACTATGCTTAGCTTCGCCGTATTCACAATTAAGTTGAAAATGTGATTTATATAGGGGAAAAAATGGTCTATAATGGAAAAAATCAGAATTACTTCTTTTTTCAGTATCAATTTTAAAAAATCAAATTTAAAAAATTTTTCAATTTTATTTTTATTCGAAACAGTTGTTAAAATTGGTAGTGTCAAGTTAGTCATTCGGATTTTGTCCAATAAAGAACACAAATTAAATGGACTGTCTACCCTTCGCAAAACAGCCCACTCCGACGCACTTTCTCGCATAGAAATTTCGTCTTGTAGCAACGATGCATCCATTTCCAAATACTCAAAGGCCATTTAAAATAAAATTTTTTATTATTTTTCGCTTTAACAGACAAAATTCAATAAAAATAAGCTAATTTAAAGCTAAAGCATAGTACTATGTTCGGCTTCACGTGAAATTCCACTCAAATCTCCATACAAAAAATGACAGCTGTGAAACAACCGTGAACATTTCACAACTGTTTCGTCAAAGCTATACTATGCTTTACTTGGGAAAATCTAGTACTATAGTCTGCAACATGCATCTAGCAACATTGTTTTCACAGCAATTTAATTGAACCGACCATTTATTTTGCCGTGAAAAGTGAAAATTGCCATTTCATTTAAGAAATAAGTGCAAGCAAAATAACAATGTTTATAATTGAAATGATATTTTTGCACTATTTCTAAAGTTTTGCAATTAATAATTGCAGTTGTTTGAAATTGTAAATACGGATGCACCTTTCCGCGGTGTTGGCGGCCGCAAAACTTCGCAGCTTGCAGACTGCCATAAACTAATGACTTGTTCTGCATCCAAAACAAAGGACATGCATACTTGTATAAATATTTATTTTGTATTTATATAATCACGAATATGAAAATTAAAGAACTTAAATGATTTTCTGCTTTTCCTCTAATAAATTGTGGCTGTTTATTTACATCTTGTCGAAATTTGTTAGCTGATCATCAGCTGTTCGTTCGCAACAAAATATCTGTCAAAATTTTCACGCAACAATTAATGGCTGTTGCCAGTGAAATTTCACGCAATCGAGCATAGTACTAGGCTTAAACAAAGAAAAATTTCACGCAAAAGTTGCTTAACGTTATTGTTGTTTCAGTTAGCGGCACCTTTTTAATCATGGTTAAGCTTGCAACAAATAACGTTAACGAACTATCAAAGTTAAGGACAAATATTGCTAGCTAAGATGTTGAGAATACCACTTAAAGACAAGTATCGTTAAGGGCCAGTTAACGATAACACAAGTATCGTTAACGCGTTTGAGAATTCCACTACAGGTGTTAATTTTGCCCTCTACCGCTAAAAGTAATCGGTGCAGATATCAATTAGCAGTTTTGTGTTTAAATACGCATTGTAATTATTTTAAAAAAATTTGGAGGAATGCTATCACGATTGGCTAATGGGTTGATAACTACCCCATGAATATCTCAGCAGCGCATTGAGACAAACAATGTTTGTTTTTGATCATTTGGAATAAATTGACCAAACAATCGTGTATGAAATTTTATCAAAATCGTGTGAGCGGATCTGGTTTGGCAGAAATGGGTTAACAAAACTGGACAGACTAGGTTAATAAATGGTCTACCTCTGTTAAGTGTTCGTAAGGGTCTAGAAAATAATATTGAAAACATATCAAGTGCAATGGTCCAAAATAAAAGAAAAATAGACATTGTTCTCTTAACATTATTTAATGAATAAAAAATTTAAATAAGTTAGAAAAAAAAACATAAACCCCCCCCCCCCATAATTTTTTTCCTGGGTGCGCGCCTGATGATGACTATTGCTTTAAATGGGCGATGATATCAGGCTTGTATCCTATTATTTATAACTCAAATAGATGTTTGGTTATAATGTAGAAAATAAAAAATTCTCTATAATACATTTGGAGAATGGCAAATCTCTCAACTTTGAAGGGCTTATATTTCCGTTGAGAGTTAAAGATGTTTCGTGGAAAATAATCTGAAAATAAGCATCAATGTCTTTGGATACGATGAAAAGCATAAGAGTATAGTTGGACCTTACTATTTCACAAAGAAGGAAAAGAGTACTCACATAAATCTCCTTTTGCTCCAGGAAGGCGATAAATTCCATCATGCTTGGATCAAAAACATTTCAAGGTAAATATTTCATTAATAATATAATTAATAATATTGAGAGCATTATTTAATAATTGGTTTTGTTTCTTATTTTCAGACTTTTGCGAAATCAAGTGACAAAGATGCAACATCAAATGTTTTAAGCAATATTTGTCTACAGAACCTTGAATCCAGCTACAAATTACGACACAAAAATGTTGCAGAATCGTTACAAAAGTTCCGGATGAAACAAATAGTAAAGTTTGTCTATTCCTTTCGTAGTTTATGCGGATTTTTAATATTTTCTAACATCAGAAAACCTTAAAAGTCTGGTTCAATAAGAACAATTTAGAGCCACATTCCGAGCTCATATAGTTATTATATTAAGTGTAGTTTTAATAATTTTTTAGATAACTTTAGAATATTATATACAAGATGCACTTATTAATTTTATTACAACCTAAGTAAGCGATGCTTAGGAAATTTATAATAATTATTTAAGTTTCCCCATGAATTTCCTCACACCATTAGAGTTAGACATTCAAAATAAAATAACTAACTGTCATATTTGTGAAAAACCTTTTGAAGATGATGAGTATAGTGTAGCAGATCATTGTCATTTAACCGGAAAATATTGCGGACCGGCTCGTAATGATTGCAATTTAAATTTTTAAATTCCTAAATTAATCCTAATCTTTTCTCACAATATTTCGTCATATGATTGCCACTTATTTAGTAAAGAACTTTCAACGATTCCTGGTAGAATTAACGTAGTACCAATAAATAAGGAAATAAATGTTTCAGTTTCCAAACATTTCGATGATGGTGATAGCGTTGAACTAAGGTTTTTAGATTCCTGTTGGCTTTTAGTCTATCAAACTTAGCCAATTATTTATCAAACAAAGATTTTTATATTCCACGGTCTACGTGTTCCTAAACCAAATTTCCAAAACTGCACAAGGTTTAACGAAAATATGGTAGCAATACAACTTAATAGAATACATACCCTATATGATAAACCAATTTATATAGGGTTTGTAGTTCTTGAACACTCTAAACGGAAAATGTATGATTTTCACTATGATTACATGCTTCCAAAATTTAGAGAGAACTTAAGTTTATGCTATATGGATACCAGTGGCATAACTCCATAGGTACAAGACGGTACAGAGCACCGGGCCCTTGCGCGATAGGGGCCCTTCGTTGACACTACAAATAGCAAATGGTAACGAATCTGATATAATAAAAAATGTGATAACTTTCAAACATAGTTCTGTAAACTAGCAGCCCAAAATCACTCAAAAATTCATCAGTATTTACAAGCTGATGAATTGGACACCGTTAATCAATTGTGTCCAAAAATCATTACAAATTTTGGAGCAATTGATTGTGGCATTACAGAAGCTTACACACCTATGCTGTTGTTCTTCACAATCCCAGTGATCTCCGCAAGTGCAGAGCGGTCATTTAGTAAATTGAAAATCATTAAAAATTATTGAAGAAATAAGACAAACCAATCTAGGTTGTCGAAGTTAGCATTGATTGCAATTGAGAACAAACAGGTGTCTGATTAGACTTAAACAAATTAATAGAAATTTTTTCTTATGATAAAGCAAGACAAAAAATAAATATGCCTATTGCGACTGTCGATTGGTAGTAGGTATACGACTATTAAGCGTTTATTGATTATTGAGGGTACTGTGAATGTCGTTTACTCGACTAAGTAGACACTGTGAATAGCTTTTTGATTGACCATTTGTCTACAGCTGTTTTTTCATCGACGGCTGCATGTTTTGCGTTTATGAAATATTAAAATGGATAAAAAGTAAGTTATTTCCGTTGGATGTTATTAATAAATTTAATAATGATGAACCGCTTATTTAATAATTAAAAACCACTTACATTTTCTCTTCCAATTCCAGAGGATTTGACAGACCCCTCAGCCTTCGCTTATCTCTTGCTAATTCCACAAGATCAGCGGTTTCAACTTCGTCCTCATCGTTTTCACTGAACCACTATTCAATAGAATCCATTTCACTTATTTTCTTTTAATAAATTTACTTTCAAACTGCTGAAAATTGCGCTAATAACAAACACAGTTGCCAAACCGGCTTAATACCGGATATTGCGTTATTTCCGGCAAACCGGATAGTTTTTAAAAGTATTTTAATAATGATAAAAAGTAAACAATGAATTTATCAATTTCTTTTTTTTTTTTTTGTTTTGTTACATGCAATAACAACAGAGTTCAGCTACGTGAGCTTTTTCGCACATTCTCAGCATTAATATATTTGAAGCCACAATCCAGATCTTATTGAAATATTTCAATGTCATGAACTCCACTGGCTCCAAACAAATTAATATGAGAAAAATGTACCCACCACAGAATGGATTGGGCTCAGGGACAACACAGGACAGAACAATTAACCATGCATACACAAACACAGATCTAATAACGCAACCGGTGTGAAGTTAGCATCTTTTTCGCAGCATTCGGCGAATATTATATGTTCGATCTCTGTAATCTCATCTGTTATCAGAAAAAGGCTGTTAATTTAAGTGAGCTTCTTAATTCTAAAGCGAATTTAAAAAGCTTTCTAGCACAAGATTAGATAGTGGTTTGAGTAATGACTAAGTATTTGTTCCCTTTTACAACGCCATCTATGATCTTTTGATGCTGCTGCGGCGAACTTGGTAAGGATAAATCAGGGTTCAGAAAATTTCACTCATGAAACAAAAATCTCAAACGAAAATGAAAATAAACACTGTTTGAAGCAAACAACACACAATTTTATTTTCATTTCATTTTTGTGTGCGGCCGAGTTGGCGTGCTGTCGACCATCCTTCATAAATTCTTGATGAACAAACTAAGATCGATCTCAACGGCTCGATGTGATTTCATCTCAAACATGTGTTGGCTTTAAAATGTTCGTGTCATTCCCAACATTCGTTGTTGTCAGGTCTTCATGAAGGCAAAAATGAATACACATTTTTTAAACACGACTTATTCGTGTTGGAAAACGCTGGCGGTCGTGAAGAGACAAATTAATGAAAAGACGTATGAGTTTATATCAGCGATGGGCACACACATACTATCACATTTTTTGATTGTATGTAAAGCAGAGAAAAACGAAGATAAATTTTACGTATTTTCTCGCTATATTTTAAAAAATTGCGCAAAGAGATGTTATTTCAGCAAATGCTGAAAAGCAACTGACTTGATTTGCTGCCAAAATATAAACAAAACAACAGCCGAATGCACACGATCGTAGGCCACACGAAGTAGCTTATAGTGTTCATGTGTCGACGTCGCGCAAGCAGCATTTTGCTTGTAATCCCATGGGATAGGAAATTTAATTTGTGCCCTTCTCTGGTTTATATGCATAAATCGATCACTTTCTTGCGTTGCGTGAGGACAAAAACATATACTTTTTGTACTGTTGCATGGTCGAATGTGCGAAGCATTGCAGACGTTGAATAATTCATAAATTTTGGTAAAAATACAAGCAAATTACATTCATTTTTCTCTTCACGACCGCCAGCGATTTCCAACACGAACAAGTCGTGTTTAAAAAATGTGTATTCATTTTTGTCTTCATGAAGACCATGACAACAACGAATGTTGTTGAACAACACGAAGATTTTAAAGCCAACACATGTTTGAGATGGGATCACATCGAACCGTTGAGATCGATCATACTTTGTGTACGTGAAGCGCAAGCAACCCAATCAGCCAAACAAGCTTGGAATAAGCTTTAAACAAGCTTACAAACGTAAGCCTCAAGCTTGGATAACGCTTTCATTTACTATTGTAGAACGCTTACATGTAATTGTAGGATAAACGAAAGTGAACCCTTGGAATAATATTCCTTACTTCAAGCTTAATCCATTTTTTTTTTTTGCAATTGGATATAAGTGTTTTAATAAGCTTTTTCCAAGTGTGCTTCATTCAACAAATTATTAGTCCGTGGCTCAGTTGGTAAGCCACTTGTTATTTGATTTGTTGTGATTTGGACATCCAAGGTTCAATTCCCAACCGGAACATTTTTATTTTTATTTATTTTTTATTTTCGTTTGTTTAAATTGAAGCACATATTTATATGAAAAATTGCATGCCTTCAAAAATTTTTGTGTTTGCTACACCAGGGATCGAACGCGCGACCCACCGCATATGAGTCCGACACTCTAACAGTGGACCCTAATCGAATGCGTGTTGCGTTGCGCTTCCCAGCGACACGCAAATTTTGTATACGCTTAGCCTAAACAAGTGCGCTGCGTACAATCGAAAACATATATGTTTTCCTTGTTGCTCTTATGTGTTTGTTGCTCTCTGTTCGAATATTTTTGTTTTATACAGCAAACTTTACAACCGAACGCACTGTCAAAATAGGAAATTCGAATCGAGTTGCGCTAGTGCGTTGCGCATTTCGGTAGGCTTCATATAAAATGTATGTGCATGAACCAATTTTGATAGAAGCGCAACGCAACACGCATTCAATTAGGGTCTACTGTAACAGCTTGCCGTAAGCCTTATGGCTGCCGAGCGAACATAATGAAAATAAAATACATTTATGTATGTATATATGAGAGCATCACAACTTTGAACAGTTGTACAACTATTACTGTTGTCAGCGTTTTCTAAGTATGATTGCAAAACACTTACTTAATGCAAGCCTTTCCAAGTATTATTGTGCATCACTTGCTTTTTGTGTTTTACACAATAGTTATACAAAGGAACTTGGAAATTTATTACCTGGGCAAGTGTTTTTCAAGCGTGCTTGGATAAGGCTTGCTTTTTGTATTGCATGTAAGCTTTATCCAAGCACTGTTTCTAAATGGCTGATTGGGAAGTTTCGAAAGAATGCATGAAGAATTTTCAAAAGCACGTCAACTCGGTTACACACAAAAATGAAATGCAAATAAAATTGTGTGTTGTGTGCTTTAAGAAAAAGATCGTGAGTGAAGGTTTGTGAATTTTCTGAAGCCTGGGATAAATGAAGATAAAAAATTCTTATTCACTTATTTATCTCAGTTTTGAGGTCTGTCGATATTAAATTCTAATAAATATATATATTTTTGCGGATTGAAAAAAGATTAACATTGAAAATAGTTTTTCATAAAGAATTTGAAATTGTATTCTTTACAAAGGCCATTTAGTGATTTTTATTTATATTCTACGAATTAATAAGAAAATATTTTTAAAAATGTCTCTAAAATATCTAGCAAAGTTTTAATGCGATTGACGTAAAATTGTTGCTTTAGTTTTTGTTTAAAATTTTGAAGATATAAACGAAGTATATATTCTAAATTGTTTGTTGTGTTGAAAGATTTTTAACAAAAGCTGATAAATGAAATCAAGTATTATTACCTGCATTATTACCTCCTCTCAAAATCAGTTAAAATAGCTGTCTGTCAATTGCAAAAAGATAATTTAAAAAAAAAACCGTTTTAAGTTGGTTAATTGTAAAAAAATAATAATAAAATTTTCTTTTACTAACAGATTTCTAAAAATAAAATGCTCTTATTAAAGCTCTTAATTACTTTCTATTCTATTTTCCTTGTATACAACGAAAAATATTAAAGGAAATCAAAAACAATGTTATTTATTAAAAACTGTTTCAACAAATCTATTGATTAAGAACTTCGAATAAAAGTTTTGTGTGATGATGTATTATTAATTTGACAAAGTAGAGCTTGAAAAATTGATAAAAAAATCATTCACATTTACATTGCAATAGTTTTTGAATTCTTTCAAAAATTACCAAAATTGTAAAAACACAATTTATATAAATGGAAATAGCTGTATCTCCAAGTTTCTAAAGAGTTATAATATAGAAAAGTGTAAAAGATCTATGCGCTCAAGTATTTAAAAAACACTTTTAAATACTGCTTCAGCTTTTAAAAATAAGTTGGAAAATTTAAACTTTTGTCATTTTGCACAATTGGCCAAACTGTTAGAACCATAGTTTTTTTATATGAAAATAACTTTTTATCCAATCTAATACATAAGTGTAACGGTAGTTTCAACTTTGACCTCAGAAATTTTTATTAAAAAAACATAGTTCAGTTTTTTTTAAATTGAGTTGGAAAATTTTAACTTTTGTCATTTTGCAAAAATTGGCCAAACTGTTAGAACCACAGTTCAGTGGCGTAGCGAGGGGGGCAGGGGGTGTCATCATGCCCCGGGCGCCACTCGCAGATGGGCGCCAAATCATTCTCAAGACAAACAAAATTTTGCAACCAAATTTGTTTTAAATAATTAATTCAATAATAAAGGTAACCAACTGTAGAGTAACTAGCGTTCAACAAAAAATAATAAAAAAAAAATAGTAAGGCAACATTTGTAAATTGTGATAACCACACATTAAATTTAGTAGGAGTTACTACAACTAACCAAGATTCAACCGTTGTAACATGTTTTGAAGTAATTGATAACATACGTCTCTTTTTCTCACGTTCAACATTACGATGGAAATTGTTAAACAATGCTTTAAAAATCTATTAAACGTGAATCTGTAACACGATGGAGCGCCAGAGCGCAAGCAGTTATCGTTATTGTCGAGGGACTGGAAGAATACGTAGAACTATGTATTAGAAAAATGAGCAGATGAAAATACTGCCACAAGTAGTACCAGAAATGCTGAAGTAGTACCAGAAATTTCAGTACCATGAAATGTATCTTAAACCGAATTTAAATATCATAACTTTAGTGCATTGCTGGCATGAACTCTAAGAGAATTGATCGTGTGCAGCTCAGATTACAAGGTCCTAAAATTAAGTTTACAGAAGCGTTCCATGATCTCAAATTATTAGCGACTGAACTTACAGAAATTCGCAACGAGATTTGTGAAAAAGTAATCGAAAAGGCTAAAAATCTTTGTAAAAAATGGGGAATCGATACAACAATCCGTTTTTATGCACGCATTTCTTTCGGCGATAGCTTATATTCATCAATAAAAATGAAAATAGTTTTCGACTTTTTATGAATGATAATAGCGCAAAAACTACTCATCCAAATGTAAAAATTTGTTGAACAAACATGAAGATAATTAGAAATTTTTTCCGGCTGTCCGTTTCTGCTGTCCGTTTGCGTGAAATTTCACTGGCAACATTCATTTTTTTGTTGCGTGAAAATTCTGACAAATATTCTTGCATCAAATATAAATCATGCTTTACTCCTCAAAATAGAAAAAAATAAATATATAAAAAAAAATAAAAAAACAACTGCCACTTTTCACTTCAAAATAAATAGGCAGTTCAATTAAATAGTCATGGAAAAATGTTGCGAGTATTTTTCACAGCGGAACAGAGTAATATTTTGACGAACATGTGAAAAATTTCATCATACAAAAATTTAATATATCTTTAGTTCGTGTTTGTAAGAGTAGAATAGAGTTAAAATATCGAATGTAACATGATCAGTTCGATACAATTGATGTCAAAATTAAATATAGTAAAATTCACTCAATTGATATAAAAAAATATAAACTTTATTATTTCAGTTAGCGAGTAGTTAAGCAAGCAACAGTTATCTTTATCGAACTGTCAAAGTTAGGAATAAACATTGCTAGCAAAGATGTTATGGATACGAGTTAACAGTTTAGGTAGTTAAGGGCCAGTTAACGATAACCACAAGTTTCTTTAACGCGTTTGGGAATTCTACTGATGTTGATGCTCTACGAAAAAAATTATTTAAAAGTGAAGTGGCTGAATACTTGAACAAAATTAGACCAGCATCACTGAACACCCCAAAAAAGAGGTGTGTAACACTGTGCTGTGCTTCGACACTGTGCTTACGCTTAGTAGTGTGCCTAGTGTGCTAGCACACTATGTTAACACACACAGTGGCACAGTAGCACACAAAATGGAAGCAGCGCTTAGACGCACACACAACAAGACACACTGAGTGTTAAAGCACTTTTGTGTTCTGTAGGGATATATAACACACTACTGTGCTTATCAACTTCGCTAGCACATTATTGTGCAGTGCAATACATTGCTGATTGTGTGAGTAATATATAGAAAATATATAGAAAATTGGTATATGTATATATTGCATGCATATTTATAGATATCAATAAATTGATATCTTAAGATACAATATAAACAAAAATTAATTTACATTAAATTTCATAAATCTAATTTTGACACTTTTGAGTGTACTATTATTTAGCAATTTACTAACAAATAAACTCATCTCACAAATCAGTAGCGATGGTTGTTAGCACTTTATATTGTATTGATATTTTGAACGGCGTTATTAAAGGAATTTTTTAAATGTGTCTTGGCACAATTGTGCTAACACAGAGTGTTGACACACATGGATGCACATGTGCTAGTGTGTCAACACTCCAAAAATTGTGCCATTACCCACCTCTACCCCAAAAGAATCAATGTTTTAGTTGTTACCAGAGTTGCTTTTATCTTTAGACTTTTATTTCTTCGGCTAATGGTAGTCCTATTTCTGATATTTGAACCACTTCTTTTTTATTAAAACCAATTTAGGAATATATTAAAAAATTTTTAAATGAATTGGTAACATCTCGATGTTACTCAATCTTTGTACTCGCACAACTAACATTTGTCAAAAGTACCCCAATCAAAAATGTTAAATGTACCCAAATGCTCTCGGCTTCTTTGTTTTAAATTTTTTTAGTTTATAATTAGTCTTATTGACATTCACTTATATTTTCAATAACATAAATAGTTTTTACCTTTTGTAAAAGGTACTTTGATTAACTTTTATAACTCGGTCAGGAAGTCCTTGAGTATCAGTGCCGGAAAATAACAGTTACGCGCGCAAAAACACAAAAATTTTTCTATTACTTTTTTTTATGTAATGCAAGAATCGTCGAACTTCGTGACGATCACTGAAATACAATGATGCAAAATTTATAAAACAAATTATTGAAAAATAACGGTTCGTTCATACCGAGAACGTCACAGTCAAATGTGCCCCAAAGTCAAGGGTACCCCAGTTTATCCTGCTAGGCTAAACTATAAAAAGTTTTTTTGCGATTTTCGTGTTAAGAGACCCTAAATCTATTACAAAGAATAATGAACTGTCGTGTACAGAACCTTTTTCTGATTTTGACGCATAGTGTTATTTGTATTAATGTAATTTAATTAGTGTATTATAATTATTTGTACTATATATTAAAATAGTATATATAATTTATCATATTTTTTTTCATTATTTCATTGGGGGCGCAAACAAATTGTTTTGCCCCGGGCGCCAGTTATGCTCGCTACGCAACTGCCACAGTTTCTACAAATGGAAATAACTTTTTATCAAATCTAATACATAAGTGTAATGGTAGTTTTAACTTTGACCTCAGACATTTTTATTAAAAAAACATAGTTCAGTTTTTTTTAAATTGAGTTGGAAAATGTTAACTTTTGTCATTTTGCAAAAATTGGCCAAACTGTTAGAACCACAGTTTCTTTAAATGAAAATAAGCTTTTATCAAATCTTATACATAAGTGTAATGACAGTTTCAACTTTGACCTCAGACATTTTTATTAAAAAACATAGTTCAGTTTTTTTAAATTGAGTTGGAAAATTTAAACTTTTGCCATTTTGCAAAAATTGGACAAACGGTTAGATCCACAGTTTCATTAAATGAAAATAACTTTTTATCAAATCTTATACATAAGTGTAATGGCAGTTTCAACTTTGACCCCAGAAATTTTTATTAAAATATTCTAACAGTTTGGCCAATTTTTGCAAACTGACAAAAGTTAAAATTTTCCAACTCAATTTAAAAAAAACAGAACTCTGCTTTTTTAATAAAAATTTCTGAGGTCAAAGTTGAAAATGTCATTACACTTATGTATAAGATTTGATAAAAAGTTATTTCCATTTGTAGAAACTGTGGTTCTAACAGTTTGGCCAATTTTTGCAAATTGAAAAAACTTAAAATATTCCAACTCATTTAAAAAAAAAACTGAACCATATTAGTTTTACTGAAGATACCTGAGGTCAACAATAATACTGCTGTTGAATCCCTTGTTGAGTTTGTCAATACAGGTGCGTGTACCAATATTGACCTAAGGGATTGTTGTAGAATTGCACAGGCACTTGAACCTTGTATAATTGTTGCTACAGATTAATGTAAATAAAAACGGTGTTTTATTTTGATTTGAGTTATTACTACTGGTCTTTATTGCTTAGTATAAGAGCTTATAAACATTTTTTACTTATAATACGTTTACAACAGTAACAAGAATAAAACAAAATATAAACTAAGTTGTTGTTGTTGTTATTCAGCGTCAGCACAAATATGTTTTATTTGTTACCGATATTGAAATTAATGAGTTTTTGTTGGTGTAATTTTGCATCAGCAAAATATAAATATGGTTCAAGTACTAATAATAACATCGATATTCAACAATATGCAAATACAGCACAACTGAGTAGTAATGTGTGTCATCGCGACCTACGTCTACACCAGGAAGCAACTTTTAAGTGTTGACACACATTTGTTGCTTGTTTTGGTTGCGCGTTGAGTTGAATTAAGGTGGTCAGATGTATGCATCTCGACATATTCCCCGGCGTTGAGCGATGTCGATCAACCTTTATTTTAGTAAACGGTGATGAATTCTGTGCCATCTTGTAGACTTGTATCAGGTGTATTGACGTGAATTCTCGGGGCGGGTTGTGGTGCAGAAATACCGATGCTACGTGACTTTTGGCATCGTTTCCAAGCAACCCAGGAGAGGATACATATGATGCAAATAACGCAGGAATAACTTATTGTATAGTGATGAATGTCATGAGGCCGAATTTTGTTGGGTAAATCAACTCGAAGACTTGAGAGTTCATACTGTATTGCTGATAACTGCGTTATCTGCGGGATGTAATGTAGGGAAATGTTGTTGACTGTTGTTTTTGGTTTTGAAGGGAAACTTAAGTCAGATGTGAGCACATTTGGAATGTATGATTTGAGGCTGGTTGATTTTAGCGTTTTGTGACCTTGGATGGTGATTAGCGGTTGTTTAATGATTCAATTTTCATTCATTGATAAAAGTCCAGACCGTTGAATAGTGACTGGTGTTAAAATTGCGTCACATACTGCGTTTACCACCACCTTGTCTTTGACGGAATAGATCCATGAGTTGAGGTTATGTAATTGAAGCCAGTGGGGCCCAGCTTTTGTGTGTTCAATAGAGCATGATGTATTTGTTGTAATGTGGCTTAGTAAGTTTAATTCACACACTGCGATGACAGATCCTTTTCTATACAGCGGGTGATTTTGTTGACATAAGTAGTGGTCTCTTTCAGTTGATGTGCATATTCTTAAGTCGGCTTCCTTTAGTGGGAAATATTGATCTCGCTGCAGGTTGACAATCAAGTATGGGAACGGTGAATGAATTTTGACAAATGAATTCTTAAGTTGCCATGGCACTGGAATAAGATGTAGTAGTTCAAAGTCTTCAGTGGATATTAATGGTAGCTTCAGTTTAAAAATCACATGATTTATAGTGACACGTCCTTCGATTGACACAAATTGTACAATTGTATTAATTACTCGGTGGGTAGCTTTAGATGGTTCGGGAGATTTGCTTTAATGTTGATAAGCTCACGTTGTAACTGCACAGGTGAGAGGAGCTCTGGGCTAAGCTTTCCATGGTGAGTATCTGTCATAGTACTGTCATAGTGGAGTACATATAGTATCTCCACTGTGGTTTGAAGAGCCAGTTCAAGAACTAATTGAGAAATACTTTGGTTGCCTAGTTCTTATTGGACGTTGTCAAACCGATTATTTAAGTTGGTCAATAATTTTTTACCCTTTAGAATTTCTTCTTCAATATCTTGTTGATTCTTTTTAATTATATTTATCGTGCTGTCCAAAAACGAGGTCTGATTTTGAAATAGACCTTCAAGAATTTTTTTCTATCGTGTTGGCGGCTTCTTCTGCGTACTGTGAATCAAGAACTCCGAATAGTGAATGAGCCACATTGCCGACGACGTTGAACGCACCTCTTCCAGATCGAGATGTATCGTGAATTTTGAGAAGCTGATTTTTCTGAATGATTTCATTCATTAAGCGTTTAAGTAACATTACTATTATAGGGCAATGTTGCGATGTTTGTATAGCCGCACAATATTTTTTCAAGACGCTTGGGTAGTTTTTCTTACTTACTTACTTACTTAGATGGCGCTTACAACCGTTGGTCGGTTTTGGCCTGGTCTAAGAATTTGCGCCAGCCTCTTTTGTCGTGCGCTTGCTGGCGCCAGTTGGCAACTCCAAGCGTTGTCAGGTTATCCAATGCCTGGTCTTTCCAACAGAGATGCGGTCTTCCTCGTCTGCGTTGACCGCCGCTGGGTACCGAATCCAATATCTTTTTCGCTGGAGCTTCGTCGTTCATTCTCTCGACATGACCTAGCCAGCGAAGCCGCTCTTTTTTAATACGCTTGACTATATCGATGTCGGCATATAGCTCATACAGCTCGTGGTTCCATCGTATCCGGTACTCGCCATTGACGCAGATTGGACCATAGATCTTGCGAAGGATTTTTCTCTCGAACGCTCCCAAAGTCCTTTCATCAGAGCGTCAGTTTTGTTCGTCGGGAGAGAGCTCTGCTTCTCAATTGCCAACTGAGCCCAAAGTAACACCTGTTGGCAAGAGTTATCCTTCGTTTAATCTCAATACTGATATCGTTTGAGGAGTTAATGTTGGATCCCAGATAAACAAAGTCCTTCACTACCTAAAAGGAGGTGTTGTCAACAGTGACGTGGTTTCCAAGACGCTGGGACTATTTGTTAGTTGACACAAGATACTTCGTTTTATCTGCGTTTAATTTAGGTATTTTTTCATTATGTCCAATTCTTTCCAGTATGTTTGTATGTTAATATATGTGACCAAGTTCCATTCGCTGGTAATGATTCCAGCAGAGCCGAGATTTTCGAAGTAAATGCCAGGATCGGATGCAAATGGATGAACCTCTATTGGGGATGGAAAAGCAGACGGCAAAAATTAACAAGTCAATAAGACGGTCATGAGTGCTGCACTTGTGCTGACTCGTGTTCGTTTTGGTTGTTGGGGACCGTCGTTTGGATTTGAGTGCTTGATCTTCTTTTGCGTGTTTGTTATTTCAGTATGCCTGACCTCAGAGTTCATTTGTCGAGAATCACTACGATGTTCTTCTTGGTCAGGTGTCTGAATTGGCAACGGCGCAAGCCTGTGTATCGGACGTTTCAGTATGCCAGTTGCTGTCCTTATGTCAGCTACTCTAACAGCATTGTCGTATGTATGTCTTGACGATTCTGCCCAATGCCCACTGTAGCGGTGGCATTGTCTTCTTGAATTATCACCATCATACCTGGTTTAACGTTTTCTGATTGTTCCTTCCACTTGTTCCTGTGTTGTAGTTCATGCAGGTACTCTCGTGACCACCGCCTCCAGAATTCGTGTTTTAGGTGAGACACTAACTTCCACCTTGTTAGTAGAGAGACGAGACATTGTTCTGTGTGGCATATGAATCGACTGATGATGTCAGCGGTTCGCCAATCAGGAAGTGTCCTGGCGTTACGGCGGTTATATCTTCTGGGTTGGTAGACACAGGCGTTAATGGTCTAGAGTTAAGTATTGCTTCTATTTCAACCATTACTGTTTCCAGTTCTTCGTATGTTAACGAAGCGTTGGCCACGCCTTTGACGAATAGTGTTTTGGCAGATTTCACTGCTGCTTCCCATAGTCCTCCAAAATGAGGAGCTCTTAGTGGCATGAAATTAAATTTTATTCCCTTATTGCTGCAATTTCTCGGTATGGCTTCTTGGGCTTTTTGTGTATGAATCACTTCTTTTAACGCTGATAGTTGGTTATTGGCACCTACAACATTTGTGGCTAAAATAAACAGAAGTGGACCTAAGTGATTGCCTTGAGGAACACTTGATTCCGCAACAAATTCAGGAGACAGAACCCCTCGGAATCGTATTTGATAAGATCGTTCTGTCAAAAACGATTTAATCCAGCTGACAAAATATTGTGGAAATCCCAATAACTCGAGTTTAAATAAAATTAAATTATGTGGTAATTTATCAAACGCTTTACTAAAGTCAGTGTAAAAGCAGTCGACCTGGTTACCTGATTCAATTGTATTAAGACAGAAAGATGTAAAATCGAGAAGGTTGGACACAGTAGATCTGCCATTAACAAAACCATGCTGACGAGTTGTTATGACTTCTCCACAATGAACCTTTACACGATCGTTTGGGAATCGACGAAAGTTTAGCGATGGGCCTATAATTGATAACCTCATTCCTGCAACCTTTTTTAAAGGTAACCAAAAAACTGGAAAATAACTTTCTGTAATTGATTTGTTAAATAATAAAGAAAGTGGTTGACATAAAACGGAACCGCATTGAGTTAGCAATGCGGCAGGAATTCCATCGGGTCCAGCGCCAAAATCTTCATCGAGTGTCCCAATATACTTTAAAATATCCTCAGAGGTGAAGGATATATACTCCAAAGAGACCCTGGGTGAAGAGTTCATATAGTCAAAATACCCTTCATCAGGATTAAAAGAATCTAAACAAAAAGATTCCTTGAAAAGATTGGCAAAAAGCCGACAAATTATAGATGGATCGTCCGTAAATCCATCAAGAGTTTTGAAGGATGAAGGAAATCCATCAGATTTTTTCTTAGTATTTATGAACCCCCAAAATCTCTTTGGATCAGACAATATTCTCAGCTTAATAATGTCTAAATATTCATTATATAATACAGCTGAGAGATTCTGAAATTCCAGAAACAAACGTTTGTAGGTTTCTAGGTCACTTGAGCCCAAACTACAGACATATCTCTTCCAAGCTCTATTCCAGTTATTGCGAAGTGTTTTTAATTCCTTTGTGTACCAAGGGTTCGCCGAGTTTTTCGCAAATTTGAGGCTATATGGTACGGACTGAAAAAAATACAGCAAAGAGTTCCAAATAAAAAAAAGTAATGGATTCTTTAAGATTATGTCCATTTATATATTCTAAAATAACGTTAACTTTACTATTAAGTAATTGATTCAACTTCAAAAAGTCAGCTTTTTTAAAATTGAATTCATAAACCTTGTCAATTGAACTCGAATTCACTATATTCTCTCTATCCGATTTATACCAAATACTCAATGGTGGATGATATACATCAATAGTAGTAAGAGCATGGAAGGCCCTCTTAACAATGACATTGTTACTGTACGTAGTTAAGACCAGGTCAAGAAGTCTTTCCAGACTATTATAAATACAACTCACTTGTTGTAAGTCAGAACATATACTATCAACGAATTTATGCTCTCCGAGAGTCTTCGCATTAGATGCACAAAAAAATGTATCATCGTCAGAAGAATGCCATTTTAAGTTAGGCAGATTAAAATCGCCCAACAATAAAATGTCGTCATTAACGTCAAGAATATTAAGAATAAAGTCTAGACAATCTGCCAGACTTGTATAGACCTCTGCACTACTGTTTGGTGGAACATATGCATTAATTATGTATACATTTGAGCTACAATGTACAACCTTTACGCATATTAGCTCAATATTAGAGGCGCAGGGAATATCAACAAAGGAACTGACAAAACAGTTCCTTACAGCTATAAGAACACCACCACCAACAGAAGGAATATTGCTGGAGTGTCTGTCCTTTCTAAATACTTGGAAACTATTGTCAAACAACTCCAAGTCAGTAATGTCTTCATTCAACCACGTTTCAGTAAACGCGATAATATCTTTAGAACAATTCTGAGTCGACAGAAATATGTCCCGCATTTTAGAACGCAATCCCCTTACATTTTGATAGTAAAGGGATAACCTTGTTAGTTTTTTTGGGTCTGAAGAGCGATGTTATTCGACCTCCTAGACTTATTTTTAGGTTTGAACTCAGAAACGAGAATAATTTCGGCCCACTTATTAGAATTAAGAACAGCTGCAAAATCTTCAGCTGCAACTGTGAGAATAAAAGAGGCGTGGGTGGGCTTATTGCCAAGTTTTTTAACATGAACGGAAAGCATTTTGGGGTAGTAAATTACACTGTTCGACAAACGTCAAAATATTGTTAGTTGATGTGTCGGGTTGTAATCTAGAGATAAAAATGTTCTTAGTCCTCGAAACTGCCTTTAGAGTAATTAACTCAGGTAGAGGTTGAACAGCAAGTAATTGAAGCTTCAGGTAAAGGAATATTCATCTGAGATACAATAATTATATTATCAATATCATTCGTATGAATATTGGAGGCCTTTTTTTTTTCTTCTTATTCTTAGAGTTATTACTCTGTCTTTGTGCTAAGCCCCCATCAGGAACATCGCTTGAGGATTGTTTTACTGAGACAAGAGTTTCAGAATCCGTCAAAGGAATGTCACTAATTGGCAAAGAAATATTTTCCGTAATATTGCTGCAGTAGTCGGCACTTAATTCGCTTAATGAATTCAAAATGAATTTAAAATTATTATTAAGCAAAAAAAATAAAAACAAACACTGTGTCTACGCTGTACAATTACGGACACCGCACAAAGAAGAACACGAAAATCTATCAAAACAAGCACAATTTAAGCAGCAACTAAGTGCGCTTAAAAAATTATTTTATAATTTATTACTACCACGTTAAAAAACACGATAAATAAATTAATTTAAACAAACGATTAGCACAATACTAAACACAATTACTTACGACGATTACTTGGTAGTAAAGTTTATTTTTTTTTGATATTTAATAAAACACAAATCTAAAAGATATAAACACTTTATTAACACAACACAGCACAACAACCGACAACGACCAAGGGACGAGATCAACGAGATCGAGATATGTCGAGAAGTGAGTCTTGAATGCGTTGGACATATAGTATCTCCACTGTGGTTGGAAGAGCCAGTTCAAGAACTAATTGAGAAATACTTTGGTTGCCTAGTTCTTATTGGACGTTGTCAAACCGATTATTTAAGTTGGTCAATCATTTTTTACCCTTTAGAATTTCTTCTTCGATATCTTGTTGATTCTTTTTAATTATATTTATCGTGCTGTCCAAAAACGAGGTCTGATTTTGAAATAGACCTTCAAGAATTTGTTTCTATCGTGTTGGCGGCTTCTTCTGCGTACTGTGAATCAAGAACTCCGAATAGTGAATGAGCCACATTGCCGACGACGTTGAACGCACCTCTTCGAGATCGAGATGTATCGTGAATTTTGAGAAGCTGATTTTTCTGAATGATTTCATCCATTAAGCGTTTCGATGTTTGTATAGCCGCACAATATTTTTTCAAGACGCTTGGGTAGTTTTTCATTATGTCCAATTTTTTCCAGTATGCTTGCATGTTAATATATGTGACCAGGTTCCATTCGCTGGTAAGGATTCCAGCAGAGCCGAGTTTTTCGAAGTAAATGCCATGATCGGATGCAAATGGATGAACCTCTATTGGGGATGGAAAAGCAGACGGCAAAAATAATCAAGTCAATAAGACGGTCACGAGTGCTGAACTTGTGCTGACTCGTGTTCGTTTTGGTTGTTGGGGACCGTCGTTTGGATTTGAGTGCTTGATCTTCTTTTGCGTGTTTGTTATTTCAGTATGCCTGACCTCAGAGTTCATTTGTCGAGAATCACTACGATGTTCTTCTTGGTCAGGTGTCTGAATTGGCAACGGCGCAAGCCTGTGTATCGGACGTTTCAGTATGCCAGTTGCTGTCCTTATGTCAGCTACTCTAACAGCATTGTCGTGTGTATGTCTTGACGATTCTGCCCAATGCCCACTGTAGCGGTGGCATTGTCTTCTTGAATTATCACCATCATACCTGGTTTAACGTTTTCTGATTGTTCCTTCCACTTGTTCCTGTGTTGTAGTTCATGCAGGTACTCTCGTGACCACCGCCTCCAGAATTCGTGTTTTAGGTGAGACACTAACTTCCACCTTGTTAGTAGAGAGACGAGACATTGTTCTGTGTGGCATATGAATCGACTGATGATGTCAGCGGTTCGCCAATCAGGAAGTGTCCTGGCGTTACGGCGGTTATATCTTCTGGGTTGGTAGACACAGGCGTTAATGGTCTAGAGTTAAGTATTGCTTCTATTTCAACCATTACTGTTTCCAGTTCTTCGTATGTTAACGAAGCGTTGGCCACGCCTTTGAAGAAAAGTGTTTTGGCAGATTTCACTGCTGCTTCCCATAGTCCTCCAAAATGAGGAGCTCTTAGTGGCATGAAATTAAATTTTATTCCCTTATTGCTGCAATTTCTCGGTATGGCTTCTTGGGCTTTTTGTGTATGAATCACTTCTTTTAACGCTGATAGTTGGTTATTGGCACCTACAACATTTGTGGCTAAAATAAACAGAAGTGGACCTAAGTGATTGCCTTGAGGAACACTTGATTCCGCAACAAATTCAGGAGACAGAACCCCTCGGAATCGTATTTGATAAGATCGTTCTGTCAAAAACGATTTAATCCAGCTGACAAAATATTGTGGAAATCCCAATAACTTGAGTTTAAATAAAATTAAATTATGTGGTAATTTATCAAACGCTTTACTAAAGTCAGTGTAAAAGCAGTCGACCTGGTTACCTGATTCAATTGTATTAAGACAGAAAGATGTAAAATCGAGAAGGTTGGACACAGTAGATCTGCCATTAACAAAATCATGCTGACGAGTTGTTATGACTTCTCCACAATGAACCTTTACACGATCGTTTGGGAATCGACGAAAGTTTAGCGATGGGCCTATAATTGATAACCTCATTCCTGCAACCTATTTTATATATAGGACTTATAAATGATTTTTTCCAAAAAACTGGAAAATAACTTTCTGTAATTGATTTGTTAAATAATAAAGAAAGTGGTTGACATAAAACGGAACCGCATTGAGTTAGCAATGCGGCAGGAATTCCATCGGGTCCAGCGCCAAAATCTTCATCGAGTGTCCCAATATACTTTAAAATATCCTCAGAGGTGAAGGATATATACTCCAAAGAGACCCTGGGTGAAGAGTTCATATAGTCAAAATACCCTTCATCAGGATTAAAAGAATCTGAACAAAAAGATTCCTTGAAAAGATTGGCAAAAAGCCCACAAATTATAGATGGATCGTCCGTAAATCCATCAAGAGTTTTGAAGGATGAAGGAAATCCATCAGATTTTTTCTTAGTATTTATGAACCCCCAAAATCTCTTTGGATCAGACAATATTCTCAGCTTAATATTGTCTAAATATTCATTATATAATACAGCTGAGAGATTCTGAAATTCCAGAAACAAACGTTTGTAGGTTTCTAGGTCACTTGAGCCCAAACTACAGACATATCTCTTCCAAGCTCTATTCCTGTTATTGCGAAGTGTTTTTAATTCCTTTGTGTACCAAGGGTACGCCGAGTTTTTCGCAAATTTGAGGCTATATGGTACGGACTGAAAAAATACAGCAAAGAGTTCCAAATAAAAAAAAGTAATGGATTCATTAAGATTATGTCCATTTATATATTCTAAAATTACGTTAACTTTACTATTAAGTAATTGATTCAACTTCAAAAAGTCAGCTTTTTTAAAATTGAATTCATAAACCTTGTCAATTGAACTCGAATTCACTATATTCTCTCTATCCGATTTATACCAAATACTCAATGGTGGATGATATACATCAATAGTAATAAGAGCATGGAAGGCCCTCTTAACAATGACATTGTTACTGTCCGTAGTTAAGACCAGGTCAAGAAGTCTTTCCAGACTATTATAAATACAACTCACTTGTTGTAAGTCAGAACATATACTATCAACGAATTTATGCTCTCCGAGAGTCTTCGCATTAGATGCACAAAAAAATGTATCATCGTCAGAAGAATGCCATTTTAAGTTAGGCAGATTAAAATCGCCCAACAATAAAATGTCGTCATTAACGTCAAGAATATTAAGAATAAAGTCTAGACAATCTGCCAGACTTGTATAGACCTCTACACTACTGTTTGGTGGAACATATGCATTAATTATGTATACATTTGAGCTACAATGTACAACCTTTACGCATATTAGCTCAATATTAGAGGCGCAGGGAATATCAACAAAGGAACTGACAAAACAGTTCCTTACAGCTATAAGAACACCACCACCAACAGAAGGAATATTGCTGGAGTGTCTGTCCTTTCTAAATACTTGGAAACTATTGTCAAACAACTCCAAGTCAGTAATGTCTTCATTCAACCACGTTTCAGTAAACGCGATAATATCTTTAGAACAATTCTGAGTCGACAGAAATATGTCCCGCATTTAAGAACGCAATCCCCTTACATTTTGATAGTAAAGGGATAACCTTGTTAGTTTTTTTGGGTCTGAAGAGCGATGTTATTCGACCTCCTAGACTTATTTTTAGGTTTGAACTCAGAAACGAGAATATTATCGGCCCACTTATTAGAATTAAGAACAGCTGCAAAATCTTCAGCTGCAACTGTGAGAATAAAGGAGGCGTGGGTGGGCTTATTGCCAAGTTTTTTAACATGAACGGAAAGCATTTTGGGGTAGTAAATTACACTGTTCGACAAACGTCAAAATATTGTTAGTTGATGTGTCGGGTTGTAATCTAGAGATAAAAATGTTCTTAGTCCTCGAAACTGCCTTTAGAGTAATTAACTCAGGTAGAGGTTGAACAGCAAGTAATTGAAGCTTCAGGTAAAGGAATATTCATCTGAGATACAATAATTATATTATCAATATCATTCGTATGAATATTGGAGGCCTTTTTTTTTCTTCTTATTCTTAGAGTTATTACTCTGTCTTTGTGCTAAGCCCCCATCAGGAACATCGCTTGAGGATTGTTTTACTGAGACAAGAGTTTCAGAATCCGTCAAAGGAATGTCACTAATTGACAAAGAAATTTTTTCCGTAATATTGCTGCAGTAGTCGGCACTTAATTCGCTTAATGAATTCAAAATGAATTTAAAATTATTATTAAGCAAAAAAAATAAAAACAAACACTGTGTCTACGCTGTACAATTACGGACACCGCACAAAGAAGAACACGAAAATCTATCAAAACAAGCACAATTTAAGCAGCAACTAAGTGCGCTTAAAAAATTATTTTATAATTTATTACTACCACGTTAAAAAACACGATAAATAAATTAATTTAAACAAACGATTAGCACAATACTAAACACAATTACTTACGACGATTACTTGGTAGTAAAGTTTATTTTTTTTTTTGATATTTAATAAAACACAAATCTAAAAGATATAAACACTTTATTAACACAACACAGCACAACAACCGACAACGACCAAGGGACGAGATCAACGAGATCGAGATATGTCGAGAAGTGAGTCTTGAATGCGTTGGACATATTGTATCTCCACTGTGGTTGGAAGAGCCAGTTCAAGAACTAATTGAGAAATACTTTGGTTGCCTAGTTCTTATTGGACGTTGTCAAACCGATTATTTAAGTTGGTCAATAATTTTTTACCTTTAGAATTTCTTCTTCAATATCTTGTTGATTCTTTTTAATTATATTTATCGTGCTGTCCAAAAACGAGGTCTGATTTTGAAATAGACCTTCAAGAATTTGTTTCTATCGTGTTGGCGGCTTCTTCTGCGTACTGTGAATCAAGCACTCCGAATAGTGAATGAGCCACATTGCCGACGACGTTGAACGCACCTCTTCGATATCGAGATGTATCGTGAATTTTGAGAAGCTGATTTTTCTGAATGATTTCATCCATTAAGCGTTTCGATGTTTGTATAGCCGCACAATATTTTTTCAAGACGCTTGGGTAGTTTTTCATTATGTCCAATTTTTTCCAGTATGCTTGCATGTTAATATATGTGACCAGGTTCCATTCGCTGGTAAGGATTCCAGCAGAGCCGAGTTTTTCGAAGTAAATGCCATGATCGGATGCAAATGGTTGAACCTCTATTGGGGATGGAAAAGCAGACGGCAAAAATAATCAAGTCAATAAGACGGTCACGAGTGCTGAACTTGTGCTGACTCGTGTTCGTTTTGGTTGTTGGGGACCGTCGTTTGGATTTGAGTGCTTGATCTTCTTTTGCGTGTTTGTTATTTCAGTATGCCTGACCTCAGAGTTCATTTGTCGAGAATCACTACGATGTTCTTCTTGGTCAGGTGTCTGAATTGGCAACGGCGCAAGCCTGTGTATCGGACGTTTCAGTATGCCAGTTGCTGTCCTTATGTCAGCTACTCTAACAGCATTGTCATGCCCGGTGTATGTCTTGACGATTCTGCCCAATGCCCACTGTAGCGGTGGCATTGTCTTCTTGAATTATCACCATCATACCTGGTTTAACGTTTTCTGATTGTTCCTTCCACTTGTTCCTGTGTTGTAGTTCATGCAGGTACTCTCGTGACCACCGCCTCCAGAATTCGTGTTTTAGGTGAGACACTAACTTCCACCTTGTTAGTAGAGAGACGAGACATTGTTCTGTGTGGCATATGAATCGACTGATGATGTCAGCGGTTCGCCAATCAGGAAGTGTCCTGGCGTTACGGCGGTTATATCTTCTGGGTTGGTAGACACAGGCGTTAATGGTCTAGAGTTAAGTATTGCTTCTATTTCAACCATTACTGTTTCCAGTTCTTCGTATGTTAACGAAGCGTTGGCCACGCCTTTGACGAATAGTGTTTTGGCAGATTTCACTGCTGCTTCCCATAGTCCTCCAAAATGAGGAGCTCTTAGTGGCATGAAATTAAATTTTATTCCCTTATTGCTGCAATTTCTCGGTATGGCTTCTTGGGCTTTTTGTGTATGAATCACTTCTTTTAACGCTGATAGTTGGTTATTGGCACCTACAACATTTGTGGCTAAAATAAACAGAAGTGGACCTAAGTGATTGCCTTGAGGAACACTTGATTCCGCAACAAATTCAGGAGACAGAACCCCTCGGAATCGTATTTGATAAGATCGTTCTGTCAAAAACGATTTAATCCAGCTGACAAAATATTGTGGAAATCCCAATAACTTGAGTTTAAATAAAATTAAATTATGTGGTAATTTATCAAACGCTTTACTTAAGTCAGTGTAAAAGCAGTCGACCTGGTTACCTGATTCAATTGTATTAAGACAGAAAGATGTAAAATCGAGAAGGTTGGACACAGTAGATCTGCCATTAACAAAACCATGCTGACGAGTTGTTATGACTTCTCCACAATGAACCTTTACACGATCGTTTGGGAATCGACGAAAGTTTAGCGATGGGCCTATAATTGATAACCTCATTCCTGCAACCTTTTTTATATATAGGACCTATAAATGATTTTTTCCAAAAAACTGGAAAATAACTTTCTGTAATTGATTTGTTAAATAATAAAGAAAGTGGTTGACATAAAACGGAACCGCATTGAGTTAGCAATGCGGCAGGAATTCCATCGGGTCCAGCGCTAAAATCTTCATCGAGTGTCCCAATATACTTTAAAATATCCTCAGAGGTGAAGGATATATACTCCAAAGAGACCCTGGGTGAAGAGTTCATAAAGTCAAAATACCCTTCATCAGGATTAAAAGAATCTGAACAAAAAGATTCCTTGAAAAGATTGGCAAAAAGCCCACAAATTATAGATGGATCGTCCGTAAATCCATCAAGAGTTTTGAAGGATGAAGGAAATCCATCAGATTTTTTCTTAGTATTTATGAACCCCCAAAATCTCTTTGGATCAGACAATATTCTCAGCTAAATATTGTCTAAATATTCATTATATAATACAGCTGAGAGATTCTGAAATTCCAGAAACAAACGTTTGTAGGTTTCTAGGTCACTTGAGCCCAAACTACAGACATATCTCTTCCAAGCTCTATTCCTGTTATTGCGAAGTGTTTTTAATTCCTTTGTGTACCAAGGGTACGCCGAGTTTTTCGCAAATTTGAGGCTATATGGTACGGACTGAAAAAATACAGCAAAGAGTTCCAAATAAAAAAAAGTAATGGATTCATTAAGATTATGTCCATTTATATATTCTAAAATTACGTTAACTTTACTATTAAGTAATTGATTCAACTTCAAAAAGTCAGCTTTTTTAAAATTGAATTCATAAACCTTGTCAATTGAACTCGAATTCACTATATTCTCTCTATCCGATTTATACCAAATACTCAATGGTGGATGATATACATCAATAGTAATAAGAGCATGGAAGGCCCTCTTAACAATGACATTGTTACTGTCCGTAGTTAAGACCAGGTCAAGAAGTCTTTCCAGACTATTATAAATACAACTCACTTGTTGTAAGTCAGAACATATACTATCAACGAATTTATGCTCTCCGAGAGTCTTCGCATTAGATGCACAAAAAAATGTATCATCGTCAGAAGAATGCCATTTTAAGTTAGGCAGATTAAAATCGCCCAACAATAAAATGTCGTCATTAACGTCAAGAATATTAAGAATAAAGTCTAGACAATCTGCCAGACTTGTATAGACCTCTACACTACTGTTTGGTGGAACATATGCATTAATTATGTATACATTTGAGCTACAATGTACAACCTTTACGCATATTAGCTCAATATTAGAGGCGCAGGGAATATCAACAAAGGAACTGACAAAACAGTTCCTTACAGCTATAAGAACACCACCACCAACAGAAGGAATATTGCTGGAGTGTCTGTCCTTTCTAAATACTTGGAAACTATTGTCAAACAACTCCAAGTCAGTAATGTCTTCATTCAACCACGTTTCAGTAAACGCGATAATATCTTTAGAACAATTCTGAGTCGACAGAAATATGTCCCGCATTTAAGAACGCAATCCCCTTACATTTTGATAGTAAAGGGATAACCTTGTTAGTTTTTTTGGGTCTGAAGAGCGATGTTATTCGACCTCCTAGACTTATTTTTAGGTTTGAACTCAGAAACGAGAATATTATCGGCCCACTTATTAGAATTAAGAACAGCTGCAAAATCTTCAGCTGCAACTGTGAGAATAAAGGAGGCGTGGGTGGGCTTATTGCCAAGTTTTTTAACATGAACGGAAAGCATTTTGGGGTAGTAAATTACACTGTTCGACAAACGTCAAAATATTGTTAGTTGATGTGTCGGGTTGTAATCTAGAGATAAAAATGTTCTTAGTCCTCGAAACTGCCTTTAGAGTAATTAACTCAGGTAGAGGTTGAACAGCAAGTAATTGAAGCTTCAGGTAAAGGAATATTCATCTGAGATACAATAATTATATTATCAATATCATTCGTATGAATATTGGAGGCCTTTTTTTTTCTTCTTATTCTTAGAGTTATTACTCTGTCTTTGTGCTAAGCCCCCATCAGGAACATCGCTTGAGGATTGTTTTACTGAGACAAGAGTTTCAGAATCCGTCAAAGGAATGTCACTAATTGACAAAGAAATTTTTTCCGTAATATTGCTGCAGTAGTCGGCACTTAATTCGCTTAATGAATTCAAAATGAATTTAAAATTATTATTAAGCAAAAAAAATAAAAACAAACACTGTGTCTACGCTGTACAATTACGGACACCGCACAAAGAAGAACACGAAAATCTATCAAAACAAGCACAATTTAAGCAGCAACTAAGTGCGCTTAAAAAATTATTTTATAATTTATTACTACCACGTTAAAAAACACGATAAATAAATTAATTTAAACAAACGATTAGCACAATACTAAACACAATTACTTACGACGATTACTTGGTAGTAAAGTTTATTTTTTTTTTTGATATTTAATAAAACACAAATCTAAAAGATATAAACACTTTATTAACACAACACAGCACAACAACCGACAACGACCAAGGGACGAGATCAACGAGATCGAGATATGTCGAGAAGTGAGTCTTGAATGCGTTGGACATATTGTATCTCCACTGTGGTTGGAAGAGCCAGTTCAAGAACTAATTGAGAAATACTTTGGTTGCCTAGTTCTTATTGGACGTTGTCAAACCGATTATTTAAGTTGGTCAATAATTTTTTACCTTTAGAATTTCTTCTTCAATATCTTGTTGATTCTTTTTAATTATATTTATCGTGCTGTCCAAAAACGAGGTCTGATTTTGAAATAGACCTTCAAGAATTTGTTTCTATCGTGTTGGCGGCTTCTTCTGCGTACTGTGAATCAAGCACTCCGAATAGTGAATGAGCCACATTGCCGACGACGTTGAACGCACCTCTTCGATATCGAGATGTATCGTGAATTTTGAGAAGCTGATTTTTCTGAATGATTTCATCCATTAAGCGTTTCGATGTTTGTATAGCCGCACAATATTTTTTCAAGACGCTTGGGTAGTTTTTCATTATGTCCAATTTTTTCCAGTATGCTTGCATGTTAATATATGTGACCAGGTTCCATTCGCTGGTAAGGATTCCAGCAGAGCCGAGTTTTTCGAAGTAAATGCCATGATCGGATGCAAATGGTTGAACCTCTATTGGGGATGGAAAAGCAGACGGCAAAAATAATCAAGTCAATAAGACGGTCACGAGTGCTGAACTTGTGCTGACTCGTGTTCGTTTTGGTTGTTGGGGACCGTCGTTTGGATTTGAGTGCTTGATCTTCTTTTGCGTGTTTGTTATTTCAGTATGCCTGACCTCAGAGTTCATTTGTCGAGAATCACTACGATGTTCTTCTTGGTCAGGTGTCTGAATTGGCAACGGCGCAAGCCTGTGTATCGGACGTTTCAGTATGCCAGTTGCTGTCCTTATGTCAGCTACTCTAACAGCATTGTCATGCCCGGTGTATGTCTTGACGATTCTGCCCAATGCCCACTGTAGCGGTGGCATTGTCTTCTTGAATTATCACCATCATACCTGGTTTAACGTTTTCTGATTGTTCCTTCCACTTGTTCCTGTGTTGTAGTTCATGCAGGTACTCTCGTGACCACCGCCTCCAGAATTCGTGTTTTAGGTGAGACACTAACTTCCACCTTGTTAGTAGAGAGACGAGACATTGTTCTGTGTGGCATATGAATCGACTGATGATGTCAGCGGTTCGCCAATCAGGAAGTGTCCTGGCGTTACGGCGGTTATATCTTCTGGGTTGGTAGACACAGGCGTTAATGGTCTAGAGTTAAGTATTGCTTCTATTTCAACCATTACTGTTTCCAGTTCTTCGTATGTTAACGAAGCGTTGGCCACGCCTTTGACGAATAGTGTTTTGGCAGATTTCACTGCTGCTTCCCATAGTCCTCCAAAATGAGGAGCTCTTAGTGGCATGAAATTAAATTTTATTCCCTTATTGCTGCAATTTCTCGGTATGGCTTCTTGGGCTTTTTGTGTATGAATCACTTCTTTTAACGCTGATAGTTGGTTATTGGCACCTACAACATTTGTGGCTAAAATAAACAGAAGTGGACCTAAGTGATTGCCTTGAGGAACACTTGATTCCGCAACAAATTCAGGAGACAGAACCCCTCGGAATCGTATTTGATAAGATCGTTCTGTCAAAAACGATTTAATCCAGCTGACAAAATATTGTGGAAATCCCAATAACTTGAGTTTAAATAAAATTAAATTATGTGGTAATTTATCAAACGCTTTACTTAAGTCAGTGTAAAAGCAGTCGACCTGGTTACCTGATTCAATTGTATTAAGACAGAAAGATGTAAAATCGAGAAGGTTGGACACAGTAGATCTGCCATTAACAAAACCATGCTGACGAGTTGTTATGACTTCTCCACAATGAACCTTTACACGATCGTTTGGGAATCGACGAAAGTTTAGCGATGGGCCTATAATTGATAACCTCATTCCTGCAACCTTTTTTATATATAGGACCTATAAATGATTTTTTCCAAAAAACTGGAAAATAACTTTCTGTAATTGATTTGTTAAATAATAAAGAAAGTGGTTGACATAAAACGGAACCGCATTGAGTTAGCAATGCGGCAGGAATTCCATCGGGTCCAGCGCTAAAATCTTCATCGAGTGTCCCAATATACTTTAAAATATCCTCAGAGGTGAAGGATATATACTCCAAAGAGACCCTGGGTGAAGAGTTCATAAAGTCAAAATACCCTTCATCAGGATTAAAAGAATCTGAACAAAAAGATTCCTTGAAAAGATTGGCAAAAAGCCCACAAATTATAGATGGATCGTCCGTAAATCCATCAAGAGTTTTGAAGGATGAAGGAAATCCATCAGATTTTTTCTTAGTATTTATGAACCCCCAAAATCTCTTTGGATCAGACAATATTCTCAGCTAAATATTGTCTAAATATTCATTATATAATACAGCTGAGAGATTCTGAAATTCCAGAAACAAACGTTTGTAGGTTTCTAGGTCACTTGAGCCCAAACTACAGACATATCTCTTCCAAGCTCTATTCCTGTTATTGCGAAGTGTTTTTAATTCCTTTGTGTACCAAGGGTTCGCCGAGTTTTTCGCAAATTTGAGGCTATATGGTACGGACTGAAAAAATACAGCAAAGAGTTCCAAATAAAAAAAAGTAATGGATTCATTAAGATTATGTCCATTTATATATTCTAAAATTACGTTAACTTTACTATTAAGTAATTGATTCAACTTCAAAAAGTCAGCTTTTTTAAAATTGAATTCATAAACCTTGTCAATTGAACTCGAATTCACTATATTCTCTCTATCCGATTTATACCAAATACTCAATGGTGGATGATATACATCAATAGTAGTAAGAGCATGGAAGGCCCTCTTAACAATGACATTGTTACTGTCCGTAGTTAAGACCAGGTCAAGAAGTCTTTCCAGACTATTATAAATACAACTCACTTGTTGTAAGTCAGAACATATACTATCAACGAATTTATGCTCTCCGAGAGTCTTCGCATTAGATGCACAAAAAAATGTATCATCGTCAGAAGAATGCCATTTTAAGTTAGGCAGATTAAAATCGCCCAACAATAAAATGTCGTCATTAACGTCAAGAATATTAAGAATAAAGTCTAGACAATCTGCCAGACTTGTATAGACCTCTGCACTACTGTTTGGTGGAACACAGTTCCTTACAGCTATAAGAACACCACCACCAACAGAAGGAATATTGCTGGAGTGTCTGTCCTTTCTAAATACTTGGAAACTATTGTCAAACAACTCCAAGTCAGTAATGTCTTCATTCAACCACGTTTCAGTAAACGCGATAATATCTTTAGAACAATTCTGAGTCGACAGAAATATGTCCCGCATTTTAGAACGCAATCCCCTTACATTTTGATAGTAAAGGGATAACCTTGTTAGTTTTTTTGGGTCTGAAGAGCGATGTTATTCGACCTCCTAGACTTATTTTTAGGTTTGAACTCAGAAACGAGAATATTATCGGCCCACTTATTAGAATTAAGAACAGCTGCAAAATCTTCAGCTGCAACTGTGAGAATAAAGGAGGCGTGGGTGGGCTTATTGCCAAGTTTTTTAACATGAACGGAAAGCATTTTGGGGTAGTAAATTACACTGTTCGACAAACGTCAAAATATTGTTAGTTGATGTGTCGGGTTGTAATCTAGAGATAAAAATGTTCTTAGTCCTCGAAACTGCCTTTAGAGTAATTAACTCAGGTAGAGGTTGAACAGCAAGTAATTGAAGCTTCAGGTAAAGGAATATTCATCTGAGATACAATAATTATATTATCAATATCATTCGTATGAATATTGGAGGCCTTTTTTTTTCTTCTTATTCTTAGAGTTATTACTCTGTCTTTGTGCTAAGCCCCCATCAGGAACATCGCTTGAGGATTGTTTTACTGAGACAAGAGTTTCAGAATCCGTCAAAGGAATGTCACTAATTGGCAAAGAAATTTTTTCCGTAATATTGCTGCAGTAGTCGGCACTTAATTCGCTTAATGAATTCAAAATGAATTTAAAATTATTATTAAGCAAAAAAAATAAAAACAAACACTGTGTCTACGCTGTACAATTACGGACACCGCACAAAGAAGAACACGAAAATCTATCAAAACAAGCACAATTTAAGCAGCAACTAAGTGCGCTTAAAAAATTATTTTATAATTTATTACTACCACGTTAAAAAACACGATAAATAAATTAATTTAAACAAACGATTAGCACAATACTAAACACAATTACTTACGACGATTACTTGGTAGTAAAGTTTATTTTTTTTTTTGATATTTAATAAAACACAAATCTAAAAGATATAAACACTTTATTAACACAACACAGCACAACAACCGACAACGACCAAGGGACGAGATCAACGAGATCGAGATATGTCGAGAAGTGAGTCTTGAATGCGTTGGACATATTGTATCTCCACTGTGGTTGGAAGAGCCAGTTCAAGAACTAATTGAGAAATACTTTGGTTGCCTAGTTCTTATTGGACGTTGTCAAACCGATTATTTAAGTTGGTCAATAATTTTTTACCCTTTAGAATTTCTTCTTCAATATCTTGTTGATTCTTTTTAATTATATTTATCGTGCTGTCCAAAAACGAGGTCTGATTTTGAAATAGACCTTCAAGAATTTGTTTCTATCGTGTTGGCGGCTTCTTCTGCGTACTGTGAATCAAGCACTCCGAATAGTGAATGAGCCACATTGCCGACGACGTTGAACGCACCTCTTCGATATCGAGATGTATAGTGAATTTTGAGAAGCTGATTTTTCTGAATGATTTCATCCATTAAGCGTTTCGATGTTTGTATAGCCGCACAATATTTTTTCAAGACGCTTGGGTAGTTTTTCATTATGTCCAATTTTTTCCAGTATGCTTGCATGTTAATATATGTGACCAGGTTCCATTCGCTGGTAAGGATTCCAGCAGAGCCGAGTTTTTCGAAGTAAATGCCATGATCGGATGCAAATGGTTGAACCTCTATTGGGGATGGAAAAGCAGACGGCAAAAATAATCAAGTCAATAAGACGGTCACGAGTGCTGAACTTGTGCTGACTCGTGTTCGTTTTGGTTGTTGGGGACCGTCGTTTGGATTTGAGTGCTTGATCTTCTTTTGCGTGTTTGTTATTTCAGTATGCCTGACCTCAGAGTTCATTTGTCGAGAATCACTACGATGTTCTTCTTGGTCAGGTGTCTGAATTGGCAACGGCGCAAGCCTGTGTATCGGACGTTTCAGTATGCCAGTTGCTGTCCTTATGTCAGCTACTCTAACAGCATTGTCGTGTGTATGTCTTGACGATTCTGCCCAATGCCCACTGTAGCGGTGGCATTGTCTTCTTGAATTATCACCATCATACCTGGTTTAACGTTTTCTGATTGTTCCTTCCACTTGTTCCTGTGTTGTAGTTCATGCAGGTACTCTCGTGACCACCGCCTCCAGAATTCGTGTTTTAGGTGAGACACTAACTTCCACCTTGTTAGTAGAGAGACGAGACATTGTTCTGTGTGGCATATGAATCGACTGATGATGTCAGCGGTTCGCCAATCAGGAAGTGTCCTGGCGTTACGGCGGTTATATCTTCTGGGTTGGTAGACACAGGCGTTAATGGTCTAGAGTTAAGTATTGCTTCTATTTCAACCATTACTGTTTCCAGTTCTTCGTATGTTAACGAAGCGTTGGCCACGCCTTTGACGAATAGTGTTTTGGCAGATTTCACTGCTGCTTCCCATAGTCCTCCAAAATGAGGAGCTCTTAGTGGCATGAAATTAAATTTTATTCCCTTATTGCTGCAATTTCTCGGTATGGCTTCTTGGGCTTTTTGTGTATGAATCACTTCTTTTAACGCTGATAGTTGGTTATTGGCACCTACAATATTTGTGGCTAAAATAAACAGAAGTGGACCTAAGTGATTGCCTTGAGGAACACTTGATTCCGCAACAAATTCAGGAGACAGAACCCCTCGGAATCGTATTTGATAAGATCGTTCTGTCAAAAACGATTTAATCCAGCTGACAAAATATTGTGGAAATCCCAATAACTTGAGTTTAAATAAAATTAAATTATGTGGTAATTTATCAAACGCTTTACTTAAGTCAGTGTAAAAGCAGTCGACCTGGTTACCTGATTCAATTGTATTAAGACAGAAAAATGTAAAATCGAGAAGGTTGGACACAGTAGATCTGCCATTAACAAAACCATGCTGACGAGTTGTTATGACTTCTCCACAATGAACCTTTACACGATCGTTTGGGAATCGACGAAAGTTTAGCGATGGGCCTATAATTGATAACCTCATTCCTGCAACCTTTTTTATATATAGGACCTATAAATGATTTTTTCCAAAAAACTGGAAAATAACTTTCTGTAATTGATTTGTTAAATAATAAAGAAAGTGGTTGACATAAAACGGAACCGCATTGAGTTAGCAATGCGGCAGGAATTCCATCGGGTCCAGCGCTAAAATCTTCATCGAGTGTCCCAATATACTTTAAAATATCCTCAGAGGTGAAGGATATATACTCCAAAGAGACCCTGGGTGAAGAGTTCATAAAGTCAAAATACCCTTCATCAGGATTAAAAGAATCTGAACAAAAAGATTCCTTGAAAAGATTGGCAAAAAGCCCACAAATTATAGATGGATCGTCCGTAAATCCATCAAGAGTTTTGAAGGATGAAGGAAATCCATCAGATTTTTTCTTAGTATTTATGAACCCCCAAAATCTCTTTGGATCAGACAATATTCTCAGCTAAATATTGTCTAAATATTCATTATATAATACAGCTGAGAGATTCTGAAATTCCAGAAACAAACGTTTGTAGGTTTCTAGGTCACTTGAGCCCAAACTACAGACATATCTCTTCCAAGCTCTATTCCTGTTATTGCGAAGTGTTTTTAATTCCTTTGTGTACCAAGGGTTCGCCGAGTTTTTCGCAAATTTGAGGCTATATGGTACGGACTGAAAAAATACAGCAAAGAGTTCCAAATAAAAAAAAGTAATGGATTCATTAAGATTATGTCCATTTATATATTCTAAAATTACGTTAACTTTACTATTAAGTAATTGATTCAACTTCAAAAAGTCAGCTTTTTTAAAATTGAATTCATAAACCTTGTCAATTGAACTCGAATTCACTATATTCTCTCTATCCGATTTATACCAAATACTCAATGGTGGATGATATACATCAATAGTAGTAAGAGCATGGAAGGCCCTCTTAACAATGACATTGTTACTGTCCGTAGTTAAGACCAGGTCAAGAAGTCTTTCCAGACTATTATAAATACAACTCACTTGTTGTAAGTCAGAACATATACTATCAACGAATTTATGCTCTCCGAGAGTCTTCACATTAGATGCACAAAAAAATGTATCATCGTCAGAAGAATGCCATTTTAAGTTAGGCAGATTAAAATCGCCCAACAATAAAATGTCGTCATTAACGTCAAGAATATTAAGAATAAAGTCTAGACAATCTGCCAGACTTGTATAGACCTCTGCACTACTGTTTGGTGGAACACAGTTCCTTACAGCTATAAGAACACCACCACCAACAGAAGGAATATTGCTGGAGTGTCTGTCCTTTCTAAATACTTGGAAACTATTGTCAAACAACTCCAAGTCAGTAATGTCTTCATTCAACCACGTTTCAGTAAACGCGATAATATCTTAAGAACAATTCTGAGTCGACAGAAATATGTCCCGCATTTTAGAACGCAATCCCCTTACATTTTGATAGTAAAGGGATAACCTTGTTAGTTTTTTTGGGTCTGAAGAGCGATGTTATTCGACCTCCTAGACTTATTTTTAGGTTTGAACTCAGAAACGAGAATATTATCGGCCCACTTATTAGAATTAAGAACAGCTGCAAAATCTTCAGCTGCAACTGTGAGAATAAAGGAGGCGTGGGTGGGCTTATTGCCAAGTTTTTTAACATGAACGGAAAGCATTTTGGGGTAGTAAATTACACTGTTCGACAAACGTCAAAATATTGTTAGTTGATGTGTCGGGTTGTAATCTAGAGATAAAAATGTTCTTAGTCCTCGAAACTGCCTTTAGAGTAATTAACTCAGGTAGAGGTTGAACAGCAAGTAATTGAAGCTTCAGGTAAAGGAATATTCATCTGAGATACAATAATTATATTATCAATATCATTCGTATGAATATTGGAGGCCTTTTTTTTTTCTTCTTATTCTTAGAGTTATTACTCTGTCTTTGTGCTAAGCCCCCATCAGGAACATCGCTTGAGGATTGTTTTACTGAGACAAGAGTTTCAGAATCCGTCAAAGGAATGTCACTAATTGGCAAAGAAATTTTTTCCGTAATATTGCTGCAGTAGTCGGCACTTAATTCGCTTAATGAATTCAAAATGAATTTAAAATTATTATTAAGCAAAAAAAATAAAAACAAACACTGTGTCTACGCTGTACAATTACGGACACCGCACAAAGAAGAACACGAAAATCTATCAAAACAAGCACAATTTAAGCAGCAACTAAGTGCGCTTAAAAAATTATTTTATAATTTATTACTACCACGTTAAAAAACACGATAAATAAATTAATTTAAACAAACGATTAGCACAATACTAAACACAATTACTTACGACGATTACTTGGTAGTAAAGTTTATTTTTTTTTTTGATATTTAATAAAACACAAATCTAAAAGATATAAACACTTTATTAACACAACACAGCACAACAACCGACAACGACCAAGGGACGAGATCAACGAGATCGAGATATGTCGAGAAGTGAGTCTTGAATGCGTTGGACATATAGTATCTCCACTGTGGTTGGAAGAGCCAGTTCAAGAACTAATTGAGAAATACTTTGGTTGCCTAGTTCTTATTGGACGTTGTCAAACCGATTATTTAAGTTGGTCAATAATTTTTTACCCTTTAGAATTTCTTCTTCAATATCTTGTTGATTCTTTTTAATTATATTTATCGTGCTGTCCAAAAACGAGGTCTGATTTTGAAATAGACCTTCAAGAATTTGTTTCTATCGTGTTGGCGGCTTCTTCTGCGTACTGTGAATCAAGCACTCCGAATAGTGAATGAGCCACATTGCCGACGACGTTGAACGCACCTCTTCGATATCGAAATGTATAGTGAATTTTGAGAAGCTGATTTTTCTGAATGATTTCATCCATTAAGCGTTTCGATGTTTGTATAGCCGCACAATAGTTTTTCAAGACGCTTGGGTAGTTTTTCATTATGTCCAATTTTTTCCAGTATGCTTGCATGTTAATATATGTGACCAGGTTCCATTCGCTGGTAAGAATTCCAGCAGAGCCGAGTTTTTCGAAGTAAATGCCATGATCGGATGCAAATGGATGAACCTCTATTGGGGATGGAAAAGCAGACGGCAAAAATAATCAAGTCAATAAGACGGTCACGAGTGCTGAACTTGTGCTGACTCGTGTTCGTTTTGGTTGTTGGGGACCGTCGTTTGGATTTGAGTGCTTGATCTTCTTTTGCGTGTTTGTTATTTCAGTATGCCTGACCTCAGAGTTCATTTGTCGAGAATCACTACGATGTTCTTCTTGGTCAGGTGTCTGAATTGGCAACGGCGCAAGCCTGTGTATCGGACGTTTCAGTATGCCAGTTGCTGTCCTTATGTCAGCTACTCTAACAGCATTGTCGTGTGTATGTCTTGACGATTCTGCCCAATGCCCACTGTAGCGGTGGCATTGTCTTCTTGAATTATCACCATCATACCTGGTTTAACGTTTTCTGATTGTTCCATCCACTTGTTCCTGTGTTGTAGTTCATGCAGGTACTCTCGTGACCACCGCCTCCAGAATTCGTGTTTTAGGTGAGACACTAACTTCCACCTTGTTAGTAGAGAGACGAGAAATTGTTCTGTGTGGCATATGAATCGACTGATGATGTCAGCGGTTCGCCAATCAGGAAGTGTCCTGGCGTTACGGCGGTTATATCTTCTGGGTTGGTAGACACAGGCGTTAATGGTCTAGAGTTAAGTATTGCTTCTATTTCAACCATTACTGTTTCCAGTTCTTCGTATGTTAACGAAGCGTTGGCCACGCCTTTGACGAATAGTGTTTTGGCAGATTTCACTGCTGCTTCCCATAGTCCTATAAATGAGGAGCTCTTAGTGGCATGAAATTAAATTTTATTCCCTTATTGCTGCAATTTCTCGGTATGGCTTCTTGGGCTTTTTGTGTATGAATCACTTCTTTTAACGCTGATAGTTGGTTATTGGCACCTACAACATTTGTGGCTAAAATAAACAGAAGTGGACCTAAGTGATTGCCTTGAGGAACACTTGATTCCGCAACAAATTCAGGAGACAGAACCCCTCGGAATCGTATTTGATAAGATCGTTCTGTCAAAAACGATTTAATCCAGCTGACAAAATATTGTGGAAATCCCAATAACTTGAGTTTAAATAAAATTAAATTATGTGGTAATTTATCAAACGCTTTACTTAAGTCAGTGTAAAAGCAGTCGACCTGGTTACCTGATTCAATTGTATTAAGACAGAAAAATGTAAAATCGAGAAGGTTGGACACAGTAGATCTGCCATTAACAAAACCATGCTGACGAGTTGTTATGACTTCTCCACAATGAACCTTTACACGATCGTTTGGGAATCGACGAAAGTTTAGCGATGGGCCTATAATTGATAACCTCATTCCTGCAACCTTTTTTATATATAGGACTTATAAATGATTTTTTCCAAAAAACTGGAAAATAACTTTCTGTAATTGATTTGTTAAATAATAAAGAAAGTGGTTGACATAAAACGGAACCGCATTGAGTTAGCAATGCGGCAGGAATTCCATCGGGTCCAGCGCCAAAATCTTCATCGAGTGTCCCAATATACTTTAAAATATCCTCAGAGGTGAAGGATATATACTCCAAAGAGACCCTGGGTGAAGAGTTCATATAGTCAAAATACCCTTCATCAGGATTAAAAGAATCTGAACAAAAAGATTCGTTGAAAAGATTGGCAAAAAGCCCACAAATTATAGATGTATCGTCCGTTAATCCATCAAGAGTTTTGAAGGATGAAGGAAATCCATCAGATTTTTTCTTAGTATTTATGAACCCCCAAAATCTCTTTGGATCAGACAATATTCTCAGCTTAATATTGTCTAAATATTCATTATATAATACAGCTGAGAGATTCTGAAATTCCAGAAACAAACGTTTGTAGGTTTCTAGGTCACTTGAGCCCAAACTACAGACATATCTCTTCCAAGCTCTATTCCTGTTATTGCGAAGTGTTTTTAATTCCTTTGTGTACCAAGGGTTCGCCGAGTTTTTCGCAAATTTGAGGCTATATGGTACGGACTGAAAAAATACAGCAAAGAGTTCCAAATAAAAAAAAGTAATGGATTCATTAAGATTATGTCCATTTATATATTCTAAAATTACGTTAACTTTACTATTAAGTAATTGATTCAACTTCAAAAAGTCAGCTTTTTTAAAATTGAATTCATAAACCTTGTCAATTGAACTCGAATTCACTATATTCTCTCTATCCGATTTATACCAAATACTCAATGGTGGATGATATACATCAATAGTAGTAAGAGCATGGAAGGCCCTCTTAACAATGACATTGTTACTGTCCGTAGTTAAGACCAGGTCAAGAAGTCTTTCCAGACTATTATAAATACAACTCACTTGTTGTAAGTCAGAACATATATATCAACGAATTTATGCTCTCCGAGAGTCTTCGCATTAGATGCACAAAAAAATGTATCATCGTCAGAAGAATGCCATTTTAAGTTAGGCAGATTAAAATCGCCCAACAATAAAATGTCGTCATTAACGTCAAGAATATTAAGAATAAAGTCTAGACAATCTGCCAGACTTGTATAGACCTCTGCACTACTGTTTGGTGGAACATATGCATTAATTATGTATACATTTGAGCTACAATGTACAACCTTTACGCATATTAGCTCAATATTAGAGGCGCAGGGAATATCAACAAAGGAACTGACAAAACAGTTCCTTACAGCTATAAGAACACCACCACCAACAGAAGGAATATTGCTGGAGTGTCTGTCCTTTCTAAATACTTGGAAACTATTGTCAAACAACTCCAAGTCAGTAATGTCTTCATTCAACCACGTTTCAGTAAACGCGATAATATCTTTAGAACAATTCTGAGTCGACAGAAATATGTCCCGCATTTTAGAACGCAATCCCCTTACATTTTGATAGTAAAGGGATAACCTTGTTAGTTTTTTTGGGTCTGAAGAGCGATGTTATTCGACCTCCTAGACTTATTTTTAGGTTTGAACTCAGAAACGAGAATATTATCGGCCCACTTATTAGAATTAAGAACAGCTGCAAAATCTTCAGCTGCAACTGTGAGAATAAAGGAGGCGTGGGTGGGCTTATTGCCAAGTTTTTTAACATGAACGGAAAGCATTTTGGGGTAGTAAATTACACTGTTCGACAAACGTCAAAATATTGTTAGTTGATGTGTCGGGTTGTAATCTAGAGATAAAAATGTTCTTAGTCCTCGAAACTGCCTTTAGAGTAATTAACTCAGGTAGAGGTTGAACAGCAAGTAATTGAAGCTTCAGGTAAAGGAATATTCATCTGAGATACAATAATTATATTATCAATATCATTCGTATGAATATTGGAGGCCTTTTTTTTTTCTTCTTATTCTTAGAGTTATTACTCTGTCTTTGTGCTAAGCCCCCATCAGGAACATCGCTTGAGGATTGTTTTACTGAGACAAGAGTTTCAGAATCCTTCAAAGGAATGTCACTAATTGACAAAGAAATTTTTTCCGTAATATTGCTGCAGTAATCGGCACTTAATTCGCTTAATGAATTCAAAATGAATTTAAAATTATTATTAAGCAAAAAAAATAAAAACAAACACTGTGTCTACGCTGTACAATTACGGACACCGCACAAAGAAGAACACGAAAATCTATCAAAACAAGCACAATTTAAGCAGCAACTAAGTGCGCTTAAAAGATTATTTTATAATTTATTACTACCACGTTAAAAAACACGATAAATAAATTAATTTAAACAAACGATTAGCACAATACTAAACACAATTACTTACGACGATTACTTGGTAGTAAAGTTTATTTTTTTTTGATATTTAATAAAACACAAATCTAAAAGATATAAACACTTTATTAACACAACACAGCACAACAACCGACAACGACCAAGGGACGAGATCAACGAGATCGAGATATGTCGAGAAGTGAGTCTTGAATGCGTTGGACATATTGTATCTCCACTGTGGTTGGAAGAGCCAGTTCAAGAACTAATTGAGAAATACTTTGGTTGCCTAGTTCTTATTGGACGTTGTCAAACCGATTATTTAAGTTGGTCAATAATTTTTTACCCTTTAGAATTTCTTCTTCAATATCTTGTTGATTCTTTTTAATTATATTTATCGTGCTGTCCAAAAACGAGGTCTGATTTTGAAATAGACCTTCAAGAATTTGTTTCTATCGTGTTGGCGGCTTCTTCTGCGTACTGTGAATCAAGCACTCCGAATAGTGAATGAGCCACATTGCCGACGACGTTGAACGCACCTCTTCGAGATCGAGATGTATCGTGAATTTTGAGAAGCTGATTTTTCTGAATGATTTCATCCATTAAGCGTTTCGATGTTTGTATAGCCGCACAATATTTTTTCAAGACGCTTGGGTAGTTTTTCATTATGTCCAATTTTTTCCAGTATGCTTGCATGTTAATATATGTGACCAGGTTCCATTCGCTGGTAAGGATTCCAGCAGAGCCGAGTTTTTCGAAGTAAATGCCATGATCGGATGCAAATGGATGAACCTCTATTGGGGATGGAAAAGCAGACGGCAAAAATAATCAAGTCAATAAGACGGTCACGAGTGCTGAACTTGTGCTGACTCGTGTTCGTTTTGGTTGTTGGGGACCGTCGTTTGGATTTGAGTGCTTGATCTTCTTTTGCGTGTTTGTTATTTCAGTATGCCTGACCTCAGAGTTCATTTGTCGAGAATCACTACGATGTTCTTCTTGGTCAGGTGTCTGAATTGGCAACGGCGCAAGCCTGTGTATCGGACGTTTCAGTATGCCAGTTGCTGTCCTTATGTCAGCTACTCTAACAGCATTGTCGTGTGTATGTCTTGACGATTCTGCCCAATGCCCACTGTAGCGGTGGCATTGTCTTCTTGAATTATCACCATCATACCTGGTTTAACGTTTTCTGATTGTTCCATCCACTTGTTCCTGTGTTGTAGTTCATGCAGGTACTCTCGTGACCACCGCCTCCAGAATTCGTGTTTTAGGTGAGACACTAACTTCCACCTTGTTAGTAGAGAGACGAGAAATTGTTCTGTGTGGCATATGAATCGACTGATGATGTCAGCGGTTCGCCAATCAGGAAGTGTCCTGGCGTTACGGCGGTTATATCTTCTGGGTTGGTAGACACAGGCGTTAATGGTCTAGAGTTAAGTATTGCTTCTATTTCAACCATTACTGTTTCCAGTTCTTCGTATGTTAACGAAGCGTTGGCCACGCCTTTGACGAATAGTGTTTTGGCAGATTTCACTGCTGCTTCCCATAGTCCTCCAAAATGAGGAGCTCTTAGTGGCATGAAATTAAATTTTATTCCCTTATTGCTGCAATTTCTCGGTATGGCTTCTTGGGCTTTTTGTGTATGAATCACTTCTTTTAACGCTGATAGTTGGTTATTGGCACCTACAACATTTGTGGCTAAAATAAACAGAAGTGGACCTAAGTGATTGCCTTGAGGAACACTTGATTCCGCAACAAATTCAGGAGACAGAACCCCTCGGAATCGTATTTGATAAGATCGTTCTGTCAAAAACGATTTAATCCAGCTGACAAAATATTGTGGAAATCCCAATAACTTGAGTTTAAATAAAATTAAATTATGTGGTAATTTATCAAACGCTTTACTTAAGTCAGTGTAAAAGCAGTCGACCTGGTTACCTGATTCAATTGTATTAAGACAGAAAAATGTAAAATCGAGAAGGTTGGACACAGTAGATCTGCCATTAACAAAACCATGCTGACGAGTTGTTATGACTTCTCCACAATGAACCTTTACACGATCGTTTGGGAATCGACGAAAGTTTAGCGATGGGCCTATAATTGATAACCTCATTCCTGCAACCTTTTTTATATATAGGACTTATAAATGATTTTTTCCAAAAAACTGGAAAATAACTTTCTGTAATTGATTTGTTAAATAATAAAGAAAGTGGTTGACATAAAACGGAACCGCATTGAGTTAGCAATGCGGCAGGAATTCCATCGGGTCCAGCGCCAAAATCTTCATCGAGTGTCCCAATATACTTTAAAATATCCTCAGAGGTGAAGGATATATACTCCAAAGAGACCCTGGGTGAAGAGTTCATATAGTCAAAATACCCTTCATCAGGATTAAAAGAATCTGAACAAAAAGATTCCTTGAAGAGATTGGCAAAAAGCCCACAAATTATAGATGGATCGTCCGTTAATCCATCAAGAGTTTTGAAGGATGAAGGAAATCCATCAGATTTTTTCTTAGTATTTATGAACCCCCAAAATCTCTTTGGATCAGACAATATTCTCAGCTTAATATTGTCTAAATATTCATACAGCTGAGAGATTCTGAAATTCCAGAAACAAACGTTTGTAGGTTTCTAGGTCACTTGAGCCCAAACTACAGACATATCTCTTCCAAGCTCTATTCCTGTTATTGCGAAGTGTTTTTAATTCCTTTGTGTACCAAGGGTTCGCCGAGTTTTTCGCAAATTTGAGGCTATATGGTACGGACTGAAAAAATACAGCAAAGAGTTCCAAATAAAAAAAAGTAATGGATTCATTAAGATTATGTCCATTTATATATTCTAAAATTACGTTAACTTTACTATTAAGTAATTGATTCAACTTCAAAAAGTCAGCTTTTTTAAAATTGAATTCATAAACCTTGTCAATTGAACTCGAATTCACTATATTCTCTCTATCCGATTTATACCAAATACTCAATGGTGGATGATATACATCAATAGTAGTAAGAGCATGGAAGGCCCTCTTAACAATGACATTGTTACTGTCCGTAGTTAAGACCAGGTCAAGAAGTCTTTCCAGACTATTATAAATACAACTCACTTGTTGTAAGTCAGAACATATACTATCAACGAATTTATGCTCTCCGAGAGTCTTCGCATTAGATGCACAAAAAAATGTATCATCGTCAGAAGAATGCCATTTTAAGTTAGGCAGATTAAAATCGCCCAACAATAAAATGTCGTCATTAACGTCAAGAATATTAAGAATAAAGTCTAGACAATCTGCCAGACTTGTATAGACCTCTGCACTACTGTTTGGTGGAACATATGCATTAATTATGTATACATTTGAGCTACAATGTACAACCTTTACGCATATTAGCTCAATATTAGAGGCGCAGGGAATATCAACAAAGGAACTGACAAAACAGTTCCTTACAGCTATAAGAACACCACCACCAACAGAAGGAATATTGCTGGAGTGTCTGTCCTTTCTAAATACTTGGAAACTATTGTCAAGCAACTCCAAGTCAGTAATGTCTTCATTCAACCACGTTTCAGTAAACGCGATAATATCTTTAGAACAATTCTGAGTCGACAGAAATATGTCCCGCATTTTAGAACGCAATCCCCTTACATTTTGATAGTAAAGGGATAACCTTGTTAGTTTTTTTGGGTCTGAAGAGCGATGTTATTCGACCTCCTAGACTTATTTTTAGGTTTGAACTCAGAAACGAGAATATTATCGGCCCACTTATTAGAATTAAGAACAGCTGCAAAATCTTCAGCTGCAACTGTGAGAATAAAGGAGGCGTGGGTGGGCTTATTGCCAAGTTTTTTAACATGAACGGAAAGCATTTTGGGGTAGTAAATTACACTGTTCGACAAACGTCAAAATATTGTTAGTTGATGTGTCGGGTTGTAATCTAGAGATAAAAATGTTCTTAGTCCTCGAAACTGCCTTTAGAGTAATTAACTCAGGTAGAGGTTGAACAGCAAGTAATTGAAGCTTCAGGTAAAGGAATATTCATCTGAGATACAATAATTATATTATCAATATCATTCGTATGAATATTGGAGGCCTTTTTTTTTCTTCTTATTCTTAGAGATTCTTAGAGACTCTGTCTTTGTGCTAAGCCCCCATCAGGAACATCGCTTGAGGATTGTTTTACTGAGACAAGAGTTTCAGAATCCGTCAAAGGAATGTCACTAATTGACAAAGAAATTTTTTCCGTAATATTGCTGCAGTAGTCGGCACTTAATTCGCTTAATGAATTCAAAATGAATTTAAAATTATTATTAAGCAAAAAAAATAAAAACAAACACTGTGTCTACGCTGTACAATTACGGACACCGCACAAAGAAGAACACGAAAATCTATCAAAACAAGCACAATTTAAGCAGCAACTAAGTGCGCTTAAAAAATTATTTTATAATTTATTACTACCACGTTAAAAAACACGATAAATAAATTAATTTAAACAAACGATTAGCACAATACTAAACACAATTACTTACGACGATTACTTGGTAGTAAAGTTTATTTTTTTTTGATATTTAATAAAACACAAATCTAAAAGATATAAACACTTTATTAACACAACACAGCACAACAACCGACAACGACCAAGGGACGAGATCAACGAGATCGAGATATGTCGAGAAGTGAGTCTTGAATGCGTTGGACATATAGTATCTCCACTGTGGTTGGAAGAGCCAGTTCAAGAACTAATTGAGAAATACTTTGGTTGCCTAGTTCTTATTGGACGTTGTCAAACCGATTATTTAAGTTGGTCAATAATTTTTTACCCTTTAGAATTTCTTCTTCAATATCTTGTTGATTCTTTTTAATTATATTTATCGTGCTGTCCAAAAACGAGGTCTGATTTTGAAATAGACCTTCAAGAATTTGTTTCTATCGTGTTGGCGGCTTCTTCTGCGTACTGTGAATCAAGAACTCCGAATAGTGAATGAGCCACATTGCCGACGACGTTGAACGCACCTCTTCGAGATCGAGATGTATCGTGAATTTTGAGAAGCTGATTTTTCTGAATGATTTCATCCATTAAGCGTTTCGATGTTTGTATAGCCGCACAATATTTTTTCAAGACGCTTGGGTAGTTTTTCATTATGTCCAATTTTTTCCAGTATGCTTGCATGTTAATATATGTGACCAGGTTCCATTCGCTGGTAAGGATTCCAGCAGAGCCGAGTTTTTCGAAGTAAATGCCATGATCGGATGCAAATGGATGAACCTCTATTGGGGATGGAAAAGCAGACGGCAAAAATAATCAAGTCAATAAGACGGTCACGAGTGCTGAACTTGTGCTGACTCGTGTTCGTTTTGGTTGTTGGGGACCGTCGTTTGGATTTGAGTGCTTGATCTTCTTTTGCGTGTTTGTTATTTCAGTATGCCTGACCTCAGAGTTCATTTGTCGAGAATCACTACGATGTTCTTCTTGGTCAGGTGTCTGAATTGGCAACGGCGCAAGCCTGTGTATCGGACGTTTCAGTATGCCAGTTGCTGTCTTATGTCAGCTACTCTAACAGCATTGACGTGTGTATGTCTTGACGATTCTGCCCAATGCCCACTGTAGCGGTGGCATTGTCTTCTTGAATTATCACCATCATACCTGGTTTAACGTTTTCTGATTGTTCCTTCCACTTGTTCCTGTGTTGTAGTTCATGCAGGTACTCTCGTGACCACCGCCTCCAGAATTCGTGTTTTAGGTGAGACACTAACTTCCACCTTGTTAGTAGAGAGACGAGACATTGTTCTGTGTGGCATATGAATCGACTGATGATGTCAGCGGTTCGCCAATCAGGAAGTGTCCTGGCGTTACGGCGGTTATATCTTCTGGGTTGGTAGACACAGGCATTAATGGTCTAGAGTTAAGTATTGCTTCTATTTCAACCATTACTGTTTCCAGTTCTTCGTATGTTAACGAAGCGTTGGCCACGCCTTTGACGAATAGTGTTTTGGCAGATTTCACTGCTGCTTCCCATAGTCCTCCAAAATGAGGAGCTCTTAGTGGCATGAAATTAAATTTTATTCCCTTATTGCTGCAATTTCTCGGTATGGCTTCTTGGGCTTTTTGTGTATGAATCACTTCTTTTAACGCTGATAGTTGGTTATTGGCACCTACAACATTTGTGGCTAAAATAAACAGAAGTGGACCTAAGTGATTGCCTTGAGGAACACTTGATTCCGCAACAAATTCAGGAGACAGAACCCCTCGGAATCGTATTTGATAAGATCGTTCTGTCAAAAACGATTTAATCCAGCTGACAAAATATTGTGGAAATCCCAATAACTTGAGTTTAAATAAAATTAAATTATGTGGTAATTTATCAAACGCTTTACTAAAGTCAGTGTAAAAGCAGTCGACCTGGTTACCTGATTCAATTGTATTAAGACAGAAAGATGTAAAATCGAGAAGGTTGGACACAGTAGATCTGCCATTAACAAAACCATGCTGACGAGTTGTTATGACTTCTCCACAATGAACCTTTACACGATCGTTTGGGAATCGACGAAAGTTTAGCGATGGGCCTATAATTGATAACCTCATTCCTGCAACCTTTTTTATATATAGGACTTATAAATGATTTTTTCCAAAAAACTGGAAAATAACTTTCTGTAATTGATTTGTTAAATAATAAAGAAAGTGGTTGACATAAAACGGAACCGCATTGAGTTAGCAATGCGGCAGGAATTCCATCGGGTCCAGCGCCAAAATCTTCATCGAGTGTCCCAATATACTTTAAAATATCCTCAGAGGTGAAGGATATATACTCCAAAGAGACCCTGGGTGAAGAGTTCATATAGTCAAAATACCCTTCATCAGGATTAAAAGAATCTGAACAAAAAGATTCCTTGAAAAGATTGGCAAAAAGCCCACAAATTATAGATGGATCGTCCGTTAATCCATCAAGAGTTTTGAAGGAAATCCATCAGATTTTTTCTTAGTATTTATGAACCCCCAAAATCTCTTTGGATCAGACAATATTCTCAGCTTAATATTGTCTAAATATTCATTATATAATACAGCTGAGAGATTCTGAAATTCCAGAAACAAACGTTTGTAGGTTTCTAGGTCACTTGAGCCCAAACTACAGACATATCTCTTCCAAGCTCTATTCCTGTTATTGCGAAGTGTTTTTAATTCCTTTGTGTACCAAGGGTTCGCCGAGTTTTTCGCAAATTTGAGGCTATATGGTACGGACTGAAAAAATACAGCAAAGAGTTCCAAATAAAAAAAAGTAATGGATTCATTAAGATTATGTCCATTTATATATTCTAAAATTACGTTAACTTTACTATTAAGTAATTGATTCAACTTCAAAAAGTCAGCTTTTTTAAAATTGAATTCATAAACCTTGTCAATTGAACTCGAATTCACTATATTCTCTCTATCCGATTTATACCAAATACTCAATGGTGGATGATATACATCAATAGTAGTAAGAGCATGGAAGGCCCTCTTAACAATGACATTGTTACTGTCCGTAGTTAAGACCAGGTCAAGAAGTCTTTCCAGACTATTATAAATACAACTCACTTGTTGTAAGTCAGAACATATACTATCAACGAATTTATGCTCTCCGAGAGTCTTCGCATTAGATGCACAAAAAAATGTATCATCGTCAGAAGAATGCCATTTTAGGTTAGGCAGATTAAAATCGCCCAACAATAAAATGTCGTCATTAACGTCAAGAATATTAAGAATAAAGTCTAGACAATCTGCCAGACTTGTATAGACCTCTGCACTACTGTTTGGTGGAACATATGCATTAATTATGTATACATTTGAGCTACAATGTACAACCTTTACGCATATTAGCTCAATATTAGAGGCGCAGGGAATATCAACAAAGGAACTGACAAAACAGTTCCTTACAGCTATAAGAACACCACCACCAACAGAAGGAATATTGCTGGAGTGTCTGTCCTTTCTAAATACTTGGAAACTATTGTCAAACAACTCCAAGTCAGTAATGTCTTCATTCAACCACGTTTCAGTAAACGCGATAATATCTTTAGAACAATTCTGAGTCGACAGAAATATGTCCCGCATTTTAGAACGCAATCCCCTTACATTTTGATAGTAAAGGGATAACCTTGTTAGTTTTTTTGGGTCTGAAGAGCGATGTTATTCGACCTCCTAGACTTATTTTTAGGTTTGAACTCAGAAACGAGAATATTATCGGCCCACTTATTAGAATTAAGAACAGCTGCAAAATCTTCAGCTGCAACTGTGAGAATAAAGGAGGCGTGGGTGGGCTTATTGCCAAGTTTTTTAACATGAACGGAAAGCATTTTGGGGTAGTAAATTACACTGTTCGACAAACGTCAAAATATTGTTAGTTGATGTGTCGGGTTGTAATCTAGAGATAAAAATGTTCTTAGTCCTCGAAACTGCCTTTAGAGTAATTAACTCAGGTAGAGGTTGAACAGCAAGTAATTGAAGCTTCAGGTAAAGGAATATTCATCTGAGATACAATAATTATATTATCAATATCATTCGTATGAATATTGCAGGCCTTTTTTTTTCTTCTTATTCTTAGAGTTATTACTCTGTCTTTGTGCTAAGCCCCCATCAGGAACATCGCTTGAGGATTGTTTTACTGAGACAAGAGTTTCAGAATCCGTCAAAGGAATGTCACTAATTGGCAAAGAAATTTTTTCCGTAATATTGCTGCAGTAGTCGGCACTTAATTCGCTTAATGAATTCAAAATGAATTTAAAATTATTATTAAGCAAAAAAAATAAAAACAAACACTGTGTCTACGCTGTACAATTACGGACACCGCACAAAGAGGAACACGAAAATCTATCAAAACAAGCACAATTTAAGCAGCAACTAAGTGCGCTTAAAAAATTATTTTATAATTTATTACTACCACGTTAAAAAACACGATAAATAAATTAATTTAAACAAACGATTAGCACAATACTAAACACAATTACTTACGACGATTACTTGGTAGTAAAGTTTATTTTTTTTTGATATTTAATAAAACACAAATCTAAAAGATATAAACACTTTATTAACACAACACAGCACAACAACCGACAACGACCAAGGGACGAGATCAACGAGATCGAGATATGTCGAGAAGTGAGTCTTGAATGCGTTGGACATATTGTATCTCCACTGTGGTTGGAAGAGCCAGTTCAAGAACTAATTGAGAAATACTTTGGTTGCCTAGTTCTTATTGGACGTTGTCAAACCGATTATTTAAGTTGGTCAATAATTTTTTACCCTTTAGAATTTCTTCTTCAATATCTTGTTGATTCTTTTTAATTATATTTATCGTGCTGTCCAAAAACGAGGTCTGATTTTGAAATAGACCTTCAAGAATTTTTTTCTATCGTGTTGGCGGCTTCTTCTGCGTACTGTGAATCAAGAACTCCGAATAGTGAATGAGCCACATTGCCGACGACGTTGAACGCACCTCTTCGAGATCGAGATGTATCGTGAATTTTGAGAAGCTGATTTTTCTGAATGATTTCATCCATTAAGCGTTTCGATGTTTGTATAGCCGCACAATATTTTTTCAAGACGCTTGGGTAGTTTTTCATTATGTCCAATTTTTTCCAGTATGCTTGCATGTTAATATATGTGACCAGGTTCCATTCGCTGGTAAGGATTCCAGCAGAGCCGAGTTTTTCGAAGTAAATGCCATGATCGGATGCAAATGGATGAACCTCTATTGGGGATGGAAAAGCAGACGGCAAAAATAATCAAGTCAATAAGACGGTCACGAGTGCTGAACTTGTGCTGACTCGTGTTCGTTTTGGTTGTTGGGGACCGTCGTTTGGATTTGAGTGCTTGATCTTCTTTTGCGTGTTTGTTATTTCAGTATGCCTGACCTCAGAGTTCATTTGTCGAGAATCACTACGATGTTCTTCTTGGTCAGGTGTCTGAATTGGCAACGGCGCAAGCCTGTGTATCGGACGTTTCAGTATGCCAGTTGCTGTCCTTATGTCAGCTACTCTAACAGCATTGTCGTGTGTATGTCTTGACGATTCTCCCCAATGCCCACTGTAGCGGTGGCATTGTCTTCTTGAATTATCACCATCATACCTGGTTTAACGTTTTCTGATTGTTCCTTCCACTTGTTCCTGTGTTGTAGTTCATGCAGGTACTCTCGTGACCACCGCCTCCAGAATTCGTGTTTTAGGTGAGACACTAACTTCCACCTTGTTAGTAGAGAGACGAGACATTGTTCTGTGTGGCATATGAATCGACTGATGATGTCAGCGGTTCGCCAATCAGGAAGTGTCCTGGCGTTACGGCGGTTATATCTTCTGGGTTGGTAGACACAGGCATTAATGGTCCAGAGTTAAGTATTGCTTCTATTTCAACCATTACTGTTTCCAGTTCTTCGTATGTTAACGAAGCGTTGGCCACGCCTTTGACGAATAGTGTTTTGGCAGATTTCACTGCTGCTTCCCATAGTCCTCCAAAATGAGGAGCTCTTAGTGGCATGAAATTAAATTTTATTCCCTTATTGCTGCAATTTCTCGGTATGGCTTCTTGGGCTTTTTGTGTATGAATCACTTCTTTTAACGCTGATAGTTGGTTATTGGCACCTACAACATTTGTGGCTAAAATAAACAGAAGTGGACCCGCAACAAATTCAGGAGACAGAACCCCTCGGAATCGTATTTGATAAGATCGTTCTGTCAAAAACGATTTAATCCAGCTGACAAAATATTGTGGAAATCCCAATAACTTGAGTTTAAATAAAATTAAATTATGTGGTAATTTATCAAACGCTTTACTAAAGTCAGTGTAAAAGCAGTCGACCTGGTTACCTGATTCAATTGTATTAAGACAGAAAGATGTAAAATCGAGAAGGTTGGACACAGTAGATCTGCCATTAACAAAACCATGCTGACGAGTTGTTATGACTTCTCCACAATGAACCTTTACACGATCGTTTGGGAATCGACGAAAGTTTAGCGATGGGCCTATAATTGATAACCTCATTCCTGCAACCTTTTTTATATATAGGACTTATAAATGATTTTTTCCAAAAAACTGGAAAATAACTTTCTGTAATTGATTTGTTAAATAATAAAGAAAGTGGTTGACATAAAACGGAACCGCATTGAGTTAGCAATGCGGCAGGAATTCCATCGGGTCCAGCGCCAAAATCTTCATCGAGTGTCCCAATATACTTTAAAATATCCTCAGAGGTGAAGGATATATACTCCAAAGAGACCCTGGGTGAAGAGTTCATATAGTCAAAATACCCTTCATCAGGATTAAAAGAATCTGAACAAAAAGATTCCTTGAAGAGATTGGCAAAAAGCCCACAAATTATAGATGGATCGTCCGTTAATCCATCAAGAGTTTTGAAGGATGAAGGAAATCCATCAGATTTTTTCTTAGTATTTATGAACCCCCAAAATCTCTTTGGATCAGACAATATTCTCAGCTTAATATTGTCTAAATATTCATTATATAATACAGCTGAGAGATTCTGAAATTCCAGAAACAAACGTTTGTAGGTTTCTAGGTCACTTGAGCCTAAACTACAGACATATCTCTTCCAAGCTCTATTCCTGTTATTGCGAAGTGTTTTTAATTCCTTTGTGTACCAAGGGTTCGCCGAGTTTTTCGCAAATTTGAGGCTATATGGTACGGACTGAAAAAATACAGCAAAGAGTTCCAAATAAAAAAAAGTAATGGATTCATTAAGATTATGTCCATTTATATATTCTAAAATAACGTTAACTTTACTATTAAGTAATTGATTCAACTTCAAAAAGTCAGCTTTTTTAAAATTGAATTCATAAACCTTGTCAATTGAACTCGAATTCACTATATTCTCTCTATCCGATTTATACCAAATACTCAATGGTGGATGATATACATCAATAGTAGTAAGAGCATGGAAGGCCCTCTTAACAATGACATTGTTACTGTCCGTAGTTAAGACCAGGTCAAGAAGTCTTTCCAGACTATTATAAATACAACTCACTTGTTGTAAGTCAGAACATATACTATCAACGAATTTATGCTCTCCGAGAGTCTTCGCATTAGATGCACAAAAAAATGTATCATCGTCAGAAGAATGCCATTTTAGGTTAGGCAGATTAAAATCGCCCAACAATAAAATGTCGTCATTAACGTCAAGAATATTAAGAATAAAGTCTAGACAATCTGCCAGACTTGTATAGACCTCTGCACTACTGTTTGGTGGAACATATGCATTAATTATGTATACATTTGAGCTACAATGTACAACCTTTACGCATATTAGCTCAATATTAGAGGCGCAGGGAATATCAACAAAGGAACTGACAAAACAGTTCCTTACAGCTATAAGAACACCACCACCAACAGAAGGAATATTGCTGGAGTGTCTGTCCTTTCTAAATACTTGGAAACTATTGTCAAACAACTCCAAGTCAGTAATGTCTTCATTCAACCACGTTTCAGTAAACGCGATAATATCTTTAGAACAATTCTGAGTCGACAGAAATATGTCCCGCATTTTAGAACGCAATCCCCTTACATTTTGATAGTAAAGGGATAACCTTGTTAGTTTTTTTGGGTCTGAAGAGCGATGTTATTCGACCTCCTAGACTTATTTTTAGGTTTGAACTCAGAAACGAGAATATTATCGGCCCACTTATTAGAATTAAGAACAGCTGCAAAATCTTCAGCTGCAACTGTGAGAATAAAGGAGGCGTGGGTGGGCTTATTGCCAAGTTTTTTAACATGAACGGAAAGCATTTTGGGGTAGTAAATTACACTGTTCGACAAACGTCAAAATATTGTTAGTTGATGTGTCGGGTTGTAATCTAGAGATAAAAATGTTCTTAGTCCTCGAAACTGCCTTTAGAGTAATTAACTCAGGTAGAGGTTGAACAGCAAGTAATTGAAGCTTCAGGTAAAGGAATATTCATCTGAGATACAATAATTATATTATCAATATCATTCGTATGAATATTGGAGGCCTTTTTTTTTCTTCTTATTCTTAGAGTTATTACTCTGTCTTTGTGCTAAGCCCCCATCAGGAACATCGCTTGAGGATTGTTTTACTGAGACAAGAGTTTCAGAATCCTTCAAAGGAATGTCACTAATTGACAAAGAAATTTTTTCCGTAATATTGCTGCAGTAATCGGCACTTAATTCGCTTAATGAATTCAAAATGAATTTAAAATTATTATTAAGCAAAAAAAATAAAAACAAACACTGTGTCTACGCTGTACAATTACGGACACCGCACAAAGAAGAACACGAAAATCTATCAAAACAAGCACAATTTAAGCAGCAACTAAGTGCGCTTAAAAGATTATTTTATAATTTATTACTACCACGTTAAAAAACACGATAAATAAATTAATTTAAACAAACGATTAGCACAATACTAAACACAATTACTTACGACGATTACTTGGTAGTAAAGTTTATTTTTTTTTGATATTTAATAAAACACAAATCTAAAAGATATAAACACTTTATTAACACAACACAGCACAACAACCGACAACGACCAAGGGACGAGATCAACGAGATCGAGATATGTCGAGAAGTGAGTCTTGAATGCGTTGGACATATTGTATCTCCACTGTGGTTGGAAGAGCCAGTTCAAGAACTAATTGAGAAATACTTTGGTTGCCTAGTTCTTATTGGACGTTGTCAAACCGATTATTTAAGTTGGTCAATAATTTTTTACCCTTTAGAATTTCTTCTTCAATATCTTGTTGATTCTTTTTAATTATATTTATCGTGCTGTCCAAAAACGAGGTCTGATTTTGAAATAGACCTTCAAGAATTTGTTTCTATCGTGTTGGCGGCTTCTTCTGCGTACTGTGAATCAAGCACTCCGAATAGTGAATGAGCCACATTGCCGACGACGTTGAACGCACCTCTTCGAGATCGAGATGTATCGTGAATTTTGAGAAGCTGATTTTTCTGAATGATTTCATCCATTAAGCGTTTCGATGTTTGTATAGCCGCACAATATTTTTTCAAGACGCTTGGGTAGTTTTTCATTATGTCCAATTTTTTCCAGTATGCTTGCATGTTAATATATGTGACCAGGTTCCATTCGCTGGTAAGGATTCCAGCAGAGCCGAGTTTTTCGAAGTAAATGCCATGATCGGATGCAAATGGATGAACCTCTATTGGGGATGGAAAAGCAGACGGCAAAAATAATCAAGTCAATAAGACGGTCACGAGTGCTGAACTTGTGCTGACTCGTGTTCGTTTTGGTTGTTGGGGACCGTCGTTTGGATTTGAGTGCTTGATCTTCTTTTGCGTGTTTGTTATTTCAGTATGCCTGACCTCAGAGTTCATTTGTCCAGAATCACTACGATGTTCTTCTTGGTCAGGTGTCTGAATTGGCAACGGCGCAAGCCTGTGTATCGGACGTTTCAGTATGCCAGTTGCTGTCCTTATGTCAGCTACTCTAACAGCATTGTCGTGTGTATGTCTTGACGATTCTGCCCAATGCCCACTGTAGCGGTGGCATTGTCTTCTTGAATTATCACCATCATACCTGGTTTAACGTTTTCTGATTGTTCCATCCACTTGTTCCTGTGTTGTAGTTCATGCAGGTACTCTCGTGACCACCGCCTCCAGAATTCGTGTTTTAGGTGAGACACTAACTTCCACCTTGTTAGTAGAGAGACGAGACATTGTTCTGTGTGGCATATGAATCGACTGATGATGTCAGCGGTTCGCCAATCAGGAAGTGTCCTGGCGTTACGGCGGTTATATCTTCTGGGTTAGTAGACACAGGCATTAATGGTCTAGAGTTAAGTATTGCTTCTATTTCAACCATTACTGTTTCCAGTTCTTCGTATGTTAACGAAGCGTTGGCCACGCCTTTGACGAATAGTGTTTTGGCAGATTTCACTGCTGCTTCCCGTAGTCCTCCAAAATGAGGAGCTCTTAGTGGCATGAAATTAAATTTTATTCCCTTATTGCTGCAATTTCTCGGTATGGCTTCTTGGGCTTTTTGTGTATGAATCACTTCTTTTAACGCTGATAGTTGGTTATTGGCACCTACAACATTTGTGGCTAAAATAAACAGAAGTGGACCTAAGTGATTGCCTTGAGGAACACTTGATTCCGCAACAAATTCAGGAGACAGAACCCCTCGGAATCGTATTTGATAAGATCGTTCTGTCAAAAACGATTTAATCCAGCTGACAAAATATTGTGGAAATCCCAATAACTTGAGTTTAAATAAAATTAAATTATGTGGTAATTTATCAAACGCTTTACTAAAGTCAGTGTAAAAGCAGTCGACCTGGTTACCTGATTCAATTGTATTAAGATAGAAAAATGTAAAATCGAGAAGGTTGGACACAGTAGATCTGCCATTAACAAAACCATGCTGACGAGTTGTTATGACTTCTCCACAATGAACCTTTACACGTTCGTTTTTGAATCGACGAAAGTTTAGCGATGGGCCTATAATTGATAACCTCATTCCTGCAACCTTTTTTATATATAGGACTTATAAATGATTTTTTCCAAAAAACTGGAAAATAACTTTCTGTAATTGATTTGTTAAATAATAAAGAAAGTGGTTGACATAAAACGGAACCGCATTGAGTTAGCAATGCGGCAGGAATTCCATCGGGTCCAGCGCCAAAATCTTCATCGAGTGTCCCAATATACTTTAAAATATCCTCAGAGGTGAAGGATATATACTCCAAAGAGACCCTGGGTGAAGAGTTCATAAAGTCAAAATACCCTTCATCAGGATTAAAAGAATCTGAACAAAAAGATTCCTTGAAAAGATTGGCAAAAAGCCCACAAATTATAGATGGATCGTCCGTAAATCCATCAAGAGTTTTGAAGGATGAAGGAAATCCATCAGATTTTTTCTTAGTATTTATGAACCCCCAAAATCTCTTTGGATCAGACAATATTCTCAGCTAAATATTGTCTAAATATTCATTATATAATACAGCTGAGAGATTCTGAAATTTCAGAAACAAACGTTTGTAGGTTTCTAGGTCACTTGAGCCCAAACTACAGACATATCTCTTCCAAGCTCTATTCCTGTTATTGCGAAGTGTTTTTAATTCCTTTGTGTACCAAGGGTTCGCCGAGTTTTTCGCAAATTTGAGGCTATATGGTACGGACTGAAAAAATACAGCAAAGAGTTCCAAATAAAAAAAAGTAATGGATTCATTAAGATTATGTCCATTTATATATTCTAAAATTACGTTAACTTTACTATTAAGTAATTGATTCAACTTCAAAAAGTCAGCTTTTTTAAAATTGAATTCATAAACCTTGTCAATTGAACTCGAATTCACTATATTCTCTCTATCCGATTTATACCAAATACTCAATGGTGGATGATATACATCAATAGTAGTAAGAGCATGGAAGGCCCTCTTAACAATGACATTGTTACTGTCCGTAGTTAAGACCAGGTCAAGAAGTCTTTCCAGACTATTATAAATACAACTCACTTGTTGTAAGTCAGAACATATACTATCAACGAATTTATGCTCTCCGAGAGTCTTCGCATTAGATGCACAAAAAAATGTATCATCGTCAGAAGAATGCCATTTTAAGTTAGGCAGATTAAAATCGCCCAACAATAAAATGTCGTCATTAACGTCAAGAATATTAAGAATAAAGTCTAGACAATCTGCCAGACTTGTATAGACCTCTGCACTACTGTTTGGTGGAACATATGCATTAATTATGTATACATTTGAGCTACAATGTACAACCTTTACGCATATTAGCTCAATATTAGAGGCGCAGGGAATATCAATAATTATATTATCAATATCATTCGTATGAATATTGGAGTTCTTTTTTTTCTTCTTATTCTTAGAGTTATTACTCTGTCTTTGTGCTAAGCCCCCATCAGGAACATCGCTTGAGGATTGTTTTACTGAGACAAGAGTTTCAGAATCCGTCAAAGGAATGTCACTAATTGGCAAAGAAATTTTTTCCGTAATATTGCTGCAGTAGTCGGCACTTAATTCGCTTAATGAATTCAAAATGAATTTAAAATTATTATTAAGCAAAAAAAATAAAAACAAACACTGTGTCTACGCTGTACAATTACGGACACCGCACAAAGAAGAACACGAAAATCTATCAAAACAAGCACAATTTAAGCAGCAACTAAGTGCGCTTAAAAAATTATTTTATAATTTATTACTACCACGTTAAAAAACACGATAAATAAATTAATTTAAACAAACGATTAGCACAATACTAAACACAATTACTTACGACGATTACTTGGTAGTAAAGTTTATTTTTTTTTGATATTTAATAAAACACAAATCTAAAAGATATAAACACTTTATTAACACAACACAGCACAACAACCGACAACGACCAAGGGACGAGATCAACGAGATCGAGATATGTCGAGAAGTGAGTCTTGAATGCGTTGGACATATAGTATCTCCACTGTGGTTGGAAGAGCCAGTTCAAGAACTAATTGAGAAATACTTTGGTTGCCTAGTTCTTATTGGACGTTGTCAAACCGATTATTTAAGTTGGTCAATAATTTGTTACCCTTTAGAATTTCTTCTTCAATATCTTGTTGATTCTTTTTAATTATATTTATCGTGCTGTCCAAAAACGAGGTCTGATTTTGAAATAGACCTTCAAGAATTTGTTTTATCATGTTGGCGGCTTCTTCTGCGTACTGTGAATCAAGAACTCCGAATAGTGAATGAGCCACATTGCCGACGACGTTGAACGCACCTCTTCGAGATCGAGATGTATCGTGAATTTTGAGAAGCTGATTTTTCTGAATGATTTCATCCATTAAGCGTTTCGATGTTTGTATAGCCGCACAATATTTTTTCAAGACGCTTGGGTAGTTTTTCATTATGTCCAATTTTTTCCAGTATGCTTGCATGTTAATATATGTGACCAGGTTCCATTCGCTGGTAAGGATTCCAGCAGAGCCGAGTTTTTCGAAGTAAATGCCATGATCGGATGCAAATGGATGAACCTCTATTGGGGATGGAAAAGCAGACGGCAAAAATAATCAAGTCAATAAGACGGTCACGAGTGCTGAACTTGTGCTGACTCGTGTTCGTTTTGGTTGTTGGGGACCGTCGTTTGGATTTGAGTGCTTGATCTTCTTTTGCGTGTTTGTTATTTCAGTATGCCTGACCTCAGAGTTCATTTGTCCAGAATCACTACGATGTTCTTCTTGGTCAGGTGTCTGAATTGGCAACGGCGCAAGCCTGTGTATCGGACGTTTCAGTATGCCAGTTGCTGTCCTTATGTCAGCTACTCTAACAGCATTGTCGTGTGTATGTCTTGACGATTCTGCCCAATGCCCACTGTAGCGGTGGCATTGTCTTCTTGAATTATCACCATCATACCTGGTTTAACGTTTTCTGATTGTTCCATCCACTTGTTCCTGTGTTGTAGTTCATGCAGGTACTCTCGTGACCACCGCCTCCAGAATTCGTGTTTTAGGTGAGACACTAACTTCCACCTTGTTAGTAGAGAGACGAGACATTGTTCTGTGTGGCATATGAATCGACTGATGATGTCAGCGGTTCGCCAATCAGGAAGTGTCCTGGCGTTACGGCGGTTATATCTTCTGGGTTGGTAGACACAGGCATTAATGGTCTAGAGTTAAGTATTGCTTCTATTTCAACCATTACTGTTTCCAGTTCTTCGTATGTTAACGAAGCGTTGGCCACGCCTTTGACGAATAGTGTTTTGGCAGATTTCACTGCTGCTTCCCGTAGTCCTCCAAAATGAGGAGCTCTTAGTGGCATGAAATTAAATTTTATTCCCTTATTGCTGCAATTTCTCGGTATGGCTTCTTGGGCTTTTTGTGTATGAATCACTTCTTTTAACGCTGATAGTTGGTTATTGGCACCTACAACATTTGTGGCTAAAATAAACAGAAGTGGACCTAAGTGATTGCCTTGAGGAACACTTGATTCCGCAACAAATTCAGGAGACAGAACCCCTCGGAATCGTATTTGATAAGATCGTTCTGTCAAAAACGATTTAATCCAGCTGACAAAATATTGTGGAAATCCCAATAACTTGAGTTTAAATAAAATTAAATTATGTGGTAATTTATCAAACGCTTTACTAAAGTCAGTGTAAAAGCAGTCGACCTGGTTACCTGATTCAATTGTATTAAGACAGAAAGATGTAAAATCGAGAAGGTTGGACACAGTAGATCTGCCATTAACAAAACCATGCTGACGAGTTGTTATGACTTCTCCACAATGAACCTTTACACGATCGTTTGGGAATCGACGAAAGTTTAGCGATGGGCCTATAATTGATAACCTCATTCCTGCAACCTTTTTTATATATAGGACTTATAAATGATTTTTTCCAAAAAACTGGAAAATAACTTTCTGTAATTGATTTGTTAAATAATAAAGAAAGTGGTTGACATAAAACGGAACCGCATTGAGTTAGCAATGCGGCAGGAATTCCATCGGGTCCAGCGCCAAAATCTTCATCGAGTGTCCCAATATACTTTAAAATATCCTCAGAGGTGAAGGATATATACTCCAAAGAGACCCTGGGTGAAGAGTTCATATAGTCAAAATACCCTTCATCAGGATTAAAAGAATCTGAACAAAAAGATTCCTTGAAGAGATTGGCAAAAAGCCCACAAATTATAGATGGATCGTCCGTTAATCCATCAAGAGTTTTGAAGGATGAAGGAAATCCATCAGATTTTTTCTTAGTATTTATGAACCCCCAAAATCTCTTTGGATCAGACAATATTCTCAGCTTAATATTGTCTAAATATTCATTATATAATACAGCTGAGAGATTCTGAAATTCCAGAAACAAACGTTTGTAGGTTTCTAGGTCACTTGAGCCCAAACTACAGACATATCTCTTCCAAGCTCTATTCCTGTTATTGCGAAGTGTTTTTAATTCCTTTGTGTACCAAGGGTTCGCCGAGTTTTTCGCAAATTTGAGGCTATATGGTACGGACTGAAAAAATACAGCAAAGAGTTCCAAATAAAAAAAAGTAATGGATTCATTAAGATTATGTCCATTTATATATTCTAAAATAACGTTAACTTTACTATTAAGTAATTGATTCAACTTCAAAAAGTCAGCTTTTTTAAAATTGAATTCATAAACCTTGTCAATTGAACTCGAATTCACTATATTCTCTCTATCCGATTTATACCAAATACTCAATGGTGGATGATATACATCAATAGTAGTAAGAGCATGGAAGGCCCTCTTAACAATGACATTGTTACTGTCCGTAGTTAAGACCAGGTCAAGAAGTCTTTCCAGACTATTATAAATACAACTCACTTGTTGTAAGTCAGAACATATACTATCAACGAATTTATGCTCTCCGAGAGTCTTCGCATTAGATGCACAAAAAAATGTATCATCGTCAGAAGAATGCCATTTTAGGTTAGGCAGATTAAAATCGCCCAACAATAAAATGTCGTCATTAACGTCAAGAATATTAAGAATAAAGTCTAGACAATCTGCCAGACTTGTATAGACCTCTGCACTACTGTTTGGTGGAACATATGCATTAATTATGTATACATTTGAGCTACAATGTACAACCTTTACGCATATTAGCTCAATATTAGAGGCGCAGGGAATATCAACAAAGGAACTGACAAAACAGTTCCTTACAGCTATAAGAACACCACCACCAACAGAAGGAATATTGCTGGAGTGTCTGTCCTTTCTAAATACTTGGAAACTATTGTCAAACAACTCCAAGTCAGTAATGTCTTCATTCAACCACGTTTCAGTAAACGCGATAATATCTTTAGAACAATTCTGAGTCGACAGAAATATGTCCCGCATTTTAGAACGCAATCCCCTTACATTTTGATAGTAAAGGGATAACCTTGTTAGTTTTTTTGGGTCTGAAGAGCGATGTTATTCGACCTCCTAGACTTATTTTTAGGTTTGAACTCAGAAACGAGAATATTATCGGCCCACTTATTAGAATTAAGAACAGCTGCAAAATCTTCAGCTGCAACTGTGAGAATAAAGGAGGCGTGGGTGGGCTTATTGCCAAGTTTTTTAACATGAACGGAAAGCATTTTGGGGTAGTAAATTACACTGTTCGACAAACGTCAAAATATTGTTAGTTGATGTGTCGGGTTGTAATCTAGAGATAAAAATGTTCTTAGTCCTCGAAACTGCCTTTAGAGTAATTAACTCAGGTAGAGGTTGAACAGCAAGTAATTGAAGCTTCAGGTAAAGGAATATTCATCTGAGATACAATAATTATATTATCAATATCATTCGTATGAATATTGGAGGCCTTTTTTTTTCTTCTTATTCTTAGAGTTATTACTCTGTCTTTGTGCTAAGCCCCCATCAGGAACATCGCTTGAGGATTGTTTTACTGAGACAAGAGTTTCAGAATCCTTCAAAGGAATGTCACTAATTGACAAAGAAATTTTTTCCGTAATATTGCTGCAGTAATCGGCACTTAATTCGCTTAATGAATTCAAAATGAATTTAAAATTATTATTAAGCAAAAAAAATAAAAACAAACACTGTGTCTACGCTGTACAATTACGGACACCGCACAAAGAAGAACACGAAAATCTATCAAAACAAGCACAATTTAAGCAGCAACTAAGTGCGCTTAAAAGATTATTTTATAATTTATTACTACCACGTTAAAAAACACGATAAATAAATTAATTTAAACAAACGATTAGCACAATACTAAACACAATTACTTACGACGATTACTTGGTAGTAAAGTTTATTTTTTTTTGATATTTAATAAAACACAAATCTAAAAGATATAAACACTTTATTAACACAACACAGCACAACAACCGACAACGACCAAGGGACGAGATCAACGAGATCGAGATATGTCGAGAAGTGAGTCTTGAATGCGTTGGACATATTGTATCTCCACTGTGGTTGGAAGAGCCAGTTCAAGAACTAATTGAGAAATACTTTGGTTGCCTAGTTCTTATTGGACGTTGTCAAACCGATTATTTAAGTTGGTCAATAATTTTTTACCCTTTAGAATTTCTTCTTCAATATCTTGTTGATTCTTTTTAATTATATTTATCGTGCTGTCCAAAAACGAGGTCTGATTTTGAAATAGACCTTCAAGAATTTGTTTCTATCGTGTTGGCGGCTTCTTCTGCGTACTGTGAATCAAGCACTCCGAATAGTGAATGAGCCACATTGCCGACGACGTTGAACGCACCTCTTCGAGATCGAGATGTATCGTGAATTTTGAGAAGCTGATTTTTCTGAATGATTTCATCCATTAAGCGTTTCGATGTTTGTATAGCCGCACAATATTTTTTCAAGACGCTTGGGTAGTTTTTCATTATGTCCAATTTTTTCCAGTATGCTTGCATGTTAATATATGTGACCAGGTTCCATTCGCTGGTAAGGATTCCAGCAGAGCCGAGTTTTTCGAAGTAAATGCCATGATCGGATGCAAATGGATGAACCTCTATTGGGGATGGAAAAGCAGACGGCAAAAATAATCAAGTCAATAAGACGGTCACGAGTGCTGAACTTGTGCTGACTCGTGTTCGTTTTGGTTGTTGGGGACCGTCGTTTGGATTTGAGTGCTTGATCTTCTTTTGCGTGTTTGTTATTTCAGTATGCCTGACCTCAGAGTTCATTTGTCCAGAATCACTACGATGTTCTTCTTGGTCAGGTGTCTGAATTGGCAACGGCGCAAGCCTGTGTATCGGACGTTTCAGTATGCCAGTTGCTGTCCTTATGTCAGCTACTCTAACAGCATTGTCGTGTGTATGTCTTGACGATTCTGCCCAATGCCCACTGTAGCGGTGGCATTGTCTTCTTGAATTATCACCATCATACCTGGTTTAACGTTTTCTGATTGTTCCATCCACTTGTTCCTGTGTTGTAGTTCATGCAGGTACTCTCGTGACCACCGCCTCCAGAATTCGTGTTTTAGGTGAGACACTAACTTCCACCTTGTTAGTAGAGAGACGAGACATTGTTCTGTGTGGCATATGAATCGACTGATGATGTCAGCGGTTCGCCAATCAGGAAGTGTCCTGGCGTTACGGCGGTTATATCTTCTGGGTTGGTAGACACAGGCATTAATGGTCTAGAGTTAAGTATTGCTTCTATTTCAACCATTACTGTTTCCAGTTCTTCGTATGTTAACGAAGCGTTGGCCACGCCTTTGACGAATAGTGTTTTGGCAGATTTCACTGCTGCTTCCCGTAGTCCTCCAAAATGAGGAGCTCTTAGTGGCATGAAATTAAATTTTATTCCCTTATTGCTGCAATTTCTCGGTATGGCTTCTTGGGCTTTTTGTGTATGAATCACTTCTTTTAACGCTGATAGTTGGTTATTGGCACCTACAACATTTGTGGCTAAAATAAACAGAAGTGGACCTAAGTGATTGCCTTGAGGAACACTTGATTCCGCAACAAATTCAGGAGACAGAACCCCTCGGAATCGTATTTGATAAGATCGTTCTGTCAAAAACGATTTAATCCAGCTGACAAAATATTGTGGAAATCCCAATAACTTGAGTTTAAATAAAATTAAATTATGTGGTAATTTATCAAACGCTTTACTAAAGTCAGTGTAAAAGCAGTCGACCTGGTTACCTGATTCAATTGTATTAAGATAGAAAAATGTAAAATCGAGAAGGTTGGACACAGTAGATCTGCCATTAACAAAACCATGCTGACGAGTTGTTATGACTTCTCCACAATGAACCTTTACACGTTCGTTTTTGAATCGACGAAAGTTTAGCGATGGGCCTATAATTGATAACCTCATTCCTGCAACCTTTTTTATATATAGGACTTATAAATGATTTTTTCCAAAAAACTGGAAAATAACTTTCTGTAATTGATTTGTTAAATAATAAAGAAAGTGGTTGACATAAAACGGAACCGCATTGAGTTAGCAATGCGGCAGGAATTCCATCGGGTCCAGCGCCAAAATCTTCATCGAGTGTCCCAATATACTTTAAAATATCCTCAGAGGTGAAGGATATATACTCCAAAGAGACCCTGGGTGAAGAGTTCATATAGTCAAAATACCCTTCATCAGGATTAAAAGAATCTGAACAAAAAGATTCCTTGAAGAGATTGGCAAAAAGCCCACAAATTATAGATGGATCGTCCGTTAATCCATCAAGAGTTTTGAAGGATGAAGGAAATCCATCAGATTTTTTCTTAGTATTTATGAACCCCCAAAATCTCTTTGGATCAGACAATATTCTCAGCTTAATATTGTCTAAATATTCATTATATAATACAGCTGAGAGATTCTGAAATTCCAGAAACAAACGTTTGTAGGTTTCTAGGTCACTTGAGCCCAAACTACAGACATATCTCTTCCAAGCTCTATTCCTGTTATTGCGAAGTGTTTTTAATTCCTTTGTGTACCAAGGGTTCGCCGAGTTTTTCGCAAATTTGAGGCTATATGGTACGGACTGAAAAAATACAGCAAAGAGTTCCAAATAAAAAAAAGTAATGGATTCATTAAGATTATGTCCATTTATATATTCTAAAATTACGTTAACTTTACTATTAAGTAATTGATTCAACTTCAAAAAGTCAGCTTTTTTAAAATTGAATTCATAAACCTTGTCAATTGAACTCGAATTCACTATATTCTCTCTATCCGATTTATACCAAATACTCAATGGTGGATGATATACATCAATAGTAGTAAGAGCATGGAAGGCCCTCTTAACAATGACATTGTTACTGTCCGTAGTTAAGACCAGGTCAAGAAGTCTTTCCAGACTATTATAAATACAACTCACTTGTTGTAAGTCAGAACATATACTATCAACGAATTTATGCTCTCCGAGAGTCTTCGCATTAGATGCACAAAAAAATGTATCATCGTCAGAAGAATGCCATTTTAAGTTAGGCAGATTAAAATCGCCCAACAATAAAATGTCGTCATTAACGTCAAGAATATTAAGAATAAAGTCTAGACAATCTGCCAGACTTGTATAGACCTCTGCACTACTGTTTGGTGGAACATATGCATTAATTATGTATACATTTGAGCTACAATGTACAACCTTTACGCATATTAGCTCAATATTAGAGGCGCAGGGAATATCAATAATTATATTATCAATATCATTCGTATGAATATTGGAGTTCTTTTTTTTCTTCTTATTCTTAGAGTTATTACTCTGTCTTTGTGCTAAGCCCCCATCAGGAACATCGCTTGAGGATTGTTTTACTGAGACAAGAGTTTCAGAATCCGTCAAAGGAATGTCACTAATTGGCAAAGAAATTTTTTCCGTAATATTGCTGCAGTAGTCGGCACTTAATTCGCTTAATGAATTCAAAATGAATTTAAAATTATTATTAAGCAAAAAAAATAAAAACAAACACTGTGTCTACGCTGTACAATTACGGACACCGCACAAAGAGGAACACGAAAATCTATCAAAACAAGCACAATTTAAGCAGCAACTAAGTGCGCTTAAAAAATTATTTTATAATTTATTACTACCACGTTAAAAAACACGATAAATAAATTAATTTAAACAAACGATTAGCACAATACTAAACACAATTACTTACGACGATTACTTGGTAGTAAAGTTTATTTTTTTTTGATATTTAATAAAACACAAATCTAAAAGATATAAACACTTTATTAACACAACACAGCACAACAACCGACAACGACCAAGGGACGAGATCAACGAGATCGAGATATGTCGAGAAGTGAGTCTTGAATGCGTTGGACATATTGTATCTCCACTGTGGTTGGAAGAGCCAGTTCAAGAACTAATTGAGAAATACTTTGGTTGCCTAGTTCTTATTGGACGTTGTCAAACCGATTATTTAAGTTGGTCAATAATTTTTTACCCTTTAGAATTTCTTCTTCAATATCTTGTTGATTCTTTTTAATTATATTTATCGTGCTGTCCAAAAACGAGGTCTGATTTTGAAATAGACCTTCAAGAATTTTTTTCTATCGTGTTGGCGGCTTCTTCTGCGTACTGTGAATCAAGAACTCCGAATAGTGAATGAGCCACATTGCCGACGACGTTGAACGCACCTCTTCGAGATCGAGATGTATCGTGAATTTTGAGAAGCTGATTTTTCTGAATGATTTCATCCATTAAGCGTTTCGATGTTTGTATAGCCGCACAATATTTTTTCAAGACGCTTGGGTAGTTTTTCATTATGTCCAATTTTTTCCAGTATGCTTGCATGTTAATATATGTGACCAGGTTCCATTCGCTGGTAAGGATTCCAGCAGAGCCGAGTTTTTCGAAGTAAATGCCATGATCGGATGCAAATGGATGAACCTCTATTGGGGATGGAAAAGCAGACGGCAAAACGGCGCAAGCCTGTGTATCGGACGTTTCAGTATGCCAGTTGCTGTCCTTATGTCAGCTACTCTAACAGCATTGTCGTGTGTATGTCTTGACGATTCTGCCCAATGCCCACTGTAGCGGTGGCATTGTCTTCTTGAATTATCACCATCATACCTGGTTTAACGTTTTCTGATTGTTCCTTCCACTTGTTCCTGTGTTGTAGTTCATGCAGGTACTCTCGTGACCACCGCCTCCAGAATTCGTGTTTTAGGTGAGACACTAACTTCCACCTTGTTAGTAGAGAGACGAGACATTGTTCTGTGTGGCATATGAATCGACTGATGATGTCAGCGGTTCGCCAATCAGGAAGTGTCCTGGCGTTACGGCGGTTATATCTTCTGGGTTGGTAGACACAGGCATTAATGGTCTAGAGTTAAGTATTGCTTCTATTTCAACCATTACTGTTTCCAGTTCTTCGTATGTTAACGAAGCGTTGGCCACGCCTTTGACGAATAGTGTTTTGGCAGATTTCACTGCTGCTTCCCATAGTCCTCCAAAATGAGGAGCTCTTAGTGGCATGAAATTAAATTTTATTCCCTTATTGCTGCAATTTCTCGGTATGGCTTCTTGGGCTTTTTGTGTATGAATCACTTCTTTTAACGCTGATAGTTGGTTATTGGCACCTACAACGTTTGTTGCGTTGTCACAGTAAATATTCTGGCAGCGTCCTCGTCGGCCGATAAACCTTTTAAAGCATCCGACAAAGGCATCTGTGGTGAGGTTGCTGACAATTTTTAAGTGTATCGCCTTTGTTGCAAAGCAGCAGAATACTGCCACGTAGGTTTTTTTGGTCTTTTTCCTCGAATTCTGAAATGAGTCCAGAATGGACCACAGAAGTCTTCTCCTGAATTCATAAAAGGTCGAGTAGGCTGTACTCTTGCCGCAGGCAAATCTTCCATAATCTATTGGCATAACCTGGGCATTATCTTCGTGCAGCGAATGCAGTTGATCACAATCGTCCGGGCCATAGACTTTGACTTGATGATCCAGAAATGTTGCTGAAGTTGTTTCACTAGTGTTTTAACTCCACAGTGAAAATGCTCTTCGTGAAACCATTTTATGAGCAATTTGGTTAATGGATTGTTGTATGGAATGATCATGGATGTTTGGCATCGTAAGAAATGTTGGATGCCTCGAGACGTCCTCTTACTTGGAGCACCCCTTCGTCGTCCAAGAATGGATGGAGGCTGCTTAGCTGACTGTTTTTGTTGAGCTGGAAATTCTTCTTTATTAGCGTGACTTCCTCCTTAAAATCTGACCACTGCATGGCACGAACTATCACTGAAAGCGCCCTTTTGAGTTCTATGGGTGTGAGAAAAATTTCGGTTTCGCGTTCTTAAACACTCTGTTTGGCAGGCCGCTTCCACCTAATCATGTACGCTACAATTCTTGTTAACACTTTAAATGAATTTTTGTTATTGACATTGTATATGATATCATCTGGCTTGTTCTCGACAGTGGCAGCTGCGGATACTGCCACCTGTCTTCTTTCTAAGTTGTTATCTGACTCTGGTTTGTTTGAATATTTCGTGGGCCATCCTTCTACCTTTCCATGCAAAAAGATGGGTCCGTATAACCATAGGTTGCAACTGGGTAATTCAGACGGAAATAGGCCTCTCGATAGAACGTCAGCTGGATTTTGCTTGGAAGCAACGTGCCGCCATTGTGCTGCCGAAGAAAGCTCTTGAATCCTTACGGTTCTGTTAGCGACAAATGTTTTAAGCCTTGATGAACTGGAATTTAACCATGAAAGAACAATTTCTGAATCGGTCCAGAAATAAACCGGAGCATCTGCCAACTTCAAGTCTTGCTTTACCCTTGTTACTAGCTGTGCACTGAGGAGTGCAGCGCAGAGTTCTAATCTTGGTATGGTTTGTGTTTTTAGAAGGGCCACACGAGATTTTGAGCATAATAGACGTACAATGATTGTTCCGTTCTTGTCAATGGATCTGACATAAACGGCGGCTCAGTATGCCTTTTCTGAGGCATCAGCAAAAGAATGTATCTGCGAGGAAGTTCTTGTTCCTTGTTGAAAGATGTGCTTTGGAAGATGCGTGTTGGCTACTTGTTTTAACTCTTCGCAGAATCTTGTCCATTTGAGGCGTAATTCTGGGGTTAACTCGTCATCCCATTTTAAATTTGTTTGCCACAGCTGCTGAATGAGGATTTTGGCAGTGACAACTACTGGAGATAGTTATCCTAATGGGTCAAAAATTTTCGCAACATCTGATACAACCGTTCGCTTGGTAATTCTTGTGGCCGGTACGATGTTGACCTTTACGCAGAATTTGTCTGTTTTTGGTAACCATGTCAATCCTAATATTTTAACTGCACTGTTGATGTCATCGTCAAAATCAAGATTGACTTCTTGGTCTTCGGCTGGAACTGACTGCAGTAATTTTGGGTGATTAGCGCACCATTTGCGCAACCGTAGTCCACCTTGTTGTAATATTTTTGTAAGTTGTTCTTGTGTTTCCAATGCTGTGGCTAGACTGTCAGATCCTGTGAGACAGTCATCAACATAGAAATCATTTAACAGCGCGTCAGATCCGAGTGGATATTGAGAACTGTTTTCCTTGCCTAGCTGCTGGAGGCATTTTGTTGATAAATAAGGTGCTGACCGAGTGCCGTATGTTGCCGTGTTAAGCTGGTAGTATTGTAGGTCTTTTGTGGCGTCTTTCCTCCAAACTATGAGTTGATATCTCCGGTCTTCAGGATGGACCAGGATTTGTCTATACATCTTTTTTATATCTGACGTGAAAACAAATCGTGGACATCGGAATCGTAGTAGCAATGTAAAGAGTTCACTTTGAATAATTGGTCCTGTGTACATTAAGTCATTGAGAGCTTACCCTGTAGATGTTTTTGATGAGGCATCGAACACTACTCTTAATTTTGTGGTAGAACTCTCAGGTCTTATCACGCAATGGTGCGGGATAAAGTAACATGATTGTAATATGCTTGCTATGTCGATCCTTGTCATATGACCCAATGATTCATATTCATCCATAAACTCAGTATATTGTATTTTTAGGTTGGGTCCTTTGCAAGACGTCGTTCTAGTGCGTAAAACCGATTGACTGCAATTTGCTTTTATTCACCTAGCAAAGACGGGCTATCTGCAAAGGGGAGTTTTACTACAAACCTTCCTTGGCTGTTTCGTATTGTGTTTAGCGCAAAATGTGATTCACAGAGTTTTTCAGCTGTTGTAAGCACTTTGTGATCCGTAGGAGTTTCTTCCAATTTCCAAAATCTTTCCACCTTTCAGGTTAAGTCATTGTCTTCTTCGGTACATATTCCGCATGTTGCAAATAACGATTTGCTGTTGCTTACCTTCCCGGCCAGAATCCATCCGAATTCTGTGTTCTGCAAGGTGGGGAGTCCATTTGTAAGAGAGATGCGCCCGTCTACCAGCAAATCATGATAAAATTCTGCTCGAATGAGGACGTCAATCTTTGCAGGGAAGTTGAAATGTGGATCTGCTAATACAATATTGTTTGGCATGGGCCAAATTGAAGTATCCAACCGCAACCCTAGTTGCTTTGCAACTCTTTCTGTGATGAGATTGACTTGTGAACCTGAATCCAAGATGGCCTTACATTCTACTGCCTGTCCATTGCTAGCGATGAGTCTGATGACTGCAGTACTGAGGAGAACAGAACCGGTACTCTCGGATTCCTTTGTTGTTGCCAGAGTGGTGGCCTGTTGATTGCTTTTAGTTTGTGGTACGTGACTGGGGTTTAATGACGTATGTCCTGATTGTTCGACATGTAGTAGTGTATTGTGTTTTTTAGCACACCTTGTGAAATTCCGTGATTTGCATTCCAACGCGCGATGATCCGCCTTGAAGCAGTTTGTGCAGAGGTTGTGAGTTTTGACCCAATTCCACCTTTGATGAATGTTCGCATTTAAAAATGTTTTGCATGCATAGATTTTATGATCTTTTTGCTTACAAATCACGCACCTTTGATTGTGACTGTTGCATTTGTCCGAGTTGACGATGATTCTCCTCTTCCACGAGCTTCGAATGATTGGAATCTACGCTCTAGGAACTTGAATATTTCATCTATGGTGAGTAATCGCTTGTTGTCGTCCAAGCTCTGCTCAAATGCTGTTTGAGAGTCTTGATCCATTTTTTGTAGCAGTATGTGACTCAGCATGACGTCCCAATGTTGAACCGGAATACCTTGAGCCTTAAGTCCATGAATGCATTCTTGTGTGATATCGTGAAGAGCCTTCAATGCAGATGATGACTCTCTTTTAACTGATGATTGTGACATCAGTTTGTTTAGTAATGTCGTCACCAGAAGTCTTTTGTTATCATAACGACTAGTGATGATTGACTAAACATGTGTGCAGTTACTTCCGGTTGATGGAAGGTGCTTGATTAAATTTCGTGGTTCGTTCTCTAAGGAAGTTGTCAAGTAATGCATTTTTTTTGCATCACTCATGTCCACCTTATGAATCAATTCGGTGTAAAAATCCCACAGCGCCGCATTGTTTTTTGCTAAATCCATCATATGCTTTTCTATTACTGCTGCCTTGATGGTGTAGTATGATGGAGGGTGGTCTGTTTCACGCTGCCCCATGACTTCATTCAAGTTTTGTGTCAGTGCTTGAATTAAAGCACGCTGATTCCTCAGCAGCTTTCGTCTTTCAATACTATGTTCCATGTTGTTCTTTAATTGTCCATCAGTATTCCGTGAAGCAGCTTGCGGTGTTCTCAGCTGACCCTTGGCTTGACTGGATCTAGCGTAATTTGACCTATAGAGTTCCATTTCGTGAATTTCATTTAGTGAAGTACAGATGATCATCTTTGCTGCCGTGGAGGCTACGAATGATGTTATCGACTTTATTGAATTGAGCCCACAACTCATCGAGTTCCTTAACCTTTGCGTCGATGAACTCTAGCGTCCGTCGCTCATATGGCGCTTTCTTGCAGTTGGCTATAAGTTTTTGCAGAGCCACTGCGGTTTCATCTTGTTGCGTTACTAGATCTTCTATGTTCATTGTGGATGCGGTGTGGTGCACAAGATGTTTAACTAAAGCCTAAAGATTTGCGGTCACACAGCTTACGAATTTAAATTTCCACGGTTAAATAATGGATGTATTATATATTTTTTGTTGTTTTTATGATCCTATCGCTTTCATCAAAAGGATATGAATCACGTCGGGGTCACCAATGTTGAATCCCTTGTTGAGTTTGTCAATACAGGTGCGTGTACCAATATTGACCTAAGGGATTGTTGTAGAATTGCACACGCACTTGCACCTTGTACAATTGTTGCTTCAGATGAATGTAAATAAAAACGGTGTTTTATTTTGATTTGAGTTATTACTACTGGTCTTTATTGCTTAGTATAAGGTCTTATATACATTTTTTGCTTATAATACGTTTACAACAGTAACAAGAATAAAACAAAATATTAACTAAGTTGTTGTTGTTGTTATTCAGCGTCAGCACAAATATGTTTTAGTTGTTACCGATATTGAAATTAATGAGTTTTTGTTGGTGTAATCTTGCATCAGCAAAATATAAATATGGTTCAAGTACTAATAATAACATCGATATTCAACAATATGCAAATACAGCACAACTGAGTAGTAAGGCAAAAGTGTGTCATCGCGACCTACGTCTACACCTGGAAGCAACTTTTAAGTGTTGACACACATTTGTGGTTTGTTTTGGTTGCGCGTTGAGTTGAATTAAGGTGGTCAGATGTATGCATCACTAATAACACTTTTCTATTAGGTTTGAACAATTTTTTTTTTCATTTATAGAACTTACAATTTGTCCATTTTTGAAACAATACAAAAACTGTTCCAAAATAAATTTTCATGCCGTTTTATTATTTTTATTTTTTTATTTTGTTATATTTTTTCGTTCTTTTCAATGAAATTTAAAGAGCAAAATAAAAAGAGCTTTTCTAAGAGCTTTTTATTTATATAAATCTGTTAGTAACAGAGATTTTTAGCTTTGTCTGTGTTAAAATTCGAACTGTTGCTAACAGAGCTCTGTTAAGTTTTTTTTTTCGCCGAATGCTGCATATCGCCGTATGCTAACTTCACACCAGTGTGGGTCAAGTGCTTTTAGTGCGCAGAGCCAGCTCATTATGCGCGGAACTGTAGATCAAAACAAAAACAAAGTGCGAGTATTGCAACTGATAGCAAATCGAAAGGCGATGATAAACTTTTTAACGCAATTGATTCGGTTAATTATATTGTGAAAAGTGATGAGTGGGTATTTGATAGCGGTTGTACCACACATTTAAGCGCTGACTTAGAAAATATGAAAAATATTTCTAAAATTGAAAAAACACTTCAGTTGGCAAATAATAATTCTACAAAAATAACTGGTGTCGGTGATATGAAAATAAAATTAAGTGCAGACGAAAGCATTGACGTGAAGAGCGTTTCTTATGTATCTGACTTGAGAACAAATTTATTGTCGGTCGCTAAAATTACGAACAGGGGTATTGAAATTCTTTTTAGGAAGAATGAGGCACTTATATTAAATAGTGATAAATCCGTGATGTGCAAAGCCAATCGCGTCGGGAATCTTTATTTAATTCAAAATGCGCACAGTGAACAAGCGAAAATTTCTGTTGAAAGTTCTAGCAGTAAAAATAACATTGACAAATGGCATTATAAAATCTCAATGAACGCGATCTAAAGCAAATGTCGAAACAACAATTTGCATATGGACTGAAAATTGAACCGGGCGAAAATCCTTCAACGTGTGAAGTTTGTATACAAGAAAATTATAATCGTACAAATAATTTATTAGAAATTGTGTACAGTGACGTGTGCGGTCCCATGCGTAATTCATCATTTGGTGGAGCCAAATATTTCATAATATTTATTTATTGAGTCTTTGAATGCTTTTATAAAATATAAGAATGAAGTTGAGAACATAACCGGGAAAAATATAAAATATTTTCAAACTGATAAAGGTATAGAATTTTGCAATAAATAATTCAATAATAATTAAAATCGAATATTCAGAAACTTTTCAAAACTCAAACGTGAATAACAACGGCGAAAATCCGCGACATGAAATTTTATTTGATTTTAAAGGTAATAATGAGCAAATCAATAATGAAAGCAGCGATCCAGATACCCATGAAAATGATGTAGACAGCGTTTCTGATATGGAAAGTATTCAGATGCCACCTGTAGCTAAACATGGGAGGGGAAGACCCAGAAATTTATAGACGTGCCTGCCAGGAAGACCAAGAAAAGTCTATTGTACACCTGCTGTAACGGATGAAGATGCTTCTGACGAGGATAGTGACAAAGCATTTGAGTAATGAGAGATGGCATTCCGAGCTACAATTGAAGATCCGATATCGATGGCTGAAGCATTGAAGACACGCGATGCGGATTTATGGTCAAAAGCACACGAAAATAAGATTATTGTGCAAATTAAAAACAACACATGGGAGATTGTTGAGCGGCCTAAATCGAGAAAAGTGATTGGCAAAAGACTAGTTTTCAAAACAAAAGACAATTTAAACGGCTGCTAAAAGAAAGTACGCTTAGTAGCAAAAGGGTTTGCTCAACGACCAGGAGAAAATTTTAATCACACCTTCCCTCCAATTCTGTCGATTGACGACAATTCGGTTATTATCAGCTCTGGCGGCCAAGTACGACCTGGAAGTGCATCAAATGGATGTTGTGACAACTTACCTGAATGGAGAACTTGAAGAAAGTGTTCATATGGAACTACCTGATAATCTGGTCAGTGTGTTAAAAATTTTTTTTTCTGGGAAGCAAGTGAGTACAAAGGTCATTGCGAAAAATTAAAAAAGAATGCAAAGCGATGGTTGACAAACATCAAGCAAAGTAAAGATCCGGTTTGCATACTTGTTAAAGCACTTTATGGTCTAAGGTAAAGCGGGCTTCAGTGGTACAAGAAGCTTACAACAAAAATGCAACGACTTGGCTTAAAGGCAGTACCTGAAGATCCGTGTTTATTTTTGAAACGTGATGGGGAAGAGCTCATTTTAGTGACAATTTACGTTGACGATCTTTTATTAGCGTCAAATAGCAAGAATCGACTGGAAAAATTGAAGTTGGCGTTGTCATCAGAATTTGAAATGAAGGACCTTAGGAAAGTAAATTTATGGTTAGGCATCGAATTCAAACAGAACATTGGAAAACTTCAGATATTTTTATCTTAAGAAGAATATACCCGAATGATTCTGCAGCGTTTTGGCATGGAAAATTGTAAACCAGCACGTACTCCAATAGAGGTGAATTGTAATTTAATAAGACCATTGGAAGTTGACGACCAAGCCATGACGGCATATCCATATCAAAGACTAATAGGATCCCTGATGTACCTTTCTGTGACTTCACGCCCAGATATAGCGTTTGCGGTAAATTTTTTAAGCCAATTCAACTCAAACTACCATTCCGAGCATTGGAAGGCAGCTCAACGTGTGTTAAGATATCTCAAGGGATCTATCGAACGTGGACTACTTTGCAAAAAGGACGACTCAAAGCTGTTTGGAGTGGCGGACGCAGACTGGGGTGCTGATTTGAATGACAGGCGCTCGTATTCTGGATACGCATTTATCTTGTCTGGTGGACCAGTTAGCTAGAAGCTAACTTTTAAATTGTACTTTGAAAATAAAATTGTATTTTGTACTTTAAAATTGGGTATTGTTTGAGCCTTTCATTTTAATTTCATTTTAATTTTTATTTCATTCGTTAAGTTGCTGCCGCTTTTTACGCATGTGCGTTTTTTCTGTGTTGTGTTTAATAAAGTATTTTCTACATAAATATAAAATATTGTTATTGTTTAAACGGCTTTGATTAAAGTACTCGGTAAGTTCCTCCTCCTCCAATACAACCCCAAAATTGAAAACTCCATATAGAAGCACATATTTAACACGCCCACCTCTCATACAACCCTAAAATTGAAAACTATGTAGAGAGGCTTGTGTCGAAGCTACATAAATAAAATTGGATATGTATTCATTTTGTATCAAAACTAAAGCGTGTTCGAAAAATGGGCGTCATCCACCAACGAACACGCTCACCTCCCATACAACCCCAAAATTGAAAACTCTATAAAAACGATGCTCTTTAAGCTACAGGAAAAAATTTCATACATTTGTATTTTATATCAAAACGCAATCGTGTAAGTGGGCGTCATCCGCCCACGAACATCACACCCACATAACACATAGCCCACAATAGTAAAAACTCTACAAATAGGCTAATATTTAAGTAACAGAACTGAAATTGGGCATTTGTGTATTTTATATCAAAACTAAGGCGTGTTACGAAAATTGGCGTCAACTACCCAAGAACACGCCCACCTTCCATACAACCCCGAATTGAAAACTTTATAAAGAAGCTTGTCCTTACTGTGCAGGAAAACAATTTGATATGAATGTACTTAAGACGTAATCAAAATAGCAAAATTTTTTAAAATCTCATACAAAAAGAGCTACAATTTTAGATTTTATACCATTACGAATCGGCCGTGGGGGTATTTCAACTTCGACCAAATCGAAGATATACCTAAAATAGATATAAAATATACTAAAATTTATCAACGCCATATCAAAAAACATATTAAAATATGACCTTTCAATCATTGCAATATATTCTTTAATAAGGAAGTTATGAATTTTTAAATATTTCGAATTCAATCAATCAATTAACTGATATCTAAAACACCCTGTCATCCTTAGGAGATAACTTATTATAGATCGGGTCTGAAAAAAGTTAACATATCAGTGTCCGAAATAAGAGTTTTAGTCGAAAAAGGAAAAAAAACATTCTTTACATTGTGCCTGTAAGCAAGAAACTTTTAAGGGGGTCCTCTGGTAATCCGAAAAATTTTTCATATTTCTATTGCTCAGATACTGAAAAACATTTTCCCAAAAGGATTTTTCAAAATTCGAAATAGTTTAGGAGATACAGGCATTTTTGTGTAGGTATGTTTTCGTCAAAATAACGCATCAGCAAAGTTGTTTATTTGCCTGCAGTCATTAGTCGAAAATTCTGTGGAATTCTTCAAAATATGTATTGATATTACAAAATATACACACACAGTATGTATACATGCAGTATGTATACATGCATGTTTTGATTTAGGGGTTGAAATGATTTTGAGCTCAGGTGTTCACATGAAAGAAGCAAACGAACGAGATTCAGTTTATTTTCGAACGCTGAAAGCTACGCGTGCGCGATAACTGCTGTTGTAAAATAAAAGAAAAATCGTTATAAAATATGGTCAACATATTATCACAAAAGTTCAAGTGATAGTAATCCACAACATATGTATTGCCCACCTGGTGAGTCCAGCTGGTGCGCCTATCAAAAGTCAGCAGCAGAAGGCTCATTAGCCTCATTTCACCACACGTACGCCCCACTTGATGGAAAGGTTCTGCAAGTAATGAAGCCCATATACGAAGCGTTATCATCCGACGATCTACTCAACCGATGCACTGGAGGTGAAACGCAAAATTGCAACGAATCGTTCAACTCGCTTTTGTGGACCTTTGCGCCGAAACATATCCACTGTGGTGCTACCACAGTCGAAATCGCAAATTTTCTGGCAACCTGCATTTTCAACGAAGGCTTCACAAGTATTTTAAAAATAATGTCAACAATGGGTATTGTCATCGGCCCACAAGCCGAGATGTATGCTGAATCTCGCGACGGAAAACGACTTCAACGCTCAGAGCTAAAAACGTACGCATCATCGAAAGAGGGTCGCACAGCCCGCAGAGCCCAAAAAGCCATGGAAAACTCGTTTTATGAGATGGAGGAAGGCACACTTTATGGGGCTGGAATTGCCGATTAATATTCGTAAGTATTGTATTAAAAAAATATGTGTTAATGTCATTTGTGTGCCTCAAAATTGAAGTCAAAACTTTAAACGCGTTTTTCTCGAAACCATGTTTTTCAAAACTTTGCGCACGATAACTCAAACAGTTTTTGACCGATTTTGATATATGAGGCATGAAACGACGCAGAATTAGGCTATAGCCCCTACCTCAAACTTGCCGAAAAAATAATGTTTACTATTTTTTTCTACACTAGACTACAAAAAAAAGGTCGAAATTCGATTTTTCATTTTCAAAGTGGCGGCTCCCCCCCTAAAAAAATTTCGATTTTTGTTTCCGAGGTAGGGGCTATAGGGACATTCATTCTAAGTAACTGAATATTTTTTTTTTTCAGACGATGTTTACTCTTGGAATCGTGCGCAATTTGGACCCACCTTTTTTCCGGAGAACCTCGTTACCAGGCCGAGAACTTTCTGAACGGTCCATAAATTCACTTTTTCAAAATTTTGTATTTTTTTCAATAAATTAAGCTACCCTAATCAAAAAACGGAACTAAAATATCTTTACTCGTTCTCTTTCCACAATATTTTGAAAAAAGGCTAAAATTTGGCATAGATTACCAGAGGACCCCCTTAAGACCTGTGTGAAATAATTGAATGAGAACCCCAGAAAAAGTATGCAGTTGTAGGAATTATAACAAGATGAATTTTTTTATAATTGTTTTTAGACAACAATATGTCCCAAATTATGTTGCAATAATTTTTTATGTTTTTTTTTGTTATACAACAATATAATTTATTATTGACATATGAAAGACAATTAAATTAAATTCTAATAATATACATTGTGCAATGGTCGAAAAGTAAAAATACATTAAATTTAATGTTTTTTTCAAATAGCATTAATAAATTTTTGTATATTTTATTAAAAAAGACATGTTAACAAAAAATATTTACAACACCCTTCTTTCTAAAAAAAAGTAAAAACAAATTAAGATCTTGTTTTAGTCCTCACAACTGCATACTTTTTTGTGGGGTTCCAATGAAATTTGTATCGATCAGGGCTTAAAAACATTCTAACGAGAATGTGCACTGTAAAAAATTTGTATATTCTCTGCCTATGCTCTTATATCAGACACCAGTATTTCAACTTATTTCAGTCAGACACCAGGACAAAGAGCCTAAAGCCGCATCATATCCAGATTTTCCGGCATGTATGGCAGCCCTATTCAAGGGCTATGTTATGCCGGTGCTCATGGCACATCATCATGGTTGTTCCCATAGTAGAATAAATAAGGTAGATGCAGCGGTGGTTGAGCTCTCTTCTTAGTACTGCCGAAATTATAAAAATCAGCTGTGTGTCCAGGACCGAATTAAGGTTGGTGGGGCCTTGAGGCCAGTTATTGATGGGAGCCCCTAAAAATGAATGTAAAAAGTTAGTTGCACAAAACGTATGCAGAGTCATTATTATAGATTTAATTATATCATTTTTATTATGTTTAAAATATTGAATTAGAAAAATCGTTATATGTAATATTAATATCGTTTACGACAATCATCAGAAGTGGTAGTATGAGTGGTTATTATGTAGAAGTTTTACGAGATTTAATCGAAGCGAACACTTCAATAAGATTTTCAAAAGATAAATCACGAATAATGTCATTTTCTGTGCTAAGAATCATGAGGCTGGTAAGACGGTTCTGTCCCATACTCGTACGTAATCTATGTTTGAACAATTTCATTTTGGAGAATGATCTCTCTCCACTTCAATTGGTTACCATCATGGAAAAGTACATGCGAAGAACTATTTCAGTACATATTTACAAAAGTTGTAATATGTACTGTACTGTAATATGTACTTATTTACAAAAGTCCAGATTCTGCGATTTTTCGTTCATAGAGCTTTCAAGCTCGGCGAGTTGAACCAGTTCATTACCAAGAGTCGATTCTACATCTTCTGGGCAACATTCAACAAGATTTTTCGCTTTTGCGTTTAACTCTTCAGTTGTAATCGTATGAAGATCATTAAAAAATCCGAACATTTCGCAAACTTCAAACTTCAACTTCATAAACTGTGATTCTTTTTGATAAAGACGTGGTCAGCGAGTCCACAACTGGAATAATCGAGGTTTCTTTCTATAATAACACTATAGAACAAATTCTGGTTAGCAAAAGTTAGGTCGATTCTGAGAGTGACGGTTGAAAATATAGGCTAAATTAGAAGACCCGTATCATGACGTTTGTTTATGTAAGTTCGATTTTTTTTTAATCGATCTTCGAACTTTGCAGTCAAATGCCGATTTTCAGCATATTGTTTATATGGTTTTTTGGTTATAATTCGTCGACTAATTGATATTTTTCAATCTGTAAGAGCCAAATTATTGCTAGAGACCTGTGCAATGATTGCAATTTTTTAAAAAAATTGATTTAAAAAATTTTTGTGGTGGACTATTAATTTACTTCTCATTTTTAATGTACCAATAAAGTTTAAAGTTCGTAGGTCGATTAAAAAAAAATTCGAACTAACATAAACAAACGCCGCGATTTCTAATTTAGCCTCTATTTTCACCCCTTACTTTTAGAATCGACATAACTTTTGCTAACCAGAATTTGTTCTATAGTGTAATTCTATTGAGTACTCGATTCGACATTAGTTTTTTTTTAAATTGTTTTACCGTTTCTAACACGGATGGTGTTAGGCTGAAAGCACAGTGAACGCTGAATCAGGCAGACAGACAGTCAGGTAGGCAGGCCAACCCGCTCTACAATTAAGCACCGCATAGTGAAAGCAGATCATATCATATCAGTTCAGATCAGATTGAGAAATAATTTTTATACCCCCACGCGTACTGCGTAAGGGGTATATTAATTTTGTCACGACGTGTGTAACACCAAAAAGGAGGCATGGTAGGTATGGAAAAGTATATATATTCTTGCTCAGCATCACCACCTGAGTTGATTTAGCCATGTCCGTCTGTCTGCCCGTCTGTCCGTCTGTCCGTCTGTCTGTCGACACGATTACAGCCGTAATTTTGAAGCTCTCGTAATGAAATTCGATATTTAAGCTTTTTTTAAAAAAACTAAGGTCAAGTTCGAGAATGGGCTAAATCGGATGAAAATCACGCCTACCTCCCATACAACCCCAAAATTGAAAACTCTACAAAGAAGCTAATATTGAAGCTATAATACTGAAATTTGGTATATGTGTGTTCTATGTCAAAACTAAGATGTCTTAGAAAAATGGGCGTCATCCATCTACTAACACGCCCACCTCCCATACAACCCCAAAATTGAAAAATCTATAAAGAGGCTAATATTAAAGTTACAAGACGGAAATTCGGTATTTGTGTATTAAATGTCAAAACTGAGGTGTGTAAGAAAAATGGGCGTCATCCACTCATTAACACGCCCACCTCCCATACAACCCCAAAATTTAAAAATCTATAAAGAGGCTAATATTAAAGTTACAGGATGGAAACTCGGTATTTGTGTCTTTAATGTCAAAACTGAGGTGTGTTATAAAAATGGGCGTCATCCAACCATTAACACGCCCACCTCCCATACAACCCCAAAATTGAAAAATCTATAAAGAGGCTAATATTAAAGTTACAAGACAGAAACTCGGTATTTGTGTCTTTAATGTCGAAACTGAGGTATGTTAGAAAAATGGGCGTCATACACAATCTAACACGCCCACCTCCCATAAAACCCCAAAATTTAAAACAGTATAAAAAAGCTTATATTTTAGCTGCAGGAAAGCAATTTGATATGTATGTATTTAAGACACATAAAAATAATAAAATCTCTCAAAATCTCATACAAAAAGCTCTCCAATTTAAGATTCTTCCACCCTTAAGAATCGGTATTTTAACTTCGGCCAAGTCGAAGATATACCTTACTAGTTTTTTTATTTTCTTTAACTGACTTCATGCCCATCAGTTTCGTTTTGCTTATTGAAAAAACCAAAAAATTTAATTGCACGTATTTGTCAACAAAAAAAAAACAACCCTCGCTCTATCATGTGCGCCGACTCAGCCGCAGCTGTTGTTTGTATGGGTGTTATTTTCGTGTCTATTCTGTTGTTTATGTTGTCTATTTTCTGTTGTTTTGATTATTTTTGCACTTAAAAGATGACGATCACCAACAACAACAGCAACATAGATACCAAGAAGAAATACAATCTTCGCACTCGTTGCTATGTTGTATTTGCATGGTGTTTTTTTGTATTTTTATCATAAAATATATATTCTTCATTGCGTTAAAAAAAATTGTCCAGATCAGATTAGATTGATCGAACTTCTTTTATTTTGCTTTTACTGACTGCCAATCAGTTTTGCTTATTGAAAAAACACAAAAAAAAAATAACTCGATGTCGATTCCACGCATTTGTCAACAAAAAAAAACAACCCTCACTCTATAATGTGCGCCGACTCAGCGGCTGCTGTTGTGTTTATGTGTTTTCAAGAACAAAATTCACACTCGTTGCTGTGTTGTGTTTGCATGGTGTTGTTTTTATGTTTTTTGAAGTGAAACTTCTTTAGCCGCGTATACAACATACGACGAACAAAACGGGTAGTAGAACCGATGAAACGAATGAAACTGCAGCGAATTAAGGTGAATTTAATTGAAATTAAGTGTTAGTAACACCCTATAAATTCGAAGAGAAAAAATTATCAAATAAGGGTTTGAGTCCAAACTAACACACGAATTAATCATCAAAGTTTTAGACCGTACTTTTTGAAGATAGGATTTTCAACTAGAAACGTTACGCTTTAATTTGCAACCGTGACACGTTGCGCTGAAATTTTCAATTTGTATGATTCAATGGCCAATCGGATGCAATAAGATTATCTGAGGTCACAGACGTGTCATTAGCAATGTCATGAATTCCATGAATTATTTGGACAAATATAGATGAATCTATGGCCAATCGGATGCAATAGGATTGTCAGAGGTCACAGGCGGGTCATTTGTACTTGTATGGATTCAATGGAGCATTTGGACATATAAGGTAAATGTACGGAATTCCGTAAGTGAACCTTATCCCGTAAATTTTTTTATTTATTTTTTAATGCCGGAAAATAAGATGCCATGGTAAAAATCAAACAATTTTTTTAAGTCACTGTCTTGAGAAAGGTGTCCTTCCCACACTTGCATCACACTCATTTTCGAGATATCGTTAGATCATTCATAGTTTTCGAGTTAGTCGACACACTTAGCCGAATGCGCACTTTGTTCTGTTTCTCTTATCAAAATGGTTAAGACTTAGAGTATGTTTTCTTAAGCTTATAATTTGAAAATTTACAGAAGTTTTATAAAATTTATTTTGAACGAAAAGTAAGCAGTGTTTTTAAAGTGTTTTAATAGTATTTGTTGATTTAATAAAGTAGGTATTCAAAAATAGCAGTTATTTTAGTGATTTACGTAATTGAGGACAAACAACTTTTTGAATGAACCTAATGACGGGATAGTAACGGATTTAAGGAAAGTTATTGCTTTTAAAATTTATTAAATTACATATTAATAATTAATACTTGTTGTTGATATTAAGTTTTGTTAACTTTAAATATCCTTCAAGAACATTTTGAGCCAATTACGTGATATACAATTACCTTCCAAATCCTTAATATGAACGTTTGTTAATCATTGATTTCCTTTAAATTGATTAAAAAGAAAGTTTTTGAAGTATACATATTTGTTGCCTTTTTGAAAACGTGGTAACAAAATCAAGTCAGTTCGCTTGTTTGTAATGTAAAATTTTAATTTTTGTTTTTTAATTGTTTGTTTCAGAAGAAATTAAAATTTATTTCAGACAAATATTAAGTGCTGTTTTCGAAAATCATGTCAGTTTTTTAAGATAGCTTGAGTTAAGGCGTCATTATCAACAATGTTAACATCTTTTTGTTGTCAGAATATTTAACTAAATCTTTTTATGTCATTGACCATAAGTGATTTTTTTATCACTTAATTAAGTAAAAAACTCGATTTGGCACTTAATACTGTAAGAATGGTTACGAGGCATCAAAAATATGTCGACAAATTGAGAAATAAATACACCAAACAAATTAATGTTGATGCACTACCGTGCTTTTATAAACCGAGGAAGCATTAATTGTTGGATGGATCTAAGTATAACTTGACAAGAATAGGATTTCCTGTCACCAAAAATCAGTACCTTTTTAATGTATTCTCACAACAACGCATTTTATTCAACCAATAACTATTGCCGTCTTCCACAACATTAAAGTTTCTTAGAAAGTGTCTGCAAGATCTGCGTATCAATAATATTGCAGAGCGTTTAAAACGAGAAGAAGTTATGTCCTTGCTTGAGCAACGCATTCAGTCTAGTCTTAATCCCGATATTATCAAAAACCGTTAAAAAAACCACACATACCAAAGAAGTAATTTTTAATGGTTTAATCAATGAATTATCTGTTTTGAAAGGAGATCATGTTTTAGTAAATATGAAGAAGAGAAGTTTTTAAGACAAGTCGCTAATATTTTTGGTACTCCTCGGCGCTATGAGGTCAAAACCATGGCACTGACACCAAAATAGATCTGCTTTAAAAAGCCCACCAGAACAAATCAACAAGCATGGTGTGTTCTCCATAAATTACCTTCAATAAAAGGTTTCATTTTTATTCTTTTAAACATTTTTTTCAATCCCATGTAATCCATTAAATTTTTACCACTTATTTTTGATTTTAGACATAACCATTCATATCTTATTTTTGTTTCATTACTAAAATGAATTTTGAAAAAATAAAAATGAATCAAATGTCATCAGATTGCTTTAAAAATAAAAATAGAAACGCTTAAACTTATGGTTTGGATTTTTTTACGGAATTAGAGACTTAAATTTACGGAATTAAGTTCAATCAACAAATTTTATCACGGAATTAGAGACATTTGGGTAAATTTGAAAATGTGCCAAATTTTCTCTTAAAAAACAACTTTTATCCCTACTTATTATTTTGATATTAAAAAAAACACATGTCCGAAGGTTCCAAAAAAGATCTTATGTCAATATTTCTTTTTATCTCTTTAAAATAATTCATTTAGCAAAAAGTTTCCTACCTTACGGAATTCCGTACATTTACCTTATGGATGGCCAATCGGATGCAATGGGATTAACTGAGGTCACAGGCGGGTCGTCATTCGCAGGTTGAAACTTTAATCGATTCCATTTTTAAGTACATCTTCTTACAATACGAACTAAATTTATATTGATGATGATGAGAAATGGATTCATTACGATAACCCTTAGCGCTTAAAACCATACGGGCTGGGCCGCCGGCCATACGAAAAAATCGATACCAAAGCCAATTCACAGTAACAAGGTCCTTATCTGTTCCTTAAAAGTTCATTAAATCGGTAATACTATTTTCGAGTTTTTTATCATATAACAAAGCTAATAAATTTGTCAACTTGAAACAAATATCCTTACATTTTTTTGACTTAATTATGCACTCAAAAAAAGGTTGAATTTTTTAACTTGTTTTAGGTATTATTAATTATTATTATTAAATGTTAATGAATGTTTAGCTGCTGGTTAAAATCTGTGCACACTCCAAATGAAAAATCCAAGATTATGTCAATACATTCCTTTAATGTTTCTTAAAAATGTATATTAACCCGAGGGGACTATTTGAGAATTAGATACATATTAATGTTATTACAAATTCAAATTCACAGGCGGGTCATTTGTACTTTTATGGATTCAATGGAGCATTTGGACATATATGGATGATTCTATGGCCAATCGGATGCAATGGGATTAACTGAGGTCACAGGCGGGTCGTCATTCGCAGGTTGAAACTTTAATCGATTCCATTTTTAAGTACATCTTCTAACAATACGAACTAAATTTATATTGATGATGATGAGAAATGGATTCATTACGATAACCCTTAGCGCTTAAAACCATACGGGCTGGGCCGCCGGCCATAAGAAAAAATCGATACCAAAGCCAATTCACAGTAACAAGGTCCTTATCTGTGTTTGGTCTCTGTATTTGGTTGGACCGTGACGTACTATAGGCTGCTACAATGATGCGTTTGAACCGAGCATAGAAGCAAAAACTCTCTACTTTTTGGGTTAAAGTTTCACTTATACCGTGCGTGGCGGCCACGCACGGTATAATTTTTTTTTTATTATTTTTTTTATAATATATGCACGTGCGCTGATGCTTATTATGTTTGTGTGTGTGTTTCGTTCAACGAAAAAAAAATTAAATATCAAATGCATGAAATATATCGCACACCATCTGCAAAAGAGCCACACAACTCAAAATTTGTCAATTTTGAGTTAATATATGGAACTTGCTCATAGTTCGCCTGTCTATTAACACTCCACTGCAATTGGTAAAAAAGGCATATTTTTAGTTGTGTCGTGATTAGCGAAGTGCATTGATCGCCATCGGTACTTGTAAAGAGACCTTTTTCGAGTTGTGCCTTTTTATACCCTAAACCTGAAAGGTGAGGGTATATTAACTTTGTGCAAACGTTTGTAACGCATAGAACGAAGCGAGTCCGGTATGGAAAATTATATATATTCTTGATCAGCGTCACCACGTGAGTCGAGCTATTCATGTCAGTCCGTCCGTCCGTCCGTCCGTCTGTCCGTCTGTGTGTTGTCCGTATACACAGGATAATAAGAAGGAGTTGAGATAATTGGATGAAACTTGGTGCACATGGTCACATGCACCCAAGGATCTGCACTATTGAATATTTTTGGAATCCGCTCACGGACACGCCTACCTCCCATACAACGCAAAAATTTAAAACTGCATAACTCATCTCATAATAAGCCTACAACAATAAAATTTGATATGTTTGTGTTTTATATCAACACAAAGATGTCTTCGAAAAATGGACGTCATCCGCTTACGGACACGCCCACCTCCCATACAACCCAAAAATTGAAAACGCAATAAATAATCCTCTATTTAGCCTACAGAGCTAAAATTTGGCACGTATGTTTTTTATGACAAGACAAATATGGTTTTGAAAAACGGACGTCATCCGCCATAAAGGTAAATAATGGATAAATAAGGTTATGTTGGTCTAGAGAAATTAAATTTGGTATGTATGTATTTTATACCAAAACTAAGGTCTGTTCAAAAATTGGGAGTAATCCGTCCATGAACACGCCCACCTCCCAAAGCGAAATGCACGTGTTTTATTTTTAGTTGTGACGCTTTATATGATAAAATTGTTAAATTTTTTAACTCTCTTAAGATGATTTTTTTTTGTAAAAATCAATATTTCATTTGAACTTTCAGACAACTAATGGAAGAGAATATTTATTCAGCCGAAATGACCCCTGAATGCAAAATGCGGTTGGCAAAGGTCAAACCAACCACTTAATGTCTCCCCCATCTGACGAATGTCTTGTCGAACAGTTTTGTGAGAGCTCTGGAGACGACTTAAGTGAAGAAAGACAACCCAGACTATTTTTTTTTATAAAAATGCTTATAGAGCAGAGAAGGGCACAAATTAAATATCCTATCCCATGGGATTGGAAGCAAAATGCTGCTTGCGCGACGTCGACACATGAACAGTGTAAGCTACTTTGTGTGGGTTACGATCGTGTGCATTCGGCTGTTGCTTTGTTTTTATTTTGGCAGCAAATCAAGTCAGTTGCTTTTCAGCATTTGTTGAAATAACATCTCTTTGCGCAATTTTTTAAATTATTGCGAAAAAATACGTTAAATTGATCTTCGTTTTTCTCTGCTTTACATACAATCAAAGAATGTGATAGTATGTGTGTGCCCATCGCTGTTATAGAGACACATATTTAAAAAAAAACTAGTAAGGTATATCTTCGACTTAGCCGAAGTTAAAATACCCCCACGGGCGATTCGCAATGGTACAAAATCTTTCATTGCAGCTCTTTTCATATGAGATTTAAAAAATTTTGCTATTTTAATGACGTCTAATTCATCTAAATCTAATCTAAGTCTAATTCATATCAAATTGTTTTCCTGCAAAGTAAAGACAAGCAATTTTATAAAGTTTTAATTAGGTGCTGTATGAGAGGTGGGTGTGTTCTTGAGTGGTTGATGCCAATTTTTCTAACACGCCTCAATTTTGATATAATATACACAAGTACCCAATTTCAGGTCCTTCGACAGAAGCCTATTTATATAGTTTTGCATTTTGGGGTTGTATGAGAGGTGGGCGTGTTTGTGGATGGATTACGCCAATTTTTCTCTCACGTCTTAATTTTTATATTCAAATAATAAATATTTAATTTTATTTTTATAGCTTCGACACAAGCCTATATATATAGGTTTCAATATTGGGGTTGTATGGGAGGTGGGCGTGTTAGTGAGTGGATTACGCTCATTTTTCTAACACACCTGAGTTTTGTCATAGGCTATACAAATACCGAATTTAAGTTTTGTAGCGTAAATATTATTATTATTATTATTATTATTATTATTATTATTATTATTATTATTATTATTATTATTATTATTATTATTATTATTTTGAAATTAATTAGTAGAATAAGATACAAGGATCTTTTAACAGTACAACAGAGTTAAATAAATAATCAACAATGAGCATTAAATTAGAATTCTTAATAAGATTACAATACTAAAAACTTAATGAATTAAATAATCAATAGATAAGCATATAAAATAAGTTTATCAAATTAATAAGAAAAGGACAAAAATTAAGCAAATTAAGTAAGAAAAAGAATATATATATATATTTCTATAAATAGATAAAATAAATATAGTTAGATGTTTGAATAGTATAACATAATTGAAGATTTAAATTTATTCGTGCTGACAGTAGATGTTAAGATAGACGGTAAATAATTCCAGAGTTTGATGGCGTTGATGAAAAAAAGTCGTTTAGTATGCAAGGAGTTGAATTTAGGCAATATAAGGTTGCATGTTCGAGTAGAAACACTGAAGCGTAACTTATCATATAGGTATGCAGGAGTTTCATAATAAATCAATTTGTGTAAAAATATACAGTTTTTCGCATTTAAGTAGTTAATAATACTACACCCAAGAATGCTTTTACTTTCCTCAGATATATGTTCAAAGCGCCTCAGGCCAAACACGTATCTTGCCGCATCATTAAAGGCAACTTGAATTTTATGCGAGGAGTGCGAGTCAAGTTTGCTATAAATTAATTCTGAATACGATATGACTGGAAGTATTAATTGCACAACAAGTCTCTTTTTTGTCGAAATAGGAGTACATTTTGCAGACATTCGTAAGCATCGAAGTACGTAGTAAACTCGTTGAACAATGTAGTTAACTTGATCAGAGCAAGAAAGTCGACAGTTGACATAAAAACCTAAACTTTTTACTTTATTAACCATTAACAGACAATTATTACTTAATAATATCGGTGGTATTTGTTGGTGATTAAGCTTATCTCTGGAGATAGGAAGAACGTACGATTTTTTGGCATTTAGGCATATATCATTATCTGAGGCCCATTTAGAGATTGCTGTTAGATCTTCATTTAGTCTGTAACACAAATCTTCTAGAAGACCGATACGATTGGAAGTATATAACTGAATATCATCAGCATAGCCATGCATTGGCACGTTATTGCAGACAGTAAAAATGTCATTGATAAAAATGCTAAAAAGCAAAGGCCCAAGTATAGATCCTTGGGGCACACCCATTTTAACATCCTTATAGTCAGAAAAACGGTTACCAATCCTTACTCGTTGCTTTCTACCATCCAGATAGTTGGCAATCAAGTTTACAGCACAGCTTGTAAAACCAAACATGTACTGAAGTTTTTTAACTAACACAGAATGGTTCACAGAGTCAAAAGCTTTAGAAAAATCCAAAAGACATAATAGTGTAATGTGACCAGCATCATACGATGTACGAATATCATCAAGAACTTTTAAGGTTGCAGTTGCACAACTATGTCCTGATTGAAACCCAGATTGGTAAGGTGAAAGAAGATTATTTGATTCTAAATACTGATTAATTTGGCTAGCCATAATGGATTCACAGATTTTAGAAATAGCAGAAAACGGAAACTAAATTGTGCACCCCTTAAGAAGGTCATAGTAAACCTCAAAAGAGTTATGTTTAAAAAATACCACGAAATTAATATAATTTTTTAAATAATAGTTTACAGTTTTAATTAGTTTGTTAAAGTGCAAATAAATTTATAAATATTTTAATTATTTATATAGTTTTTAAAATTCGGTTACAATAGACAAAATTTAAAAATAATCTCATCGATATTAATATATTTGATCATTTGAAAGATATGTTATTGGGTAAGTAACACAAAACTTAAATAATTTCATTTAATTTCAATTATGAAGTATATCTTAATTTTTTTAAAGCAGGATTTTCCGCAATCAAAGAATTTTTGAAAAATATTTTGTTTACGCAAAATTTTGATTTGCAAAAGTGAGTAAATCCCCAAAGATATATTTTGATAAAAATTTTTCACTACTTCCATTTTAATTTTGCAATAATTGTCGATTAATCCGACTACATGTTTTTGAATCAACCTCTACAAAAATTACATATTTTAGAAAAGATTTGGAAAAAAGCTTATAAGGGCTTATAAGTTATGCGAGGACAATTTACTGTCAGTAAACCACACAATATCAGTTTTAAATATTTGGACTTTATGAAGTTATAAAAACTTAAGCTAGTTTTTTATAGAAAATTGAAGAAAAAACAGGACCTGGAAGCAAACCGTTGGCAAATTTTCCCTCATTAACCCTGAATAACTATAAAGTTGAATATTTTTTCGAAATCAATCCATGTCTTCTATATAAAACTTAAGTGAAAATTAAAATAAAGCATTCAAATCTTTTTTCCTAAATTTTATCAACTTCTTTATAGTATTCTATATTCATCTCAGCTTCGACTTTGATAGACAAAGCTGAGGTCTGTAAGATTTGACTGCCCTATACTTGACTATTAAAATCACAGTATCTCAACATTACAGTGATACCAAATTATTATCAGAAATTTGTTTCATACTCATTATCTACATAATTCCCAAAGCAAACTAGCCCTGGCTGGACAAGGTCAAGAGTCATGAATGGCCAAAAAAGAGCCGACAATTACAAGAAATCTGTCGATGCTTCACATTCGGGGACTGAGAACAAAATTTAATTTAAATAATTAGAATAATTTTTAAGGAACTGTGCATCTTCTGTTAAAAACTCTATTTTTGACAGTTTTTGTTGGTTATTTAATCATAATAATGATTACTTTAGTAAAGTTAAGGAGTCAGAAAACCATCTTAGAGCTTTTAATAGACATCTTCTACATAAAATAAAAAAAAACGTCAGAACGCCTTAAAATTGTTATAAAACGCCATGTATTTAATTTAAACAAAAAATGTAATGCATTTAAATCATAATTTAATTTTTTTTAGAAATTTTTTAAGCATGTAACAATTTAAAAATCAATACTCAACTAATTGTATTGATTTTTAAATTGTTTCATGTAACAGGATACCCAAAAACCATATTACTATTAAAAATAATATTCTAGCAGATTAAGAGCTGTAAATAAGGTTTGTTTTATGATGTATTATCTTAGAACTTAGCAATCACAAAATCATAAAGCATATTTATTATTCTTGACATTTATGTCATGGGCACGTTTTTCTGTAAAGTTCAGGAGAAATGTATTGCTTACAAAATAACTGATGCCTCCATTCATATGAAAATCATGCAGATTTGCGTAAAATATTGGTAATAGAAATGTATACTATACGAGTAAATTTGAACACTTCTTAACCTGAAGAAGCAAAAAAACACGATTTTTTAAAAAATTTTATGGAATATAAAAAGAATGTAACATTATAATATAACATTTTTCTTTGTGTACTCTATCTTACTGTCATTAAAATTTGAATTGCATTTGTTTGGCAATTGCACCCCTAACCAATGACAAATTAAATTCCGAATTGACTTAGGTTTTAGTATGAGCGTTTGTTTATATTGAAACAAATTTCTTATTAAGCTGAAGTTTTAATAAAAACGAAGAAAAAAAAATATTTGCATTTACTTTTGCACCCTCTTTATATTCAAAACATAAAACCGCAGTCATTAAAGTATTCTTATTATTAAAAAAAATCAAAAATTGTGTGGTGAAAAGTTCTTTTATCAAATTTTGCACCCCATTTTAGCGTGTACCCGGGGCTACTGCTTATGGGTCTGTAGTCCTTCATATCTGTAGATTCATGTGACACTTTAGGAATTGGAATTGGCATTTTTGATATCGACATCTTGTAATAATACTTATTGAGTTGATTCTTTGGAATTGGTGTGAGGTCGGGTGTACAAAGTGTACATGCAATGTTGTGGGATACAACATAACAGTTGAAACTTTCCACGTCGATGGAAAACAAGAGGTTGTAAAGCAGTGGTTTACAATGTGCGTCAAAGGTTTAGCAATAAAGGCTATTATAATTTTAATGAATTTTATAGAGACTACGTCGTCACCAATAGAGTTTGATTTTATTTTCATTACAGACTTGAGAACATCATTTTCAGTTGCATGCACAAAAGAAAAATTGTCTTCATCAGGAAATTGGTGATCAATGCACTGATAATTGTCATTTGAGGCTACGATATTAGAAAGAAGAAAATTATTTAACTGATTCGGCTTGATGACACACTTCGGATTAGATTTGCTGCACACGCCAAGGCTTCGTATATTTTTCCGTAGTTCCTTGGATGGGAGATTACAATTCAATTTACGATGAAAAAATGTTTTTATTGGAATATCTGATTGCTGAGACAGCTTCATTTCGTGCACGCTTAAAAAGCTCCCAATTATCAACATTACGGTGCTTTTTCCATCTATTACATAATTAATTCCTTTTTTTGATAGCTTAACTAACGAATGACGTGAACCAGGGACAAGACTTATTTTTGATTACAGAATTGCGAAGGGGAACAAAATTTTCAAAAGCACGGTAGATATGGGAGACAAGGATATTTAATTTATCATCTACTGTCTCAGAGAACCAACAATCACTCCAACAAATACGAGATAAATTATCATACAACAAAGAATAATCAACAGAATTATAGTCACGATAAGAAATAGTCATTGGAACATTATTACGACAAGCATTACAATTAATAGTACAGAAAAGTAGATCATGGTCAGAAATAAATGAAATTTGATCAAATAGTAGCAAGGACTCATCAGGAAGTATAAAGACATCGATTAGACTAGGGGTAGCATTAGGAGCAAAACGAGTTGGAACAGAGGAGTTAACGATAGACATTCCAGCCATATTGACTTTGTGAAAAAAGCTTTCAGATACATTATCCTTGTTAAGCAAGTTAACATTGAAATCACCACATATAGAATAGTAGTCAAAATCAGTCACACGATTACAAAGTTCAACGAAAAAAGGTTCAACACTGCAACCTTTGTTAGGGTTGTAGACGCAAGAAACAAATATTTTAAAATTAGCATCAGAGATATCTACATTTATAAATTCAATGTCAGACTCATAGGACTTATTAATAAGGTTTGACTTAAGATGTGATTTGCAATAGATAGCAACTCCCCCTCCTCGTTTACCAGTTCTGTCATTTCTGAACAGAGTATAATTAGGGATATTGTAATAAGCATTGGGTATCTCGGAAATGAACCATGTCTCGGATACTCAAATAACGTCCACATTTGATTTATCAAAAACGTATCGTACATAATCTAGTTTAGATTCGTTTAAGCTTTTAGCATTAAAGTGAACTATAGACAAACCATCGCGCTGTTTACATAAAATATCAATTAACAGTTTACAGTTTTCATCAACACCATAAGAAGCACTAGAATTCATGAGAACGACAAACAACGTAGTCAGACTAATAGAAAAAAGTTTTAATAATAGTAAACTTATGAGGATCAGAAATTATACAATCAAACATCTTTACAAAAAAATAACACAAAGAATAAGAGAAAGAGAACATAGTTGATAGCATATTAGTTAAGAGCGAAATTAAATGAGTTAGAAGATAAGAAACACTTAGACTAGAAATTGAGATAAAAGTTAAATTAAATTTAAATTTATCTGCTAGGAGACACAGCTTCAAGCGTTGATCCAACAGCATCATGCAGCTCATCCATGCTACCGATGCATTTGCTTTCTGCATTTTTCTCCATCCTAATGTGAACAGAGCCACGAAAAGTATAAGCATTATATATAGCCTTTTGGCGTTTGAGCACGATGGCAGCTTGCAAAATTTTGCGGTTATGTACGCTGAGACTTTCGTGAATGTAAACGTTGTTATCAGAGTCAAACCCTGCATTTCTCAGATTGACTGCTGTTTTTGTTCGTCTCCGATACGCTCCAAATGCTTTAAGAACCCGGTTGCGGTCAAAGGGGAAAAGAACTTAACAATAATGATAGAGTTTGATGCTTGAAGATTCGGTTTGACTCTAAAAATGTCTCTTATTTGTGGTGGGTGAAACTCGATAAAGAGACAGATTCTGTTGAAGGCGCTGTTAAGGTTTTCTTCTTTTGTGAGTGGAACTCCAAAGAGAACAGCGTCAGAAACAATGTCGGGGGTGGTGGGACTGGAGTTGTTGTTGTTGGTTTGTGAGGACAATTTCTCAAGCTCCTCGATTCGAGCGGTCAGAGAACGTAGTATCGAGCGAGAGCAGTTTATTGTCTGATTGACTTATGTTGTCGTTTATTGCACAGACTTCTTGGTTTATTTTGGTCTCCAGTTTTTTTTCCACGCATCCAATCTCATCAGAGAGGCCCTTAAACGAAGAATTATAATGTTGTAAAAGACGATCTTCCAGTTGCTTAATCTCTGTTCTCATATTGTTGTTAAGGTGCTCTTCCATTTCCTGGAGGTAAGTGCGCAGAGATTGAGAAATCAGATTGGCACACTCTGACTTAGGCGTGCCATCACTTTTGTTGTTCATGCGGTTAGAGAGTTGTTGGCGCGTCAATCGGGGGTCGGTGTCATTGATATGAAAAATAAGCGGCAGCGATAAACCGCAAGCGAACGCAGCCAAAGTAAACAAAAAGGCAAACAAAGACAGCAGCAAGCGAAGAGTGGCAGCGGTGTTAGTGGGGGTGCCCAAGCACACGCATAGAAAATCACATAGAGCAGATGAGGAAGATGAGATCACCAACAAAACAAATGCTAGGCAGCAGAAGTGCACGAGAGGAGATATAAAACCACAGACGACCTGTTTGAGTTTGAGCGTGGGAGGCAGAATCGTCGTTGAAAGCGAAGCTTCAGCTTAATTTTGTTGATTATTATTATTTAGTTTAGTTTATGTCGGGAATTGATGTTGACTTGTTTTGCTTTATTTGTTTTATTTGTTTTAGCGTTAGATGAGTCGAGCTATTAGTTATTTACGAAGTAAATCGTTAGTGCAATAACAAGTTCAAATTGGCACAGTTTTTTTAGCCTTTTTATACCCTAAACCTGAAAGGTCAGGGTATAGTAACTTTGTGCAAACGTTTGTAACGCATAGAGCGAAGCGAGTCCGGTATAGAAAAGTATATATATTCTTGATCAGCGTCACCACGTGAGTCGAGCTATCCATGTCCGTCCGTCCGCCTGTCCGTCTGTGTGTTGTCCGTATACACAGGATAAGAAGAAGGAGTTGAGATAATTGGATGAAACTTGGTACACGTGGTCACATGGACCCAAGGATCTGCACTATTGAATATTTTTGGAATCCGCCCACGGACACGCTACCTCCCGTACAACACGAAAATTGAAAACTGCATAACTCAGCTCATAATTAGCCTACAACAATAAAATTGTGTTTTATATCAACACAAAGATGTCTTTGGAAAATAGACCTCATCCGCTTACGGACACGCCCACCTCCCATACAACCCAAAAATTGAAAACGCAATAAATAAGCATCTGTTTAACCTACAGAGCTAAAATTTGGCACATATGTTTTTTGTAACAAAACAAAGATGGTTTTGAAAAGAAGACATCATCCGCCCACGGACACGCCTACCTCCCATACAACGCGAAAATTGAAAACTGCATAACCCAGCTTGTAATAAGCCTACAACAATCAAATTTGGTATGTATGTGGTTTATATCAACACAAAGATGTCTTTGAAAAATGGACGTCATCCGCTTACGGACACGCTCACCTCCCATACAACCCAAAAATTGAAAACGCAATAAATAAGCCTCTGTTTAACCTACAGAGTTAAAATTTGGCACATATGTTTTTTGTAACAAAACAAAGATGGTTTTGAAAAGTGGACATCATCCGCCCACGGACACGCCTACCTCCCATACAACGCGAAAATTGAAAACTGCATAACCCAGCTTGTAATAAGCCTACAACAATAAAATTTGATATGTATGTGTTTTATACAAACACAAAGATGTCTTCGAAAAATGGACGTCATCCGCTCACGGACACGCCCACCTCTTATACAACCCAAAAATTGAAAACGCAATAAATAAGCCTCTGTTTGACCTACAGAGCTAAAATTTGACATGTATGTTTTTTATGACAAGACAAAGATGGTTTTGAAAAATGGACGTCATCCGCCTATGGACACGCCTTTTTCCCATACAACCCAAAAAGTTTTAAACTCAATAAATAAGGTTATGTTTGTCATAGAGAAATTAAATTTGGTATGCATGTATTTTATACCAAAACTAAGGTGTGTTCAAAAATTGGAAGTAATCCCTCCATGAACACGCCCACCTCCCATAGCGAAAGCACAATAAAGGCATTAACTGTGAGCTACAGGAATAGAACTTGGTATGTGTAAATTTTTCATCAACATTTAAATGCATATAAAATATAGGCTTCATCCGCCCTTGGAGACGCCCATTTACAATAAAAAGTTTTTGTTTTTGAAAAGTGGGTTTAGGGTATTTCATAGTCGGCCTAGACCGACTTTAGACTTTCTTTACTTGTTTTTATATAATTACATTAATGTTAATATAAACAATCGCGCAGCACAAATGCAGTTAAGCTGCTAGTATTTTGAGGTGCAAAGCTATTTTTATTTTTATTTAATTTTAGTTAGGGCAAAAAACACGACTTTTGCGAATTAATTCAAGAGTTCGGGAAAAACACGACTGAACTCTGCAAAACTTTAGTTATTAGTCACAACGTATTCGCTTCTTTATGGAGTTTTCATCATTGGGATCGTATGAGAGGTAGGCGTGGTTTTCATCCGATTTAGCCCATTCTCGAACTTGATCTTAGTTTCTTAGAAGAAAGCTTAAATATCGAATTTCAGCACGATAGCTTCAAAATTACGGCTGCAATCGTGTCCACAGACAGACGGACAGATAGACGGCCACACAGACGGACAGACAGACAGACGGGCATGGCTAAATCAACTCAGGTGGTAAGGCTGAGCAAGAATATATATACTTTTCTATACCTACCACGCCTTCTTATGGGCGTTACACACGTCGTGACAAAATTAATATACCCCTTACGCAGTACGCGTGGGGGTATAAAAATGTTGGCCCAGGCTTGGGTCTTTCTCAATTTCTTGTATGGGTTGCTTCCTGTGTAAGACTTTTGTTTGAAGATCGTGTTTTGTTTATTATGTCACATTTATTAAAGATGCAATGGAATTAACTCGCACATATTTTATATATTCAGTTTGAAAAAAGCCTGTTCAAATCCATTTCCTTTAACGGAGAACAAAAATAAAAGACACAATTCCAAACTACAGGTATGAAGAGTATTATAAGAATATATTAAATTAATAAATTGATTATTTACTATTATTTTCACAATTTTGTTTTTTCACTGTTTAAGTAATTGCTTAAAGTAATACTCGAATGAATAAAATCTGTTTCTGTTTCATTTTTAAAATTGCTTTTAATTTAATTTGCCACTTTAAATCAGCAAAAAAGACATAACTCAAAATAATTCAATAATAAATGTGTGAAAGTTTTATCTAAACAGTCATAACTCAAAAAAGTTGGTGCTGCACTAGTTTAGGGGCGGCACTGAAGCTAAATAAAGCCTTTTACAAAATAAATATGTGTACATTATCATTTTAAGGTGTACAAACAAAAGAAAGAACTAAACTTAATGAATAAATTTGGCCACCACAGTAAATGTTACTATATTTATGAGCTTCGTATTGAGCACAACCAAAATGTAAAATCGTTTTTCGAGTCTCAAAATTAGTTGCCAAAGAAATAAAAAAAGACATAATATTTAGGCATGTGCGAGTGGTTGAATTTTCGAATAACTCGGCTGCGACTTGAAACAAGCATTGAATAACTGGTGTTTTCGAGTAACTCAAAGTTTTTTGAGTTTTTAAGTGCTTTAACTTGTCAGTGGAAATGCCCAGTAGAAAAGTGGTTTAACAGAATAACGTTTTTCAACTTAGGTATATTTGGTAAAAATAGCTGTTTTGTGCTTTGATGTGTTGAGTGTGGGAGAAAGGCGGAATTTTCGTTTGATTATGGCGAATTGTAAGTTCAGAGTGCATATTAAGAAATAAGACTTATGCGTATAATTTTAAGTCGTATCTTTTAGGAGAGAGGAGTTAGGCGTGGTCTAAACTGATTTAGGTCATTTTCTAATTTAATAATTTAATTATTAATTTTCAAGAACTGATTTTGAGAAATGACCACAAGGTTTCAGCAGCTTCATGCTCTTGCTGAAAAATTCGCAATTCTTACTCCTTTGATTCTCTTGAATGATAAGTTGGAATGTAAACTGAATGAATTCTGTCACGAAGAAATTGACAATGAAGAGTTTCTCGTTGAGAGAAAAATACTTCAGCATATTGTTTCTATAGCTCACAAAGAAACTGATTCTTGTATGAAAGGTCCACTTGAACTTTTAAAATTTATTTTTAAATTAAGTCTAGAAAACGCAGTTCCAAACATTGTTATACTTTTAAGCTTTATTCTAAGCTTTTATTCATAAAAACCTACATTAGAACTACAATGAGTACTTCTCGCCTACAAAATCTTGCCATATTATCTATAGAATACAAGTAAAGTAATGAAATAGACTTTGACAATTAGGGAATTCACAGTTTGCTTCTAAAGTTAACACCTGACAACTTTAGAAAGATATTTAGATCGAACTGTGAGCACCTTTTTTTGTGTTTTGGAGCTAAATTGCAAAAATAGTTTTCAAAAATTTGAAATTTGTTCATAAACATGCCTCGAATGAACGGAAAGGAAGAATTATGAGATAACTTTAGCAACAAGTGGGATCTCAAGTTTGTACGTAAAACAAAAACAATCAAAGTTAACACGTGCTAAAATGTTCTAAAGTTAATAAACGGCAAAGTAAACAGAGCAGATAATACAGAACTGTGAGCACCCTAAATGTAATTACCGATTTTGCTAATAAAAAAACAAGAAAAATAATAATTTAATAAAATATTATATAAAAAAAATTGTATTTGTATAAATTTCCTTTTCGGTGTCATTAAGGAATAAACTTTTTTATCGTTGGCCTAATTCTAATATGGCGTAAGTCAACATTTGGAATAATAGCGATTATTAACGTTTAAGGGGACCTGACGCCTTCAAAATTTTGTTTATTTTAATGTTTAAAAATGTGTATAAGTTCAATAAAAATAGATATAATTTTGAAAAATTACAAATATATTTTTCGGAAAAACATTACGCAAAAAAATTTTTTATTGTTTTAATCACATATCCTGCTGATGGAATTTTTTTAAAAAATTCATGGCGCTTTTAATTTCATATGTTTTGTTCACCACTTTATATATCATAAATAAATTTTATTTTCAACTGTAGGGTATAAGTATAGTGTGTATGCAATGACAAAATTTTATTATGCCAGGTTACTCCTTAAAAAATACTTGTTCAGGTGTCAATATATCATATTTATGTTTTAGTAAATATAGAATTCTCCCGTGATATAACAAAACCAAGTAACTTGTTTTTTGAAAATTGTGAGAAATTGAGGTATTGTGTTATAGGATATAATCTTTCCGTATATAAGATTTTTAAGTTTTTTCAAATTATTGAAGAGTTAAATTATTGAAGAGTTAAGAAGAGTTAAATTATTGAAGAGTTAAGAGTTAAGTTTCGAAATTTTTGAAACTTGTGCTAGCCAAATTATTTTGCGTTGCAGTTTTTTAACAATTCAGTCGAACTTAAGATACTGAGAAAATTTTTGTCATATATTTTTTCATTTCATATAAACAAGATTTTTGTTTTTTCACAAAACCAGGCAACTATGAAGTTACTTAAAAGCAAATAAAACATTTATATGTTTCTTAGAACACTTTATTCGTTGCTGTTTTTTCAAAATCAAGTAACTTTAAAGTTGCTTGGTTTTGTTGTATAATATCAATTAAAACACAATTGTTTAGAAAATAAGTTGAACATTTGTTACAATTTTAATTAAGTATCTTATTATTATTGGTTGGTGACCGTGGCATGCAGGTTAAGTGTGTGGCTTAGCATGCTCGGAGCCCGGGTTCGATCCCCAGCCGTGGCGAAAAGTTTTTCAATAAAAAATTTTTCTGATCGGTCACCACCTCTCTGCAGACAATGGCAAACCTCAGAGAGTAAATAATGCCATGTAAAGCTTCTTGAGAACATGAGCCGTTCGGAGTCGGCATAAAACATGTAAGTCCAGTTCTCGGTCAATTGTGTGCATAAATTTAATAACACACACAACACAATCGATCCTAAGAAGCTCGGTCAAAGTCCTTTCAAGGGCTGAAATGGCCAATTTGTTTTTTTTTTTTTTTTTTTTCTTATTATTATAATTAAGTATCTACACAAGTATCTTATTAAGTAAATTATATATAAATCTATTCATTAAACTCAATAAAAAATCTTTTGATACTATTTTTAACAAAATTAATGGAACATATAAATAAATTCATGAATGTTGGTATTTCCTCATGGCTTGTAAAACCAATAGAAAGATCCTTAGAATCTGCACATTCCTTAAAATCTTCCCAAAAATTATTTTTTGTGTTATCATGTATTAAAGGAATTAATTTATCTATAATATCCTTCTTTTTAGATGGGTTTTTCACGATTTCCTTTAATTGTACATTTTTGAAAATTTCAGAAGATCTTTTTGATGAACTAATGTGCATTCAAAAAAATTTTGCATCGGTTTCGATGGAAGTTTTATAAAAAATTACAATAATCCTTTTCGAAAATTTTGCATTTCATTTTTTTCGGCAATTGCTGTATGCTGGATGCAATAATCTTTTCTTTGTAGCACGATTGAAAACGAATGTTTGAGAATCCTTTGTAGTACGATTGGAAAAGATTGTTTGAGAATCTTCAGATCGAGTATCCATGAAATGATTGTCCATGAGCTCTTCTTCGTCACCTTTTTTCATTTGTGGATCAAAATCAGGATCATAGTACGACGATGCAGGACTAAAATCAATTTTACTTTCTCCGTTATTAACGCAAAAATCACTGGAGAGTATACTTATATTTTTGTAATAATTTCCAAAAAAAAATTCAAGGAACTTATCATATAATTTTTGATAGATTATGACTTTCAAATTTTCAATTAAATCGAAATTTTTTTCAAGTGACGACATTGTACGCTGTTTTTGATTATATTCGATACGTTTGAAGAAGAAGATGTGACTAAGAAAAAATTTTCAATAAATTTTTGAAATAATTTTTCGATTGCGGTATTTTGAAGTGAATTTTTTCGCATAAAATTTAACTTCGTTTAAGTAATGTGCTGAAAAGTACTGAAGTAACTTGGTTTTGTTGTAACCCATTTTAATCTAATCAAGGCATTTCAAGTTACTTGTTGTATTTTTTTTTTTAATATTAGTGTTTAGAAATGAGATGGGCAAAAATGGATTGAAGTTTCTCGTAGACTTTTTGCTCTAGATTTTTAAACATAGATAGAACAACAAAACCACGGAAGAAATGAGAGCAAAAATAGACTCATGCGCGCGTTTTGCTCCATTTTTTCCAAACTTGCGTCGTATTAGAAATAGGTTGATGATATGTATATTAGAATTTTTTTTATATAATTGAGAACAATGAAAGACCAAATTCTAAAGTGAAAACTATGCATACAAAACCCTATATAAATATCAAAGAATTTTTTTTTTTAATGCATATGAGAGGGGCGGCAAATTTGGAATCCGCACCGGGCGGCTTAGCCTCTCGGTACGCCACTGATTTGGCGTTCACTATGCGTTCAGCCTTAGAAAGGATATTCAAGTGGATACCGAGTGTTGGGGGCCTGAGGCCAGTGGCCATTCTGGCCATCAAGTTAATTCGGCCCTGTGTGTGCCGATTAGCTGACGAATGAAAACATAAAAAGGAAATAAAATTTGAATTATTCCGATTACCATTTTGTGTCGTCTTCTCTTATATATAAATTAAATGTTTGTCTGTCTGTTTGTCTGAGGGTTCCGTATAGGCTCGCGCACCGTTCATCCGATATAGCTGAAATTTGGACACCGAGTACGTTTCATAGAGAAGAAAATAATAGGGGCGGTGTAAAAAGATGTAAAAAAGTGGACGGAAGTCTGTGGGCGTCGCACTTAATAATAACTCCTAAACGCCTGGACCGATTTCAATAAAATTTGGTATGAAGGTTCAACTGCATCCAAGATAAAACACAGGCTATAAAAAATTCTAAAGAGTTAAGCAAGAGAGCGCTTTAAGTAGTGCATTTGTAAGACGCAAGACTTAACGACTTGACCAATTTTGCAAAAATTTGATATGTGAAATAACCTAACCCTGCAACATAATTGAGGCTATTTAAATTTCAGAAAACTTCCAAGAGAGGGCGCTTTTGCAATTACCTATGTCTGGCTCATTCACGTCAAAACGGATGAACAGGTTTCGATAAAACTTGGTAAGCAGGTTTTACTGCACCCAAGATAAAACATAGGCTTTAAAAAATTGCAAAGATTAACCCAAGAGCAATAGTGAATTTTAAGACTCAATAACTCCTAAACGACTCGACCGATTTTGCTAAAATTTGATTAACTGATTTCGATAAAACTTGTTCAGCGATCGTATCTATTACGTTAATAGATCCTAAGGTTTTAAGATCCTAAGTTCTTTCGACAAAAATCAAGGAATGCGCCGAAGGCAAACGAAGTCAAGACCAAAGACTAACGAAAAAAAAACGTAGTTTAACGAAAACGAGCAGAAGCTATGACGTTGATTTTGAAGATGAACAAAAATCAACCGAACAGTACCGGCTAAAACCGATGTTGAACGAAGACAATACAAAAATCGAATCGATCCTAAAAGGATTTTTTGAAATTATAATTTTTTTCTGATATAAATGCATATTACATGCAATGCATATTACATGTTAAGAAAAACTTTAAACGCATTTTTTAAAGTTTTTTAAAGAATGTTTTACTGTTTTACGGAAATGTCACTAATCACTTACGACGGAGTTAGGCAAAACCCCAAAAAACGGTAATTTTAAAAATTAATTTCATAATTTAAAAAATGTTAAAATGAGATCAGTTTTAAAAATCGACTTTTTTTTTGTGCTCGAGGAACAATCCCGAGCAACACCGGGTAACATCCGCTAGTTTTATAAAAAAAGTTTTTGAATTATTTGAATTGGAATTATTTTTTCTTGCTTTCTCATAGCTTTGAGATTGTATATGAGTTGTCAACTTCGTTTGTACGAACTCTTCTAGCGAGTTTACCTTTAGTTCATTGTATCATGGCTGTTCCATGTATTTATTTATTCCAATAAACATATGTATTTATATCAAATCACAAAATCAAAAGTGTTGCATTATTCTATATTTGTACTGGCGCTTGTAGCAAAATAAGCAATTTTTCTTATTTAAATTCATATATCTCCATCAAACCCAACTGAATCAAAACTAGCACCATCTAGGTGTGAAAACAGAAATTCACCTCACTTAAATGAAGATTTATCATTTCCCTTTGTCTACCAATTCTCAGAATTTTTATCGTTCGTGGCTTGATCGAACGATTTAAGCTTTATTTTCGTCCAAAGAAGATCACTTAAACTTGAGTCTAGTGTCCGACTGAATGTGAATTTTTGCCGAAGCCGAAGCCGATGCCGATTCTTCGGCAAAATGAAAATAGTCGGCCGAAGACCGAAGCGGAAATGTTTTCAAGTAAAAAACTTATAAAATTTATTCTTTGCTTTTGTTATAAAGGGTGGTTAAATTTTAAGAGCCGATGTTGAATGTGAACCACACGTAAACGTCAAGTTTTTTTGTGCATTTCATTTGACATTTCTCAATATCAGGCTTACTCAATTTTAACCATGGAAAGATACACAATCGAGCTACACGTTAAAGTTATTCAGGCTTATTATGAAAATTGCCGTTCAAATAAAAATGCATATCATGAAAATCTTTGGCGAAATCATTTGGGCGAATGATAATCCAAGAGTGATTGTCGAAAAACCAATGCACCCACAAAAAGTGACTATTTGGTGCGGTTTATGGGCTGGCAGTATCATCGGGCGGTAGTATCATCGGTATAATTTTTTCCAAAATGAGGCCGGTCAGGCAGTTACTGTGAATTGTGTTCGCTATCGCGAGATGATAACGAACTTTTAATGGCCCGAATTGGTAGATATGGATGTGGACAATATGTGGTTTCAACAGGATGGTACCACTTGCCACACAGCTAACGAAACAATGGCTCTTTTGCGCGACAAATTCAATGGCCGTGTTATCTCACGTGGTGGCGATGTCAAGTGGCCGCCAAGATCATGTGATTTGACCCCGTTGGACTTCTTTCTTTGAGGTTATTTGAAAGAAAAGGTGTACGTCGATAAGCCAGCAACAATTGAAAAGTTAAAGGATGAGATAATTCGGCATATTAAAGGCATAGAACCTCAAGTATGCCTCAGCGTCATCGAAAATTTGGACCATCGGATGGAGGTGTGCCGACGAGGCCGCAGCGGCCATTTGGCCGATATTTTGTTACATACATAATTGAACTACACCAATATTATCATAATAAAAAGTAACGACACTAATTTCCTTAATAATTTGTGTTTTATTCAAAATCAACACCGGCCCTTAAAATTTTACCACCCTTTATATTCATTTCAGTATAAAAGTACGTACTGAAATCATTGAATTCGAGTTAAACGCAAGAGTTTTTCTGCAAAATTCGGATTTTTATGTAATGGATTTATTAACGTCAGGATAAAGTAGAAAAAAATTTAATATATTTTCAATCCAGTCGAGAAAAGTTACAGAAATGTAATACTAACTAAAATCTGGCAGAAAATTTCTAGCGTTAACTCGGCTTGTATCTTGTCCATTACAAAAACAAAAACGTAACAGTCGGACTCGCTGATGTCATCAATGATAAATGTTATTTGAATAAAATTTTTAACGAGTGAACACCAACTCATGAAAGAACAGAAGAGAAGAGAAACACAAAATGAACCATGAAAATGTTTCAATTGTAGAATTTTTAACGGAGTTCACTGAATAATTCAAAAAAATTCTTAGAACTTGTTTATCAACTTGTTCAGCAAAATTGTTTAGCAAAGCAAAAACATTATGCAAAAATAATCGGCTATTTCGGTCGAAGCAGAAGCCGAAGGTCAAAATATTGGCCGATTATGCCGATTACCGAAGCCGAAGCCGAATAATCGGTCGGACACTACTTGAGTCTATAAAAAAGTTAATAATTAACATTCAAGTATCTGACTGTACTTTAAGTACGAAATGTAAGTGATTTACATATTTGTTTTAATTTTAGATAATTTTATTAAGGTTGGTTAGTTTAAATCGACTTAATAAATTTTTTGCATTGAATTGTAATTGATTAATTTTGGATTCATCTCCTTAAACAAAAAAGTGTTAAATTTATGAACAAAAACAGTGCTCATATTAAGCTTTTTTCTTTTTTACTTCCAATGTTAAATTTATTTTTTTTTTAAAAAGCTTAAAAAACGAAATAACTGCTGTAAGTGGGTCGTTCTTAAAAAACATGACCATTCTGAATTTTGTAATTTTTAAAAACTAAGTTGGCCAAATATGTTTATAATTGGCCTCATGTGGTTACGGATGGTATCAACAATAGGAATCCATAACCAGCAGTAATTTTTTTAATTTTTGGAGTTTTTACAGATAAAAACATGAAGAGACCAATGCACTTTCGTCCACTCTGTTACCTAAATTAAATACCAAATAAAAAACATCAACAATTGAAAATTAAATTCTTTTTATTGTTTTTCCACAGGAAAGATAATTCATTTTAATTTATTTTATAAAAAATTTAAAAAGTAACATAAAAATAACAAAAAATAACACATAATGTCACCCATATTAATTCAAATTTCATTTTGGTGAACTAAGTTAATGATAAATAAAATATTAAATAGTTTAATACTGGTTAATTATTTTTAATGACTTTAGTCCAGTGTATCTTATTAAATTACACTCATATAATAAATCTAATGACTTAGCCTTATTTCTTAATTAAAGAAAAGTAGATGGTAACAGCGGAGACTTAACGTAACAGAGGAGACGTAACGTAACAGAGGAGACACTGTTACTGTGGCACTGTACTATTTAAGTATCCGCTATTACCATAACTTTTTTACAAAGTAGATTATTAATTTTGTGCTTCTAATATATCTATTGGATGGTTGAAATTGTAGTAAACTCGACCACCTTTTAATTTTATGTTCGCATTTTCCAGGATTTTAATTACTGCTTCTTTTTGTATAAACGAAATGTCATTTTCTTCAATCCTGAAGTTGGCACTTGTGCTGTCATTCGAACGTAGAAAAATTACCTTGATATAACCATCTTCATCAACACACGTTTGTGCTATACAAACGTATCTATAAGTTATACTTTTTCCTAAAACTTGAATTAGTAAAAATGTCCCATTCATAATTCCATTCTTATTTTCAATATCCGTATTTTCTTTTTCACTTTCATCTTCTGACGACGACGGAGTATAGACTTCTTTATAAATTAATTTTTTTTGAGTAGTTTTTTCTTCTTCTTTTCTGATTAAATAAGTTTTATATAATTGTACACTCTGTTACTTTTGAGTCCCTTCTGTTACTTTTTAATAAGTCACAGAGTGGACCGGTAACAGAGGGGACAAATTAACTCAAAAATACGATATTTACGTTTTTTATTAGAATTTTGTAGAATTTATTTGTCCACTTAATTAGTGTACATAAAATATTTGTACAAAAATTATAAAATAAATAAAAAATCACTTTACTCACCGTTTTTCAACAGTAACAGAGTTGACACTGAATAAGGGTACGCATCCGGCCTACAATTATGTTGCTTACTCAACCACGCACTAAACAAGACTGAACAGTTCAAAACACATTTGATTGATTTTGGCTAAGTTATGATGGAGAAGCATTAGAAAAATATACGAGTCATAACGTTTAACACAAATTTTTCAATAAAATGAGTGGACGTAACAGAGGGGACCAAAACCTGGGGACAAGAATTTTCTTCAAAAAAATTTTACAAAAAAATTATTTTTCATCATTCTTTTCTATATATGGTATTAATATATACAAACTGAATAATAAAAATTGTATATATTATTTTTTTTCAATTTTATTTTAACTGAAAATAACTATTACATTTTTATAAATTGGCTCGGGACACAGGTTTTTGCTAAGCCTTTGACATTAAAAATATTTTTAAAGTTATTTTCATATAATTAATTATTTTTTTTTTATAATATAGTTACGTAGAATCGATAATAATTTATAAAAATGCAGATATTTTTCTATTTTCTTTTTGGAGAAATAAAATATAAAATAGTAAAGTCTGGGGACACCAATTGGTCATGTTTTTTAAGAATGACCCAAGTATATCTTCTTGCTTATAAGAAGCAAAATTTTATTAATAGGTGCCATTTCCGTAAAGGGTAATATTTTCAACTTATTACAAAATTCTATAAAAATATTAATAAAAAAAAAAACAGTTTCGATGGTATCGTAAGTGTAGACGCAGAATTCCGTTTAAGTTGTAACCTCTTCTACTTTGTCTATTTGGTCCGATTGTTTTGTCCATTTTGCATGTATTCTTTATTGATCTTCCGAAAATTAACAAATAAATTAATAACACTCAATTATGGAGTTTTTATCGAGACCAAAACAATGAAAACGGTAAAAGTAAGAATGATAAGTAATGAAATGAATGAAAAGTAAGTATACCTTTTAACGTGTCATATGTAGCAATAATTATAAATGGTCTTCACATATTGATTATCTTCAGAAATCTCTGGTAAAAAGCTCTTATATTATCAAAAATAGACTACGGACTCGCCATTTACGGGCATACAGCGGCTTCAAATTTGAGAATTATTAAATCGACATACCATGCCGCCGCTCGGTACAGCATAGGAGCGTTTAGATCAACACCTACCAACAACATTTTGACTGAGACTGGACTTCCAACGCTAGAACAAAGAATAGAATTTATAACAGGAAAACTAATAGTCAAAATTCTGATGCCAGCAGAACTCCAAATGATACCTTACCTTAATAAGATCGCGCAGCGTAGATTCCCAAAAGTTCCTTCAAGTATACACCATATTCTAACATCAGCAAAACATATAAATATCAAATGGCAACCGAAAACAGCATATATACCCCGCAACCCAACATGGAATCTAAATAATCAAAGCTTTATTAAAACTTTAACATACCACACTAAAAATAATACAGATCCAAATATATTCAAGTTGGAGTTCAACAAAGTTTTGGAGGAGCATAAAAATTGGAAATTTTTTTTTACTGATGGATCAAAAACCTATACAGGAACTGCATATGCAGTAATCGACCAACATTCCAACGTAGCCAGATTAGGTCAACTAAGCAATTATCACTCGATGTTTACCGCTGAATCGGAAGCAGTTCTATGCGCGTTAAATATTTGCAAAACACAAAGAGGCAAATTCATCATATGCACAGATTCACTGTCAACAATCAATGCAATAGAAAATACTATTAACCTAAATGAAACAATAACTAAAATAAGAGATCTACTTTTCCAACACACCAGTAAAATAAAAATCATGTGGGTACCAAGCCATGTCGGTATCTAAGGAAACAACTTAGCTGATGAAGCTGCCAAATTCGCTACGTCTGCCCCCCTAATTAATCAAGCTGTCCTAAATAAAACTGACTTAAAACGACTAATAACCCAATACTATTTAAACGAACGTAGACAGAACTGGTTAAACTATACACACTATTACAAACATACAAATCCCCATGGTATCACTCCTATGTTCCCTGCCAACTGCAAAAGAAAGGATATACAAAAAATCTGCAGACTTCATATGGGTCACACTCTCCTCACTCACCAGCACCTAATGAATAACACAACACCACTTTTGTGTCCACTTTGCAACAGCCAGACGATAACAATCAAGCACTTACTTGAGGAATGCAGTATAATAAAACTTCACCAAAGCAGAATAACTAACGAGAGCATCAGCAACCTAATAAGTAATATTTCAGAATCTAACATAAGTAGTATTATAAAAATTCTCAAAAGTTTTAATATATATTTTAAAATTTAGACTTAGTATGTATAGGCTGAAGACCATAGTAGTTAGGGCCTAGTTTTTTAAGTTTATATACTTAATTTATTTTGTAAATAAACTGTTAATAAAAGAATGATAAAATGAGCAAGCAAAAAGAAACAAGCAAAATGCAAAATTTTTTCGATCACTTCGTTAAATTTGACAGGTTGAGTTCATTGACTTAGTTGAAAAGAATGCGAAGCAAATGCACTTTCCATTGGTGCCTTTTTCGTCTCTTCCCTATATATAGTTTTCGAGCTACAGTCAGTTTAACTACTAATTTCAAATTAAAATTTAGACCCCGATTTTTAAAAAATCGTATGGTTACTATATTTCACGCTGAGCACATGTGCTTTCCTCTCGTCTCTGTCTGATATTTAGTTTGCTAGCTACACTTTCTGTACGATGTATAGTTTACAAACTACACTCGCTAGTGCTAGTGGGATTTGGAATCCAAATTAATTTGCATTAAAAAAAAAAATTAAAATTTTACGCCATCTATTGAGTAAAAGCATAAAAAGATATATGATCCAACTCGTTTTTTTCATAAGAGTTAAATCTAACCGGATCACAGACCCATTTCGATAAATTTGACAGATTGAGTTCATTGACTGAGTTGAAAAACGGTTCATGAACTCTGGTTTCAAAATTGTATACTAGAACAGTAGTGCATACATAAACCCCATGCGAACTAATGCTTACAGTGCTGCCAAAGCGAACCAACCAGTTCGTGCAAAACCAAAGCATACAAGCATAAACAACGAAAGAAATCCAAAGAAAGCAGCAGGCACATAAACAGCTGATGATTGATTTTCTTATATAAAAAAATGCTTTTTTCTTCATGACTTTCAAAAATTAGATTTTAATTTTAAATGAAATTAATTTATTTTAATTTAATTTAATTTAATTTAATTTAATTTAATATAATTTAATTTAATTTAATTTTATTTAATTTAATTTAATTTAATTTAATTTAATTTAATTTAAAATAATTAAATTTAATTTAATTTAATTTAATTTAATTTAATTTAATTTAATTTAATTTAATTTAATTTAATTTAATTTAATTTAATTTAATTTAATTCAATTTAATTTAATTTAATTTAATTTAATTTAATTTAATTTAATTTAATTTAATTTAATTTAATGTAATTTAATTTAATTTAATTTAATTTAATTTAATTTTATTTAATTTAATTTAATTTAATTTAATTAAATTTAATTTAATTTAATTTAATTTAATTTAATTTAATTTAATTTAATTTAATTTAATTTAATTTAATTTAATTTAATTTAATTTAATTTAATTTAATTTAATTTAATTTAATTTAATTTATTTTAATTTAATTTAATTTAATTTAATTTAATTTAATTTAATTTAATTTAATTTAATTTAATTTAATTTAATTTAATTTAATTTAATTTAATTTAATTTAATTTAATTTAATTTAATTTAATTTAATTTAATTTAATTTAATTTAATTTAATTTAATTTAATTTAATTTAATTTAATTTAATTTAATTTAATTTAATTTAATTTAATTTAATTTAATTTAATTTAATTTAATTTAATTTAATTTAATTTAATTTAATTTAATTTAATTTAATTTAATTTAATTTAATTTAATTTAATTTAATTTAATTTAATTTAATTTAATTTAATTTAATTTAATTTAATTTAATTTAATTTAATTTAATTTAATTTAATTTAATTTAATTTAATTTAATTTAATTTAATTTAATTTAATTTAATTTAATTTAATTTAATTTAATTTAATTTAATTTAATTTAATTTAATTTAATTTAATTTAATTTAATTTAATTTAATTTAATTTAATTTAATTTAATTTAATTTAATTTAATTTAATTTAATTTAATTTAATTTAATTTAATTTAATTTAATTTAATTTAATTTAATTTAATTTAATTTAATTTAATTTAATTTAATTTAATTTAATTTAATTTAATTTAATTTAATTTAATTTAATTTAATTTAATTTAATTTAATTTAATTTAATTTAATTTAATTTAATTTAATTTAATTTAATTTAATTTAATTTAATTTAATTTAATTTAATTTAATTTAATTTAATTTAATTTAATTTAATTTAATTTAATTTAATTTAATTTAATTTAATTTAATTTAATTTAATTTAATTTAATTTAATTTAATTTAATTTAATTTAATTTAATTTAATTTAATTTAATTTAATTTAATTTAATTTAATTTAATTTAATTTAATTTAATTTAATTTAATTTAATTTAATTTAATTTAATTTAATTTAATTTAATTTAATTTAATTTAATTTAATTTAATTTAATTTAATTTAATTTAATTTAATTTAATTTAATTTAATTTAATTTAATTTAATTTAATTTAATTTAATTTAATTTAATTTAATTTAATTTAATTTAATTTAATTTAATTTAATTTAATTTAATTTAATTTAATTTAATTTAATTTAATTTAATTTAATTTAATTTAATTTAATTTAATTTAATTTAATTTAATTTAATTTAATTTAATTTAATTTAATTTAATTTAATTTAATTTAATTTAATTTAATTTAATTTAATTTAATTTAATTTAATTTAATTTAATTTAATTTAATTTAATTTAATTTAATTTAATTTAATTTAATTTAATTTAATTTAATTTAATTTAATTTAATTTAATTTAATTTAATTTAATTTAATTTAATTTAATTTAATTTAATTTAATTTAATTTAATTTAATTTAATTTAATTTAATTTAATTTAATTTAATTTAATTTAATTTAATTTAATTTAATTTAATTTAATTTAATTTAATTTAATTTAATTTAATTTAATTTAATTTAATTTAATTTAATTTAATTTAATTTAATTTAATTTAATTTAATTTAATTTAATTTAATTTAATTTAATTTAATTTAATTTAATTTAATTTAATTTAATTTAATTTAATTTAATTTAATTTAATTTAATTTAATTTAATTTAATTTAATTTAATTTAATTTAATTTAATTTAATTTAATTTAATTTAATTTAATTTAATTTAATTTAATTTAATTTAATTTAATTTAATTTAATTTAATTTAATTTAATTTAATTTAATTTAATTTAATTTAATTTAATTTAATTTAATTTAATTTAATTTAATTTAATTTAATTTAATTTAATTTAATTTAATTTAATTTAATTTAATTTAATTTAATTTAATTTAATTTAATTTAATTTAATTTAATTTAATTTAATTTAATTTAATTTAATTTAATTTAATTTAATTTAATTTAATTTAATTTAATTTAATTTAATTTAATTTAATTTAATTTAATTTAATTTAATTTAATTTAATTTAATTTAATTTAATTTAATTTAATTTAATTTAATTTAATTTAATTTAATTTAATTTAATTTAATTTAATTTAATTTAATTTAATTTAATTTAATTTAATTTAATTTAATTTAATTTAATTTAATTTAATTTAATTTAATTTAATTTAATTTAATTTAATTTAATTTAATTTAATTTAATTTAATTTAATTTAATTTAATTTAATTTAATTTAATTTAATTTAATTTAATTTAATTTAATTTAATTTAATTTAATTTAATTTAATTTAATTTAATTTAATTTAATTTAATTTAATTTAATTTAATTTAATTTAATTTAATTTAATTTAATTTAATTTAATTTAATTTAATTTAATTTAATTTAATTTAATTTAATTTAATTTAATTTAATTTAATTTAATTTAATTTAATTTAATTTAATTTAATTTAATTTAATTTAATTTAATTTAATTTAATTTAATTTAATTTAATTTAATTTAATTTAATTTAATTTAATTTAATTTAATTTAATTTAATTTAATTTAATTTAATTTAATTTAATTTAATTTAATTTAATTTAATTTAATTTAATTTAATTTAATTTAATTTAATTTAATTTAATTTAATTTAATTTAATTTAATTTAATTTAATTTAATTTAATTTAATTTAATTTAATTTAATTTAATTTAATTTAATTTAATTTAATTTAATTTAATTTAATTTAATTTAATTTAATTTAATTTAATTTAATTTAATTTAATTTAATTTAATTTAATTTAATTTAATTTAATTTAATTTAATTTAATTTAATTTAATTTAATTTAATTTAATTTAATTTAATTTAATTTAATTTAATTTAATTTAATTTAATTTAATTTAATTTAATTTAATTTAATTTAATTTAATTTAATTTAATTTAATTTAATTTAATTTAATTTAATTTAATTTAATTTAATTTAATTTAATTTAATTTAATTTAATTTAATTTAATTTAATTTAATTTAATTTAATTTAATTTAATTTAATTTAATTTAATTTAATTTAATTTAATTTAATTTAATTTAATTTAATTTAATTTAATTTAATTTAATTTAATTTAATTTAATTTAATTTAATTTAATTTAATTTAATTTAATTTAATTTAATTTAATTTAATTTAATTTAATTTAATTTAATTTAATTTAATTTAATTTAATTTAATTTAATTTAATTTAATTTAATTTAATTTAATTTAATTTAATTTAATTTAATTTAATTTAATTTAATTTAATTTAATTTAATTTAATTTAATTTAATTTAATTTAATTTAATTTAATTTAATTTAATTTAATTTAATTTAATTTAATTTAATTTAATTTAATTTAATTTAATTTAATTTAATTTAATTTAATTTAATTTAATTTAATTTAATTTAATTTAATTTAATTTAATTTAATTTAATTTAATTTAATTTAATTTAATTTAATTTAATTTAATTTAATTTAATTTAATTTAATTTAATTTAATTTAATTTAATTTAATTTAATTTAATTTAATTTAATTTAATTTAATTTAATTTAATTTAATTTAATTTAATTTAATTTAATTTAATTTAATTTAATTTAATTTAATTTAATTTAATTTAATTTAATTTAATTTAATTTAATTTAATTTAATTTAATTTAATTTAATTTAATTTAATTTAATTTAATTTAATTTAATTTAATTTAATTTAATTTAATTTAATTTAATTTAATTTAATTTAATTTAATTTAATTTAATTTAATTTAATTTAATTTAATTTAATTTAATTTAATTTAATTTAATTTAATTTAATTTAATTTAATTTAATTTAATTTAATTTAATTTAATTTAATTTAATTTAATTTAATTTAATTTAATTTAATTTAATTTAATTTAATTTAATTTAATTTAATTTAATTTAATTTAATTTAATTTAATTTAATTTAATTTAATTTAATTTAATTTAATTTAATTTAATTTAATTTAATTTAATTTAATTTAATTTAATTTAATTTAATTTAATTTAATTTAATTTAATTTAATTTAATTTAATTTAATTTAATTTAATTTAATTTAATTTAATTTAATTTAATTTAATTTAATTTAATTTAATTTAATTTAATTTAATTTAATTTAATTTAATTTAATTTAATTTAATTTAATTTAATTTAATTTAATTTAATTTAATTTAATTTAATTTAATTTAATTTAATTTAATTTAATTTAATTTAATTTAATTTAATTTAATTTAATTTAATTTAATTTAATTTAATTTAATTTAATTTAATTTAATTTAATTTAATTTAATTTAATTTAATTTAATTTAATTTAATTTAATTTAATTTAATTTAATTTAATTTAATTTAATTTAATTTAATTTAATTTAATTTAATTTAATTTAATTTAATTTAATTTAATTTAATTTAATTTAATTTAATTTAATTTAATTTAATTTAATTTAATTTAATTTAATTTAATTTAATTTAATTTAATTTAATTTAATTTAATTTAATTTAATTTAATTTAATTTAATTTAATTTAATTTAATTTAATTTAATTTAATTTAATTTAATTTAATTTAATTTAATTTAATTTAATTTAATTTAATTTAATTTAATTTAATTTAATTTAATTTAATTTAATTTAATTTAATTTAATTTAATTTAATTTAATTTAATTTAATTTAATTTAATTTAATTTAATTTAATTTAATTTAATTTAATTTAATTTAATTTAATTTAATTTAATTTAATTTAATTTAATTTAATTTAATTTAATTTAATTTAATTTAATTTAATTTAATTTAATTTAATTTAATTTAATTTAATTTAATTTAATTTAATTTAATTTAATTTAATTTAATTTAATTTAATTTAATTTAATTTAATTTAATTTAATTTAATTTAATTTAATTTAATTTAATTTAATTTAATTTAATTTAATTTAATTTAATTTAATTTAATTTAATTTAATTTAATTTAATTTAATTTAATTTAATTTAATTTAATTTAATTTAATTTAATTTAATTTAATTTAATTTAATTTAATTTAATTTAATTTAATTTAATTTAATTTAATTTAATTTAATTTAATTTAATTTAATTTAATTTAATTTAATTTAATTTAATTTAATTTAATTTAATTTAATTTAATTTAATTTAATTTAATTTAATTTAATTTAATTTAATTTAATTTAATTTAATTTAATTTAATTTAATTTAATTTAATTTAATTTAATTTAATTTAATTTAATTTAATTTAATTTAATTTAATTTAATTTAATTTAATTTAATTTAATTTAATTTAATTTAATTTAATTTAATTTAATTTAATTTAATTTAATTTAATTTAATTTAATTTAATTTAATTTAATTTAATTTAATTTAATTTAATTTAATTTAATTTAATTTAATTTAATTTAATTTAATTTAATTTAATTTAATTTAATTTAATTTAATTTAATTTAATTTAATTTAATTTAATTTAATTTAATTTAATTTAATTTAATTTAATTTAATTTAATTTAATTTAATTTAATTTAATTTAATTTAATTTAATTTAATTTAATTTAATTTAATTTAATTTAATTTAATTTAATTTAATTTAATTTAATTTAATTTAATTTAATTTAATTTATAATATAATTTAATTTAATTTAATTTAATTTAATTTAATTTAATTTAATTTAATTTAATTTAATTTAATTTAATTTAATTTAATTTAATTTAATTTAATTTAATTTAATTTAATTTAATTTAATTTAATTTAATTTAATTTAATTTAATTTAATTTAATTTAATTTAATTTAATTTAATTTAATTTAATTTAATTTAATTTAATTTAATTTAATTTAATTTAATTTAATTTAATTTAATTTAATTTAATTTAATTTAATTTAATTTAATTTAATTTAATTTAATTTAATTTAATTTAATTTAATTTAATTTAATTTAATTTAATTTAATTTAATTTAATTTAATTTAATTTAATTTAATTTAATTTAATTTAATTTAATTTAATTTAATTTAATTTAATTTAATTTAATTTAATTTAATTTAATTTAATTTAATTTAATTTAATTTAATTTAATTTAATTTAATTTAATTTAATTTAATTTAATTTAATTTAATTTAATTTAATTTAATTTAATTTAATTTAATTTAATTTAATTTAATTTAATTTAATTTAATTTAATTTAATTTAATTTAATTTAATTTAATTTAATTTAATTTAATTTAATTTAATTTAATTTAATTTAATTTAATTTAATTTAATTTAATTTAATTTAATTTAATTTAATTTAATTTAATTTAATTTAATTTAATTTAATTTAATTTAATTTAATTTAATTTAATTTAATTTAATTTAATTTAATTTAATTTAATTTAATTTAATTTAATTAATTTAATTTAATTTAATTTAATTTAATTTAATTTAATTTAATTTAATTTAATTTAATTTAATTTAATTTAATTTAATTTAATTTAATTTAATTTAATTTAATTTAATTTAATTTAATTTAATTTAATTTAATTTAATTTAATTTAATTTAATTATAATTTAATTTAATTTAATTTAATTTAATTTAATTTAATTTAATTTAATTTAATTTAATTTAATTTAATTTAATTTAATTTAATTTAATTTAATTTAATTTAATTTAATTTAATTTAATTTAATTTAATTTAATTTAATTTAATTTAATTTAATTTAATTTAATTTAATTTAATTTAATTTAATTTAATTTAATTTAATTTAATTTAATTTAATTTAATTTAATTTAATTTAATTTAATTTAATTTAATTTAATTTAATTTAATTTAATTTAATTTAATTTATTTAATTTAATTTAATTTAATTTAATTTAATTTAATTTAATTTAATTTAATTTAATTTAATTTAATTTAATTTAATTTAATTTAATTTAATTTAATTTAATTTAATTTAATTTAATTTAATTTAATTTAATTTAATTTAATTTAATTTAATTTAATTTAATTTAATTTAATTTAATTTAATTTAATTTAATTTAATTTAATTTAATTTAATTTAATTTAATTTAATTTAATTTAATTTAATTTAATTTAATTTAATTTAATTTAATTTAATTTAATTTAATTTAATTTAATTTAATTTAATTTAATTTAATTTAATTTAATTTAATTTAATTTAATTTAATTTAATTTAATTTAATTTAATTTAATTTAATTTAATTTAATTTAATTTAATTTAATTTAATTTAATTTAATTTAATTTAATTTAATTTAATTTAATTTAATTTAATTTAATTTAATTTAATTTAATTTAATTTAATTTAATTTAATTTAATTTAATTTAATTTAATTTAATTTAATTTAATTTAATTTAATTAATTTAATTTAATTTAATTTAATTTAATTTAATTTAATTTAATTTAATTTAATTTAATTTAATTTAATTTAATTTAATTTAATTTAATTTAATTTAATTTAATTTAATTTAATTTAATTTAATTTAATTTAATTTAATTTAATTTAATTTAATTTAATTTAATTTAATTTAATTTAATTTAATTTAATTTAATTTAATTTAATTTAATTTAATTTAATTTAATTTAATTTAATTTAATTTAATTTAATTTAATTTAATTTAATTTAATTTAATTTAATTTAATTTAATTTAATTTAATTTAATTTAATTTAATTTAATTTAATTTAATTTAATTTAATTTAATTTAATTTAATTTAATTTAATTTAATTTAATTTAATTTAATTTAATTTAATTTAATTTAATTTAATTTAATTTAATTTAATTTAATTTAATTTAATTTAATTTAATTTAATTTAATTTAATTTAATTTAATTTAATTTAATTTAATTTAATTTAATTTAATTTAATTTAATTTAATTTAATTTAATTTAATTTAATTTAATTTAATTTAATTTAATTTAATTTAATTTAATTTAATTTAATTTAATTTAATTTAATTTAATTTAATTTAATTTAATTTAATTTAATTTAATTTAATTTAATTTAATTTAATTTAATTTAATTTAATTTAATTTAATTTAATTTAATTTAATTTAATTTAATTTAATTTAATTTAATTTAATTTAATTTAATTTAATTTAATTTAATTTAATTTAATTTAATTTAATTTAATTTAATTTAATTTAATTTAATTTAATTTAATTTAATTTAATTTAATTTAATTTAATTTAATTTAATTTAATTTAATTTAATTTAATTTAATTTAATTTAATTTAATTTAATTTAATTTAATTTAATTTAATTTAATTTAATTTAATTTAATTTAATTTAATTTAATTTAATTTAATTTAATTTAATTTAATTTAATTTAATTTAATTTAATTTAATTTAATTTAATTTAATTTAATTTAATTTAATTTAATTTAATTTAATTTAATTTAATTTAATTTAATTTAATTTAATTTAATTTAATTTAATTTAATTTAATTTAATTTAATTTAATTTAATTTAATTTAATTTAATTTAATTTAATTTAATTTAATTTAATTTAATTTAATTTAATTTAATTTAATTTAATTTAATTTAATTTAATTTAATTTAATTTAATTTAATTTAATTTAATTTAATTTAATTTAATTTAATTTAATTTAATTTAATTTAATTTAATTTAATTTAATTTAATTTAATTTAATTTAATTTAATTTAATTTAATTTAATTTAATTTAATTTAATTTAATTTAATTTAATTTAATTTAATTTAATTTAATTTAATTTAATTTAATTTAATTTAATTTAATTTAATTTAATTTAATTTAATTTAATTTAATTTAATTTAATTTAATTTAATTTAATTTAATTTAATTTAATTTAATTTAATTTAATTTAATTTAATTTAATTTAATTTAATTTAATTTAATTTAATTTAATTTAATTTAATTTAATTTAATTTAATTTAATTTAATTTAATTTAATTTAATTTAATTTAATTTAATTTAATTTAATTTAATTTAATTTAATTTAATTTAATTTAATTTAATTTAATTTAATTTAATTTAATTTAATTTAATTTAATTTAATTTAATTTAATTTAATTTAATTTAATTTAATTTAATTTAATTTAATTTAATTTAATTTAATTTAATTTAATTTAATTTAATTTAATTTAATTTAATTTAATTTAATTTAATTTAATTTAATTTAATTTAATTTAATTTAATTTAATTTAATTTAATTTAATTTAATTTAATTTAATTTAATTTAATTTAATTTAATTTAATTTAATTTAATTTAATTTAATTTAATTTAATTTAATTTAATTTAATTTAATTTAATTTAATTTAATTTAATTTAATTTAATTTAATTTAATTTAATTTAATTTAATTTAATTTAATTTAATTTAATTTAATTTAATTTAATTTAATTTAATTTAATTTAATTTAATTTAATTTAATTTAATTTAATTTAATTTAATTTAATTTAATTTAATTTAATTTAATTTAATTTAATTTAATTTAATTTAATTTAATTTAATTTAATTTAATTTAATTTAATTTAATTTAATTTAATTTAATTTAATTTAATTTAATTTAATTTAATTTAATTTAATTTAATTTAATTTAATTTAATTTAATTTAATTTAATTTAATTTAATTTAATTTAATTTAATTTAATTTAATTTAATTTAATTTAATTTAATTTAATTTAATTTAATTTAATTTAATTTAATTTAATTTAATTTAATTTAATTTAATTTAATTTAATTTAATTTAATTTAATTTAATTTAATTTAATTTAATTTAATTTAATTTAATTTAATTTAATTTAATTTAATTTAATTTAATTTAATTTAATTTAATTTAATTTAATTTAATTTAATTTAATTTAATTTAATTTAATTTAATTTAATTTAATTTAATTTAATTTAATTTAATTTAATTTAATTTAATTTAATTTAATTTAATTTAATTTAATTTAATTTAATTTAATTTAATTTAATTTAATTTAATTTAATTTAATTTAATTTAATTTAATTTAATTTAATTTAATTTAATTTAATTTAATTTAATTTAATTTAATTTAATTTAATTTAATTTAATTTAATTTAATTTAATTTAATTTAATTTAATTTAATTTAATTTAATTTAATTTAATTTAATTTAATTTAATTTAATTTAATTTAATTTAATTTAATTTAATTTAATTTAATTTAATTTAATTTAATTTAATTTAATTTAATTTAATTTAATTTAATTTAATTTAATTTAATTTAATTTAATTTAATTTAATTTAATTTAATTTAATTTAATTTAATTTAATTTAATTTAATTTAATTTAATTTAATTTAATTTAATTTAATTTAATTTAATTTAATTTAATTTAATTTAATTTAATTTAATTTAATTTAATTTAATTTAATTTAATTTAATTTAATTTAATTTAATTTAATTTAATTTAATATAATTTAATTTAATTTAATTTACTTTTATTTAATTTAATTTTATTTAATTTAATTTAATTTAATTTAATTTAATTTAAATTTAAATTTAGCTTCAGCTTAATTTTGTTGATTATTATTATTTAGTTTAGTTTATGTCGGGAATTGATGTTGACTTGTTTTGCTTTATTTGTTTTATTTGTTTTAGTGTTAGATGAGTCGAGCTATTAGTTATTTACGAAGTAAATCGTTAGTGCAATAACAAGTTCAAATTGGCACAGTTTTTTTAGCCTTTTTATACCCTAAACCTGAAAGGTCAGGGTATAGTAACTTTGTGCAAACGTTTGTAACGCATAGAGCGAAGCGAGTCCGGTATAGAAAAGTATATATATTCTTGATCAGCGTCACCACGTGAGTCGAGCTATCCATGTCCGTCCGTCCGCCTGTCCGTCTGTGTGTTGTCCGTATACACAGGATAAGAAGAAGGAGTTGAGATAATTGGATGAAACTTGGTACACGTGGTCACATGGACCCAAGGATCTGCACTATTGAATATTTTTGGAATCCGCCCACGGACACGCTACCTCCCGTACAACACGAAAATTGAAAACTGCATAACTCAGCTCATAATTAGCCTACAACAATAAAATTGTGTTTTATATCAACACAAAGATGTCTTTGGAAAATGGACCTCATCCGCTCACGGACACGCCCACCTCTTATACAACCCAAAAATTGAAAACGCAATAAATAAGCCTCTGTTTGACCTACAGAGCTAAAATTTGACATGTATGTTTTTTATGACAAGACAAAGATGGTTTTGAAAAATGGACGTCATCCGCCTATGGACACGCCTTTTTCCCATACAACCCAAAAAGTTTTAAACTCAATAAATAAGGTTATGTTTGTCATAGAGAAATTAAATTTGGTATGCATGTATTTTATACCAAAACTAAGGTGTGTTCAAAAATTGGAAGTAATCCCTCCATGAACACGCCCACCTCCCATAGCGAAAGCACAATAAAGGCATTAACTGTGAGCTACAGGAATAGAACTTAAACAAAAAAACAAACAAATTGGCCATTTCAGCCCTTGAAAGGACTTTGACCGAGCTTCTAAGGATCGATTCTGTTGTGTGTGTTATTAAATGTTTGCACACAATTGACCGAGAACTGGACCTACATGCTTTATGCCGACTCCGAACGGCTAAAGTTCATGTTCTCAAGAAGCTTTTCATGGCATTATTTACTCTCTGAGGTTTGCCATTGTCTGCAGAGAGGTGGTGACCGATCAGAAAAATTTTTTATTGAAAAAACTTTTTTTGCCACGGCTGGGGATCGAACCCGGGCTCCGAGCATGCTAAGCCACACACTTAACCTGCATGCCACGGTCACCACTAGAATACGGTCACTAGAACACGGTCACCAATAGAACTTGGTATGTGTAAATTTTTCATCAACATTTAAATGCATATAAAATATAGGCTTCATCCGCCCTTGGAGACGCCCATTTACAAAAAAAAGTTTTTGTTTTTGAAAAGTGGGTTTAGGGTATTTCATAGTCGGCCTAGACCGACTTTAGACTTTCTTTACTTGTTTTTATATAATTACATTAATGTTAATATAAACAATCGCGCAGCACAAATGCAGTTAAGCTGCTAGTATTTTGAGGTACAAAGCTATTTTTATTTTTATTTAATTTTAGTTAGGGCAAAAAACACGACTTTTGCGAATTAATTCAAGAGTTCGGGAAAAACACGACCGAACTCTGCAAAACTTTAGTTATTAGTCACAACGTATTCGCTTCTTTATGGAGTTTTCATCATTGGGATCGTATGAGAGGTAGGCGTGGTTTTCATCCGATTTAGCCCATTCTCGAACTTGATCTTAGTTTCTTAGAAGAAAGCTTAAATATCGAATTTCAGCACGATAGCTTCAAAATTACGGCTGCAATCGTGTCCACAGACAGACGGACAGACAGACAGACGGGCATGGCTAAATCAACTCAGGTGGTAAGGCTGAGCAAGAATATATATACTTTTCTATACCTACCACGCCTCCTTATGGGCGTTACACACGTCGTGACAAAATTAATATACCCCTTACGCAGTACGCGTGGGGGTATAAAAATGTTGGCCCAGGCTTGGGTCTTTCTCAATTTCTTGTATGGGTTGCTTCCTTTGTAAGACTTTTGTTTGAAGATCGTGTTTTGTTTATTATGTCACATTTATTAAAGATGCAATGGAATTAACTCGCACATATTTTATATATTCAGTTTGAAAAAAGCCTGTTCAAATCCATTTCCTTTAACGGAGAACAAAAATAAAAGACACAATTCCAAACTACAGGTATGAAGAGTATTATAAGAATATATTAAATTAATAAATTGATTATTTACTATTATTTTCACAATTTTGTTTTTTCACTGTTTAAGTAATTGCTTAAAGTAATACTCGAATGAATAAAATCTGTTTCTGTTTCATTTTTAAAATTGCTTTTAATTTAATTTACCACTTTAAATCAGCAAAAAAGACATAACTCAAAATAATTCAATAATAAATGTGTGAAAGTTTTATCTAAACAGTCATAACTCAAAAAAGTTGGTTTTCCAAAAAGTTTAAGAAACAATCTTCATAAGCCTTTCTCATGTAATTTTTTAAAGACGTTTTTCCTCAATTAGCAACGTTTTTTATGTTTTAATTATTTATAAGCTCAAAGACAGTTTTTTGCGTTTTCTGAAAATTGACAAATTGACGGCGGTCCGCCCCGGGCGGCACTAGTTTAGGGGCGGCACTGAAGCTAAATAAAGCCTTTTACAAAATAAATATGTGTACATTATCATTTTAAGGTGTACAAACAAAAGAAAGAACTAAACTTAATGAATAAATTTGGCCACCACAGTAAATGTTACTATATTTATGAGCTTCGTATTGAGCACAACCAAAATGTAAAATCGTTTTTCGAGTCTCAAAATTAGTTGCCAAAGAAATAAAAAAAGACATAATATTTAGGCATGTGCGAGTGGTTGAATTTTCGAATAACTCGGCTGCGACTTGAAACAAGCATTGAATAACTGGTGTTTTCGAGTAACTCAAAGTTTTTTGAGTTTTTAAGTGCTTTAACTTGTCAGTGGAAATGCCCAGTAGAAAAGTGGTTTAACAGAATAACGTTTTTCAACTTAGGTATATTTGGTAAAAATAGCTGTTTTGTGCTTTGATGTGTTGAGTGTGGGAGAAAGGCGGAATTTTCGTTTGATTATGGCGAATTGTAAGTTCAGAGTGCATATTAAGAAATAAGACTTATGCGTATAATTTTAAGTCGTATCTTTTATAATGTTTTTTGATTTTTTAAGGGATTTCACTGTTTTAATAAAATCACTTTGGAGAGGAGTTAGGCGTGGTCTAAACTGATTTAGGTCATTTTCTAATTTAATAATTTAATTATTAATTTTCAAGAACTGATTTTGAGAAATGACCACAAGGTTTCAGCAGCTTCATGCTCTTGCTGAAAAATTCGCAATTCTTACTCCTTTGATTCTCCTGAATGATAAGTTGGAATGTAAACTGAATGAATTCTGTCACGAAGAAATTGACAATGAAGAGTTTCTCGTTGAGAGAAAAATACTTCAGCATATTGTTTCTATAGCTCACAAAGAAACTGATTCTTGTATGAAAGGTCCACTTGAACTTTTAAAATTTATTTTTAAATTAAGTCTAGAAAACGCAGTTCCAAACATTGTTATACTTTTAAGCTTTATTCTAAGCTTTTATTCATAAAAACCTACATTAGAACTACAATGAGTACTTCTCGCCTACAAAATCTTGCCATATTATCTACAGAATACAAGTAAAGTAATGAAATAGACTTTGACAATTAGGGAATTCACAGTTTGCTTCTAAAGTTAACACCTGACAACTTTAGAAAGATATTTAGATCGAACTGTGAGCACCTCTTTTTGTGTTTTGGAGCTAAATTGCAAAAATAGTTTTCAAAAATTTGAAATTTGTTCATAAACATGCCTCGAATGAACGGAAAGGAAGAATTATGAGATAACTTTAGCAACAAGTGGGATCTCAAGTTTGTACGTAAAACAAAAACAATCAAAGTTAACACGTGCTAAAATGTTCTAAAGTTAATAAACGGCAAAGTAAACAGAGCAGATAATACAGAACTGTGAGCACCCTAAATGTAATTACCGATTTTGCTAATAAAAAAACAAGAAAAATAATAATTTAATAAAATATTATATAAAAAAAATTGTATTTGTATAAATTTCCTTTTCGGTGTCATTAAGGAATAAACTTTTTTATCGTTGGCCTAATTCTAATATGGCGTAAGTCAACATTTGGAATAATAGCGATTATTAACGTTTAAGGGGACCTGACGCCTTCAAAATTTTGTTTATTTTAATGTTTAAAAATGTGTATAAGTTCAATAAAAATAGATATAATTTTGAAAAATTACAAATATATTTTTCGGAAAAACATTACGCAAAAAAATTTTTTATTGTTTTAATCACATATCCTGCTGATGGAATTTTTTTAAAAAATTCATGGCGCTTTTAATTTCATATGTTTTGTTCACCACTTTATATATCATAAATAAATTTTATTTTCAACTGTAGGGTATAAGTATAGTGTGTATGCAATGACAAAATTTTATTATGCCAGGTTACTCCTTAAAAAATACTTGTTCAGGTGTCAATATATCATATTTATGTTTTAGTAAATATAGAATTCTCCCGTGATATAACAAAACCAAGTAACTTGTTTTTTGAAAATTGTGAGAAATTGAGGTATTGTGTTATAGGATATAATCTTTCCGTATATAAGATTTTTAAGTTTTTTCAAATTATTGAAGAGTTAAATTATTGAAGAGTTAAGAGTTAAGTTTCGAAATTTTTGAAACTTGTGCTAGCCAAATTATTTTGCGTTGCAGTTTTTTAACAATTCAGTCGAACTTAAGATACTGAGAAAATTTTTGTCATATATTTTTTCATTTCATATAAACAAGATTTTTGTTTTTTCACAAAACCAGGCAACTATGAAGTTACTTAAAAGCAAATAAAACATTTATATGTTTCTTAGAACACTTTATTCGTTGCTGTTTTTTCAAAATCAAGTAACTTTAAAGTTGCTTGGTTTTGTTGTATAATATCAATTAAAACACAATTGTTTAGAAAATAAGTTGAACATTTGTTACAATTTTAATTAAGTATCTTATTATTATTGGTTGGTGACCGTGGCATGCAGGTTAAGTGTGTGGCTTAGCATGCTCGGAGCCCGGGTTCGATCCCCAGCCGTGGCGAAAAGTTTTTCAATAAAAAATTTTTCTGATCGGTCACCACCTCTCTGCAGACAATGGCAAACCTCAGAGAGTAAATAATGCCATGTAAAGCTTCTTGAGAACATGAGCCGTTCGGAGTCGGCATAAAACATGTAGGTCCAGTTCTCGGTCAATTGTGTGCATAAATTTAATAACACACACAACACAATCGATCCTAAGAAGCTCGGTCAAAGTCCTTTCAAGGGCTGAAATGGCCAATTTGTTTTTTTTTTTTTTTTTTTTCTTATTATTATAATTAAGTATCTACACAAGTATCTTATTAAATAAATTATATATAAATCTATTCATTAAACTCAATAAAAAATCTTTTGATACTATTTTTAACAAAATTAATGGAACATATAAATAAATTCATGAATGTTGGTATTTACTCATGGCTTGTAAAACCAATAGAAAGATCCTTAGAATCTGCACATTCCTTAAAATCTTCCCAAAAATTAATTTTTGTGTTATCATGTATTAAAGGAATTAATTTATCTATAATATCCTTCTTTTTAGATGGGTTTTTCACGATTTCCTTTAATTGTACATTTGAAAATTTCAGAAGATCTTTTTGATGAACTAATGTGCATTCAAAAAAATTTTGCATCGGTTTCGATGGTAGTTTTATAAAAAATTACAATAATCCTTTTCGAAAATTTTGCATTTCATTTTTTTCGGCAATTGCTGTATGCTGGATGCAATAATCTTTTCTTTGTAGCACGATTGAAAACGAATGTTTGAGAATCCTTTGTAGTACGATTGGAAAAGATTGTTTGAGAATCTTCAGATCGAGTATCCATGAAATGATTGTCCATGAGCTCTTCTTCGTCACCTTTTTTCATTTGTGGATCAAAATCAGGATCATAGTACGACGATGCAGGACTAAAATCAATTTTACTTTCTCCGTTATTAACGCAAAAATCACTGGAGAGTATACTTATATTTTTGTAATAATTTCCAAAAAAAAATTCAAGGAACTTATCATATAATTTTTGATAGATTATGACTTTCAAATTTTCAATTAAATCGAAATTTTTTTCAAGTGACGACATTGTACGCTGTTTTTGATTATATTCGATACGTTTGAAGAAGAAGATGTGACTAAGAAAAAATTTTCAATAAATTTTTGAAATAATTTTTCGATTGCGGTATTTTGAAGTGAATTTTTTCGCATAAAATTTAACTTCGTTTAAGTAATGTGCTGAAAAGTACTGAAGTAACTTGGTTTTGTTGTAACCCATTTTAATCTAATCAAGGCATTTCAAGTTACTTGTTGTATTTTTTTTTTTAATATTAGTGTTTAGAAATGAGATGGGCAAAAATGGATTGAAGTTTCTCGTAGACTTTTTGCTCTAGATTTTTAAACATAGATAGAACAACAAAACCACGGAAGAAATGAGAGCAAAAATAGACTCATGCGCGCGTTTTGCTCCATTTTTTCCAAACTTGCGTCGTATTAGAAATAGGTTGATGATATGTATATTAGAATTTTTTTTATATAATTGAGAACAATGAAAGACCAAATTCTAAAGTGAAAACTATGCATACAAAACCCTATATAAATATCAAAGATTTTTTTTTTTATTGCATATGAGAGGGGCGGCAAATTTGGAATCCGCACCGGGCGGCTTAGCCTCTCGGTACGCCACTGATATTAATGGACATAATCTTGATGATTCCATTAATTTTTTTTATTTAGAACTCTTCACTGTAATTTCTCAGTCTGAACCATATAGCCTCAAATTTGCAAAGAACTCGGCGTACCCTTGGTTCACAAAAGAGTTGAAAACACTTCGCAATAACAGGAATAGGGCATGGAAGAGATATGTCTGTAGTTTGGACTCAATTGACCTAGAAATCTACAAACGTTTGTGTCTGGAATTTCAAAATCTTTCAGCTGTTTTATATAATGAATATTTAGACAATATTAAGCTGAGAACATTGTCTGATCAAAAGAGATTTTGGGGGTTCATAAATACTAAGAAAAAATCTGATGGATTTCCTTCATCCTTCAAAACTCATCCTTTCAATTTTGATGGATTTACGGACGATCCTTCTATAATTTGTGGCCTTTTTGCCAATCTCTTCAAGGAATCTTTTTGTCCAGATTCTTTTAACCCTGATGAAGGTTACTTTGACTACATGAACACTTCACCCAGGGTCTCTTTGGAATCTATATCCTTTACCTCTGAGGATATTTTAAAGTATATTGGAACAATCGATTAGGACTTTGGCGCTGGACTTGATGGAATTCCTGCCGCAGTGTTAACTCAATGCGGATCCGTTGTGTGTCAACCACTTTCCCATCGCTAAGCTTTCGTCTATTCCCAAACTTTTTGAGCAAATTGTGTACGATCGTGTTAAAATTCATTGTGGAGAAGTCATAACAACTCGTCAGCATGGTTTTGTTAATGGAAGATCCACTGTGTCTAATCTTCTCGATTTTACAACATTCTGCTTAAATTGAATGGAATCTGGTAACCAAGTCGACTGTATTTACACTGACTTTAGTAAAGCATTTGATAAATTACCTCTAATTAAATCTTATTCAAACTAAAGTTAATGGGATTTCCACATTATTTTGTATGCTGGATAAAATCGTATTTGACTGAGCGATGTTATCAAATACGATTCCGAGGAATGTTTTCATCAGAATTTATTGCTGAATCAGGTGTTCCTCAAGGTAGCCACCTTGGTCCACTTCTGTTTATTTTAGCAATTAATAACGTCACACACGTCATTGAACACTCTCGTCTGCTGATTTATGCAGACGATATGAAAATATACAGAAAAATAAATACTAAATATGATTCTAACCTACTCCAGGCTGATCTGAAATCCTTTGAAGTTTGGTGTTCTAAAAATAATATGTTTCTCAATCCTAGCAAATGCCAAACTATGACCTTTTCGCGAAAAAGGAATAATTTATTATTTGATTACAATATAAAAGATACTGATTTAAGTCGTGTAGAGGTGGTCAAAGACCTTGGTGTATGCATGGATCCTAAGTTATCGTTCAACATTCATATTGATAATATATGTAAAAAAGCGTCTTCAATGCTTGGATTTATAAAACGCTGGGCCAAAGAATTCAATAGCATGATTACAACTACAACGTTGTATTATGCAATTGTGCGTCCTCACTTGGAGTACGCAAGTCAAGTATGGTCCCCAAGTTATAATGTGCATGTTGAACGAATAGAGAGGATCCAAAAATGTTTTGTTCGGTTTGCTCTAAGGGGCTTAAGTGTAACTGATATTTTAAACCTTCCTCCTTATGAGGATCTTTTAAAACTATTAAGAATGCAGTCACTAAGTGAGCGAAGGAGGTCCGCAGATATCGTATATTTACACCAACTCATGACCGGTGTTTTCGATTCTCCGGAAATTCTTTCTCTCATTAATTTTAACTCTAACCGTAGAAGCATTAGTAAGCTAACACTTTAATTTATTTACCTTTGAGTAGAACGAACTATATGGTAACTGCTACTTTAAACCGCATGAGTACCTTTGTTAACAACTGTAGCGTTTTTGATGTCAACTTGTCAAAAGGTCAACTCAAAAGTAGATTAAAAGCTATTCTGTAATTAGATCTATGTGTGCATGGTTAGTAGTTACGTCCTGTGTTGTCCCTGAGCCCAACCCAAACTTTGGTGGGTAAATTTTTTCCACATTAACTTTGTTTTGAGCCACCGGAATTTTATTCATTAAAAATTGTTGATGCTTTGGATTGTGGCTTCAAGTGAGTTAATGCTGAGAAAGTGCGAAAAAGCTGTAGTAGCTGAACTCTTTTGTTATTGCATGTTTAAATTTTTTGGTTTGTATGGGAGGTAGGCGTGTCCGTGCGTGGATGACGTCCATTTTTCAAACACATCTTTGTTTTGTTAAAAAAATATAAGTACCAAATTTTATTTCTGTAGGTTGACCAAAAGCTTATATATCGAGTTATCAATTTTTGGGCTGTATGGGCTAAGAATATATATACTTTTCTATACCGGACTCGCTTCGTTCTATGCGTTACAAACGGTTGCACAAAGTTAATATACCCTGACCTTTCAGAAATAGGGTATAAAAAATGTGTATGCAATAACATATCATTATTAAGTTGAAAATAAAGGCCCGTGGCAAATCTTTGATTTACCGAAGGGTGTTGTGCTGAAGAGCTAAAAGAAGGTATTGAAGCGGAGGTTGAAAATTAAACATGAATAAACGTGGAACTTTTTTTTACGTAGATGCATTAGTTTCTCGTATAAGACTCCACAGTAGTCATCCATCATGCTTTCGTTCCAATTCACTTGATAGTGCTTTTCGATTCTTAGCACGACTTGATGGAAAGGTTCCCCTGTTCATAGCTTGTTGCATCTAAATTTTCTGGAAAAAATTCTAGATGCGAATGCAACAAATTTATTTTTAGTGACATCCGCACACCCATTTTGCGAGAGTTCTCTAAAAGATCCTCAATAATATCTCAGAAGTTGTTGCTTTTCTTATTCCCAAGAAAGATAAAAACGATATTCTAAATCGATAAACGATATTCTAAATTGTGTAAAGGTGTCGTCGTTAATTAGTTTTTTAATTTGAGGCCCCCAAAATATACCCTCTATGATTTTGGCATACGAAATTTGTGAAAACACTGTCATTAAATGTTTGAAAATGAAAATGCTTTTTTAAAACAAAATGTTCTTTGAGGAATTTAAGTAGAATGGCTTTAAAACTTATTTTAATTTTTGTAATATTTTTCCGAACTGTATCTTATTGTTATTGGCATATCGTCGATCCGCAGTTATTTTGACGTACATCCAGAAAATCGAGTTTTGGGAAACTAACATTTAAGTTTAAGCGAGCTGAACAAAAATTGGTCCGAAAAACTTAGGTTGGTATTTTTATCACTGATAGTGACATTTATGAAGTTCATTTTGACATTGAATCCAAAACTAGCTTAGAACTAAATTTCTGATTCTTTAGCATTTTTGTTCAAAAGCATTCCGCCGCATGCGCCACTTTTGACTTAAGTTTTTGCAGTTCAATTACATGCGGCAAAATAATGCTAACGTACGGCAAAATAATAGAAACCAAAAGATTCGGAAAACAGAATTTCAACGTACATAGTCATTGTACTTTTTAGCAATTATAAGTAAAAATTAAACAAAATGAAAATAATAAGACATATTACAATAATTTGTTGTTAAATTAATACTTTTTCACAGGCATGCACGTTAACGTTAATTTAAACGGTAACCGAAATATTTTTTTTGTTTCGTTGAAACGAAATAAAAAAAATAACGTTAATTCAAAAAACGAAAAATATTTATTCCGTTTCGGAGAAAACGATATAAAATTTTTTCGTTTTTTTCCCAATCAACCGTTGAAAATAACGTTAATTTCAACAAAAAAATTTCGTTTTTTTTTGTATCAGAAGAAATTTTTTTTAGCAAGGAGAAAATTATAGAAAATTTTTCGTTTTTCAACGAAACGAAATTTGCTTTGATAAATTTTAAACGTTATTTAAAAAACGAAATAATTTTGATAATTTATTTTTCGGTTTCAACGAAACGAAAAAATTTTGTTGATTTCGTTGTGCATGTCTGCTTTTTCATTATAACAAAAATAGAAATTCATTTATAAAATATCTAAATAATAAGTACTACAAGTATATGTACTGAGTTCAGTAATATTATGTTTTGTTATAACAAAACAAAAAAAAACCAAATTGGAAATTTCAGCCCTTGAAATCAGCCCTTATGATCTAGTGTGGTGTGTGTGTGATTAAATGTTTACACACAATTGACCGAGAACTGGACCTACATGTTTTATGCCGACTCCGAATGGCTAAAGTTCATGTTCTCAAGAAGCTTTAAATGGCATTATTTACTCTCTGAGGTTTGCCAGTGTCTGGAGAGAGGTGGTGACCGGTCAGAAAAAATTATTGAAAAAACTTTTCATCGCGACTGGGGATCGAACTCGGGCTCCGAGCATTCTAAGCCACACACTTAACATACATGCCACGGTCACCACAACAACAATAATGTTTTGTTACAACAAAAATGTAAATAATAGAATTAATTTAAAAAAAAACAAGAATATCAATACATAAAAATTAAAAAGGTATTACAAGTATTTGTTTGTTGAGTTAAGTTATGCTTCTAAAAAATTATTTCAAAAAGCAGTCATAATTACTCTAGTAAACACTCATAGTACTGCACATCAGCTTTTAGTAAGAAACCGTAAAGGCTTTTTATATCACTTTTTTTATCAGAGGAAATTCTGAATTTGTATATTTGGTCATCTATTCTCATAACATGTGTGCATTGGACTATTCGGGCTAGATTCATCAGTCGATTCTGCATACAAAACATTCAAATAATTATATAGGAAGTAGGCTAAATTATTTACCACTTAAAAATTATTCATAATAACAATTAAGTTCCACTGTTTCCTTTATAACATTTAAATCAGGATCACGTACCGAATTATCTGAATCAAAGTCAGCTACTTGTTGTAAAGTACCGATGTAGTTAATTTTATTGTAATTCTTGTGCTTGAAATGAATTTGACTTACCAATTGATTAAGAACACTGGTTTACAAATAACGAAAAGTTGTTTGTACTTTGAATGCCACTATCCTTTTCTATCGGTAGAGCTAATTCCAAAAACAAATTTTTTTTTTCTGTCACTCCGTTTTCGAGATATTGCCCACTGTAGGGTTTTCAACGAAAAAAAAAGTTGGTTCCACTTAATTGCATATATCTCCAGAACCAACAATAGTAATCAAACAAATGATATATCAACGGAATAAATTCAATTGATATGTTTTGACGGAATAAATTCAAATTTCGGGGATTTTTTTTTATTTTTCAGAAAAATTTCCAAAAAAAGACAAAATAGTTGCAAATTTCGTTAAGAAATCAAAATATTTTGTTACTTTTGATATTTTTTACTAAAAGCTTTAATTTTTCCAAAAAAAAATAAGCTATTGTTGAAAAAAAACTAAATTGAGAAATGAAAAAGTTGTGTTAAATGGAACGAAATAACCCAAATTGTGTATTTATCAATTTATGAGAAATGTCAATTTTCAATTATTGAGAAATGAAAAAGTTGTGTTAAATGGAACGAAATCACCCAAATTGTGTGATTATCAATTTATGCGTTTGTACTTATTTTATTGCCATAAAAAAAAAATTAGAACTAAAGGTTGTTGTAATAAAATCATTTTATTCTTCATTTTTATTCTTCTTTTAATAATTTACATTATTTTTACATTATTTAAATTGTATATAATTATTATTAATAATTTCTATTGTTCCCTTAAATCATTTATATTGTTATTTACATTGTAAATAATTTTTATTATACCCTAAACCTGAAAGGTTTTTGTTTGTTTTTTTCTCATCTCATAATAAGCCTACAACAATAAAATTTGATATGTATGTGTTTTATATCAACACAAAGAGGTCTTTGAAAAATGGGTATCATTCGCCCACGGACACGCCTACCTCTAATACAGCCCAAAAAGTTTAAAACTCAATAAATAAGGTTAGGTTTGTCTAGAGAAATTAAATTTGGTATGCATGTATTTTATACCAAAACTAAGGTCTGTTCAAAAATTGGGAGTAACCCGTCCATGAACACACCCACCTCCCATAGCGAAAGCACAATAAGGCATTAACTGTGAGCTACAGGAATAAAACTTGGTATATGTAAATTTTTCATCAACATTTAAAAGCATATAAAATATAGGCTTCATCCGCCCAAGGACACGCCTATTTTCAATAATATTATTGCTTTTTTGGAAAAGTAGGTTTAGGGTATTTCATAGTCGGCCTAGACCGACTTTAGACTTTCTTTACTTGTTTATCATTCAGAAATTCAAAATGATTAGAATTCTTATTTTGTCGTTTATTTAATTCGGGATCGGTTTCTCTGATGAGAAACCAACAATAGTCGCCCATCATTCCTTCGTCCCAAAATCCTTGGTACCGATTCTCAATTGCTTTCATCTGTTGGTGGAATCTTTCCCCATGCTCGTCGCTCTCGTCACCGAGATTCTTAGGAAAAAATTTAAATGGGAGTGCAGAAAGTGAATTTTCAGAGACATATTTACGCCCATTTTTTTATAGTTCTTGAGCATCTCGTCGACTATTTTCTCGTAATATTCACTTTTATTGTTCCCGAAGAAGCAAGAAACAGTCGTCCTAAAAGAATCCCACGCCGCTGCCTCAACTGGTGACAATAGTTCTGCGAATTGAAGATCGTTTAACACCTTTTTTATTTGCGGTCCAACGAAGACACCGTCTTTTATCTTGCATTAGAAAGATTTTAAAAAATCGTTTTCAAATATGTGAATGCTTCGCTTTCTTTGTCTAACGCCTTGACAAAGTTTTTCATAAGTCCAAGTTTGATGTGCAGCGTTGGGAGAATTATATTTTCCTTTTTGACGAGTGGAACGTTTTTGACGTTGCTCTCTTCAACTTTCGACTCAATTCTTCCTGGCCAGTCCTTTTTGTAATAGTGGTGTTCACGTGCTCGACTATCCCACTTGCAGAGAAAACAGCAGTACTTTGTGTAGCCACTCTGTAAACCACAAAGCATACTAAATACTTTGAGATCAGAACATATTTTCCAGTCGTGTTGTTCATATTTAATACATGTCAATAGCTTCGCCATTGTTTCGTACGTTTCCTTTGTGTTGACTGCATGTGCGATCGGAATCGATGGCTTTTTGTTTCCTATATGAAGTAATACCGCATTCAAGCTCACTTTGCTGCCATCAATAAACAAACGCCACTCTTTGGGAATGTACGGCTTACCGAAGGTATTAAATAAGCCAGGAATGTCTACGCAATAGCAGATATTGTCATTCTTAGTAAAGTGTATAGCAAACGGTTTTTCACGATTTCTGTAGTATGACACCTTAACATCGGGTCTCAAATGTTGAATTGTTGCATACGAGAAGCATGCAATTCCGATTTTTCCTTTGACAATTCCAAATCTCTTATCCAATCATTCAGCTGCGCTTGCGATAAAAGGTGAGTTGTGCTTTCAGTTGTAATAGTACTAAAACCTGTGGTTCCTTCCGACTCCACTGAATCTACGGATTTTCGATTGTTTTCATGTGTTGAATTGGGACAATTAGGATATGGAACATCGTCAGAATGAGATACTGGCAATGAAACAGTCGGGACAGTGGCGTATATCACTCGTTTGTGTTCTCCAACACCAGTCACTTTGGCAGACAAAAATAGCAATCGTTGAGGTGGCAAAACGGTTGTCTCCAGATCATCGGAACATCGAATTTCATGTATCGTTTTTTACCCAAGCTCCATTCAGACAAAATTAATTTGCACGATTGACACAAAATACTTGGCGTTCATGGTTCACCAATGTTCTCAGCCGCAATACCAAAATAATGAAGATATGACATTTGCAGTAAATTCGTAAAATTGACTCGTTTCTTTTCGAAAGTAAATTCACCGCACACGTAGCAGAAAATATCTGGGTCGTTTTGCACTGGAATTCTCGCAGTCCTGTACTCATTTTATTTTGAAGTATATCTTATTTTTTTCGAGCATCTCGAAAGTGCTGCAGATATGTACAATAAAAGGTAGGTAGGTCCACGACTCAGAGCGCCACCGCCGAAACTGTCAAAAAAACACAAAATAACTATTCACATGGTATAATAAAAACAGGTAGGATCTCTTTCTTATAGCAATAAGTGTCGAAATCAGGTGTTTTGCTTTGACGGTTTCGACGGTTACACTCTCAGTCGTGAGCCAACCTGTTTTTATTGTAGTCTGTTTGTTCTTATCTTTTCTTTCGCAAAATCCTTGACTTGATTCCTATGAACAATAAAAATGAAAAATAAAAAAATTATACTTCAATAACCCAATTTATTTATATGAAAATAAAATTTTTAAAAATAACATAACTTGGGTGCTTTCGTTCCATTGAACACAACTTTTTCATTTCTCAATAGATTTTCTTCAACAATAACTTATTTTTTTTGGAAAAACAAAGGCTTCTAGTAAAAAATATCAAAAGTAACACAATATTTTGATTACTTAACGAAATTTGGTCTATTTTTGGAAATTTTTCTGAATAATAAACAAAATCCCCGAAATTTGAATTTATCCCGCCAAAACAAACAGCTCGACCAAAAAATGATGTTTGCACTGTTTGTAAGAAATTTAAGTAGCTTTTATTTGATATATCATTTGTTTGGAACCAACTTTTTTTTCGTTGAAAATCCTACATTGGGCAATATCTCGAAAACGGAGTGACAGAAATAAAATTATTTTTTTCGGAATTAGCGACCGATTTTACATGAGAAAAGGATAGTGGCATTCAAAGTACATTACATACAAATGGTTAATACAGTATTAGATAAAAAAAAAAAACAAAACAAATTGGCCATTTCAGCCCTTGAAAGGACTTTGACCGAGCTTCTTATGATCAATTGTGTTGTGTGTGTTATTAAATGTTTGCACACAAGTGACCGAGAACAAGACCTACACATTTTATGCCGACTCCGAACGGCTAAAGTTCATGTTCTCAAAAAGTTTTACATGGCATTATTTACTCTCTGAGGCTTGCCATTGTCTGCAGAGAGGTGATGACCGATCAGAAAAATTTTTTATTGAAAAAAACTTTTCGCCGCGACTGGGGATCGAACCCGGGCTCCGAGCATGCTAAGCTACACACTTTACCTGCATGCCACGGTCACCACCGTGTATTATATAGCTTATTTAATTATCTGTCTGATGACAAACAAATGATAACATTCCATGAAACCGTTTAGTTTCTAGAAATGAAAACCTGGATCAAAGTTTAAAAAATACCAATCACCCCGTATCTCAAAAATTCGACCTATTAGGTAAAAACTGAGCAAAGGCGTAGAATCAGCTTAAAAAGTTCTTAGAGAAAAGAAGTTCAGGTCTCTGGATAAAAAACCTTGTAGACTACTGTAATATTAATAAAGTTACAAAATTGTATATATTCTTTGCGTGGATGTAAGCTGTTGAACCCTATTGAACCAGTACTTTTGAAACGCTACTGATCCTTATCAGAAATGCTTACTGACTGAACTTTTTTGGTTTATTTAATGTAAAATTAATTAAAAGAATCAAGATTGTTTTGTTTTTTTGCTTTAGTGAAGATATAGCATTTTGATGGCTACTTTATTTAATATCTTTTTCGAAAGAACTCGTTAAATAAATACGAATCTTTTGGTAACTTTTACCAAATTGTGTGGAACACAAAACAGTTCGAGCGACATTAACTTGCCTGCTGGAGTTTGCTTGAATTTACAACAACATTTTATTGCCCGACACTTGCTCTCTATCAATATCTTGATTCAATTATAACTTTGTTGTTATTGTTGTTTTAGCTGAGAGACTACCAGTGGTCAAAATATTGAAACTTGTTTTTAATGCTGGAGTTCGTTGAACGGATATTGTTTTGTTGATGTTGTTTGTTTTTTTTTTATAGTTTGGTGAACTTTTTCTTCTATTTTTCGTTATTGATTTTTTTTAGTTACGACTTGCTGGAAGCTAAGTAAAGTAATCAAAGTTTCGTTGAATGGCTCTTATTTTTAATAAAAATTTAAATATTACGATTTTATCTATTTGATGTGAATATTTCATTATTTTACTGCGAATGCATGCGTGTGAATAAAAATAAAAATGTTAAGGCATGAAAAATAATTGCTGGCTTTTACAGCTTTTCAGCTTTACAGGTTTTCCAGCTCATTGCTTTTTAGCAACTTGACCATGTGGCTGATCATGTATGTTTCACTTGGTGAGCGTAGAATTGCTTATTGGGAAATTGTTCTAATGGTTGTTGTTGTTATTGTAGTTGTTGCTTCTACTAATTGTGGGAAATCTATGAAGTCAACAAATATTTATTAAAATATAATATCTGATGAAGAAGATTACATCCAAAATTTCAAGTATGTATTGAAATGCATAAGGTGTTGCTCCATTAGAGGACATGTAGGCTCAAACAGACAATTTTCTGAATTTTAAGCTGAGAAATTACTTAATGCTTGTGTTGCAACTAATTTCTTGATATTATCAAGATTGTAATAAAAGCACAACAAAACGTATTACATGAAAATTGCAAAAGAAAATATTTCCTTAATAATCTTCCATGTAAAATTTTCGACATCATCGAAATCAAACATTATCATAAAGCATTTTAATAAGCGCCAACAAATTCTCCAAGTCATCATGCTGTACCAGAGCGTGTCCTATAGAAAGGGTTTTCATACAAGTATGAAAACCAGTAGGGCATTGTATGAAGTTTATAGATCAACATTTTCTTTACCGACATTGGCAGTTGTTGTGAAATTGCTTAACTTTTAGGAAACTTTTGTCTTAACAAATCATAGATTACTCTACACTTATTTTTCATTTTCAATATTTATTATAAGCATTCGACTCGTTTTTCTAGAAAAGTCATAAAAATGTATATGTTATAAAAAATTGTGCTTAAATTAATAAGACTACTAGCAGTTCTTCAAAACACTTCGAATTGTTAGAGACAAATTTTTATTTTGACGTAGAATTACGTCTTACAGCGCGGTTTGTATGGACTCGTTTTAACAGATTTTTTCAAGGTCATTAGGCAACGTTTTTGGTGAATACTTTAGGATACCTACAGCGTTTAATACTCTTCGTTCAAAGATAATATTTATACTAAAATATCAGATATATCCTGCGCTGAATGAATATCTAATTTTGGATTTTGTCAATATTATACTAAAGTCACAAAATAGTAAAATATAAGAAGAAAAATACATGTTTTTATATAAGAAAATCAATCATCAGCTGCTTATGTGCTTGCTGCTTTTTTTGTTTTTCTTGCGTTGTTTATGCTTGCATGCTTTGGTTTTGCACGAACTGATTGGTTCGCTTTGGCAGCATTGTAAGCATTAGGCCGCATTGGGTTTATGTATGCACTACTGTTCTAGTATACTATTTTGAAACCAGAGGTCATGAACCTCTTTTCAACTCAGTCAATGAACTCAATCTGTCAAATTTAACGAAATGGGTCTGTGATCCGGTTAGATTTAACTCTTATGAAAAAAACGAGTTGGATCATATTTCTTTTTATGCTTTTACCCAATAGATGGCGTAAAATTTTAATTTTTGTTTTTAAATTGTGTGGGATGTGGAATCAAATTAATTTGGATTCCACATCCCACTAGCACTAGCGAGTGTAGTTTGCAAACTATACATCGAACAGTAAGTGTAGCTAGCAAACTAACCTCTTCATTTTGTATCACGAAAAAGCACACTAACGATCAGCAAGACACGATAAGCAGTAGATTTTTTTATGGAATAAAGTCGTGCTTCTCGTGTCTTGCTGATCGTTGGTGTGCTTAATCGTGATCAGGGGCGGAAAATATGAAGTTCATGAAATAGTTGAATTTGAATTAGTTCCTTACTAAAAATTGACTAAAAGTGGCAGTTTTATTTCATGAAAGTCGGTAGTGGTAATTTTGTTGGTTTGTTGCAATTATAATGACTTGTACCGACTGGGGTCGAAAATCGACCAATTTTTGTTTGCTTATTTATAGTTGTATAAAAAAAGTCGGTGCACTTCTTCTCCGCACTCTAATTCATATAAAAAAAAAAATAATCCAAATCGGTTGCAAAACACGGGAGAAAATGGTTCTTAACTGTTTTCCCTACGCCTATTTATATAAAGATGAAGTTAAGGTAGGCTTGAAAAATTTAGAATTAACTCAAACAAAAATAGTTGTATGCAACAAATTATTTGCGCAGTTGATACAATTTTAGCGACTTTAACCTAACATTAATCCACTTCAAAACAACCCTGTTATGTATCATATATGACAAAAGTATTATAGATGTACATAATATTTTCATAAGGACTATAGTTGAAATATTTCTAAATAATAATTTAACTGATGATGAAATAATTGAAGTAAAAACAAACTATTGGATTTTACATTGTTTGAACTTTTTGTTTTGAAAATTTATAAAGTGAAAACTGAAAGTAACAATGCACGTATTGTTTTTTATGGTTAAATTTGTTGGCACATAGGTTGAAAAAAAGTTTGGCAGGTTTTCAGTGAAAATTAAGAAGAATAAAATATTTTAAGTGGCTTCAGAATGGCTTATATATACATAAAAGTATCCTTAAGCTGTGGGCACAATTATTTTCTTCAAATAAAGTATTAAAAAGTAAAGTATTTTAAAGTTCTTGGGGGGTAATTACCCCCTTTACCCCCCTTGTATCCGCGCCTGATAGTGATACATAATGAAGGGGTAAATATCAGACAGAGACGAGAGGAAAGTACATGTGCTCAGCGCGAAATATAGTATCCATACGATTTTTTAAAAATCGGGGTCTTAATTTTAATTTGAAATTAGTAGTTAAACTGACTGTAGCTCGCAAACTATATGTCGGGCAGAGACGAAAGTGGCACCAATGGAAAGTGCATTTGTTTCGCCTTCTTTTCAACTAAGTCAATGAACTCAACCTGTCAAACTTAACAAAATGATCGAAAAAATTTGAAATTGTGCTTGTTTCTTTTTGCTTGCTCATTTAATCATACTTACTATTTTACTTTTTCTTTGTTTTGGCATCGATAAGTAGTCCATAATTGAGTGTTATTCATTTATTTTTTAATTTTTGGAAGATCAATAAATATACGTGCAAAATGAACAAAACAACCGGACCAAAGGGACAAAGTGGAAGAGGTTACAACTTAAACGGAATTCTACGTCTACACTTACGATACTATCGAAAATGTTTTTTTTTTTTTTGTTTTTGACAACAATAAATTAGAACGTTATAAAAATGCACTATCACACTGTTGAAACACTCCCATCGCAGTGCTGTTTGAGCAATCAAATCCGCATTTAAATGTTTTCTATTTTGTTGTTTCATTCTATTTATTTTCTATGTAAATGTTTACGATTTTGTTTGACAGTTTGTGTTGACAATATTTGATGGATGCATCTGTATGAAATGGATGAAAATTTAATTAAAACATTCTCTTCAGGCTGTCTTAAGAGAAAGTATTTCCGTATTGAAATTAAATCTAAGTTAAATGAGTCACTGTCATACCAATTTTGGATGGCAATTTTATAATGGGAGGATAAAGTCGCCTTTCAAAAGGGGAGAGCGTCTGGTAATATTAACCAGGGCCCGGATTTTCTTGACTTTGCTTTTTTTGTTTGTCGTTTCTCATTTAAACGAATCTAACGGTTTGAGTCTTTCTGATTCCAAAAACGTTTTTTGTTGCCTTTTTTAGAACTTTTAGATAGGGCGAAGTATTTTTTAGATTTTTTTCTATTTTATATATAATTTCAAATTTGATTGGTCAAAAACATACTTTTTCAACGTCTTTGAGTCATTATTTCGAACAAATTTTCCACTTTACTTTAATGAACATAATTCAGAAGTTTTGGCAATTTTTAAGTCATTTGGATAGTCAAAACTTTATATTATAGTTTTTAGTAAAATTTTCGTAAATTCACTCCACTACACTCTGAGTCTCAATATTCTGTGACCATTATTTTCAAAGCTATTAAATATAAAAAATTGTCTTTTATGTGAGGAGCCACACCCCATATTCAACACCCGTTCTAATTTGCGAGTACTTCCGAGTAGTAGAATATCACCAAATAGTTACTTCAAACCGAGTTTTTGTAATTTGTGACTCTTATATCCAATGCGATTTAATTTAAAAAATGTGTCTTATTTTGCCGAATACACTCCCTTTGTACAATGCCAAATAGTAACTCCATTCTGAGTTGAAATGTTCTGCGACTTTTACATCTATAGCTTTCCTGTATCAAAAATTTTAATTGTATGGGTAGAGCCACGCCCCGTTCTCCAATGCCCGTGTCTGTTTTATAGTTGAAAGACCTGGCCAATCAGTTACTTCATACTGAGTTTCATTGTTATACGGCATTAAGTTCCAAATTTATTCCAAATCTATCTATATCAAAAAAATGTAATTGTATGGGCGGTGCCATGCACCCTTTTCCAAAGTTCGCTCAAATTCGACAGTCGAAGCCATCGCTAGCCAGTACTTTTTCTCATCTTTCTGGCAGTTGTGTTTTATAAACGTTAAGTTTTGTGTTGTTAGTGTTGTTTTAAAATAATTATATCATAACTTAAACGTTCGTAAGTGTTGTACAATTGTGTTTAAATATTAAGCTACTTTTAGCAGTAATTTTATGTGTTAAAGTGCTTAGTTATTGTTTTAATTAAAAATAAATTATAAAAAAACATAGTTTGACTTGCGTGTTTGTGTGTATATTTGTGCTTGTTTTTGCTATTTTTCGCCTTCTTCTTTGTGCGGTGTCCGTACCTGTTGGTCAGTTCTAGTGTTATTGTTGCTAGCTTTTAACTGTCCGCTCTTTGTATTTTAACCCTTTGAAGCACTTTAAGAACATATTTGCTCTTCTGAAAAAACATTTTTGACATGACTTATTTTCAAGCCGAAAACTTCGCTGCTTGTTCATTAAATGTAGTGTCCGACCGAAACCGAATTTCGGCCATTTTTGTAATATTCGGCCGAAACCGAAACCGAAACCGAAACTGAATGTCTACATGAAAATTGTTTTAAAAACAATATATTTTATTAATTTTTTTGTTAAAAGCTTTCAAAAACATAACAATTGAAACAGATTATAATAACGTATATATACGATAAATATTATTTTGCCTTTATTCATAAAAATGTATTACGAACCTCTTATAAAGCCTTTACAAAAAAAAATTTCAAAAACAGTATCCATAAACGTCCAATAACGACAAAAATCTCTTATAAAGGCTTCTTAAATGAGTAACCTTCAATAAACCCTTGATAAAGCCTTTTTAAAATTTTTACTCTAATGTGAGCACAAATATTGTCAAAAATACTTCAAACTGTTTCAAAAAATATGAAAACATGGCAAAACATTTCAAAATATTGAAAATAAAAATTAAAAGTGACAATTTTTACACAGAAGAACATAGATTAAACAATTTTTTGACTGTTTGCATGTCAAAGTATTGATAAAATTGTGACAAATAATCAAAAAATTATTGAATTTATCAAATTCACGAACCATTCTTGACACTGTTCCCATTTCAAATTGAGAGTGTTCCTATTTTAACAAATAAGCTGAGACAATATTTTTATGAATAACAAAATTTTAAAAAACATTTTATCTCTAAAAAGCTTTTTGAGTATTGAGCACTTTAAATCTATTTCAAGATATTTTTATGAATATGACCGTTTGAATATTAATGTTCAACTTTAAAATAATAAATATGGAGATAATTTTAATACGACTTTAAGGAACTTTTTAGTATTTAAAAATAAATAACTTAATATTAGAATCTAAAAACAACTACATTTATCGTTTTGTGCTGGACTCAACTCACACGGTCAATCAAATCAGTGATGCCCAGACAAATTATTTGAAGAGTGCTGCAACAATTACAACATAAAGCCAACAACAACAACAAATCATTGGATTCGTGGCACAATAATTTTTCTAACAACAAAAACATATAAAAACAAAAACGCGCATAAAACCTACATATGCGCCAGCGCAAAAGTTCATAAATATTGAACACACAAAACAACAACACGAATCCTTCAATGTGCGCAATTACAACAATAAAGTAATAAGAAGTAAGGGTGAAGCTGAACAATTAATTCGGCGAATTACAACAATTATTGCAATATTGAAGTTGTTGTAGAGTGGAAAGAGTGGAGCATGTTAAAAACAACAACACGAATGCTGGCAGCGCCCAAGCAAAACAAACAAAAGACATACAAACAACAACATTTATGCTGACCGTACCCAAGCGCACAAGTTAAATTGTTGAACACACAAAAACAACAACATACAAATACAAGATATCGTCATTTGATGGCTCTTAAAAAAACAACAAAGCAATAAGATGTAATGATTTTACTTCAAACTGAATTCGTCGAATTACAACAATCATGAAAACATAAAAGTTGTTGTAAAGAGTGGAAAGAGTTAGGCGCTGGGCATCCCTGAATCAAATGACTGAATTTCACGGTTTTGTTCTACTTAACACCATTAAGAATTTTGATGAAAGCGAACTCACATCTACCATCGAAATATATGTAAGAACCGAATTAGTATTGTCCGATCAAATATTCGGTTTCGGTTTCGGCCATATTGATGCCGAATAGCCGAAACTGATCAAAAGGGCCGAAACTGGCCGAAACCGAATATTCGGTCGGACACTAATTAAATGCGCAATGCAGAAGCCAGAACATTTTGAATCCTATATTTTATTGTACTGGACCATGCGAGCAAATGTTTCACGCTTCGTGTGGAAGAATTTCGAATTCATGCATTGATGATTTAATTTCGGCACACTCAGGACTTCGTTGGTACTGTACTACGTGCAGGGTCGTTTCCCCAGCTGAATAATACTCAAAAATAAAGCTCATTGGGGAAAGCCTTAATTCACTTAATAATAATTTTAAATTCATTATGACGTCGTTAAGCGAATTAAGTGTTGACCACTGTGATAGTATAACGGATTTAATTTTTTCGCCAACCAATGCTGACCTTCCTTTGACGGAGTCTGAAACTCTTGGCTCAGCAAACATATCCACAAACAAACTCCTAAATAGGGGTTCAGTACAAAAGCAGAGTTATAATTCTAAAAATAACTCTTAAAATAAACGGAAAAATAATAATTGCAAACGTGCCCCTCAAAGCCTGTCTTCTATTCCCCAGGCTAAGCGATTTTCAGTTCCCACCTCCTCGTCACATGTCTCTGAAATTCCTTTAAATAAAAATAATAGTAATAATATAAATAATATTCAAAACAAAAATGATAATAATAATAATAATAATAATAATAATCTTAATAATAATAATCATAACAATAATAATAATAATAATAATAATAATAATAATAATAATAATAATAATAATAATAATAATAATAATAATAATAATAATAATAATAATAATGATAATAATAATAACAACGATAATAATAATAATAATGATTCTAATAATAATAATCATAACGAAAAAAAAACAGTAGCAGTTTCGAGGACTAAGAACGTTTTCATTTCGAGATTACAACCCGACACATCAACTAATAATATTCTGACGTTTGTCGAACAACGTAGTTTGATATCCAAAAATGCTTTCCGCTCATGTAAGAAAATTGGCAATAAGCCCACCCACGCCTCATTTATTCTCACAGTTGCAGCCGAAGATTTTTCAACTGTTCTCAATTCTAAAATGTGGGCCGATAATATCCTCGTTTCAGAATTTAAACCTAAAAACAAGTCATGGAGCTCAAATAATAAAGCTCGTTGGAACCAAAAAAACTAAATAGGCTATCCCTTTACTATCAAAATGTAAGGGGATTGCGCTCCAAAACGCGAGACTTATTTCTTTCTACTCAGAATTGTTCTGAGGACATTATCGCGTTTACTGAAACGTGGTTGAATGAAAGCATTACTGACTTGGAATTGTTTGACAATAGTTTCCAAGTATTAAGAAAGGACAGATACTCCAGCAATATTTCTTCTGTTGGTGGTGGTGTTCTTATAGCTGTAAGGAACTGCTTTGTCAGTTCCTTTGTTGATATACCTGTGCTTCTAATATTGAGCTAATATGCGTTAAGGTTATACATTGCAGCTCAAATGTATATATAATTAATACATATGTTCCTCCAAACAGTAGTGCAGAGTTATCTACAAGTCTAGCAGATTGTCTAGACTATATTCTTAATATTCTTGACGTTAATGACGACATTTTATTGTTAGGCGATTTTAATCTGCCCAACTTAAAATGGCATTCATCTGACGATGATACATTTTTTTGTGCATCTAATGCGAAGACTTTTGGAGAGCATTTATTCGTTGACAGTATATGTTCTGACTTACAACAAGTGAGTTGTATTTATAATAGTCTGGAAAGACTTCTTGACCTGGTCTTAACTACGGACAGTAACAATGTCATTGTTAAGAGGGCCTTCCATGCTCTTACTACTATTGATGTATATCATCCACCATTGAGTATTTGGTATAAATCGGATAGAGAGAATATAGTTAATTCTAGTTCAATGGATAAAGTTTATGAATTCAATTTCAAAAAAGCTGACTTTTTGAGGTTGAATCATTTACTTAACAATAAACTAAACATAATTTTAGAATATATTAATGGACATAATCTTGAAGATTCCATTAATTTTTTTATGTAGAACTCTTTGCTGTAATTTCTCAGTCTGTACCATATAGCCTCAAATTTGCAAAGAACTCGGCGTACCCTTGGTACACAAAAGTGTTGAACACACTTCGCAATAACTGGAATAGGGCATGGAAGAGATTTGTCTGTAGTTTGGACTCAATTGACCTAGAAATCTACAAACGTTTGTTTCTGGAATTTCAAAATCTTTCAGCTGTTTTATATAATGAATATTTAGACAATATTAAGCTGAAAATATTGTCTGATCCAAAGAGATTTTGGGAGTTCGTAAATACTAAGAAAAAATCTGATGGATTTCCTTCATCCTTCAAAACTCTTGATGGATGTAAGGACGATCCTTCTATAATTTGTAGCCTTTTTGCCAATCTCTTCAAGGAATCTTTTTGTTCAGATTCATTTTACTCTGATGAAGGTTACTTTGACTACATGAACTCTTCACCCAGGTCTCTTTGGAATCTATATCCTTTACCTCTGAGGATATTTTAAAGTATGTTGGGACAATCGATGAGGATTTTGGCGCTGGACCTGATGGAAGTCCTGCCGCAGTGTTAACTCAATGCGGATCCGTTTTGTGTTAACCACTTTCTTTATTGTTTAATAAATCAATTACAGAAAGTTATTTTCCAGTTTTTTTGAAAAATCATTTATAAGTACTATATATAAAAAAGGTTGCAGGAATGATGTTAATAATTATAGGCCCATCGCTAAACTTTCGTCTATTCCCAAACTTTTTGAGCGAATTGTGTACAATCGTGTTAAAATTCATTGTGGAGAAGTCATAACAACTCGTCAGCATGGTTTTGTTAATGGAAGATCCACTGTGTCTAATCTTCTCGATTTTACAACATTCTGCTTAAATTCAATGAAATCTGGTTACCAAGTCGACTGTATTTACACTGACTTTAGTAAAGCATTTGATAAATTACCTCATGATTAAATCTTATTCAAACTAAAGTTAATGGGATTTCCACATTATTTTGTATGCTGGATAAAATCGTATTTGACTGAGCGATCTTATCAAATACGATTCCGAGGGGTGTTGTCTTCAGAATTTGTTGCTAAATCAGGTGTTCCTCAAGGTAGCCACCTTGGTCCACTTCTGTTTATTTTAGCAATTAATAACGTCACACACGTCATTGAACACTTTCGTCTGCTGATTTATGCAGACGATATGAAAATATACAGAAAAATAAATACTAAATATGATTCTAACCTACTCCAGGCTGATCTGAAATCCTTTGAAGTTTGGTGTTCTAAAAATAATATGTTTCTCAATCCAATTCTCAATGCCAAACTATGACCTTTTCGCGAAAAAGGAATAATTTATTATTTGATTACAATATAAAAGATACTGATTTAAGTCGTGTAGAGGTGGTCAAAGACCTTGGTGTATGCATGGATCCTAAATTATCGTTCAACATTCATATTGATAATATATGTAAAAAAGCGTCTTCAATGCTTGGATTTATAAAACGCTGGGCCAAAGAATTCAATAGCATGATTACAACTACAACGTTGTATTATGCAATTGTGCGTCCTCACTTGGAGTACGCAAGTCAAGTATGGTCCCCAAGTTATAATGTGCATGTTGAACGAATAGAGAGGATCCAAAAATGTTTTGTTCGGTTTGCTCTAAGGGGCTTAAGTGTAACTGATATTTTAAACCTTCCTCCTTATGAGGATCTTTTAAAACTATTAAGAATGCAGTCACTAAGTGAGCGAAGGAGGTCCGCAGATATCGTATATTTACACCAACTCATGACCGGTGTTTTCGATTCTCCGGAAATTCTTTCTCTCATTAATTTTAACTCTAACCGTAGAAGCATTAGTAAGCTAACACTTTAATTTATTTACCTTTGAGTAGAACGAACTATATGGTAACTGCTACTTTAAACCGCATGAGTACCTTTGTTAACAACTGTAGCGTTTTTGATGTCAACTTGTCAAAAGGTCAACTCAAAAGTAGATTAAAAGCTATTCTGTAATTAGATCTATGTGTGCATGGTTAGTAGTTACGTCCTGTGTTGTCCCTGAGCCCAACCCAAACTTTGGTGGGTAAATTTTTTCCACATTAACTTTGTTTTGAGCCACCGGAATTTTATTCATTAAAAATTGTTGATGCTTTGGATTGTGGCTTCAAGTGAGTTAATGCTGAGAAAGTGCGAAAAAGCTGTAGTAGCTGAACTCTTTTGTTATTGCATGTTTAAATTTTTTGGTTTGTATGGGAGGTAGGCGTGTCCGTGCGTGGATGACGTCCATTTTTCAAACACATCTTTGTTTTGTTAAAAAAATATAAGTACCAAATTTTATTTCTGTAGGTTGACCAAAAGCTTTTATATCGAGTTATCAATTTTTGGGCTGTATGGGCTAAGAATATATATACTTTTCTATACCGGACTCGCTTCGTTCTATGCGTTACAAACGGTTGCACAAAGTTAATATACCCTGACCTTTCAGAAATAGGGTATAAAAAATGTGTATGTAATAACATATCATTATTAAGTTGAAAATAAAGGCCCGTGGCAAATCTTTGATTTACCGAAGGGTGTTGTGCTGAAGAGCTAAAAGAAGGTATTGAAGCGGAGGTTGAAAATTAAACATGAATAAACGTGGAACTTTTTTTTACGTAGATGCATTAGTTTCTCGTATAAGACTCCACAGTAGTCATCCATCATGCTTTCGTTCCAATTCACTTGATAGTGCTTTTCGATTCTTAGCACGACTTGATGGAAAAGTTCCCCTGTTCATAGCTTGTTGCATCTAAATTTTCTGGAAAAAATTCTAGATGCGAATGCAACAAATTTATTTTTAGTGACATCCGCACACCCATTTTGCGAGAGTTCTCTAAAAGATCCTCAATAATATCTCAGAAGTTGTTGCTTTTCTTATTCCCAAGAAAGATAAAAACGATATTCTAAATCGATAAACGATATTCTAAATTGTGTAAAGGTGTCGTCGTTAATTAGTTTTTTAATTTGAGGCCCCCAAAATATACCCTCTATGATTTTGGCATACGAAATTTGTGAAAACACTGTCATTAAATGTTTGAAAATGAAAATGCTTTTTTAAAACAAAATGTTCTTTGAGGAATTTAAGTAGAATGGCTTTAAAACTTATTTTAATTTTTGTAATATTTTTCCGAACTGTATCTTATTGTTATTGGCATATCGTCGATCCGCAATTATTTTGACGTACATCCAGAAAATCGAGTTTAGGGAAACGAACATTTAAGTTTAAAGCGAGCTGAACAAAAATTGGTCCGAAAAACTTAGGTTGGTATTTTTATCACTGATAGTGACATTTATGAAGTCCATTTTGACATTGAATCCAAAACTAGCTTAGAACTAAATTTCTGATTCTTTAGTATTTTTGTTCAAAAGCATTCTGCCGCATGCGCCACTTTTGACTTAATTTTTTGCAGTTCAATAACATGCGGCAAAATAATGCTAACGTACGGCAAAATAATTTAAACCAAAAGATTCGGAAAACACAATTTCAACGTGCATAGTCTTTGTACTTTTTAGCAATTATAAGTAAAACTTAAACAAAATGAAAATAACAAGACATATTACAATAATTTGTTGTTAAATTAATACTTTTTCATTATAACAAAAATAGAAATTCATTTATAAAATATCTAAATAATAAGTACTACAAGTATATGTACTGAGTTCAGTAATATTATGTTTTGTTATAACAAAACAAAAAAAAACCAAATTGGAAATTTCAGCCCTTGAAATCAGCCCTTATGATCTAGTGTGGTGTGTGTGTGATTAAATGATTACACACAATTGACCGAGAACTGGACCTACATGTTTTATGCCGACTCCGAATGGCTAAAGTTCATGTTCTCAAGAAGCTTTAAATGGCATTATTTACTCTCTGAGGTTTGCCAGTGTCTGGAGAGAGGTGGTGACCGGTCAGAAAAAATTATTGAAAAAACTTTTCATCGCGACTGGGGATCGAACTCGGGCTCCGAGCATGCTAAGCCACACACTTAACATACATGCCACGGTCACCACAACAACAATAATGTTTTGTTACAACAAAAATGTAAATAATAGAATTAATTTAAAAAAAACAAGAATATTAATACATATAAATAAAAAAGGTATTACAAGTATTTGTTTGTTGAGTTAAGTTATGCTTCTAAAAAATTATTTCAAAAAGCAGTCATAATTACTCTAGTAAACACTCATAGTACTGCATAGTACTGCTTTTTATATCACTTTTTTTATCAGAAGAAATTCTGAATTTGGATATTTGGTCATCTATTCTCATAACATGTGTGCATTGGACTATTCGGGCTAGATTCATCAGTCGATTCTGCATACACTCAAACCTCGTTTTATGCGAATTCTTTTTATGCGAATTCAAATTTATGCGATTTTAAAATTTTTGTTTGTTTTTGCATTTTTACATAAACATTTACAATATTTAAACAGTTGGCAGCATTGGCAAACATATGTACATAGTTACATCAGCGCCGGTAAAAAAACAAGTGTCAGCTTAGAACTCTATGTGTGTTATTGTCAATTTTGGTTACAATTGAGGGGAACCACTGTGCTATTTTGTCGTCAATGTTTTTACATCCTAGTGAAGTTTAATTAATATTTTGTAATATTTATCGTAGAAGTGATCAAAGTAAGCGTAAAAACTCTTTCGATTTGAAGTTTTTGTGCTAAAAAAGGTTTCTGTATTTTCAGATATCACCATGGAGAAAAATAAGAAAATAAGACAAACGATATCCCTTGAGACAAAGATAAAAATTCTAGATCGCATTTCAAATGGAGCAAAATACACGTCACTTGGAAAAGAGTACAAACTAGGAGAATCGACTATAAGATCGATTAAGAAAAATGAGGTTTCCATAAGAAAATCCGTAATTGCTGGTACAAAACTTAGCTCTAAACATTCTTCGTATTCAAGAGACACATTGATCGAAAAAGTGGAAAAATCTATTGTCTTGTGGATCGAAGATTTAACCAAAAAGAGGATTCCCATAAGCGGATACATGATAAAAGAAAAAGCTCTATTGTTTTATGAAAAGATAAAATTCTCAGAGCCGTCAACTTCTACGCCAAAAGAATTCGCAGCAAGCAATGGATGGATGGTACGTTTTTTAAAAAGAAACAATCTTCACAACATTCAAATAAGAGGTGAATCAGCAGATGAACAAGCATGCGCAAATTACCCAGAAAAATTAAAAAAAATTATTGATGAGGGAGGCTACACCCCAGATCAAATATTCAATGCAGATGAGACCGGACTATTCTGGAAAAAAATGCCTAGTAGAACCTTTATTGCAAAAGCAGAAAAGAGAGCCAATGGCTTCAAAGCTTGTAAAGAAAGGTTAACGTTTTTGCTATGCTGCAACGCATCAGGAAATAAAATGTTCAAACCATTAGTCGTCAATAAATTTTTGAAACCACGTGCGTTTAAAGGCAAAGATTTAAAACGTTTGCCAGTTCACTGGATGGCAAATCGCAAAGCATGGGTTACATCGGCATTGTTTAGTGAATGGTTTCACAAATGTTTTGTGCCAGAAGTGGAATCTTATATGAAGGAAAAAGATCTTGCATTTAAAATTTTACTCATTATAGACAATGCACCAGGACATCCTCATTTGAACCATCCAAACATTCAAGTTGAATTTCTGCCACCTAATACAACTAGCATTCTTCAGCCTCTCGATCAGGGAATAATATCAACTTTTAAGAAATATTATATAAAAAGCACTTACCAATTAATTTTAACTAAACTTGAAAATGAAACATTGACATTAATTACCAATTAATTTTAACTAAACTTGAAAATGAAACATTGACATTAAATGAAGTTTGGAAACAATTTACAATTTTCGATCGAATAGTCCTGGCTGCATCTGCCATATCCAAAATACGACCGCAAACCTTAAATGCGTGCTGGAAAGCTGTATGGCCAGATTGTGTTGGTAGCAATAGTAGTGATGTTGAACGATCAACATTATCAGATGAAATTTTAACCCTGGCTCGCCAAATTGGAGGCGATGGATTTGATTCTCTGGACCACAATGATTTAGAAGAACTACTTGTCGAAGAGTCATTATCCGATGATGATATTATTAGTTTAGCTACAGATAATGTCGAAGACACTCATTCCGAAAGTGATTGCGAAGAAACTGTTGAACCTCTTACTTCAAAAAAAATTGGAGAAGTTCTTAAAACAGTTAATGATTTACAAAACGAAATTTTCAATATTGATCCAGATACGGAACGAGCAATGAAGCTACAGCGAGGACTCAACGATCTATTTTCAGGATACCAGGAGTTGTATAAGCAACTGAAAAAATCAACATCACAAAGTCTGATGACAAATTTTTTTGTACGAGAAGAAAGAAATAAAGTTCCCAAAAACTGATTCTGAAACTATATAAAGTTTTAAATTTAATTTTTAATCTTTTTCTTCATAAGTTTTCTTTTAAATGCACCTATGTATTGTATATGAATTGCTGTTTATTTTTTCTTTATTTTTTGTTATTGCTTTATTAAATGAAAATATTTTTTTATTCCTTTTTATGCGATTTTGTTTGACTTTTAATGTTCTGATTTGAATTTATGCGATTTTTTTAAATTAAGAAACGAATCAGTAGTTTTATATGAACCTAGTGTATCGTTTTATGCGAATTCGTTTTACGCGGATTTTTGCGGAACGAATCAATCGCATAAAACGAGGTTTGAGTGTACAAAACATTCAAATAATTATATAGGAAGTAGGCTAAATTATTTACCACTTAAAAATTATTCATAATAACAATTAAGTTCCACTGTTTCCTTTATAACATTTAAATCAGGATCACGTACCGAATTATCTGAATCAAAGTCAGCTACTTGATATAAAGTACCGATGTAGTTAATTTTATTGTAATTCTTGTGCTTGAAATGAATTTGACTTACCAATTGATTAAGAACACTGGTTTACAAATAACGAAAAGTTGTTTGTACTTTGAATGCCACTATCCTTTTCTATCGGTCGAGCTAATTCCAAAAAAAAAAATTTTTTTTTTCTGTCACTCCGTTTTCGAGATATTGCCCACAGTAGGGTTTTCAACGAAAAAAAAGTTGGTTCCACTTAATTGCATATATCCCCAGAACCAACAATAGTAATCAAACAAATGATATATCAAATAAAAGCTAATAAAATTTCTTACAAACAATGCAAACTTAATTTTTGGTCGAGCTGTTTGTTTTGGCGGAATAAATTCAAATTTCGGGGATTTTTTTTTATTTTTCAAAAAAATTTCCAAAAAAAGACAAAATAGTTGCAAATTTCGTTAAGAAATCAAAATATTTTGTTACTTTTGATATTTTTTACTAAAAACTTTAATTTTTCCAAAAAAAATAAGCTTTTGTTGAAGAAAATCTATATTGAGAAATGAAAAAGTTGTGTTAAATGGAACGAAATCACCCAAATTGTGTGATTATCAATTTATGAGAAATGTCAATTATCAATTATTGAGAAATGAAAAATTTGTGTTAAATGGAACGAAATCACCCAAATTGTGTGATTATCAATTTATGCGTTTGTACTTATTTTATTGCCATAAAAAAAAATTAGAACTAAAGGTTGTTGGAATAAAATCATAAATTCTTCATTTTGATTGTTCTTTTAATAATTTACATTATTTTTACATTATTTAAATTGTATATAATTATTATTAATAATTTTTATTGTTCCCTTAAATCATTTATATTGTTATTAACATTGTAAATAATTTTTATTATACCCTAAACCTGAAAGGTTTTTGTTTGTTTTTTTTAACTCATCTCATAATAAACCTACAACAATAAAATTTGATATGGAAGTTAACGAGTGTGCCTTAGCACACTCGAAAAAATTAAAGTTGGGAGCCGGCCACTGGCTCCTTGTCCTCTTCTGGAAATAAGGAAAACATCAAGAGTTAAAATTAAATAATTTTATTACCATTAAATACAGGTGACAAAACAAGAGTTCTTATTTTAGCTACCAGCTAAACTATTTGATAATTTGTCTTAACCTTATTCGCTGACGATGCGCTTCCCACAAGTTGAATCGCCGACGTCGCTTCAGCGACGTTCTCATGCTGAGGTGACCGTGGCTGCGAGGATCGTGTTACACCTGCATGCGCGTGGCTGGCTGATATCGCAAATTAGGCTGTCTGGCGCACGTTAACTGCCCCTCCCCCTCTAAAAATCTGCGTCCCGTCTGTATATTTTTTGAGTGGGTTACTTCTTGATCTGGTTTTTTGGTTTGGCTGGGTTGATCTGGATTTGAGGTTTGGCCGAGACTGGGAAAATGAATTCTTGTAGTAAGTTTTCTCCAAATAACATAGCAGACAGCTGCAAGAATTGACAAGAGGACTCCATCAGCGATAAGGGACGAGTGAAAATTTCGTCCAAGCTTCTGGAGATGGTGGATATTCGCTATACTGAGCCCGTGAATGTAGTCTAAGTTCAGCTTGAGACCGTTGCTCGTTAGATTTACAAGTGCGGGTGGTAATGCTTGTAACATACTGGCTGATCTGCTGGTAAAGGACTGACTTCCTATAGAAATAGTTTCGTTATTTAACAAAATGACACATGTTCCATTGAGGTCCCTCGAATCACGTTCGCTTTGAATTTTCCCTTGAAAGTTAGTAAAGAAAAGTGTGGTTTCGTCTTCAGAGAGTTTATTTAAGGATTTTGTAGAGCAGATTAATGTGTTACTTATGGAAGGACAATCTTCTTTCAGGCCAAATATTTCCTGTTGGTTTATTAGGTTTTTTTGTAACTTAGTTCAACGTGTTGCCCATTTAGTATAGCTGCTCGCGTTATTAACATGCGATAGCTTTCCCATTTCACTTTAGGCATTGACAGCACATACAAGAGCATTGTTCCATTAGAGTAGACCGATGCTGACCCATATTCAATAGCTTCGATGACATTTTGGTATGGTAATGAGGCCTCTTCAATAATTAATCGGTTGATTTCCTCTCGATCCAGTAGATTCGTGTTGACGATACCAGTTTTCACCATTTGGCAGGCCCGCACTACTTCCGATACCTGTTCCTTCAGGATTAGTACCTTACTTATATCCAGCAGCTCCAGATTTTCTTCGCTTACGTTTTTACTAATAGCATTTATGTGAGCCATCATTTCGTTAGCCTTCCCAATTGCCTCACGAGTGGAGTTGAAGATTTTTTCGTTCACCAGATATTGTTGATTATTATTGGTAATGATCTCATTCTTACTGCTTAAGATGTTGTCCCAGTCTAAGGCGTCTGGTGAGCCAGCTAACCATTTCCACGCAGAGCCTATCCAATTAATTGAGCGTGCCCTTCTAGTTTTTGTCGTCTGCAATTCGTCAAGACGCAACCCAGTTTGGTTTAGATGGAATAGTAGTACTGATCTGATAGCTTCGTTTTTCACCTCATAATGCGCTGACTTAGTTAATTTCATCAGGGCAGTGTTGAAGTAGTCGAGGTCAATCATGTGAATAAGGTTGAAGTGTCCGTTAACGATGCAGTCACGCCCATGCTCAATTGCCACCAAGGGAGAATTGTAGCTGTAGATGTTGAAGCCGGAAACTCCGGATACTAAGAGAAATCTATCTTACAACAGTTAAAAGATAAAGATTTATATGAAACTTTATACCATTATTAAATTATATTTTGTTTTAATCCTATTTAAGGAGTATTTTTGACATATTCACAGGCTTTTCTTGGTATATTGTTTGCAATATAAGCTTGGTTTTTTTATTATTGAGTTTAATCAGCAGTTTAAAATTTTTCCAATTAAGATTAAAGTTTTGACCTTTATGAAACCTGTGAATTTGTCCAAATATTTCAATTCTTAAAATAAATAGTTAGTTAAGTTAAGATAAACTAAGATTAACATATAAATGCTTTATTTCTAAAAACTTTTATTCAAGCGTGTTAATATTTTATGCTTTCAATTTAATATTTGTAACATTTTGTGCTTTCATATTTTTAATATAGTATTTTGTGCTTTCAATTAAATATTTGTAATATTTTGTGCTTTAAATTTAATATTTGTAACATTTTGAGCTTTCAATTTAATATAGTATTTTGTGCTTTCAATTGAATATTTGTAATATTTTGTGCTTTAAATTTAATATTTGTAACATTTTGTGCTTTCAATTTAATATTTGTAATATTTTGTGCTTTTATATTTTTAATACAGCATTTTGTGCTTTTATTAAATTGTTTGTAATATTTTGTGCTTCATTGTGCTCAAATTGATTACCCTTGTGCCTTTTAAATTTTGTTGGTTGTGATTTAAAGACTTCCTCTTTTTCTAGCATATTTTGTGCCATATTACTCTTCTATTGAGTGCCAGAGCTTTTTATTTGTATTTTATGAATTTTCCTACCTGTGTCTGTCTCAACTGTTACCCTATTATTTTTCCGGATTTTTCTTTTTTATAGAGAGCTTTTTGCTTTCCTTTGATTTGTTTGTCCCTAACGAATACAACTTCACCTTGTTGGAACTGTCTTTCCCTTTTCCTTTTCCTATTAAGTCGGAGGTTTCTTGTTTCTTGGTTGTTCCTAATATGTTCCCTAATCTCTTTGTGAACCCTAACACGAAAATCGCTCAGTTGTTGGTAGTTTATCCTTTGCGTTCGGTTAAAGAAAATGTCGCTGGGTTTCTTTTTCGTTACTGAGTGTATCGTGTTGTTATAACGGTCAACAGCGATATATAACAGTTCTTTTGGACGAGTTTCTCTAATTTCTTTGCGAATACAACGATATATTTCTATAAGAGTTGAATGGAATTTTTCGACCTGGCCATTCACCTCACTCCTTTGTACAGGAGTTTGATAGAGTTCTATACCCAGACCTCTAATATAATTTGATACTAACGGACTCATGAACCCTCTCTCATTATCCGTTACTATAATTTTTGGTATTGTAAAGTAGTGAATGACTTTTGCTAGTTTGGACCGGATTGAAGTAGATGATTTATTTTTAATGTGGAACAGTTTCGCAAATTTGGAAAGCTTGTCTATGCAAGATAGGAATTTGTGACCCTGAATTTCAAATATGTCGATGTGAATTATTTCAGCGGGATAACTGGGAACTGGTGTGTCCTTAAGCGGTGGAACTGGTGGATGTCTGTCGTATTTGTTCAGTAAACAAATCTCACATGCTGCAGTGATCCTCTTAATGCGGCTTGCCATCTTGGTAAAATAGTATTTTTCAAGGATTTGCTCCTTGTTTTCAGGCGGATTTCGATGAGCTCTTCTGTGTTCGTTATCGATAATTTCGTGAATTCTTTCTTCTATGCTCACGTCTTCTACCACTCTTTGAGTTATTCGGATTTTGTAGAGTAAAAAATGTTCGAGATAAATGTCCTGAAGTAGCTGTATACGATTTTCTGGGATTTTAATTCCATTGATGACCGAAGGGTTAAGGCGTTCCTTTAATATCTGGGTAAGTATGTCTTTTTCTACTGCTGCTACAGCAACATAATGTCGCATAAAACCAGGATGTGGATTTTTAGTTACGATGGTCCCATTTCCTTCATGGATTATAAGTTGGTTCCGGAAAACATTTAATGGAACTTCTGCATTATGTACAGTCCCTATTTCACTTGCTGTTTCCGTCGTCGAATCTTTTTCACCACCTGCCGTTGCGACTCTTGAATTATCGCCTCCTTCGCTAGCTGTTTCGGTTGCGGAATCATCATTGGAAACTGGAGAATTCGTTATATGGTTTACCTGGCACTGCAATCTTGATAGAGCATCAGCCACAGAATTCGATTTACCAGGAGTGTAAACCAATTCGTGGTTATACTCCTCGATTCTAGCTTTCCATCTCTTCAACTTTGCGTTGTAATTTCTACTTCCTAACGCAAAAGTGAGAGGTTGGTGATCTGTAAAAATTCTTACCTTTTTTGCCCCATATAAATAAGATCTCAAGTTATCCAATGCCCAAACTATGGCCAGCATTTCCTTTTCGTTTGTGGCGTAATTTTCTTCCGTTTTGCTAAGCGATCGTGATATAAAAGCAATAGGTCGATCTTTTCCTGGCTCACCTTGAGATAGTACTCCTCCAATGGCATAATTCGACGCATCCGTAGTTAAATTGAACGTTTTTCCGAAATCAGGAAATGCAAGGATATCCGATGAAATCAACAATTTTGTAAGGTCATCAAATGCCTTTAAACCATCTTGGTCTAATGTAATTCGTATATTTCTTGACTGATTGGCCTTCACCTGTGCATTTTCACCTCTGGTGAGGTTTGTTAAAGGTTTTGCGACCTTAGCGTAGTCACGAATAAATCTACGGTAGTATGAGGTCATCCCTAAAAAACTTTTCAATTCTTTCAACGTTTGTGGTGGTGGAATAACTTCAATTGCCCTAAACTTTGAAGAATCAGGTTTAATGCCATCTGATTTGATCACATATCCAAGAAATTCTACCTCTGTCCTCATAAACTTAGTTTTTTCCATATTAACGCGTAGGTTAGATTCAGATAGTCTTCTGAACACAGTGTCGACATTCCTCAGATCTTCTTTCATATCCTTACCAAAGACGATTATATCGTCGATGTACACATAGCAAATTTTTCCTATGTACTCCTTCAGTACATCGTCAATCATCCTCTGGAATATGGCGGGAGCATTTTTCAACCCGAACGGAAGTCTCATAAATTCATACTTCCCATTCAGAGTTGAGAATGCGGTTTTTGGTATATCCGATTCCTTCATCGAGATCTGGTGGAACCCTGACGTCAAATCGATTGTCGTAAAATATTTAGCATAGCCTAGGCTCGCTAAAGTTGCGTTTATGTCTGGCATTGGATATGCGTCAGACACTGTAACAGCATTTAATCGTTTGAAATATATGACCATCCTATATTGTTTCTCCCCAGAGAAGGCCCCAGTTCGAGGGCCGGTTCATGTAGTTGACCTCTTTTGTCTGAATAGATCCATCGACTTCCATTCTTTCGACAGGCTTAGGTGCAAATGATCGATTTGCATGCGGCGCGTATCCCCTGTAATTTCCCTGAAATTTATTGTTATTATGCCTATTTCCCCAATTGTTGTTAAATCGTGGTCTAGGGGGAAGGGGTGGACGCTGTTCTCCACGAGTCAAGCTACTTACGGGAACTACCACTCTATTTGGAGTATTCCTGTGGATGATTTTATTTCTTAGAGTTAGGTTCTGCATATCCAGACAGGAAGAATACGCTTCGGGCAGAGTTCGAGGTCTCTGCACTATCAGCATCCGCGACAAATCGGCATCTAGACCTCGAATAAAAACGTCTAGAGCTCGATTCCTGTATGTTTCGGTCAGGACATCCACGGTTTCCTGCGAGTAGAAATCGCACCTTATTTTGTTCATTATTAGTGAAAACTGAAAGGATTCACTGTGGCGTGAATTCATCAAGCTTCGATCCCTTCTGCGCCAACTGATTCAGTTGGTGCTCCAAAGTCCGGATGTCTCGCTTATCAGCGTAATGAAGGGACAGAACCCTTTTGATTTCGGACCAATCACCATCCAAAATATTTTATGAAACCAAAGCTGAATCAGCGCTGCCATGAATCTTTTGTCTGATATGCTACAATATCGATCGGTACAATGGCTTTTCCCTAACAATCGCATAGTCCTTCAGAATTGTTTCCATATTGTGGACCCAAGGGATGTACTGTGAAGGATTGCCTTCGAACACTTGAAGTTCCCTGACGCAGTCGGGGAGTCTACCTATCTCTCTTAACTCCTGCTCATCCAATGGCCCACGTGAAACTATAACGGATGGTCTCAAAGGCTGAACCGCCTCTGAGCCTATTTCTACCTGCCCAACTCGTCCTTCGATTCTTCGAATTTCCTGTTCTAAACCAATCCCGTGGTTTTCTATTCCTCCCAAGCGCGTTTCGATTCTTCTTATTTGCTCTAGTAGAGCATTGATACCCCCATTTAATTCATTAACCTTTGTAGTAAGGGCGTCCATGGCACAAAAATATTTTAAAATGTTTTTTGAGGAAAATGGTCAATAAATCACTCACCGTTTATTTTGTTGAGAGTCCGCTCCTAGTCTTCTTGTAAACGCTAGTCTTCTTGAATTTTATTAAAAGCAACCAATTTAATTGCAACAATCACAAGCACAGTAGTAATATTTTTTTACTATTTTCAATTTTTCTTTACTTTTAAAAAAAGATTTTTGTGTTTTTTTTCTTTCGTTTTTTTTTGCACAATCTTAAGGGACTCTTTCTTATTTGCACACAAATTCAGATTTTTTATTTATTCTTATATATCGCACAATTTTTAAAAAATTTTTTTTAAGAATTTTTTATAATTGTCGTTTTGTTTGTTTTTTTTTTTTTGCACAAGTCTTGTAGGATTTTTATTTTTTTAGGAAAATTTTATTAATTTTTTTCACAATTTTTTCTTAATTTTTTTGCACAATTTTTTATAGATTTTTTAGAAAATTTGCTCAGTTTTTTATTTATGATAATTTTTTATGATTTTATTTTCGCACACAACTTTTTGTTTGTTTCTTTGCACAATAATTTCGGTCTTCTTACTCTTTTAAATAATCCTGTAATGAAAAAAAAACATAAAAATTATTGTATTTTTTTTTTTATTTAAAAGGATTTATACAATAATTAATTACTATATTAATACAAAAGTAAAGCAGTACTAGCAGCTAAGGCTTACGACTGGCCGATAATTATATAAGAGTAAAAGTAGTAATTATAAGTTAAGTTTATATATACAATAAATATACATATATGTTTATTTTAAGAATGAAATATAGAATAGAATATAGTAAGAATATGATATAGAATAGAAGATAAAGTGTAAGTTACTGATATGGCTTACATGTAATAGAGCAAATTACAATCTTTTAGGAAATTATATATTTTCATAATATTGTCAAATGTTGGATGTTTAAGAAATTCATATGGTTGCACTTCCGAAAAGTAAGAAATCCTGTGAAGAGAGAGTCTTGGGCAAATGTTCATAATATGATTGATAGATGCTGGCAAATCGCAGAATGGACAGTTTTTAGAAGTTAAACCTTTTAGGAGATGTTCGTGAGTAAGTTTTATGTGTCCTAACCTGAGTCGTGTAAAAGGTATGATGGCGAAAGTTGGTGCTGCGCTTGGATAGACAGGTTTATATCGATTGCAGTTAATACCAGAATAATGGTGATTGTAATTATTCCAAAAATCTGCATTTTTTGAGAATCGTAGCTTGTCAATGAAGTTGTAGATATCCTTTGCGCTAAAATAGTTTAATTTTAGTGCTGGTGTAATGGCAATGTTTTTTGCTGTAGTATCGGCTAGGTCGTTTCCATGGATTCCTGAATGACCTGGGATCCACATAATTTTAATTTTCTTTTGAGACTGAATAATAATAACTCTTATGGTGGCTATAGTGTAAATAGTGTTGGTTGTTGCAGCAATTGCGCTGACACAAGATCTGCTGTCCGTGCAAATTACAAATTTACCCTTATTCTTTTTCGCAAAAATAGCTGCCTGAAGTATAGCGACAGCTTCTGCCGTAAACACAGAGCAAAAGCTGTGCATGAGCCCATAGCTTATTGGAACCCCGTTCTCCCTGACAACTGCGTACGACGTGTTGTTGCTGGTTTTTGATCCATCAGTGAAGATAAGACTCCATCCTGAGGATTTATATTTATTAGCTTTGCTTAGAAAGAGCTGTTGAAAGGTGGAATTAGATGTGGTTTCTTTTGGGTATTTGATAAGCTTTGTATCAATTGTGGACTCCTTAAGCATCCATGGTGGATGGCATTCAGGACTACAGCGCATTTGGTTCATAGGTAGGGAATGTTCCATACCAAATTTTAAACATCTCGCGATTGTCGAGCATTTATTAGGTGTTCGTTTTCGGCTCAATGTCTTTTTAACGTCAATAGCAAGAACAGGGTTTTTTGATTTCATTAGCTTAGGAAACAATCGATAAGTAATATCTTCAGCTCTATTTAGTAGTGACGGTAGGATTCCGCCAGAATATTTATTGTTGGTGTAGTCGGAAATGCCCTAAGACTACTCCGGACTGATTTGTGATATGGAGCGAACAGGAGTCCAAAATTACTTTTTGCGCAATGTCCATAAATTGGAAGCCCATAGTCAATTTTCGATAGAACAAGAGCCCTGGTGACATTAATGAGTGTTGTGGGATGCACAAGGCTGCGCTTAGATGAAAGATACTTAATTATATTTAGCCTTACAATTAAACTATCGCGAACATATTTACAATGAGGTTTAAAAGTGTATTTTTTATCAAATAGTATACCTAAAATTTTTAAAGTATCGGCACAGCTAATATTTACATTATTAAATATTAAATTAAGATTATTGCAATTTACTTTTCGGCAGATATGAAAAGTATTGGTCTTTTCGACTGAAATATGTGCTCCAGAAATGATTGACCATTCGTGTATGTCAGTTAGAATATTAGAAAAAGTGTTTGTTACCGCATTTGTATCCGAAGTTTTTGAAAAAACTACAACATCATCGGCATATAGAATATGATCAACACCGGAGTATTTAGATATGATATGACTGATTTCATCAAATGCTATAACAAACAATACAACTGACAGCGATGAACCCTGAGGGGTACCATTGTCAAGAGAGACTACTGAGGAGTAAACACCATTTACCAATACTTTACATTTTCTGTTGGATAAAAAACTTTTGATATAATTAAAAATTTTTGATCCAACTTTCCATTTTATCAGTTGTCTTAAAACTATATGAACGCCAATTCGGTCAAAAGCCTTTTGAAAATCAATTGCCATCAAAGAGATGTGGTTTTTGCTTGACAAAGCATTATTAATAAAAAAATCTAAATGTAGCAAGGCATCGACTGTTCCGTGCCCTTTTTTGAATCCAACCTGATTGTGGCTGATAAGTTTGCTTTTCCGGGCAAACCACATTAATCTGGTGGCAATTATCTTTTCAAGAAGCTTACTCATGCTTGGAAGAAGAGATATTGGCCTGTAGCAGTCAATATCGCCCAGAGGTTTGTTTGGCTTGTGAATGGGAATAATGGCGGATGTTTTCCAAAATTGAGGATAACTACCCCCATCGAAGATGTTGTTATATAATTTAATTATTCTTTCTTTCAAAGAAAAAGGGAGGTTTTTTATTATAGGGTACGATATTCTGTCTGTGCCGGGGGTTTTTCCTTTGACGGAGCTGAGAACTATTTCAAATTCAGACATGAGTATGGTTGAGTCAATTTGTTTTGCAGAAGTTGAAATGTTTTGGGGAGCGTAGTGATTGGAGCTTATAAGTAATTTGTTATTTAGAAATTGTGTAGAGAATACTGTAGATGATAGTTTTTTTACATTGGGGTTGGATTCTGTAATTGTTTTATTTGAGATTGCGTTAGAGGTTCTTTTAAGTTGACTGGGTTTAATTATTGTAGGCATAGAAATGCTTGAATCTTTGTTTTCATAAGGTAGTTGTTGTTTTTCTATGGAAGTAGTTTGTTTTTTTGTTGATGCTGTGTCTTGTTTTTTTTGTTTATATTGTTGCTGTTGGTTTTGTTGCTGTTGTTGTTGTTGTTGCTGTGGGGGTTGAGGTGGTGGTTGTGAGTGTTGTTGGGGTTTGATTGTTGGTTGATTGTTGTTATTTGTTGTAGAAATCACATCAGCGAAGCTGCGATCTTGGGATGAGATCTTAAATTGAGAACGAAGGAGTTGTTGAGCTTCGCGTAGGGTACACTTGTTCTGGGTTTTTATTTTAATAACTTCTTTGTGTTGTAGGTATTTTTTGCATTCTTTAGAAGAAGCAGCATGATTTTCAGAACAGTTTGCACAGGAGATGCGGGTGCAGGCTATTGGGGTATGAGGTGGTAAGTTGCAGTTTTCACATGCCGGGTTATTTTTGCAGCGTTTAGCTGTATGACCAAGATTTTGGCAAAGCTTACAACGCATAGGGTTGGGAATGAATTCTCTTACGCTTGCAGTGTACCACGAGATATCTACTTTGTTTGGGAGATGAAAAGAATCAAAAGACATAAGTACCACTCCACTGGGTTGCGTTTTGAATTCAACAATTTTTGTAAATTTGTATACTGCGACAACACCTTGAGCGCGTAATTCTTTCACAATTTCAGATTCTGGGATATTATTTAGACAAGGGGCATAAACTGTACCTTTTGTGATATTAAGATTATCATGGTACTTACATGTTATAGAACATAATCCATGCAATTCCTTAGCATATATAAATTTTTCGGCAGCTGCCTTATCTTTAACAAGCAATAACAAATTGCCATCACGTAGTACCGTAACAGAAGTTATGTCTTTACTTATTAAATGCAATGAGCGTTGAACTGCAAAACAAGAAAACTCTGATAGAGTTTTGTTTTCATCTTTAGAAGCAATAACAACAAATTTTGGGTTTGGCTTGCGTGCTGAGGGTAGTTCGGGGAAGGGAATAAGACTTTGTGTTGTTTTTTTCTTTTTTGCTTTGGGGCTATCTGTTGCTAGACAAGCAAACCGGTTTTCCCCTCTATCGGGGGGTCCGGGAGTCATATTCACCACACTCGCTAGAACACCACGCACAAATTAATGTATAAAAAACAAGCAGCACAAATAAATTGGAGAAAAATAATAGAAAATAAGCGAATGTTAGCAAAGCACAAAAACAACGATAAGCAATGCTTAAAAGATCAGTCAGACGGTCTGCTCGCAATGAGTGTTAGTCGGAGACTGACATAAAAATTAATTAATTTTGTGAATTTTTACCGTGTTCTTATGGGAACGGTGACATGTGCCACAAACACACATCTTCAAATGTGGTCAAGGAAGGGTCATGTGATCCGGTTTAATCGTCTGCAATTAGATTGCAGGCAACCTACTAAGGCATGACTTGCTTCACAACGGAGATTTGGACCATAAGCAATCTTCAGTGTGTTCCCATGTGAACACTGAAAAATATATTGCAGGATCACAAACCCGTTAACCAATTGGCCGAATCGTGGAGGAGCACCGGCCTAGGTGTATAGGTGCGCGATGTCCTCCAGCCAATATAAATGTTGCAACTACCCCAGCTGGCCTTTGCAAGTTCCTTTCGTGATCTCTGCTGTTCTTATGTTTACAAGCAGAATGTGATTGAACTTTTTATTTTATTAAGCTGGAGTGCAGCTAGTTTTTTTTATTTTATCGTCAAATTTTTTAGTGTATTTTTAATTTACTCATCAAGGAAACTGATTTGAGATCCTTACCACTGGTGGGGGGAGTCTCAAGATTTTATTGATGTTCCCGTGTCTACAAAGCTCCTTACCTCGGGTGGGGGGAAGCTTTATAGCACGAGTTTTTTTATTCATCGCACGTAAACTTGTATGTGTTTTATATCAACACAAAGAGGTCTTCGAAAAATGGGTATCATTCGCCCACGGACACGCCCACCTCCTATACAACCCAAAAACTGAAAACGCAATAAATAAGCCTCTGTTTAACCTACAGAGCTAAAATTTGGCACATATGTTTTTTATAACAAAACAAAGATAGGTTTGAAAAGTGGACATCATCCGCCCACGGACACGCCTATCTCTAATAAAGCCCAAAAAGATTAAAACTCAATAAATAAGGTTATGTTTGTCTAGAGAAATTAAATTTGGTATATATGTATTTTATACCAAAACTAAGGTCTGTTCAAAAATTGGGAGTAACCCGTCCATGAACACGCCCACCTCCCATAGTGAAAGCACAATAAGGCATTAACTGTGAGCTACAGGAATAAAACTTGGTATATGTAAATTTTTCATCAACATTTAAATGCATATAAAATATAGGCTTCATCCGCCCACGGACACGCCTATTTTCAATAATATTATTGTTTTTTTGGAAAAGTAGGTTTAGGGTATTTCATAGTCGGCCTAGACCGACTTTAGACTTTCTTTACTTGTTTATCATTCAGAAATTCAAAATGATTAGATTTCTTATTTTGTTGTTTATTTCGGGATCGGTTTCTCTGATGAGAAACCAACAATAGTCGCCCATCATTCCTTCGTCCATCTGTTGGTGGAATCTTACCCCATGTTCGTCGCTCTCGTCACCGAGATTCTTCGGAAAAAATTTAAATGGGAGTGCAGAAAGTGAATTTTCAGAGACATATTTACGCCCATTTTTTTATAGTTCTTGAGCATCTCGTCGACTATTTTCTCGTAATATTCACTTTTATTGTTCCCGAGGAAGCAAGAAACAGTCGTCCTAAAAGAATCCCACGCCGCTGCCTCAACTGGTGACAATAGTTCTGCGAATTGAAGATCGTTTAACACCTTTTTATTTGCGGTCCAACGAAGACACCGTCTTTTATTTTGTATTAGAAAGATTTTAAAAAATCGTTTTCAAATATGTGAATGCTTCGCTTTCTTTGTCTAACGCCTTGACAAAGTTTTTCATATGTCCAAGTTTGATGTGCAGCGTTGGGAGAATTATGTTTTCCTTTTTGACGAGTGGAACGTTTTTGACGTTGCTCTCTTCAACTTTCGACTCAATTCTTCCTGGCCAGTCCTTTTTGTAATAGTGGTGTTCACGTGCTCGACTATCCCACTTGCAGAGAAAACAGCAGTACTTTGTGTAGCCACTCTGTAAACCACAAAGCATACCAAATACTTTGAGATCAGAACATATTTTCCAGTCGTGTTGTTCATATTTAATACATGTCAATAGCTTCGCCATTGTTTCGTACGTTTCCTTTGTGTTGACTGCATGTGCGATCGGAATCGATGGCTTTTTGTTTCCTATATGAAGTAATACCGCATTCAAGCTCACTTTGCTGCCATCAATAAACAAACGCCACTCTTTGGGAATGTACGGCTTACCGAAGGTATTTAATAAGCCAGGAATGTCTACGCAATAGCAGATATTGTCATTCTTAGTAAAGTGTATAGCAAACGGTTTTTCACGATTTCTGTAGTATGTCACCTTAACATCGGGTCTCAAATGTTGAATTGTTGCATACGAGAAGCATGCAATTCCGATTTTGCCTTTGACAATTCCAAATCTCTTATCCAATCATTCAGCTGCGCTTGCGATAAAAGGTGAGTTGTGCTTTCAGTTGTAATAGTACTAAAACCTGTGGTTCCTTCCGACTCCACTGAATCTACGGATTTTCGATTGTTTTCATGTGTTGAATTGGGACAAGTAGGATATGGAACATCGTCAGAATGAGATACTGGCAATGAAACAGTCGGGACAGTGGCGTATATCACTCGTTTGTGTTCTCCAACACCAGTCACTTTGGCCAGACAAAAATAGCAATCGTTGAGGTGGCAAAACGGTTGTCTCCAGATCATCGGAACATCGAATTTCATGTATCGTTTTTTACCCGAGCTCCATTCAGACAAAATTAATTTGCACGATTGACACAAAATACTTGGCGTCCATGGTTCACCAATGTTCTCAGCCGCAATACCAAAATAATGAAGATATGACATTTGCAGTAAATTCGTAAAATTGACTCGTTTCTTTTCGAAAGTAAATTCACCGCACACGTAGCAGAAAATATCTGGGTCGTTTTGCACTGGAATTCTCGCAGTCCTGTACTCATTTTATTTTGAAGTATATCTTATTTTTTTCGAGCATCTCGAAAGTGCTGCAGATATGTACAATAAAAGGTAGGTAGGTCCACGACTCAGAGCGCCACCGCCGAAACTGTCAAAAAAACACAAAATAACTATTCACATGGTATAATAAAAACAGGTAGGATCTCTTTCTTATAGCAATAAGTGTCGAAATCAGGTGTTTTGCTTTGACGGTTTCGACGGTTACACTCTCAGTCGTGAGCCAACCTGTTTTTATTGTAGTCTGTTTGTTCTTATCTTTTCTTTCGCAAAATCCTTGACTTGATTCCTATGAACAATAAAAATGAAAAATAAAAAAATTATACTTCAATAACCCAATTTATTTATATGAAAATAAAATTTTTAAAAATAACATAACTTGGGTGCTTTCGTTCCATTGAACACAACTTTTTCATTTCTCAATAGATTTTCTTCAACAATAACTTATTTTTTTTGGAAAAACAAAGGCTTCTAGTAAAAAATATCAAAAGTAACACAATATTTTGATTACTTAACGAAATTTGGTCTATTTTTGGAAATTTTTCTGAATAATAAACAAAATCCCCGAAATTTGAATTTATCCCGCCAAAACAAACAGCTCGACCAAAAAATGATGTTTGCACTGTTTGTAAGAAATTTAAGTAGCTTTTATTTGATATATCATTTGTTTGGAACCAACTTTTTTTTCGTTGAAAATCCTACATTGGGCAATATCTCGAAAACGGAGTGACAGAAATAAAATTATTTTTTTCGGAATTAGCGACCGATTTTACATGAGAAAAGGATAGTGGCATTCAAAGTACATTACATACAAATGGTTAATACAGTATTAGATAAAAAAAAAAACAAAACAAATTGGCCATTTCAGCCCTTGAAAGGACTTTGACCGAGCTTCTTATGATCAATTGTGTTGTGTGTGTTATTAAATGTTTGCACACAAGTGACCGAGAACAAGACCTACACATTTTATGCCGACTCCGAACGGCTAAAGTTCATGTTCTCAAAAAGTTTTACATGGCATTATTTACTCTCTGAGGCTTGCCATTGTCTGCAGAGAGGTGATGACCGATCAGAAAAATTTTTTATTGAAAAAAACTTTTCGCCGCGACTGGGGATCGAACCCGGGCTCCGAGCATGCTAAGCTACACCCTTAACCTGCATGCCACGGTCACCACCATGTATTATATAGCTTATTTAATTATCTGTCTGATGACAAACAAATGATAACATTCCATGAAACCGTTTAGTTTCTAGAAATGAAAACCTGGATCAAAGTTTAAAAAATACCAATCACCCCGTATCTCAAAAATTCGACCTATTAGGTAAAGACTGAGCAAAGGCGTAGAATCAGCTTAAAAAGTTCTTAGAGAAAAGAAGTTCAGGTCTCTGGATAAAAAACCTTGTAGACTACTGTAATATTAATAAAGTTACAAAATTGTATATATTCTTTGCGTGGATGTAAGCTGTTGAACCCTATTGAACCAGTACTTTTGAAACGCTACTGATCCTTATCAGAAATGCTTACTGACTGAACTTTTTTGGTTTATTTAATGTAAAATTAATTAAAAGAATCAAGATTGTTTTGTTTTTTTGCTTTAGTGAAGATATAGCATTTTGATGGCTACTTTATTTAATATCTTTTTCGAAAGAACTCGTTAAATAAATACGAATCTTTTGGTAACTTTTACCAAATTGTGTTGAACACAAAACAGTTCGAGCGACATTAACTTGCCTGCTGGAGTTTGCTTGAATTTACAACAACATTTTATTGCCCGACACTTGCTCTCTATCAATATCTTGATTCAATTATAACTTTGTTGTTATTGTTGTTTTAGCTGAGAGACTACCAGTGGTCAAAATTTTGAAACTTGTTTTTTATGCTGGAGTTCGTTGAACGGATATTGTTTTGTTGATGTTGTTTGTTGTTTTTTTATAGTTTGGTGAACTTTTCCTTCTATTTTTCGTTATTGATTTTTTTTAGTTACGACTTGCTGGAAGCTAAGTAAAGTAATCAAAGTTTCGTTGAATGGCTCTTATTTTTAATAAAAATTTAAATATTACGATTTTATCTATTTGATGTGAATATTTCATTATTTTTCTGCGAATGCATGCGTGTGAATAAAAATAAAAATGTTAAGGCATGAAAAATAATTGCTGGCTTTTACAGCTTTTCAGCTTTACAGGTTTTCCAGCTCATTGCTTTTTAGCAACTTGACCATGTGGCTGATCTTGTATGTTTCACTTGGTGAGCGTAGAATTGCTTATTGGGAAATTGTTCTAATGGTTGTTGTTGTTATTGTAGTTGTTGCTTCTACTAATTGTGGGAAATCTATGAAGTCAACAAATATTTATTAAAATATAATATCTGATGAAGAAGATTACATCCAAAATTTCAAGTATGTATTGAAATGCATAAGGTGTTGCTCCATTAGAGGACATGTAGGCTCAAACAGACAATTTTTCTGAATTTTAAGCTGAGAAATTACTTAATGCTTGTGTTGCAACTAATTTCTTGATATTATCAAGATTGTAATAAAAGCACAACAAAACGTATTACATGAAAATTGCAAAAGAAAATATTTCCTTAATAATCTTCCATGTAAAATTTTCGACATCATCGAAACCAAACATTATCATAAAGCATCTTAATAAGCGCCAACAAATTCTCCAAGTCATCATGCTGTACCAGAGCGTGTCCTATAGAAAGGGTTTTCATATAAGTATGAAAACCAGTAGGGCATTGTATGAAGTTTATAGATCAACATTTTCTTTACCGACATTGGGATTTGTTGTGAAATTGCTTAACTTTTAGGAAACTTTTGTCTTAACAAATCATAGATTACTCTACACTTATTTTTCATTTTCAATATTTATTATAAGCATTCGACTCGTTTTTCTAGAAAAGTCATAAAAATGTATATGTTATAAAAAATTGTTCTTAAATTAATAAGACTACTAGCAGTTCTTCAAAACACTTCGAATTGTTAGAGACAAATTTTTATTTTGACGTAGAATTACGTCTTACAGCGCGGTTTGTATGGACTCGTTTTAACAGATTTTTTCAAGGTCATTAGGCAACGTTTTTGGTGAATACTTTAGGGTATACCTACAGCGTTTAATACTCTTCGTTCAAAGATAATATTTATACTAAAATATCAGATATATCCTGCGCTGAATGAATATCTAATTTTGGATTTTGTCAATATTATACTAAAGTCACAAAATAGTAAAATATAAAAAGAAAAATACATGTTTTTATATAAGAAAATCAATCATCAGCTGCTTATGTGCTTGCTGCTTTTTTTGTTTTTCTTTCGTTGTTTATGCTTGCATGCTTTGGTTTTGCACGAACTGATTGGTTCGCTTTGGCAGCATTGTAAGCATTAGGCCGCATTGGGTTTATGTATGCACTACTGTTCTAGTATACTATTTTGAAACCAGAGGTCATGAACCTCTTTTCAACTCAGTCAATGAACTCAATCTGTCAAATTTAACGAAATGGGTCTGTGATCCGGTTAGATTTAACTCTTATGAAAAAAACGAGTTGGATCATATTTCTTTTTATGCTTTTACCCAATAGATGGCGTAAAATTTTAATTTTTGTTTTTAAATTGTGTGGGATGTGGAATCAAATTAATTTGGATTCCACATCCCACTAGCACTAGCGAGTGTAGTTTGCAAACTATACATCGAACAGTAAGTGTAGCTAGCAAACTAACCTCTTCATTTTGTATCACGAAAAAGCACACTAACGATCAGCAAGACACGATAAGCAGTAGATTTTTTTATGGAATAAAGTCGTGCTTCTCGTGTCTTGCTGATCGTTGGTGTGCTTAATCGTGATCAGGGGCGGAAAATATGAAGTTCATGAAATAGTTGAATTTGAATTAGTTCCTTACTAAAAATTGACTAAAAGTGGCAGTTTTATTTCATGAAAGTCGGTTGTGGTAATTTTGTTGGTTTGTTGCAATTATAATGACTTGTACCGCCTGGGGTCGAAAATCGACCAATTTTTGTTTGCTTATTTATAGTTGTATAAAAAAAGTCGGTGCACTTCTTCTCCGCACTCTAATTCATATAAAAAAAAATAATCCAAATCGGTTGCAAAACACGGGAGAAAATGGTTCTTAACTGTTTTCCCTACGCCTATTTATATAAAGATGAAGTTAAGGTAGGCTTGAAAAATTTCAGAATTCCAAACAATTTAGAATTAACTCAAACAAAAATAGTTGTATGCAACAAATTATTTGCGCAGTTGATACAATTTTAGCAACTTTAACCTAACATTAATTCACTTCAAAACAACCCTGTTATGTATCATTTATGACAAAAGTATTATAGATGTACATAATATTTTCATAAGGACTATAGTTGAAATATTTCTAAATAATAATTAATAATTGAATAATCAATATTAATTTATAATTATTATTGAAGTAAAAACAAACTATTGGATTTTACATTGTTTGAACTTTTTGTTTTGAAAATTTATAAAGTGAAAACTGAAAGTAACAATGCACGTATTGTTTTTTATGGTTAAATTTGTTGGCACATAGGTTGAAAAAAAGTTTGGCAGGTTTTCAGTGAAAATTAAGAAGAATAAAATATTTTAAGTGGCTTCAGAATGGCTTATATAGACATAAAAGTATCCTTAAGCTGTGGGCACAATTATTTTCTTCAAATAAAGTATTAAAAAGTAAAGTATTTTAAAGTTCTTGGGGGGGTAATTACCCCCTTTACCCCCCTTGTATCCGCGCCTGATCGTGATACATAATGAAGGGGTAAATATCAGACAGAGACGAGAGGAAAGGATATGTGCTCAGCGCGAAATATAGTATCCATACGATTTTTTAAAAATCGGGGTCTTAATTTTAATTTGAAATTAGTAGTTAAACTGACTGTAGCTCGCAAACTATATGTCGGGCAGAGACGAAAGTGGCACCAATGGAAAGTGCATTTGTTTCGCCTTCTTTTCAACTAAGTCAATGAACTCAACCTGTCAAACTTGTTTCTTTTTGCTTGCTCATTTAATCATACTTACTATTTAACTTTTTCTTTGTTTTGGCATCGATAAGTAGTCCATAATTGAGTGTTATTCATTTATTTTTTTATTTTTGGAAGATCAATAAAAATACGTGCAAAATGAACAAAACAATCGGACCAAAGGGACAAAGTGGAAGAGGTTACAACTTAAACGGAATTCTACGTCTACACTTACGAACGTTATAAAAATGCACTCATCACACTGTTGAAACACTCCCATCGCAGTGCTGTTTGAGCAATCAAATCCGCATTTAAATGTTTTCTATTTTGTTGTTTCATTCTATTTATTTTCTATGTAAATGTTTACATAGAAAATAAATAAAATATTATTCACATCACATAAAATTTGGGTGATGTGAATAAACAAGTGCAGTGCAATGCTTCGAAATCGAATGCTCCCAAGAATGCTCCGTTAAAACTGGTTTCGTCTCAGCAGCGAGAAGAAAAAAGTGATCAAATAACTTTGCAAACTATTTTGAGTGAGATTATGTCTCGTAAGTCTGAAAACGCTCAACAGCGTGGTGAACAAGAAGCTACATTGCAAACTGTTTTAAGTGAGATTATGTCTCTTAAGTGTGAAAATGCTCGCGCGCTCGCATTAATATCATCTCTACATAACGAGAAAGACATTTTAACTCAAAAGATTGAGTCGGTTGAAAATGAGCTTTGCGCTGTGAAAAAGAAATGTTACACGAAAATGATACGGCTCTTTTGTCTCTTACAAACGAGATAAGAACTCTTCGTTCCACTGTCGCTCATGCGAACGAATCTACTTCCGACTTGAAAATTAATCCAAATGTGACAAATGTAGCTAAAAATGCTCTCTCTGTCGATGCTGCTCCTTATTCTTTTTGCGCCACCTCAATGCCGTCTCATTCAAATAAAGTAAAAATAAATAATCGAACTCAAACAAATTCTGCTGCTAACATAATTGCTACCACCTCCCCCTCTGCTGCTGCTTTCGCTTACAAGCGTACTGATGTTATTAAATTTTCTGATGTTGTTGCTGATCGTGTTGAAGCTGCTGTTGTTACTCTTGGTACTGGTGCTACTGCTGGTGCTCCTGCTGTTGCTGCTGATACTGTGGATAATGTTGCTGATATTATTAACTCTGTTCCTGTTGAAATAGAGGACGTTGTTGTTGTTGCTGCTGATGAGAATGTTTACCCTGATGATTTAGCTTGGAATGTGGTGGGGAAAAAACCAAGAAACAATCCAAAGAAAACACAAATTATCGTGGGTACAAATTCCAATGTTTGTGATGATATAAGTGTCAATAAGCGTCTAAAATGGTTTCATATTTCGAGCTTTCGTCCGACGGCCACGACGCAAGCCGTAATAACCTATGTTTCATCGAAGGCTAACATCGCGGCATCTGAAATAAGTTGCTCGAAGCTTGTCAAAAAAGGCTACGAGCATAGAAATGTTAATTTTAAAATTGGAATTCCAGCCGAAAACTCTAGCCAAATTTTTAATGCAGACTTCTGGCCACCTAGAGTTCGTATTAGGCGATTTGAATATCGCCCAAAAAACGTGGGCGGGCAGTCAGTCGGTCAATAATGACCACTGACTATGATACAATCACTAAATCAAACATTTCGAATCATAACGTATCGCTTTATTATCAGAATGCCGGTGGACTTCGTACGAAGACAATCGATTTCATGATTGCTCAAGCTGATTGCTCATACAACATCATAGCGCTTACAGAGACATGGCTTAATGCAAGCATATTCTCAACTGAACTATTTGGTGAAAACTTCAACGTTTTTCGGAAAGATCGCAACTATGCGGACACTGGCCAATCACGCGGTGGTGGGGTACTCATTGCAGTTCGCACTACATATCGCTGTACGGATGTTCCTCTGCTGAATAATTCAATTGAGCAAATATGTGTAAAGATTGATTTTTCTGTTGATGCAAATACTTATTATAATAGTATGTATATTTTTTTGTCGTATATTCCGCCAAACTCAAGTAGTGAGATCTATTCACTGCACTTTGTCAATATTTTGAATATAATTGAAAACTTAAATGTTCATGAATTACCAATTATATTAGGTGATTTCAATTTAGGTAATATTTGCTGGGAATACTCCCCTGATTCTCAAAAATTTTTACCCTTAAATTTGTCTAATAATACTTGCGCAGATTTCATTGACTCAATTTTGTCACTTGGCTTAACTCAAATTAATAATGTTAAAAATTCTATTAATAGAATACTAGATTTAGTATTTGTTGATACTGAGTTGAACGCGACTGCATTAGATGCTCATTGGCTTTTGGTAGATAATAGTATTCACCATAAAGCATTAGAAATAACTTGTAATTTATCTTCTTATGATCTCATTGATCAGGATGATACGGTATTTGAATTCGATTTCTTAGCTGCCGATTATAACGCTATTAACAATTTTTTAAATGGTGTTCAATGGAGTCTTCTATCCTCCGACAATTTATGGCAAAACTATACTAGATTTATTTTAGTTTTAAATGAATCATTTATAAATTTTATACCGCTAAAAAAGGTCAAAAAAGTTAAAAACGGTAAACCTATTTGGTTTACTAAGCAATTAAAAAATTTGAAAAACATATTGAATAAAAGATACAAAAGAAGTAAAGTTAATCTTTTGTTAAGAGATGAATATCTAAGAGCTAAAAAAGAATACGATTTCTTAAAGAAATATTTATACACCCAATACGTTCAAAATACTGAAGCAAATATAAAAAATAATTCTAAAGCTTTTTGGAAGTTCGTTAACCTTAAGCGTAAAACTTATGGTTTACCTAAAAATATGATTTATAACGGAAAAGTAGCTTGCAATGTAGAGGAGGTATGCAACATGGAACTCCAATTACCGATTTGGGATTTCTAGCACTTACTGAATCTGAAATTATAGAAAAACTATTAAACTTAGACGTTGCGAAAAAAATGGGGCCTGATAATGTTCCTCCTTTGTACCTTAAAATGTGTGCTTTCAGTTGAGGGGGTGCGATAAAACCATGCGAGATAACGCCATATGGCTTTATCTCCCATCGCATTGAGAGATAAAGCCATATGGCGTTATCTCCCATCGTATTGAGAGATAATGACATATTTTATTTTTGGCAATTGAGAGACAAAACCATATGGCGTTATCTCTCAATTCATTGCTGTTGCATTGTTATTGTTGATTTGATTGTTATTCATTATATTCCGTAACTCTGCTTATGAATGTCATATTGTATCCACGTGTTTTGTGATTAAAATGGAAAATAGTGAAATAATTTGTGAATATAAATTAATTCCGGGTTTCAGAAAAAATAGTTCGTTGTTATTAATAGAAAAAGAAAACCAAATTTTCAAATATAAATATATTAATAAAAACACACAGTATTTGTGTTCAAATGAAAATGATGCTCAAAAGGAAAATTTTTTAGTTTGAAATAAACATTAAAAAAAACTAAAACTTTCTTTTCTTTTTAAAAAATGGTTAGTGGGAAATTCACAACAATTATTACCTTTTCAAATGATTTCTAATCATAACAATTCTTTTTTTTTGTCAGTGAAATATAATTAGCTATTTATCCTTTTACAGAATTTTTACACCTCAATTAGAACATTCTGTAAAAGGGAAAATCATTAGCTTTTGTTTTTTCAGTGAAAACTAAGGATTTTCTCAATGAAACGTTTGAGGTTTTCTTTTACAGAGAAAATTGTTATTAGATTGGCTCTCAGATTCTCGGCTATAAGAAACATTACCAAAATAAACCTTTTAAAATAAAATATCAAATGAGATATAAAGCCATGTGAGATAACGCCATATGGCCTTATCGCTCTTTGTGATGGGAAATAAAGCCATACAGAAATTTTGACAAAAATATGGCTTTATCACTCTTCGAATTGAGTTATAAAGCCATATGGCGTTATCTCGCATGGCTTTATCGCACCCCCCCCTTTCAGTTAAGCTAAGCCTTTAGCAAACATTTTTAATCTGTCGTTAGCTAAGGGTGAATTTTTGGAAGAATGGAAAGAATCTTTGATAACGCCAATTTTTAAGACTGGAAATAAACAGAATGTTGTAAATTACAGACCAATTTCAAAACTGCCTTTGATCCCGAAGGTCTTTGAATCGCTGGTTAAAAAGCGAATATATGCTAATGTTAAGAATTTTATATCAGATTGCCAACATGGATTTATGAGTGGAAGATCAACTACTTCAAATCTAGCTTTATTCACGAACTATGTCAGAAATGAAATGGAAAGCGGTAATCAGGTCGATGTGATTTTTACAGACTTCGCAAAGGCTTTCGACAGAGTACAGCACAGTATTCTATTAATGAAATTGGAGCAAATGGGGTTCCATTCCTCACTGCTAAAATGGCTCAAAAATTATTTGTCCGACCGTAAACAATTTGTTCAAATAGGTCAAATCAAATCAAGTATAGTTTTTAATTACTCAGGTGTTCCACAAGGGAGTCATCTAGGTCCAATTCTATTTCTGCTTTTTATTAATGATTTGCCGAGTTATCTTAATCATTCTGCCTGCTTGATGTATGCAGATGACGTGAAAGTTTATAAATCGGTAAAAAATGCTTCAAATTCTTGCGATTTACAGAATGATCTCAATAACCTCTCTAGATGGTGCGAAATAAACAGATTATTTTTTAACGTCTCCAAATGTGATGTTCTTTCTTTTGGTATGCGTACAGATAAATGTGAATTTGGCTATTTAATTGATGGTAATATTCTTCCTACAGTAATCATGAAGTATGATTTAGGGATTTTATTAGACCAAAAGCTTAATTTTCTGGCACAATTCGATAGTATAATTTCAAAAGGAAATGCTATGCTTGGATTTCTAATGCGAAATTCAAAGGAATTTGTAGACCCATTCACTCTTAAATCTATTTTTATGTCGTTATTGAGGCCTATTTTAGAATATAGTTCTGTTGTGTGGGAACCTTTTTACAAGCGTCATATCACTAGGATTGAAAATATCCAGAAAAGATTCACACGCTTTGCGATTAAAAAACTTAATTGGGAATTAACAATCTCGTACGACAGCCGTTGCGCTCTACTTGGGTTGAAAACATTGCAGTCGCGTAGAAAGTATTTCCGAATTTTATTTGCGAGGGATATACTAATGAATCACATAAATTGTACACCACTTTTAAATCTTATTAAGTTATATGCACCTGAAAGATATATTCGGCAGCGGAGTTTATTCTTTATCGAGTTTCACAGAACAAACTATGGAGGTAATGATGCTATTACCAATTCTTGTGCTGCGTTCAACTCGGTATGTAACGAAATAGACATAAGTATTGATAGAGAATCTTTTAAACGTTCATTGTTAAATATTCTTTAGGATCTAAGGTATAAATGCATATATGTATATATATAAATTCTTTGGTAACCTAAATTGTATCTATCTGATAGACTTGTTCGACAGATGAATTAATAAATAAATAAATAAATAAATAAATTTACGATTTTGTTTGACAGTTTGTGTTGACAATATTTGATGGATGCATCTATATGAAATGGATGAAAATTTAATTAAAACATTCTCTTCAGGCTGTCTTAAGAGAATGTATTTTCGTATTGAAATTAAATCTACCAATTTTGGATGGCAATTTTATAATGGGAGGATAAAGTCGCCTTTCAAAAGGGGAGAGCGTCTGGTAATATTAACCAGGGCCCGGATTTTCTTGACTTTGCTTTTTTTGTTTGTCGTTTCTCATTTAAACGAATCTAACGGTTTGAGTCTTTCTGATTCCAAAAACGTTTTTTGTTGCCTTTTTTAGACCTTTTAGATAGGGCGAAGTATTTTTTAAATTTTTTTCTATTTTACATATAATTTCAAATTTGATAGGTCAAAAACATACATTTTCAACGTCTTTGAGTCATTATTTCGAAAAAATTTTCCACTTTACTTTAATGAACATAATTCAGAAGTTTTGGCAATTTTTTAGTCATTTGGATAGTCAAAAACTTTATATTATAGTTTTTAGTAAAATTTTCGTAAATTCAAGGTGGCCACCTTGGTCCACTTCTGTTTATTTTAGCAATTAATGACGTCACACACGTCATTGAACACTCTCGTCTGCTGATTTATGCAGACGATATGAAAATATACAGAAAAATAAATACTAAAGATGATTCTAAACTACTCCAGGCTGATCTGAAATCCTTTGAAGTTTGGTGTTCTAAAAATAATATGTTTCTCAATCCTAGTAAATGCCAAACTTTGACCTTTTCGCGAAAAAGGAATAATTTATTATTTGATTACAATATAAAATATACTGATTTAAGTCGTGTAGAGTTGGTCAAAGACCTTGGTGTATGCATGGATCCTAAGTTATCGTTCAACATTCATATTGATAATATATATCAATATTATAATGTGCATGTTGAGCGAATAGAGAGGATCCAAAAACGTTTTGTTCGGTTTGCTCTAAGGGGCTTAAGTGTAACTAATATTTTAAACCTTCCTCCTTATGAGGATCGTTTAAAATTATTAAGAATGCGGTCACTAAGTGAGCGAAGGAGGTCCGCACAGTGGCGTACCGAGAGTCTAAGCCGCCCGGTGCGGATTCCAAATTTGCCGCCCCTCTCATATGCAATACAAAAAAAAACATCTTTTATATTAATTTACGGTTTTGTATGCATAATTTTCACTTTAGAATGTGATCTTTCATTGCTCTCAATTATATAAAAAAAAAATTCTAATATACATATCATCAACCTATTTCTAATACGACGCAAGTTTGGAAAAAATGGAGCAAAACGCGCGCATGAGTCTAATTTTGCTCTCATTTCTCCCGTGGTATATCAAAACCAAGTAACTGCTAGTTAACTGCTAGTTACTTTTCAGCACTTTACTTAAACGAAGTAAAATTTTATGCGAAAAAATTCACTTAAAAATACCGCAATCGAAAAATTATTTCCAAAATTTATTGAAAATTTTTTCTTAGTCACATCTTCTTCTTCAAACGTATCGAATATAATAAAAAACAGGGTACAATGTCGTCACTTGAAAAAAATTTCCATTTAATTGAAAGTTTATAAGTAATTATCTATCAAAACCAAGTATCTTGATAAGTTCCTTGAATTTTTTTTTGGAAATTATTACAAAAATATTAGTATACTCTCCAGTGATTTTTGCGATAATAATGGAGAAAGTAAAATTGATTTTAGTCCTGCATCGTCGTACTATGATCCTGATTTTGATCCACAAAATGAAAAAAAGTGACGAAGAGGAGCTCATGGACAATCATTTCATGGATTCTCGATCTGAAGATTCTCAAACAATCTTTTGCAATCGTACTACAAAGGATTCTCAAACATTCGTTTTCAATCGTGCTACAAAGAAAAGATTATTGCATCCAGCATACAGCAATTGCCGAAAAAAATGTAATGCAAAATTTTCAGAAGAATTCGAAAAGGATTATTGTAATTTTTTATAAAACTTCCTTCGAAACCGATGCAAAGCTTTATGAATGCACATTAGTTCATCAAAAAGATCTTCTGAAATATTCAAATACAATTAAAGGAAATCGTGAAAAACCCATCTAAAAAGAAGGATATTAAAGATATATTAATTCCTTTAATACATGATAACACAAAAATTAATTTTTGGGAAGATTTTAAGGAATGTGCAGATTCTAAGGATCTTTCTATTGTTTTTACAAGCCAACACCACCACCATTCATGAATTTATTTATATGTTCTATTAATTTTGTTAAGATTTAGATTAATAAAAGATTTTTTATTGAGTTTAATGAATAGATTTATATATAATTTACTTAATAAGATACTTGTGAATTCTTTTTTCCATTTACCCTAAACAAGTTACAAATTAAAATTGTAACAAATGTTCAACTTATTTTCTAAACAATTGTGTTTTAATTGATACTAGTAAACCTGTTGCCCGAATTCGAGCAATTCAATAAAAATTAAGTGTTAGAAGCATTAAAGACGTTTAATATATGATATTCTATTCAGGAAGCTATTATACTCAATAACGATATATTTAGTCTCAATAATGACATAAAAGATCATTATCTGAATGGTTTGACTTGAAACGTATGATCTGACACTAAATTTTTTAATGTAACTGTCAAAACACGAAGACGGACTTACACTTTTATTACTACTGAGACAAACATTATGACTATTCGAAAACATCGCATCTTAACTCTTCCAGCTATAAAACATAACTAATTAAAAAAAAAAACGCAGTGAAAAATAGATTTGAGACATAATACTAAGAGATATTTCAGAAATTAATAAAAGGTACTTACAGAACACTTACAACATCGATTTATAACACCTTTAGATGAAAAAACGCCGAAAAAACCCAAAAAAAAATTTTTTTTGAAAACCGTTGAAATTTGACTGAGTTGTTTGCTCGGAAAGTGGAATTTTTGATTTTGGAACTGCATTTTTCGGACAATTGACATTTGAGGAATGCATAAAAGATAATTTTGATTAAAAATTTTTAGATTTAAAAAAAATTCAAATTCGACCAATTCATAAGCTCTTCTCAAATTAAATTTCAAATTGATTAAATAGCGGATTTTTGTACAAAAATGTTATTTCTGTTTTAAAAGGTTTGGAACCCCTTGAAGCGAAATCACAATTTTTAAAAGTGGTTTGCACATCTACAGCCTAAACCTGATTTAATGACATCTGAATCGATAAAATCGGTTCATTGGTCTGGGAGGAGTTGAAGTCACAAAAAAAACCTTAGCCTATTAATTATATAAATTATACAACAAAACCAAGCAACTTTAAAGTTACTTGATTTTGAAAAAACAGGAAAGAATAGTGTTCTAAAATACATAACAATGTTTTATTTGCTTTCAAGTAACTTCATAGTTGCTTGGTTTTGTGAAAACACAAAAAATCTTGTTTATATGAAATGTAAAAAAATTTTACAAACATTTTCTCAGTATCTTAAGTTCGACTTGATTGTTAAAAAACTGCAATGCAAAATAATTTGGCTAGCACAAGTTTCAAAAATTTCGACTCTTAACTCTTCAATAATTTGAAAAAATTGTTAAAAATCTTATATACGGAAAGATTATATCCTATAAGGCAAAACCTCAATTTATCACAATTCTCAAAAAACAAGATACTTGGTTTTGTTATATCACGGGAGATTTCTATGTTTACTAAAATATAAATCTGATATATTGACACCTGAACAAGTATTTTTTAAGGAGTAACCTGGCATAATAAAATTTTGTCATTGCATGCACCCTACACTTATACCCTACAGTTGAAAATAAAATTTATTTATGATATATAAAGTGGTGAACAAAACATATAAAATTAAAAGCGCCATGAATTTTTAATGATTTTTTAAAAAAATTCCATTAGCAGTATATGTGATTAAAACAATAAAAAAATTTTTTTTTGCGAAATTTTTTTTTCGAAAAATATATTTTTAATTTTTAGAATTATTTCTTATTTTTATTGAACTTATACACATTTTAAAACATTCAACTAAACACAATTTTTTGAAGAATCAGTTTCTTTGTGCGCAATAGAAACAATATTCTGAAGTATCTTTCTCTCAACGAGAAACTCTTCCTTGTCAATTTCTTCGTGACAGAATTCATTCAGTTTACATTCCAACTTATCATTCAGGAGAGTCAAAGGAGTAAGAATTGCGTATTTTTCAGCAAGAACATGAAACTGCTGAAACCTTGTGGTCATTCCTCAAAATCAGTTCTTCAAAATTAATAATTAAATTAGAAAAGACCCAAATCAGTATAGACCACGCCTAACCCCTCTCCAAACTGATTTTATTAAAACAGTGAAATCCCTTCAAAAATCACAAAAAATTATAATAGATACGACTTAAAATTATACGCATAAGTCTTATTTCTTCATATGCACTCTGAACTTACAATACGCCATAATCAAACGAAAAGTCCGCCTTCCTCCCACACTCAATTTTACCAAATATACCTTAGTTGAAAAACGTTATTCTGTTAAACCATTTTTCTACTGAGCATTTCCACTGATAAGTTTAAGCACTTAAAAACTCAAAAAACTTTAAGTTACTCGAAAACATCAGTTATTCAATACGAGTTTCAAGTCGCAGCCGAGTTACTCGAAAATTCAACTACTCGCACCTGCCTAAATATTATGTCTTTTTTTATTTCTTTGGCAACTACTTTCGAGACTCGAAAAACGATTTTATATTTTGGTTGTGCTCAATACGAAGGTCATAAATATAGTAACATTAACAGTGGTGGCCAAATTTATTCATTAAGTTTAGTTCTTTCTTTTGTTTGTACACCTTAAAATGATATTGTACACATATTTATTTTGTAAAAGGCTTCAGTGCCGCCCCTAAAATAGTGCCGCCCGGGGCGGACCGCCCCCCCCGCCCCCCCCCCCCACGGTACGCGGCTGGGTCCGCAGATATCGTATATTTACACCAACTCATGACCGGTGTTTTCAATTCTCCGAAAATTCTTTCTCTCATTAATTTCGTCATCCTAATCCTAATTTCCTTATCGTAGAAGCAGTAGAAACGCTAACACTTTAATTTATTTACCTTTTAGTAGAACGAACTATATGGTAACTGCTACTTTAAACCGCATGAGTACCTTTGTTAACAACTGTAGCGTTTTTGATGTTAACTTGTCAAAAGGTCAACTCAAAAGTAGATTAAAAGCTATTCTGTAATTAGATCTATGTGTGCATGGTTAGTAGTTACGTCCTGTGTTGTCCCTGAGCCCAACCCAATTTTTGGTGGGTAAATTTTTTCCACATTAACTTTGTTTGGAGCCACTAGATTCTTATTCATTAAAAATGTTTGATGCTTTGGATTGTGGCTTCAAATGAGTTAATGCTGAGAAAGTGCGAAAAAGCTGTAGTAGCTGAACTCTTTTGTTATTGCATGTGTTAATATTCGGATACCTACTCGAAAAACGATGAGTCTTTTGATGAGATCCATGAATCGATCCAATTTTGGAGTGTTTCAAAAGAGCGAAACTGCTGATTTTCAAGGGCACGCTTCATCAAGGAAAACAAGTAGTAGTCGGAAGGAGCAACGTCTAGGCTATACGGCAGATGGGTTAGGACATCCCAGGTACAGTTACCCTGTTATAGTTTAACCCGACTGAAGCATAGTACACCACGCCCAATTAGACCCATGAAAATAAAGAACATGACCTTGTCACTGTGAATATTGGGCTTTGACGCCGATTTTGGCGTATGGCCGGTCGGCCCGAATGATTTTTTTCCACTTGGGGTTATCATAATGAACCCATTTCCCATCACCACCTACAATTCGATCAAAAAATCCTTTTCTTTGTTCCTATTGGAGCAGCTGTTCACAAATAAAAAAAACGGGGTCCGAAGTCTCTTGGCTTCAATACATACGGCACCCAATAATCACGATAATTTTGGATCATTTCCATAGCTTTTAAGCAAACAGATATGGCTTGTTGAGTCACTCTCAATGCTTTTGCGATTTGACATCCTTAAACTTTTCTGGCCGTCCTTCGCGCTCTTTGCCTCGGTATTAAAATCACCACTTTTTAAACATCTATACCAAAATTCTCATTGATGCAGCAAGAAATGATGAAGGTCATTAGAATTTGGTACTGATGTGGGTAGAATCATTTTCAAGCATAGTGGATAAAGTGGACGGAATAAGACACAAGGGTCTTATGTATATATATTAAACAAAGTGGAAAAACGCGTGTTTTTTTCTGCTCCCCGTTTTTTTATTTTATTTTTATATTTATTTGTTTTTATTTTATTTTTATTTTTATACCCTCACGCGTACTGCGTAAGGGGTATATTAATTTTGTCACGACGTGTGTAACGCCCACAAGGAGGGTGGTAGGTATAGAAAAGTATATATATTCTTGATCAGCATCACCACCTAAGTTGATTTAGCCATGTCCGTCTGCCTGTCTGTCTATCCGTCTGTCTGTCGTCCGGGTGGCATCCACCAACAAACGCGCCCACCTCCCATACAACCCCAAAATTAAAAACTATGTAAATAGGCTTCTATCAAAGCTACAAAAGTAAAATGAAATATTTATTCATTTTATGTCAAAATTAAAGTGTGTTAGAAAAATGGGCGTCATCCACCTACTAACACGCCCACTTTCCATACAACCCTAAAATTGAAATCTATATAAAGAGGCTTCTGTCGAAGCTACAAATTTATAATTAGGTATTAATTCATGTTATATCAAAAATAAGACGTGTTAGAACAATGGGCGTCATCCATTCACGAACACGCCCACCTCAAATACAACCCCAAATTGAAAACTCTTTAAATAGGCTTTACTTTAAGCTACAGGCAAAAAATTGGATACGTTTGTATTTTATATCAAAACTAAACCGTGGAAAACAGTGGGCATCATCTGACTACGGATACACCCACTTCCCATAGAACCCACTAAAGTGAAAACTCTTAAAAAGGTTAATATTTAAGCTACAAAACTGAAATTCAGCATTTGTATATTTTATAATAAAACTGAAGTTTGCTGAAAAAATTAGCGACATCAATCCACTAAGACGCCCACCTCTAATAGAAGTCATAATAGTGAAAACTTTATAAAGGGATAGTTTAATGTGTATGTATTTTAGACGTCATAGAATTAGTAAAAACTTTTAAAATCTCATAAAAAAAAAGCTACAATTTAAGATTGTTTTACACTTACAAAAAGGCCGTGGGGGTATTTTAACTTCGGCGAAGTCAAAGATATACCTTACTCGTTTTTTTTTAATCTTAACTATTAAGTAATACGTGAAAATTAAACTTTGTCGTACGCTTTTTTGGATGTGAAGAATGTATATATTAATTATATATCTGATGGAGGGGGTGCTCATTGAGAAAAAACCCAATCTCTGGTTAATATGAAATTTGGTTGGGCAAGAGCTTTTAAGTTGGTCGATTTTGAGTTTTTCTTTAAATTGACAATTTCTCAAAAAGTTAGTTTTATGCATTCATCAATTGTCAAAATTGTGAAAAAATGTGTGTTGAATTCAAAAGTTCGATTTTCCATTTCAATAAAGTGGTAAAATTTTCACGGTTTTTCAATTTTTTTTAATTATTTCTGAAAATTTGTTAAATTTTCTTTCAAATGTTAAAAAAATTCTTGTGAAGTTCTAACCACAAGTATTTTTCATGAATATTCTTAATAATGTCAGTACCTGGTTATTTAGCGTGTGTTTGAACCAAATGCCAAGGGAGAGAAAAAAGCTGTCAGATGGAATGTTCTGAATTTGCAAGCCATAACAGGAAAGGTCTTTAACTTGGTGCAAACGTTTATAACGCAAAGACTGAAGCGAGTCCGGTATAAAAAAGTATCTATATTCTTGATCAGGGTCACCTTGTGAGTCGAGCTATCCATGTCCGTCCGTCTCAAGAAGATGAGATAATTGAATGAAACTCGGTACACATGGTCACATGGGCCCAAGATTTGCACTACTAAATATTTTTCGAATCTGCCCACGGACACGCCTACCTCTCATACATCGCAAAAATTGAAAACTGCATAAATGAGCTCATAATTAGCCTACGACAATAAAATTTAGTGTGTATGTATTTTATATCAAAACAAAAATGTCTTCGAAAAATACGTGTCATCCGCCCACGGACACGCCTACCTCCCATACAAACCAAAAATTTAAAACTCAATGAATAAGCTCATGTTGAACTTACAGAGATACAATTTGGAACGTATGTATTTTATATCCCAAAAATTTAAAACTTAATAAATAAGTTCGTGCTTAACCCACAAAGATAAAATTTGGTACGCATGTTTTTTATAACAAACCAAAGTTGTAAAAAACATGTTTTTCAAATGGTACAAATGGGTCAAACCAAATGTTTTTGAAAAAGGACGTCATTTGCCCACGGACACGCCCACTTCCCATACAACCCAAAAATTAATAAGATTATGTTTAACGTGCAGAGATAAAATTGGCACGTTTGTATTTTATAATAAAACGAAGATGGTTTTGAAAAATGGATGCCATTCAATCACCGACACGCCCACCTCTCATATGCCCCAAAAATTGAAAACTCAATAAATGAGCTTATGAGCTTAAAACGTACAGAGATAAAATTTGGTATGTATGTATTTTAGGCTGGGTCGATTTGTATGGAGGCAAAAAATCTGATGTTGCCTGGGCGATTTTCAGTTAAGGCATGAAAAGTTATTAAACAAAACAAAAAAAGGGGCCTGGAGGTACATTTTACCCCATCGCACCCTCAATTTTGTGAATTTTCCTAGAGGAATTTTTTTCAAATTTTTTTTTAAAACGTGTACAGCTAGGGCAAAACTAACGCCAGATATGAAATCCTCACACCCGATTCAACCAAAAAACGGTCTAACATGTATGCGTTGTCATACACAAATTTTCCGTAACAAATTCCTAAAGAAAAAATTTCACTAAATTTAAAGTATATTCTTATCGTTGGTGCGTATGTAATTGTGACCATCACGGCTGAACCACTATCTTCCAGCTATCTTCCTCATATTCACACCATATTTTTGTATTGCTCCGGAATTGTGTGATGCTCAATTTTTTGTTTTTGAAAATTCCTCCAAGGTGGCGCTGTTTCATTACCGATTTATATGATATACGTATACTAATATTACTTAAACATAATTCCGTAAAATGTGAGTGCGGAACGCTTGATTTTTAAAAAAATTTTCATAGCATATTTTTAGGCATTTTTGTTTTGTGATTTATTGAAACTTAAAAACTTTTTATATATTTTTCATTTTGAAATTTTCAATTTTACAAAAAATTTTAAACTTATTTCGTCGTACCTACTATAGTTTCCATTTTTATTTTAATGTATTTTATAAATATTTGGAACTAAAAATTTTTATTTGCACAATTTAAAATCGAATATGTGACCATAGCTGATTTCTAATTCAGCTTGAAGAAAATCAATATTTCATGTTTTTTTTTTCTTTATTAAAACTGGTCCCGTCATTTTTGACGGGAAAGAACTAGTATATATATGATACCATATAAGATATGGTGCGAATATAATATATATAATATAAGGTGGATAGCTGCAGTGGTAGCTTAAATATTAGCCTCTATAAAGTTTTCACTATTATGGGTTCTATGGGAGGTTATTTTTTCAACACACCTCAGTTTTAATATAAAATACACAAATAGTGAATTTCAGTTTTTTAGCTTAAATATTAGCCCTTTTTAGAGTTTTTACTATATTCGGTTCTATGAGAAGTGGGTGTGTCCGTAGTCAGACCACGCCAACTTCGTTTCACGATTTAGTTTTGATATATGTTGTTTGGCCCGCAGTTTAAAGCGAAGCCTTTTTATAGAGTTTTCAATTTTGGGGTTGAAATTTGGGGTTGGAGGTGAGCGTTTTCGTGAATGGATGACGCCCATTTTTCTAACACGTTTTGTTTTTGATATATTATGAATTAAGACCTCCCTAATTCAGCCTCTTTATATAGTTTTCAATTTTGGGGTTGTTTAAGTGGTGGGCGTGTTGAATGACGCTCATTTTACTAATTAGCCTTAATTTTAATATAAAATGAATAAATATCTAATTTCATATTTGTAGCTAAAATAAAAGCCTCTTTATATAGTATTCAATTATAGGTTTGTATGAGAGGTGGCCGCGTACGTGGTGGATGACGCACATTTTCCAAACAAGCCTTAATATTGATATAAAATGAATAAGTATCTAAGTTTATTTTTGCAGCAAAAACAAAAGCTTCTTTATATAGTATTAAATTTAAGGTTTGTATGGGAGGTAGGCGTGTGCGTGAATGGATGACTCCCATTTTTCTAACACGCTTTTGTTTTGATATAAAATGAATAAATACCTTATTTTATTTATGAAGGTTTGACAAAAGCCTCTTTATACAGTTTTCAATTTTGGGGTTGTATGGGATGTTGGTGGTGACTGAGGCAGGCTGGGTAAGTGTGTGGCTTAGCATGCTCGGAGCTCGAGATCGATCCCCAGTCGCGGCAAAAGTTTTTTCTAATAAAAAATTTTTCTGATCGATCACCAGAGAGGTGGTAGACAGTGGCAAACCTCAGAGAGTAAATAATGCCATATAAAGCTTCTTGAGAACATGAACTTTAGCCTTTCAGAGTCGGCATAAAACATGTAGGTCCAGTTCTCGGTCAATTGTGTGCAACCATTTAATAAGACAAACAACAAAATTGATCATGAGAAGCTCGGTCAAAGTCCTTTAAAGGGCTTACATGGCCAATTTTCTTTTTTTTATGGGATGTGGGCGTGTAAGTGGGTGTATGGCGCCCATTTTTCTAACACTCCTCAGTTTTGAAATAAAATACACAATTATAGCCGTTTTTGATAAAAAGTAATATATTACGTTTTGTCGCAATGCACATGAGTTCATCTTCTTCAGCTTTTTGTATGTTCTCAGTTTTCATTCAAAAAAATACAGTAAAAAAAAAGGTTAGTATTGAGAGTATATGAGAGTACCCTACATTTTACAATTTATAAACTCATTTTAAGTAATATTAAAAATAGTTGTTTATATTCAATTCAACTACTCAAACATTCTTTTGAAAAATAAGTTTTTAAATGAACTAGCAACCCTCCGCGGCCTTGCTCGCGATGGGTTTTAATATAAGAAACAATGTTTTATCTGATTTGTTAATGCCATGTAAAGCTTCTTGAGAACATGAACTTTAGCCGTTCATGCAAACATTTAATAACACACAACACAATTGATCATGAGAAGCTCGGTTGAAGTCGTTTCAAGGGCTGAAATTGCCAATTTGTGTTTTTTTTTTTTAATTGGAGGGGATCAAACGGATTCGAGGCAATAAAACTTTTACTCTCTTTGCTGGATCATTCAGAAAAATACCCTAAAATATATTTTTAATAAATTTGGTAAGACGTAACCGAATTCCATAGCATATAAATTCGAAATTAAGTCATCTTTTGTTTTCAGTGCAATGCTCAAGTATGAAGTAAGTTTTTGCAATTATTAAACTGTCAGAACTGTTGAAACAAAGGTACCAGCTTTCATTTCTCCGTGAAGTTGCACTCAAATGTTCGTGCGCAATTGTACAATTTACAAACAAAAAAATATAAGGAGATTAACTCGTTCTTATTATTCTCGATTTACATATGTAAGTTCTGTTACTGTACAAACGTTAAAAATAACCTACATAGCTTTTAAAAATAACTAATACCTACCATGTGTAAAAAAATTATTGTGTGTTTGAGATTAGAAATTTACTTTTAAAACCCTCATGAGTGAAGTTGTCTTTGATTTATCATAACATTTATAACATTTAACATTTTGTTACTTTTATGGAAACATTTTTTATTTTATAACCTAATAACCGCGAAGGGACTCCGTTTTATTTTTAAATATTACCGGAAACCAAACAGGTAACTTTGAGAAACTTTGCTCTTTTTTATTTTATACCGCAGCCTTTGAAATAAAACTCATTGCAATAGGTTTTTACCAAATGAAGGGCAATATCTATAATTTTCTTCTTTCAATAATAATTCTTTCCTTATCGTTTGTGAGTTTGCAAAAAACACGAAAATTTGAACCGTTAGGCTAAGGCGACTTTGATAAGTATCGAATCATTTATTTAAGAAGTTTGACTTTACTTCTGACTTTTGACGTAGAATGACGTCTTACAGCGCGGTTTGTATGGGATCGTTTTAACAGATTTTTTCAAGGTCATTAGGCAACGTTTTTGGCGAATACTTTAGGGTATACCTACAGCCTTTAATACTCTTCGTTCAAAGATAATATATATACTAAAATATCAGATATATCCTGCGCTGAATGAATATCTAACTTTGGATTTTGTCACTATTATATTAAAGTCGCAAAATAGTAAAATATAAGAAGAAAAATGCATGTTTGGCAGCATTGTAAGCATTAGGTCGCATTGGGTTTATGTATGCACTACTGTTCTAGTTAACTATTTTGAAACTAGAGGTCATGAACCTCTTTTCAACTCATTCAATGAACTCAATCTGTCAAATTTAACGAAATGGGTCTGTGATCCGGTTAGATTTAACTCTTATCTAACGAGTTGGATCATATTTCTTTTTATGCTTTTACCCAATAGATGGCGTAAAATTTTAATTTTTGTTTTTAAATTATGTGGGATGTGGAATCAAATTAATTTGGATTCCACATCCCACTAGCACTATACATCAAACTATACATCGAACAGTAAGTGTAGCTAGCAAACTAAATATCAGACAGAGACGAGAGGAAAGGACATGTGCACAGCGTGAAATATAGTATCCATACGATTTTTTAAAAATCGCGGTCTTAATTTTAATTTGAAATTCGTAGTTAAACTGACTGTAGCTTGCAAACTATATATCGGGCAGAGACGAAAGTGGCATCAATGGAAAGTGCATTTGTTTCGCCTTCTTTTCAACTAAGTCAATGAACTCAACCTGTCAAACATAACAATATGATCGAAAAAATTTGAAATTGTGCTTGTTTCTTTTTCCTTGCTCATTTAATCATACTTACTATTTTACTTTTTCTTTGTTATGGCATCGATAAGTAGTCCATAATTGAGTGTTATTCATTTAATTTTGAATTTTTGGAAGATCAATAAAAATACGTGCAAAATGAACAAAACAATCGGACCAAAGGGACAAAGTAAAAGAGGTTACAACTTAAACGGAATTCTACGTCTACACTTACGATACTATCGAAACTGTTTCTTTTTTTTCATAAAAATCGGTCCAGTAATCGGACCAAAGCATACAAGCATAAACAACGAAAAAAAAAACAAAGAAAGCAGCAGGCACATAAGCAGCTGATGATTGATTTTCTTATATAAAAACATGAATTTTTCTTCTAATATTTTACTATTTTGTGACTTTAATATAATAGTGACAAAATCCAAAGTTAAATATTCATTCAGCGGAGGATATATCTGATATTTTAGTATATATATTATCTTTGAACGAAGAGTATTAAAGGCTGTAGGTATACCCACAAGTATTCGCCAAAAACGTAGCCTAATGACCTTGAAAAAATCTGTTAAAACGACCCCATACAAACCGCGCTGTAAGACGTAATTCTACGTCAAAATTTGTTAAGTTTTTTAGGAAATTACCAGCGATGCTAAGCATTGCTTGGTCGTTGGCTTTTCACGCGTTTGTGTTATGAGAGTTTCAACTACATGTTGCTATCGACCCTTCTCTTTAAAGTTTATTGATCTCGCTCTCCACACTCATTCGAAGAGTAACCAAAAGCAGTTGGCACTCTTTGACGTGATGGGAATCAGCGTTGCCAGAATGTGAAAAATTTACCAAAACTGGTAATTTTTTTTTTCGATGTGAAAATGTGAAATTAAGTTTCATTTTGGTAAAATTTCTAGTGAAAACGAAAAACATTTTTATGAAAATTTCCCAAAAGCTTAAGAGCGAAGTAAGGGTTTCAGCGTAAAAAACATTTTTTTTGTGAATTTTTTTAAGAGTATGGATTGAGCAAATTTATTAAAATCTTTTGTACATTATTGAGTGTACTTTTAAGAATACTCTTTTTCTTCCGGAAATATTGAAAACAAGCTGGTGACAGAGCTTTTCCCAGAGCGTCTTGGAAAAATAGCAATTTGCGGTGTTCACTATGTCTCGGTCGGAAATTATCTGAAATCAAAAACCATTAAAATTTAGTCAACGTTGGGGGAAAGTATTTTATATGTAGAAAATGTGTACCAAGTTTGAAATGAATCGGTCAAGTAGTTTCTAAAAGACTGGCAGTGAACACGGACTTTGAAAACACAACTTGTGGGAAATCTGCTTTAAAGTTTTGTACACGTACGTTTGTACGTTCGAGGTACACTTACTTAAAAATTTGTACCGCCGTTAGTATTACTTGGATTGACTTCAAATTTTGACACAATATTTTAGAGATGTTGAGCATTCCTATTAAAAATGGTTAAAAACCTTACCGCCCTGAAATTATCGTCTCTTTTTTTTATCTATATATAAATAGGCGTAGGGAAAATAGTAAAAAACCATTTTCTCACGTGTTTTTAGCCGATTTTGATTAATTTCTTTAAAATGAATCAAAGTTCGGATAACGAGTGCACCGACTATTTTTTGAAAAAATTTTTTGCCAAATTTTTTTGAAGAAATTTGTTTAATTTAATTTTGTATCGAGAGAATAAAAGTGAAAAGGTCGAATTTCGGCCACTATCGAACTCCAATTAGTTTTAAAAACGTATTAAAATTAATTTGTACCATCGTAATACTTAAAAATTTAATTACATTTTAGGGTTAAAGGACTAGAGTCGCGGTTACGTGTCATGCACAAAAACAAGATTCAGATTTTTCAGACAGTGACACTGAAAACAGGTATTTAAAATATAAAAATGGGGTAGTACCAAAGACCGTAAAACTCAAACTCAATATTACTCGTTTTCTTCAATATCATCGCAACAAAAATAAAGCGCTTTTCAGAAGTTGAATTTCAAGTTCTAAACAATGTTAAGAAAAATCATTGGAAATTTCTCGGTTAACCATGATATCTGCTACATGTTTTAAAATATTTGAAACCTGAATACATTAATACTGGTATAGAACAGTATTAGTTGTGTTCGATGAAAAATTCTCAGTGCCAAAAGCAAACAAATTAAGAAATAAGCCAGAAAAATAACTAGTTTTCATTAAACTGTTGAAATAGGTAAGCAAAGAACCTATTTAATGCTCTTTCAATTTTTCGAATTTTGCAACAAGAACCAAAATACTTGATTTATTTAAATGTTACTCTTACTTACACCACAAAAAATATAAGCGTACAAAAGAGCTGAAAGCGTAACTTAGAGCAGCTTCAAAAAACAAAGAGCAATATCAAGTAAGAGGAGGTAAAAAGAGAAAAATGTCCTCAATAAACAGTTTTTACTGATCTGTAGTAAGAAATCTAAATCAAGAGGAGTCATCAAACACAGCTTTTGTTATTACAATTTTATTGGATGAAACATACAGTGGCTCACAGCTTATTTCGTGCAGACGATGTGTTAAACTTTGAAATGCTATAACTTTGTAACTAGTACTGGTAATGAAAAAATTTAAACGACATTTGTTTGCTAGTAATTATACATTTAAATATAAACTTTCATTTCTTTATATAAAAGTCTACTAAAAAGATAATAAACAAAAAACTGAAAGAGCAGCAGAATTCAACGCCACAGCTTATTTCGTGCACACTGTTTTTACATGTAAGCTTTTGAACGTGATGCCGTTATCTTCTTTTTCTCGTTCGCTGTTTTTATCTTGACTGATGTCGTGATTCTTCTGATCGGAGTTAACAGTTATTTTTAGTCTGGACTAAAGTGCACAACCTTAAGTGCACAAATTGATTTGTTTTAAAAATGGGCCGTCGCACAACAATATAACAGCACGAATTAGTTTTATTTCACTTTAAAAAAGAAAAAATCCAACCGCAAATAGCTGAAATAGTAAAATTGAGACCCTCTACAGTGCAGTACATCATCCAGCGCTTTTTGCAAGAAAATCGTGTGGCTGATAAGGCCAGAAATGCTCCTAATAAAATATGTACATAAGCGGACGAGCGACTTATTCTGTGAAAAATCGAAGAATATCTGAGGCTTTAGGGTCCCAAATTGGCCACGGAGGTTGAGAAGGAGTTGGGCAAGAAATGCTGTGCCGAAACAATTCGTCATCTGCTGCGGGCCAACGAGTTTAATGGTCGAGTAACACGCAACAAATCTTATATTAATAAAAAAAATCAGTTATGTCGACTGAACTTCGTCAAATAACACGTTTTATATTCTAGGACACTCTGGAATGACGTCATTTTCTCGGACGAGTTTAAGTTCAATATTTTTGGCTCCGAAGGAATGCAATATATATGGCGTAAGGCTTATACCGAGCTGAACAATAACCATCTCAAGCCTACAGTAAAACATGGTGGCGGCAGCGTAATTGTTTGGGCCTGTATGGCTGCATCGGGCGTTGGAAAATTAGTTTTTATTGGAGGCATTATGGACAAGACAATGTACCTAGATATTATAAAAGAAAATTTGCTTCAAAGTATCGACACCTTGGGCGGACGAGAGACATTTCGGTTCTACCAGGACAACGACCCAAAACAAAAATCGAGAATCGTCCAGTCATGGTTGATTTGGAATTGCCCGCATCTTATGAATCCGCCTGCACAGTCACCCGACTTAAATGTAATAGAAATTTTGTGGGCAATTTTGGAGAGTGGCGTTCGCAAGCGGAATATTTCCAATAAAAATTAATTAAAAAATGCATTAATGGAGGGATGGCAACAAATACCCCAGATATTACAAAAAATTAGTAGAGTAAATGGATAGCCAGTAAATGGATTAAAGATGTAATTTAACAAAATGGCGGCCACACAAAATATTAAAAAAGACTAACATATTACATTTTCTTAAGATTCAGTGGAGTGCACGAAATAAGCTGTGGCGTTGAATTTTGCTGCTTTTTCAGTTTTTTGTTAATTATTTTTTTAGTAGACCATTATATAAAGAAATGCAAGTTTATATATAAATATATAATTACTAGCAAACAAATGTCGTTTAAATTTTTTCATTACCAGTACTAGTTACCAAGTTATAGCATTTCAAAGTTTAACACATCGTCTTCACGAAATAAGCTGTGAGCCACTGTATGTCAAAAAAGTAAAAATATTTCGTTTTTTTGATTGATCACACATATTTGATTTTTTTTTTGTGGATGTGAAATTTTTTTCTTAAATGTGAAATATTTGGTAAAATTTTGGTAAAAGAAAATTTTCGGCTGTGGCAACCCTGATGTGAATACAAGTTAAATAAAGCTTGCTGTGCTGTAGTTGCTGTAGAATGATGAGCTGCAAGCCAATGTGTGCATATTTGTTTCGCCGCATGCAATTTCTTTACACATATTTTTATTGTAGTTTTCCAATTTTTTAATTCACACTTGAGAAAGAAAGATATTTTAATATTGAAAAATGTGGCATTCACAAATGTGATAGCATATTTTGTATAGATTAAAGATAAATTAAAAGTTTGAAAAATTAAGTGTTCGTATTTCCCTTAAACTACAAATAAATGCCTCGACGTAAAACAAGTTTGACAAGGTCAACAGAAAATGCAAGAGCGATGCTCTGCGCTAGGAGAGCAAGCGCGGGACTCAAAGAGAAAATTATTGGTAAATTATGCATGCAATTATTTGCTTACACGACTGCGATTGGAGTGAGTTAGTGGCGTAGGTAGGGTTGCTGGCACCCGGGCCGGAAACTAAATTGTGCACCTTTTAAGAAGGTTATACTAAACCTCATAAAAGCAATGCTTAAAAAGTACTACGAAATTAATATAATTTTTTTAAATAATAGTTTACTGTTATCATTATTTTGTTAAAGTGCAAATGAGTAAACATATATATTTTAATTTATTGTATTATTTATAAAAGTCGGTAACAATATGCAAAATTAATCTCATCGATATTAATATATCTGATATCATTTGAAAGATAATTCGGTAACTTATACAAAATTGAAAAATTTTCCGCAATCAAGGAATTTTTCAAAAATGTTTCGTTTACGCCAAATTTTGACCTGCAATAGTGAGTAAATCCCCAAAGATCTATTTTGAATAATTTTGCATAATTGAGGAATAAATAGGACCGGGAAGTAAAACGTAAACAAATTTTCCCTCAGTGAGGCTGAATAACTATCAATTTAAATATTTTTTCGAAATCAATCCACGTCTTCTATATAAAAATTAAGTGAAAATTAGAACGAAATATTAAAATGAATTAAATAACTTTTTTCCAAATTTTTAAAAATTTCTTAATAGTACTCTTTAAACATTTCAGCTTCGACTTTAATAGACAAGACTGAGGTCTGTAACATTTGACTGCCTTATTCTCGACCATAAATATCACAGTATCACAATATCATAGTGATACCACATTGATGTCAGAAATTTGTTTCATAGTCATTATCTACATAATTCCCAAAGCAAACTTGCCCTGGGAGCACAAGGTCAAGAGTCATGAAAATTAGAATAATTTTTAGAATAGTTTTTTCTTAAATACTGTATTTTTGACAGTCTTTGTTGGTTGATTTGAACAGAATAATAATTATGTATTTTAGTAAAGTAAAGGAGTTAGGAAACCATCTTACAGTTTTAAATAGACATTTTCAAAATAATATAAAAAAACATCAGAACGCAATAAAATTGTTATAAACGCCATTTATTTAATTGTAATAAAAAATTTAATGAATTTTAATCAATTTAATTTTTTTTTTAGAAATTTTAAAGCAAGTTATAAATTGAGCAATGATTATTAAATTGTTTTATGTAACAGGATACCCAAAAACATATTACTATTAAAAATTATGTTCTAGCAGGTTAAGAGCAGCAAATAAGGTTTGTTTGTCGATGAGTAGTCTCAGGACTTAGTAATCACATAATTATAAAGTATATTTTTATTCCTGACATTTATGCCATGAGCACGTTTTTCTAGAAGAACATCCCAGCAAAATCTTCGCTTACATATAATCGAAAAAGTAATCCAGAAAATTTCATTCATCGCTTACCCTCTCGCTTACAGAACCCATTATTTTTATTTAGCCATGTCATTAGAGATAATCGAAAGCGCTGTCACTTGAAAAGATTAAGCGCTTAAAACGGTTAGTTTCTAACTGATATTGGATGAAGTGTCTACTATACTAGCATGTTTGAACACTTCTTAAGATGAATATCTGAAGTACAAAAGCTTTTTAAAAAACTTTATGGAATATAAAGTGAGGAATATATATATGGGAATATACTTTAATTCATCACTTAAATGATGAATACAAGACAAATGAAAAATAAAACCATTTAAAAACGATCTTCGACTTGCCCGAAGTGAAAATACTCAGGTTGAAGTTTATTCGAATTTATTTAGGTTATATTAATTTGATGACGTCACTTTGTAAGGAGGATAGGCGTATTTTTTTCCAATTTTTCATATTTCTAACTCAGAGTACGTTTATTAATCAAGAAAACAAGACTAATGTATGAACTTTCAATCCAACATATTAATTTTGGTTTTGCACGAACTGATTGGTTCGCTTTGGCAGCATTGTAAGCATTAGGTCGCATTGGGTTTATGTATGCACTACTGTTCTAGTTAACTATTTTGAAACTAGAGGTCATGAACCTCTTTTCAACTCAGTCAATGAACTCAATCTGTCAAATTTAACGAAATGGGTCTGTGATCCGGTTAGATTTAGATTTAACGGATTTTTTCTGGACTCTTATTTAACGAGTTGGATCATATTTCTTTTTATGCTTTTACCCAATAGATGGCGTAAAAGTTTAATTTTTGTTTTTAAATTATGTGGGATGTGGAATCAAATTAATCCCACTAGCACTAGCGAGTGTAGGTTGCAAACTATACATCGAACAGTAAGTGTAGCTAGCAAACTAAATATCAGACAGAGACGAGAGGAAAGGACATGTGCACAGCGTGAAATATAGTATCCATACGATTTTTTAAAAATCGCGGTCTTAATTTTAATTTGAAATTCGTAGTTAAACTGACTGTAGCTTGCAAACTATATATCGGGCAGAGACGAAAGTGGCACCGATGGGAAGTGCATTTGTTTCGCCTTCTTTTCAACTAAGTCAATGAACTCAACCTGTCAAACTTAACAATATGATCGAAAAAATTTGAAATTGTGCTTGTTTCTTTTTGCTTACTTTTTGTCATTTAATCATACTTACTATTTAACTTTTTCTTTGTTTTGGCATCGATAAGTAGTGCATAATTGAGTGTTATTAATTTATTTTTTAATTTTTGGAAGATCAATAAAAATACGTGCAAAATGAACAAAACAATCGGACCAAAGCGACAAAGTAAAAGAGGTTACAACTTAAACGGAATTCTACGTCTACACTTACGATACTATCGAAACTGTTTCTTTTTTTTCATAAAAATCGGTCCAGTAATCGGACCAAAGCATACAAGCATAAACAACGAAAAAAAAAACAAAGAAAGCAGCAGGCACATAAGCAGCTGATGATTGATTTTCTTATATAAAAACATGCATTTTTCTTCTAATATTTTACTATTTTGTGACTTTAATATAATAGTGACAAAATCCAAAGTTAAATATTCATTCAGCGGAGGATATATCTGATATTTTAGTATATATATTATCTTTGAACGAAGAGTATTAAAGGCTGTAGGTATACCCACAAGTATTCGCCAAAAACGTAGCCTAATGACCTTGAAAAAATCTGTTAAAACGACCCCATACAAACCGCGCTGTAAGACGTAATTCTACGTCAAAATTTGTTAAGTTTTTTAGGAAATTACCAGCGATGCTAAGCATTGCTTGGTCGTTTGGTCGTTAAACAGGATACCCAAAAACATATTACTATTAAAAATTATGTTCTAGCAGGTTAAGAGCTGCAAATAAGGTTTGTTTGTCGATGAGTAGTCTCAGGACTTAGTAATCACAAAATTATAAAGTATTTTTTTATTCCTGACATTTATGCCATGAGCACGTTTTTCTAGAAGAACATCCCAGCAAAATCTTCGCTTACATATAATCGAAAAAGTAATCCACAAAATTTCATTCATCGCTTACCCTCTCGCTTACAGAACCCATTATTTTTATATAGCCATGTCATTAGAGATAATCGAAAGCGCTGTCACTTGAAAAGATTAAGCGATTAAAACGGTTAGTTTCTAACTGATATTGGATGAAGTGTCTACTATACTAGCATGTTTGAACACTTCTTAAGATGAATATCTGAAGTGCAAAAGCTTTTTAAAAAACTTTATGGAATATAAAGTGAGGAATATATATATGGGAATATACTTTAATTCATCACTTAAATGATGATGTGATACAAGACAAATGAAAAATAAAACCATTTAAAAATGATCTTCGACTTGCCCGAAGTGAAAATACTCAGGTTGAAGTTTATTCGAATTTATTTAGGTTATATTAATTTGATGACGTCACTTTGTAAGGAGGATAGGCGTATTTTTTTCCAATTTTTCATATTTCTAACTCAGAGTACGTTTATTAATCAAGAAAACAAGACTAATGTATGAACTTTCAATTCAACATATTAATTTTTGTATAAATTATGAATGTTTTGATATTTTGGTGACGTCACTTTCTATGGAAGTATTCACAAAATTTTGTTGAATTTCAACTTCAGGGTATATGTTTCAAATTTAAGCATTACAGTGGTGCTCCAATATAGCGAACACCGATTTAACGGACTTCCAATATAACGAACCCTTATTTAATGTTGATTGTTGACTCTATATTGCGAACATTTGAAATTGAAGGTATTCTATTTAACAAACATTTGCTTCTCTAAGCGTGCTTTGTTTGTTTTTGAATTTGTTATAACATTTATATGTATTTACTTATCTAATTCTCAAATAGTCCCCTCGGGTTAATAAACATATTGTAGGGTTTCCTTTTTAAAAAACATTATAGGAATGCATTGCCATAATCTTGGATTTTTCATTTGGAGTGTGAACAGATTTTAACCAGCAGCTTTCTAAACATTTAATAATAATAATTAATAATACCTAAAACAAGTTAAAAAATTCAACTTTATTGGAGTGCATAAATAAGACAAAAAATGTAAGGATATTTGTTTCAAGTTGACAAATTTATTAGCTTTGTTATATGATAAAAAACTCGAAAATAGTATTACCGATTTACCGAACGACCCTAGTATCTTTCGTTTAACTGGAGCAGCACTGTATGACAAATCTCAAATCATGAAAATTATTTCATTATGGACTTTAAAGAGATATGCAATAAAGAGACGGCTGTAATCGTGTGGACAAACGAATGAACAGACAGACAGACGGACATGGCTTAATCGACTCATGGTCGTGAACAACATTTCGTGACAAAATTATTGTGCCCGCTATGCTTTGCGGGTGGAGTATAATAAATATTTAATAAAAAACTTTGAAAAGCGTAGAAGTAGATTATGGTAAACGAATCGGTACAACAGAAAATCAGATTTTTCTTATTCCTGGTAATGCCAATGCATCAAAAAACGTTGTTTATACTGAAGTATTAAATAACTAAAATGAAAATATCTTCACTTTATTCTCATTATACTATTTATTATAATTTGCTTCCAAATACAAATAAAATTTTGAAATTTTTCAAATATACAAAGGTATTATTGATAAAGAAAAAATGTAATATATATATTGCTGTGGAGCATAATTTTGCATAATTGGTTTGTTTATAAAAAATGTCTGACAAAATTAGTAGCCTCCGGCCCCGAGCACGCAGGGGCCCCGCAGACGTTTCTGTTAAAATTTTCACTGCATTTTTCGTTCCAGGAACAAATTTGCACTTTCTTTAAATTTTGTTCCGTATTATTTATGTTACCTTCTTGCTTGCGTCTATTATAGCAACAGGATGCAATATTATAAAAATTGTTTGGCCCTCTATGGGTATGAAAATCAAACACCTCGCACGATAGTTATATACACTAACCACCAATCGAAAAGCCTTCGATAAGCACAGCTCGTTACATTAGCATCTATTAAAACCTAACAAAATAGCAGCAAACAATGTTTCTTCTACTTACTACACGTTCTCATAAGCATCGATAAGTAGGTGTTTTTGTTTTAATTAATGTAAAAGCTTTATTTTGCTTTTTGCTTTTACATAACGGAAAAGTGAAATTATCATTTGACCACAAGTGCGTTAACCATTTATTCATCAACCATTTAGAAATAATGCAATACAAAAAGCAAGCTTTATCCAAGTACGCTTGAAAAACACTTGCCAGGTAATAAATTTCCAAGTTGCTTTGTATAACTATTGCGTAAAACACAAAAAGCAAGTGATGTACAATAATACTTGGAAAGGCTTGCATCAAGTAAGTGTTTTGCAATCATACTTAGAAAACGCTGACAACGGTTATAGTTTTACAACTGTTCAAAGTTGTGATGCTCTCATATATACATACAAAAATGAATTTTATTTTGATTTTGTCTTGTTTGTTTATTTTCATCTCAGCAGCCGTAAGGCTAACGGCAAGCTATTAGAGTGTCCGACTTATATGCGGTGGTTCGCGCGTTCGATCCCTGGTGTAGCAAACATAAAAATTTTTGAAGGCATGCAATTTTTCATATAAAAACATGCTTTAATTTTAACAAAAGAAAATAAAAAATAAACAAAAATAAAAATGTTCTGGTTGGGAATTGAAATCACAACAAATCAAATAAACAAGAGGCTTACCAACTGAGCCACGGAATAAAAATTTTTCGCGAGTGCTAATTGATTTGTTGAATGTAGCATACTTGAATAAAAGCTTATTTAAACACTTATATCCAATTGTAAAAACAACACTTGGATTAAGTTTGAAGTAAGGAATATTTTTCCAAGGGTTCACTTTCGTTTATCCTACAATTACATGTAAGCGTTCTATAATAGTAAATGAAAGCGTTATCCAGGCTTGAGGCTTACGTTTGTAAGCTTGCATAAAACTTATTCCAAGCTTGTTTGGCTGATTGGGATGTTTTGTTTGTTCGCGAAAAAAAACGAAACGAAGACAATACGTTTATGCATTAGAACACTTCTGATGAGCAGTCGACTCGCAGCTGTGCAATAGTTACTTTTAATCGAAGGATTGTTTTTTGCTTTTGTATGAGTGTTGTTCATTATTCAACAGTTATCTTTGTTCTAATTAGTTGTATGAATTTAAACTTGTAGCTGTGGTCATAATCTAATTAGACATGAAACGTTTTTATAACAGCGGTGCTGCGTAAAAGCGTAAAACAAAAGAAAGGGAAAACGAAATAGCCAAGCTGCCAAAAATATCAACTTATTTATCTTCTTTTCATGATGTCAGTTCGTAAACAAAAACAAATGATGAAGTTTTGCAGATTTCAAAATCTGACCTAGTGGCATGCAGTTAACAAAGTTTATGTAGCGAAAGTCTAGAAGTTTTGGTCAATGCTACTAGCAATATTAAGAAAAGTGAAATAATATCTGAATGTAAAAAAGTAATTGGTTTAATGAAAATTACAGGTAAATAAATATAAACTAATATTATCCTTTTTGATCGTAACGTAACTTTTTATGTTTTTAAAAGAATGACTTTTTTCTTGTAGATAAAGAACCAAAAACACAATCTTAAAACATTGAAGCTTCAGACACTAAAGCTAAGGAATGCGATTTAAATCAGATTAAAGTAATCGATATTAACTATAAAGAGGTTCCAGGTAAAAGAAAAGTTGATTATTATTTGAACAATCGATCAAGTAAATACCTGCTTAGAAATCAACTATATCATGAACTAATGATATTTATTTTTTTCAAATTAATTTTAGAATGCTTTCAAGATCCAGCTTTATGCACAGTAAAAAGTTTGAAGGTAAATTTTATCTTTTTTTTAACATTTCTGTAGTATAAACTCGTTTTATTCCAAATTTATTTTAAGTTTTATCCCACTCAATATGATAAAACTTGCATTTCCATTCAAACAGCTATTTTACTCCAAAATAGTATAACTTTCATAACATAAATTTATAAATATCATATACTAGGAGGCCACAGTCGTCCGAGGCTTCGCCACGGACATTTTCTCTTTATCAATAATACCTTTGTATATTTGAAAAATTTCAAAATTTTATTTGTATTTGGAAGCAAATTATAATAAATAGTATAATGAGAATAAAGTGAAGATATTTTCATTTTAGTTATTTAATACTTCAGTATAAACAACGTTTTTTGATGCATTGGCATTACCAGGAATAAGAAAAATCTGATTTTCTGTTGTACCGATTCGTTTACCATAATCTACTTCTACGCTTTTCAAAGTTTTTTATTAAATATTTATTATACTCCACCCGCAAAGCATAGCGGGCACAATAATTTTGTCACGAAATGTTGTTCACGACCATGAGTCGATTAAGCCATGTCCGTCTGTCTGTCTGTTCATTCGTTTGTCCACACGATTACAGCCGTCTCCTTATTGCAAATCTCTTTAAAGTCCATAATGAAATAATTTTCATGATTTGAGATTTGTCATACAGTGCTGCTCCAGTTAAACGAAAGATATAATGTCCAGGGTCGTTCGGTAAATTAAATCGGTGATACTATTTTCGAGTTTTTTATCATATAACAAAGCTAATAAATTTGTCAACTTGAAACAAATATCCTTACATTTTTTGTCTTATTTATGCACTCCAATAAAGTTGAATTTTTTAACTTGTTTTAGGGTCAGTCCGCCGAGATTGATCACAAAATAGCAAATTCGGTCGCTCGACTATTTTAAAAAAATTTTCTTTTTTTACCATAAATTTTATTATGTTTCAGCACCTTAGAACTGCTTTAAAAAATTTTTTTTTGTTGTATTAACAATATGGCGGCCATGTTTGTCATTCAACCACGAGCGATTTTCGTATCTTATAGAGTTTGCGGTAATGATCAGCTCAGCTCCTATTAAACATACAGTAATAAATGAAAAAACTATATATTACTTATACCTTAGGCTATTATCTTGCATATCAGAAAAATTTATTGGGATGTTACTTAATTTAAAAAAAAACGTTAAAGTTACCACAAAAATCGTAATTTTTGGTAACTTTGAAAAAAAAATTTTAGTAGAAAGAAAACAGTGGCAAACCTATTTTTTTGGTATTAGATACGTCTTAGTAAGAACTTAAAATATAAATTTTTTAACAGTGACTAGATCATAAACTTTTTGAGTTACATCGCTTTGAAAAATAAGAAATCTCAAATTTGCCCCAACTTTGGGGTCAAGTATCTCCAATGGGCACAGATCCTCTCAACATTAGCTTTCATATTAGGGGCCGGAAATGCAAACATTTTTTCCCCATATGGGTGTCCCACCTAAATAATCATACCTCATGTAATAAAATGCATGAATTTAAAAATGCTATATCTTTTTAATGAACCATAAAAACCACTGTCATTCTTATACCATCAGAATCATCAGTCGAAGATAATTTTTAAATGGTTTTATTTTTCATTTGTCATTTATTCATCATTTAACTAACTGTTTTAAGCGCTTAACAAGTGACAGCGCTTTCGATTACCTCTAATGACATGGCTATATAAACATAATGGGTTCTGTAAGCGAGAGGGTAAGCGATGAATGAAATTTTCTGGATTACTTTTTCGATTATATGTAAGCGAAGATTTTGCTGGGATGTTCTTCTAGAAAAACGTGCTCATGGCATAAATGTCAGGAATAAAAATATACTTTATTATTTTGTGATTACTAAGTCCTGAGACTACTCATCGACAAACAAACCTTATTTGCAGCTCTTAACCTGCTAGAACATAATTTTAAATAGTAATATGTTTTTGGGTATCCTGTTACATAAAACAATTTAATAATCATTGCTCAATTTATTACTTGCTTTAAAATTTCTAAAAAAAAAATTAAATTGATTAAAATTCATTAAATTTTTTATTACAATTAAATAAATGGCGTTTATAACAATTTTATGGCGTTCTGATATTTTTTATATTATTTTGAAGATGTATATTTAAAATTCTAAGATGGTTTCCTAACTCCTTTACATTACTAAAACACATAATTATTATTCTGTTCAAATCAACCAACAAAGACTGTCAAAAATACAGTATTTAAAAAAAAACTATTCTAAAAATTATTCTAATTTTCATGACTCTTGACCTTGTTCTCCCAAGGCAAGTTTGCTTTGGGAATTATGTAGATAATGACTATGAAACAAATTTCTGATATCAATTTGGTATCACTGAGATATTGTGATACTGTGATATTTATGGTCGAGAATAAGGCAGTCAAATGTTACAGACCTCAGTCTTGTCTATTAAAGTTGAAGCTGAAATGTATAAAGAGTACTATAAAGAAATTTATAAAAATTAGGAAAAAAGTTTATTCATTCATTTTAATATTTCGTTCTAATTTTCACTTAATTTTGATATAGAAGACGTGGATTGATTTCGAAAAAATATTTAAATTGATAGTTATTCAGCCTCACTGAGGGAAAATTTGCTTACGTTTTACTTCCCAGTCCTATTTTTTCCTCAATTATGCAAAATTATTCAAAATAGATCTTTGGAGATTTACTCACTATTGCAAGTCAAAATTTGGCGTAAACGAAACATTTTTGAAAAATTCGTTGATTGCGGAAAATTTTTCAATTTTGTATAAGTTACCAAATTATCTTTCAAATGATATCAGATATATTTATATCGATGAGATTAATTTTGTATATTGTGACCGACTTTTATAAATAATACAATAAATTAAAATATATATGTTTACTCATTTGCACTTTAACAAAATAATTATAAACTATTATTTAAAAAAATTATATTAATTTCGTAGTACTTTTTAAGCATTGCTTTTATGAGGTTTAGTATAACCTTCTTAAAGGGTGCAAAATTTAGTTTCCGGCCCGGGTGCCAGCAACCCTACCTACGCCACTACCTCACTCCAATCGCAGTCGTGTAAGCAAATAATTGCATGCATAATTTACCAATAATTTTCTCTTTGAGTCCCGCGCTTGCTCTCCTAGCGCAGAGCATCGCTCTTGCATTTTCTGTTGACCTTGTCAAACTTGTTTTACGTCGAGGCATTTATTTGTAGTTTAAGGGAAATACGAACACTTAATTTTTCAAACTTTTAATTCATCTTTAATCTATACAAAATATGCTATCACATTTGTGAATGCCACATTTTTCAATATTAAAATATCTTTCTTTCTCAAGTGTGAATTAAAAAATTGGAAAACAACAATAAAAATATGTGTAAAGAAATTGCATGCGGCGAAACAAATATGCACACATTGGTTTGCAGCTCATCATTCTACAGCAACTACAGCACAGCAAGCTTTATTTAACTTGTATTTCCATCACGTCAAAGAGTGAAAACTGCTTTTGATTACTCTTCGAATGAGTGTGGAGAGCGAGATCAATAAACTTTAAAGAGAAGGGTCGATAGCAACATGTAGTTGAAACTCTCATAACACAAACGCGTGAAAAGCAAACTACCAAGCAATGCTTAGCATCGCTGGTAATTTCCTAAAAAACTTAACAACTTAATTAAATATATTTATTGTTAAATTTTCTTAAATAAACCCCGCCTATGGCATTCTGTAGCACAAATATGATATTTAAAAATTTTTTTCATAAAAATCGGTCCAGTAGTTTTGGAGTCTACTGCGCACTTAATATTTCCACTTCAATTTTATATAATAGTATAGATAGATATATTTCAGTTATACACACGAAAACCTCACGGAGCCACTCGGCTTTCACGTAGTAGTCGACTTTTCGAAGCTTCCGAACTTCAGCGATGCTATCGAGCGAGGCAATCAGTTTGCGTTTGTTCCTCAATCAGTAATCATGTTATGCGCAAATAGTTTCGATGAAAATATTTTTGTACACACAGATTAAGACAAAAATATTGCCCTTGAATTGGAAGCTTTGCCATGATCGAACATGCAAATTTCTATGTTTTTGAAAATGTAAAAACACAAATATAACATCAAATCTGTCAATTGAAATCTGGATATTATTCCTGATTAATGACTTCGAATGTAACACATATTAACATATTTAATGTATGTTTACATATGTGCCATATATTTTTTATACAATATTGCTTTAAAAAGTAACCAAATGTGGTTTAAAAAGATTTTATACTTTTGCTTATAAAAATGTATTCCAACCTGGTGTTAACATATTTTATATTCTTTTCGGATAAAATCTATACCAATATTTGGTATGGATTTATATATATACCAAATAGTATAAAATTTATCCTCATATTTTTTACTGTGTGGGAAAGGAAGTGGATCATGTTTTCAGAGTCGACTGGAAACATCTTTTGTTACGTATGCATCTTTTGTTTCAAACGATCAAAACAATACATTCGTGCGAGGATTTTCAAATTGGAAAAAAGTGGACGAAAAACTCGAATCGCACGACAATAACAAGGAACACAGCAGATGCATGATATGTTACATTAGCTATTGCAAGAAAAATTCTCGCATTTGTGATCAAATGCAAAATTAAGTTCAATATTGGATAAAAGTTTTGAAAAAAGTAGATGCCACAATCAAGCTTTTAGCTGGCAATGGACTCTCATTCAGAGGCAAAAATGAGATAATAGGCGAACCCGGTTGCGGAAATTTTCTAGGAATAATCGAGCTTTTGTTCCAATTTGATCCTTTTCTCGCAGAGCATATAAAATTATACGCCCATAAAGGTAGTGGCTCGACATCGTACCTTTCTAAAACTATTTACGAGGAGTTGGTTACACTAATGGCAGAAAGGGTAGAAAGTCAAATTTAAGATGAAATGAAACGAGCAAAATATTGGGGGCTCGTTCTCGTTGTAGATTCAACACCGGATATTTCTCACGTTGACCAATTATGTGTCGTTTTTTGTTATTATTTAGATGGAAAGGTGTATGAACGATTTTTTGTTTTTTTACAAATCAAAAGCCACGCAGGCAGATCTGTTTGTTTTTTTTGGAACTAATAAGCGCAAAATATATAAACATAAAGGATTGTCGTGCACAGACGTATGATAACGCTTCCAATATGTCAGGAAAATATAGGTAATGGACTCCAAGCGTGTTTAAGGGAAGCAAACGACCTACCTTTTAACGTTCCATGTGTAGGGCATTCACTTAATTTAGTCGGTGAACGGAGTGTCGACGAGTGTATCGTAGAAACAAATTTTTTTGGATTGGTGCGAAAATTATTCGTTTTCTTCTGTGCATTCACACATTGTTGGAGTGTGTTATGCAGTCAAAATTCAAATGTTACGAGCTTATCAACCACAAGATGGTCTTCTAGAGCAGTTGCTACTAAGCATTTAGAAAAAGATTTTGACGGACTATATAGATCTTTGGAAATTTTATGTGAAGATCAAAATCAAAAATCCGAAATGCGGCATGAAGCTGCTGCTCTATCAAATAAATTACTAAAGCTTCAAAATGCTTTCATGATAGTTTTCTGGAACCAAATTTTGAATCGCTTTAATGCAACCAGCCAATATTTGCAAAAAGTAGATATTGATTTGATAGCTGCTAACGATGCAGATTTGCGAACAGATTTGCAAAGTGACTTTTCAAGTTTTGAGAATAGGGCTAAGAACCTGAGCCGATTTGTTTGCCAAGACTTTGGGAAAAGAATACCTAGAAAAAACGTCAACAAAGAACCCGAAACAATCACTTTCACTAATGCTGATAGATTCAAAATCGAAACTTTCTTTGTTTTAGTTGATAAGCTAGCAATGGAATTGAGAAAAAGAAGTGAAGCATATGGACGCATTACAAACTTATTTGGATTTTTGTGCAAATTAATTGACATTGAAAACGAAGCATTAAAAGCGAGAGTAAAATCCCTCGTTGAAGTATATCCAAATGATATTCAAATGGCATTATTCTGTGAATTACATCAACTCATTCCGATTATAAAACTTCAACCTGAAGGATTTTTTCGATCTCTTGTGAAAATATCAAGCTATTAATATCAGAAATAAAACAATAGTTCCATTAAAAATACTAAATTAGATTGTGGTCTCAGACATGATCGACATTTTTCCAAATGTTTATATAGCCTACCGATTGCTTGTAACAATACCGATAGCAAATTGTGAAACTGAAAGATCATTTTCGGTATTAAAAAGAATTAAAAAATTGTACAGCGATCTTCTCTGTTAAATGAACGTTTGTCGTAAAAACGCAACTATTTTTTAAATAAAAATTAAGTTAATGAAACCAAATATTGTTATATTTTTAGACATAAATGCGTAAAAATTCAAATTTTTATTATTTAAATTTCCGAGCTAACTGTTATGCCTTTAACTAGGCCCCGTGGCGATTTCAGCCCCAGACCCCGCTCTATGTGAATTCGGCTCTGCGTATACATGTTAAGTCAAAACAAAGTTTTCTTCGTAAAATGGGACACCTGCACCTGCCAACGGATACTATAAAAAATCCATATATCTTTATATATAAAATTCTTCTGTACATGGCTTTGTCAATGAACTCTTCCTAAGCGATTTGGATGAAATTTGATGTGTGTGTGCGGCTACACATAAAAAAATACGAGGATAAATTTTATACTATTTGGTATATATATAAATCCGTACAAAATATATTATAATATTTATAATATAAAATCGTATAAACCAAATTTATACAAAAGTGGTATAGATTTTATCCGAAAAGTTTATAAAAAGTGTAAAAAAGTGTAAAATATGTTTACACCAGGTTGGAATACATTTTTATAAGCAAAAGTATAAAATCTTTTTAAACCACATTTGGTTACTTTTTAAAGAAATATTGTATAAAAAATATATGGCACATATGTAAACATACATTAAATATGTTAATATGTGTTAGATTGGAAGTCATTAATCAGGAATAATATCCAGATTTTAATTGATAGATTAGATGTTATATTTGTTTTTTTATATTTTCAAAAACAAATTGACAAGAAAAATAGAGTGTAAAAATATATACACAGAAATTTGCATGTTCGATCATGGCAAAGCATCCAATTCAAGGGCAATATTTTTGTCTTAATCTGTGTGTACAAAAATATATTCAACGGAACTATTTGAGCATAACATGATTACTGACTGAAGAACAAACGCAAACTGATTGCCTGCTAGCATCGCTGAAGTTCGGTAGCTTCGAAAACTCGACTACTACATGAAAGCCGAGTGGCTCCGTCATAACTGGAATATATATATATGATATTTATAAATTTATGTTATGAAAGTTATACTATTTTGGAGTAAAATAGCTGTTTGAATGGAAATGCAAGTTTTATAATATTGAGTGGGATAAAATTTATAAAAAATTTGGAATAAAACGAGTTTATACTACAGAAATGTTATAAAAAAGATAAAATTTACCCTCAAACTTCTTACTGTGTAGGTTTGTAGATGGTTTAGATCCAAAGTTTTACCCGGTAGGTGGCACTAATGTTGCTGTGTAAGTGTTTAAAGGGGTATTTGGGATTATAAATCAGAAACGAATTGAGAAATTGTCGGGATTATTTAACTGCACCATTACTTTTTATGCAAACAAAATTACAAAAACACAAAATTAATAAAAATAAACACAAAAAATCTTAAATTTTTATGATATTAGCCTTAAATTTTCGATAGTATAAACCGTGTTTAAACTTGTACCATAGAAACTTTAAATAAACCCTACATTTGTGCACACCATATAAAAGAGCAGTAAAAATGAGCTACGGGATGCTAGCACCTCATTGGTGGAATTTTAAAAAACTAATGATGTCATCTGAAAGCTATGAAAAAGGTCAAAAAAGTTGACCCATAAAAGGGTCAGTGGGTCAGTCCGAATTTGGTATGAAGAACGAACCCAATTGAAGATGAACCGAATACTAACGTACAAAAACGAAGTTGAAAGAAGTCATTTCGAAGGGATACGAAGCCAAAGAAGATAAACCGAAAGCTAAAGTCGAAAAGCGAAGACGAACTTCACTAAAATTTTGATTCGCTGTAACTTTTTTCCTAATAATGGAATTAAATAGTTTCTTAACAAAGTTTACGACGAAACGGGCTATTGTACTAATTAAGACCTATCCAACGATATACTTCTTTTCACGATCGGGCTAAAACTGGTGAAGTTATACCAAAAAGACCATTTGGGGCAGATTTTGGGTTCACAAAAAAAAATTTGTTATTGTTCTGAAATCCTCTCAACATTAGCTTTCATATGAGGGGCCGGAAGTGTAAACTTTTTTTCCCCATATGGGTTGACCCACCTTAATAGTCATACCTCATGGAATAAAATACATAAATTTAAAAATGCTATATCTTTTTAATGAACCATAAAAACCACTTTCATTCTTATATCATCAGAATATTCTTAATACGTAGTTTATTTAAAATTGATTTCAAATTTTTTCACCCGTGCCCATTGGAGATACTTGACCCCAAAGTTGGGGCAAATTTGAGATTTCTTATTTTTCAAATCGATGTAACTCAAAAAGTTTATGACTTTAAAAAATTTATATTTTAAGTTCTTACTAAGACGTATCTAATACCAAAAATATAGGTCTGCCACTAGCTTCTTTCTATTCAATTTTTTTTTTCAAAGTTATCAAAAATTACGATTTTTTTTGGTAAATTTAACTTTTTTTTTAAAATTAAGTAACATCCCACTTAATTTTTCTGATATGCATGATAATAGCCTAAGGTATAAGTAATATATAGTTTTTTCATTTATTACTGTATGTTTAATAGGAGCTGAGATATGATCATTACCGCAAACTCTATAAGATACGAAAATCGCTCGTGGTTGCATGACAAACATGGCCGCCATTTTGTAAATACAACAAAAAAGTTTTTTATTAAAGCAGTTCTAAGGTGCTGAGACATAACGAAATTTATGGTAAAAAAAGAAAATTTTTTTAAAATAGTCGAGCGACCACTATGTGATCAATCTTTGCGGACTGACCCCAGTGATAGATAATTTTTTATGAAAAATTTTAGAATTTTTTAAGAAATTTTCAAGGTCATGCACAATTTGCTCTATTGTGGAAGCCAGGAGTGGAATTTTTAAAAACTAAATATACCACCTGAAAGATATTAAAAAGGTCAAAAAAATTCAGTTATCTCCAATAATTGTTCAGCGATAGAAAATTTTTTAAGAATGTTTTAAGAAAATTTCAAGGTCATACACTATTTGCCCCATTGTGCAGTCCACAAGTCGAATATAAAAAAAAATACAAATACCACCTGAAAGGTATGAAAAATATTAAAAAAGGTCAGTTATGTTCGTTGATTGGTCAATGATGGAAAATTTTTTAGAAATTTTTTTAAGTTTTTCAAATTTTACATATTTTGCCCCATAAAAGATATGGGGCGATAAAAAATTATCTATCACTGACCTTTTTTGACCTTTTTCATAGCTTTCAAATGGCATCATTAGCTTTTTAAAATTCCACCAATGAGGTGGTAGCATCCCGTAGCTGTAAAAATGCCATTTTTGGTTTTGAATATTTTTCCAACAACAATTCGTCGACCTGCAATTATTTTGACGTACATCCAGAAAATCGAGTTTTGGGAAACTAACATTTAAGTTTGAAGCGAGCTGAAAAAAATTGGTCCGAAAAACTTAGGTTGGTATTTTTATCACTGATAAGTGTCCGACCGAATGTGAGTTTTTGCCAAAACTGAAGCCGATTCATCGGAAGGCCGAAGCCGAAGACGAATAACAAACAAATGTTTTCAAGTAAAAAAATGATAAAATTTATTCTTTGCTTTTGTTATAAAAGGTAGTTAAATTTTAAGGGTCGATGTTGATTTTTAATAGAACACAAATTATTTAAGAAATTAATGTTATTTCTTTTTATTATGACAATATTGGTATGGTTCAATTATGTATGGAATAAAATATTGACCAATTAGCCGCCACGACCTCGGTGGCACGCCTCCATCCGATGGTCCAAATTTTCGATGACGCTGAGGCATAATTGAAGTTCTATGCCGTTATATCATTCTTTAGCTCTTGAATTGTTGCTGGCTTATCGACGGCCCGATGATGCCGCCAGCAATATTTTCTACAGTACGAACATGCACTGGTATTTTTACATCTCCTATAGACCCGGTTTGCTCAAATTTTTGCACGATTTTTCCGATTGTACGCACATTTGGACGATTAAATTGACCGAAAACTAGTAAGGTATATCTTCGACTTGGCCGAAGTTAAACTACCCCTACGGCCGATTCGTAATGGTACAAAATTTAAATTGTAGCTCTTTTTGTATGAGTTTTGAAAAAATTTACTATTTTGTTGACGTCTAAAATATATTCATATCAAATTGTATTCCTGCAAAGTAAATACAAGCCTCTTTATACAGTTTTCGATTTGGGGTGGAATGGGAAGTGGACGTGTTCTTGAGTTGTTGACGCCAGTTTTTCTAAGACGCCTCAGTTTTGATATAATATACACAAATACCCAATTTCAGTTCAGTAGCTTAAATATTAGCCTTAAATATTAGGTTGTGTTGGAGGTGGGTGTATTTTTAGGCGGATGACGCCCACTTTTCTTCCACAATTTAGTTTTGAAATAAAAAACAAACGTATCAAATTTTTTTTCTGTAGCTTAAAGAGGAGCCTTTTTATTTTTAACACTTATACCCATAAGTGTTAGTGGGTGGATGACGCCCATTTTTCTAACACACCTCAATTTTGACAAAGATTACACAAGCACCGAATTAAAGTTTTGTAGCTTAAATATTTGCTTCTCTATGGAGTTTTCAATATTGGGGTTGTATGGGAGGTAGGCGTGGTTTTCATCCGACTTAGCCCATTCTCGAACTTGATCTTAGTTTTTTAAAAAAAAGCTTTAATATCGAATTTCAGCAAGATATCTTCAAAATTACGGCTGCAATCGTGTCCACAGACAGACGGGCAGACAGACGAATGGCTAAAAAAACTCTGGTGGTGATGCTGAGCAAGAATATATATACTTTATTATACCTACCACGCCTCCTTATGAGCGTTACACACGTCGTGACAAAATTAATATAGCGTACCGACTACAATTATTGGCACCCATAAGGAAATTTTGCCTTGAAACCTTCAACATTCATTCTGTTTTGAAGCGAATCTTCTTTTTGAAATTTTATTTTATTATTTGGGAAATTCGGAATTGGAAGCAATTTTCAACATATTTACGTAAGCTCCCTGTATTTTGTAAGAATTAAAATAAAAAAAGTCTTTCGAAAACTACAACTATTGGCACGTGAATACAATTATTGGTATATTAATTACTACAATCGTTGGCACTTGAGTACAATTATTGGCTCTTCAAAAACTATAATTATTGGCATATTACCACAATTATTAGCACCCAAAAAAATATAATACTTGGCACCTAGTATTTAAAAAATTATAAAATCATGGCTTTATTTTTATAATTTTTTTATATCATAAAAACAAATTATTTATTTTTTTAACTTGTTTACGTACCTAGCTAGCAGGTAAAAAATTATACAAATTTTATTCTTACTTACTTACTAAGGTGGCCATGATAACCCATTGTCGAGTTACGGCCGACTTCATCAGCTCTCGCCAGGCGTCTCTGCTTCGCGCGCGCCGTCACCAATCTCTTTCACCAAGCGTGGTTAGGGCTTTCTCGGCTTGGTCAATCTATGGGAGGCATGATCTTCTTCTCATCTTCTTCTCTTCGTCATCGACCCTCGGCTTTCACCTCAAACACCTTTTTTGCTGGAGCTTCCATACGATAGATAGCTTCCTTACGCAGTACGCGTGGGGGTATAAAAATCACGAAGTGCACGATATGCACGATATGCATTTTGATTTGAACTCCCGTTTTCATAATAAGCCTGAATAAATAACGCGTAGCTCGATTGTGTATCTTTCCATGCTCAAATTGAGTTAGTCTGAAATTGAGAAATGTCAAATGAAATGTAGAAAACAACTTTACGCTTAGGTATGGTTCACAGTGCAATTCAGCTGTATTTCGCTGTCTCATAATCAATCAAACACACAATCACACTAATATGAAACAGGCAGCTGTTGGTATTTCGTGACGAGATGCGCAGAGCTGCGCAACTTTTTTATGCTCTCTTTGCGCTATCTTGTTTTCTATCTTTCTTGGGCATGTATTGTTCAAATCTACCCTACGCATATTGTTGGCATATCGTCGCTGCGCCTCAAAATTCAGTTATGTGTTTTTTGACAACTTTTCAGAAGAGCAAAAAAACCGATTTATTCTCTGCGCTTCCAAATTTATTGAAATGTCATAATATTGTATATTTTGCCACAAAATTCTAGCGATATACAGTTGTGGTCCAAAAAATAGCAGTGCTCTTAAATTCAGACATACTTACTTACTTACTTACTTACTTAGATAGCGCTTACAACCGTTGGTCGGTTTTGGCCTGGTAAGAATTTGCACCAGCCTCTTTTGTCGTGCGCTTGCTGGCGCCAGTTGGAAATCCAAGCGTTGTCAGGTTATCCAATGCCTGGTCTTTCCAACGGAGATGCGGTCTTCCTCGTCTGCGTTAGCCACCGCTGGGTACCGAATCCAAAATCTTTTTCGCTGGAGCTTCGTCGTTCATTCTCTCGACATGACCTAGCCAGCGAAGCCGCTCTATTTTATTACGCTTGACTATATCGATGTCGGCATATAGCTCATGCAGCTCGCGGTTCCATCGTATTCGGCACTCGCCATTGACGCAGATTGGACCATAGATCTTGCGAAAGATTTTTCTCTCGAACGCTCCCAAAGTCCTTTCATCAGTGCTGCTTAACGTCCAGGTTTTTGATGCGTATAGTAGGACGGGCATGCTTATTGACTTATAGAGCGTCAGGTTTTTTCGTCGAGAGAGAGCTCTGCTTCTCAATTGCCTACTGAGCCCAAAGTAACACCTGTTGGCAAGAGTTATCCTTCGTTTAATCTCAATACTGATATCGTTGGAGGAGTTAATACTGGATCACAGGTAAACAAAGCCTTTCACTACCTCAAAGGAGGTGTTGTCAACAGTGACGTGGTTTCCAAGACGCTGGGACCATTTGTTTGTTGACACGAAATACTTCGTTCTATCTGCGTTCACTGCAAGACCAATTCGACTCGACTCTTTTTCTAGCCTGGAGAATGCTGCACTGACTTCGCGCGTATTTTGGCCAATGATGTCAATATCATCAGCATACGCCAGCAGCATAACACTCTTATAGAAAATTGTGCCGCTGCGTCTCAGGTCAGCAATTCGGATGATCTTCTCCATGACTATATTAAAGAAGTCGCACGATAAGAAATCACCTTGTCTGAAACCTCGCTTGGTATTGAACGGAAGGGAGAGGTCCTTCCCGATTTTCACTGCGCTGCTGGTGTTGTTCAGTGTCATCCTGCAAAGACGTATTAGCTTCGCAGGAATACCAAATTCAGACATGATGGCATATAGGTGACTCCTTATTGGACTGTCGAAGGCGGCTTTGAAATCGACAAAAAGATGGTGTGTGTCGATTTGTTTTTCGAGGGTCTTTTCCAAGATTTGTCGAAGATTTGTGAAGATCTGGTCGATGGTGGACTTTCCAGGTCTGAAGCCACACTGATAAGGTCCAATCAGTTGATTAACGATGGGCTTCAGTCCTTCACACAATACGCTCGACAGGACCTTATATGCGATATTAAGAAGGCTAATTCCACGGTAGTTGGCGCAAATGGTGGGATCGCCTTTCTTGTGGATTGGGCAGAGCACACTGAGGTTCCAATCATCTGGAATGCATTCTTCCGACCATATTCTGCATAGAAGTCTGTGAATGCATTTAAACAGAGCTTCGCCACCGGTCTTAAACAGCTCAGCCGGTAGACCATCGGCTCCTGCGGCTTTGTTGTTTTAAGCCGAGCTATAGCTGTTAAGACCTCGTTATAGTCGGGCAGCAGAACTTAAACGCTGACATCCATAATTGGGGTTTCCGGGATATCATCTCAACTGGCGGGATTGTTGTCAGCGTCGCCATTTAAAAGACTAGAGAAGTGTTCCCTCCATAGCATCAGTGTACTCTGGATATCTGTCACTAGATTCCCATTCTCATCCTTGCAGGAAGAGGCTCCGGTCTTAAAACCATCAGCCAGGCGTCTTATTTTTTTCGAAAAAGTTTCGAGTCGCATTCCTGTCGCCATGCATCTCAATTTTCTCGCACTCACGCATTGCCGCCTCTTGATTTTTTCGCCTGAAAATGCGTGGTAGCCTATCACCTCTTCGGCAGTCGTACGCATAGAGTGGGATATGTGCGTCCACTGTCCGCATATATCGTCGATCATAGGAGTGCTTTCTTGAAGCAGGAGTAAGAGTCGAGTAGCGAATTCTTCGGCCGTCCGTTTTGACTGCAGCTTTAAATTCAGACATGCTTGAATAAATAATACTAGTCTAAAAAAGTAGGATCCGGAAAACCCAGTATAATTTCTATATAAGCTTTCAACGCTGATTCCAAATCTGTACTCAATTTTTACCGTTGTGGTAGGATTTTCAAGATACAGGTTGTTTTACACTTTTTACACTTTGTAGTTTTATTAATCCAGAATCTAAACAACACACCATAAGATAAAAAATTAAATTTTGTATTTTAGAGAAAATGTCAAATGTTTCTACGGTATATCAACTACTATCGTGTTATGTGTTGTAGCGAAGCTATAATTAAGAGATCATCAAACGAAATATCGCCAAATTTTGTATCTTTTGTTTTAGCTAAGCTATAATCGTCTAAAGTTAAAATTAAAAAAAAAAAACTGTTGATTTATGCCTGTTAACTGATCTGACGACGATTCCTCATCTCAAAAAATCTAAGTTTAACTTGGTGAGGCAAGTTTAAATTTAAACACAGAAATTCTAGGTGTAAAAAATTTAAACTTAGATTTTGTCAAAAATTCTCTGAGAACATTAGAAATATTCTCAATAATAAACAAAAAATAAAAAAAAAATACTTCAAAAAATTCAAAACAATAAACAAAAAAAAACATATTTTAAGTTTTGAAAAAAAATATCCAATGAAACTGACAATTTGTATTATTTTATCCAAAATTTTTGAAATATTTTGATGTTTTACGTCAACGTTGTAGAATTTTTACAACAGTGCCGCTCAAATATGTTTTTTAATCTCAGATTAAATTTTTAAACAGAGTTTAAGTAAACTGTCGATAAAAAGGAGATAAGTTACGAAAATAATTTTAACTGAGTTTAAAATTTAAACTCTGTTTACGAAATCTGAGGTTAAGGAATTTAAACTTCGGAGATCAGTTAACGGGCCTTAGTGTTTTTTTTTCATAAAAAACAGTCACTTTAAATTTATTAATATAATAATTAATATAAATATTAATATTAATATATTATAAAATAATAATACATTAATATACTAATATTAATTAATATTATTTAATATAATTTTTATTACTATTATTATTATTATTATTATTATTATTATTATTATTATTATTATTATTATTATTATTATTATTATTATTATTATTATTATTATTATTATTATTGTTATTATTATTATTATTATTATTATTATTATTATTATTATTATTATTATTATTATTATTTTTATTATTATTATTACTATTATTATTATTATTATCATTATTATTATTATTATTATTATTTTTATTATTATTATTATAATTATTATTATTATTATTATTATTATTATTATTATTATTATTATTTTTATTATTATTATTATTATTTTTATTATTATTGTTATTATTATTATTATTATTATTATTATTATTATTATTTTTATTATTATTATAATTTTTAGTGTTATTGATACTTTAATTATTATCATTTAATTATATGGGTTTTAAATTAACGATTTGACAATATGTTTACTTTTGATAACTTAGATTTTTTTTCTTTGAATGTAATCTAGTAAGCATTGTGTTACGTAACAAAATCGTTATTAAAAGATTTAGAACTCTAATTCTGTGTTGAAAGCAATCATTGCTTTCATCGAACCAAAATTTGTTAGGGCTTTCTTCTGTGACATCTTTGCATTTTTCAATAATTATGGTTTTTATTTCACGTATTTCTTTATTTCCTTTAAATATTTCTTCAAATATCTTAATATGAAGTTTGCAGATGTCAAAGAATATATCTGAAGGTGCGCATAAACTACCAAAATCAGATCGGTGGTGGTAATTTTTGGTATGGATGAACATTTCTGATGGATATTTCAAAATATCGCTGGGTTATTCCTAACATTTTTCACAAACGATTCGACGAGCAATATAGCCTACAAAATATCGACTTGATGTGAGCTCTATTGGAATATTATCAGAATTAAAAAAGTCAATTGTTAGCATTTCATGATCATCTTCAATACAATTCGATCGAGTATTAAAGTGAGTTCATTTTAAAGAGATAAGTTTTAAAACAACAAACAAACAAAATTGGCCATTCCAGCCCTTGAAAGGACTTTGACCGAGCTTCTTATGATCATATGATAGCATTCTTATGATAAGTTTTGCCATTGTAATATTGATCTCGTGAACGGATGGATTTTTGCAATTTCCTCCTTTTGCGCGAACATACGAAAATGTGTTTCAAGAGGATCCTGACTAAAACGGTCAGTTAAAATCAACTGTCTTGAACCTTCTCGTAGAATTTTTTCGGAAAGAATCAAAATTCCATTGGCTGTTTGTATGAGCCCATCAACACAATATATTTTATTTCCAGCATACTTAATCTGTTTAAAATAAGCACTGAGTTCCTTTAAATTTTCCCATATATTATTGTTTAATTGAAGTCCCTCTTAAATGGATTAGGATCATTTAATATTTTGCCATTGAGGCAGTCAAAGTATGTATATTAAGGTGCCTTGAAAAAAATAGTTTCATTTGTACCCATCCTAAAATGAACCTTGATGTATTTTATGATGATTCCCAAAATATTTTGGCTATGGCGAAATCCGTCAGTGAGCTAAACCACTTTGCAAAAACCTCTAAAAATCATGTTTTCCGTATATATATTAACTATTGTAATAGTTGTAAACAAATAAACTGTCTCAAATTATAGGCCTGAAAATGTTATTTCAATCTGCATCAAAAATTTGAAAATATTTGCAATTGGGTTAAGTATAATGATGTTTTCATGCATTTTTTTTAAGATTATTTTCACAAAAATTCAAATAACTTTATTATTTCTTATACGATCGCCGTTATCAAAATATCGTTGGAAAGGTATGCACGGCTGTCATATATTTTTGACATTTTTCTTTGTTTAATAAAGTGTGGCTCTTATTTTATTTCTCCATTTGTGTGCAGTTTACCTGAAAATAAAATTTTCAAAATCCAAAATACTGTATTTTTTTTTATTTCAAGCGTTTGTTTCAATGTAGAATTTTTGAAAATCATCTAAAAAACTAAGAAATAAATCATGAAAAACATCATTATCTTTAATCCAATTGCAAATTTATACAAATTTTTGATGCAGATTGAAAGAACTTTTTCAGGCCTATAATTTGAGGCAGTTTATTTGTTTATATCTATTACACTAGCCAGTATATATAAGGAAAACATGATTTATGGAGGCTTTGCAAAATGGTTCAGCTCACTGACGGATTTTGGTATAGCCAAAATATTTTGGGAATGATCATAGAATACATCAAGGTTCATTTTAAAATGGGTACAAATGGAACTTTTTTTTTATCCATACAAGTCGAGGCACCTTAATGTATATACTTTCAAAATAAAATTTACTGTAGAATCAGCTACTTCTGAGCCATTTCTTTGCAATTGTTTATTGCAAATTGCAGACTGTATAGCATCAGCGACACTGTGGCTGAATGTTTGGACTGTAAGATTAACTCGCATTTTTTCAAAATTTGTTGGCTTAACGTGGGAAAATGTTAAATTTGTCATTTTAGTGACATTGCCGTTCTCTAGTTGAAAAAGTCATTTTATGACGTCAAAATGAACTGTCCCGTCTGGTGTTTTAAAATTTGCCTTAAGAAGAGCATTTCTTATTGATTTAATCACATGTGGGACATCATATAAAAGATAGACATTTTCTTCATTATAAAGAAAGTATTGTTTTTCAATGGAAGCACCTAAAAGGTTGTAGCATTTTCGATTATTAGGACCCTGATCACACGTAATTGCTCCAACTTTTAAACCCATATTACTTACTATGCCCAAATTCCTTAAAATTATTTTTCTTAAAACATCACCTTTCATGCCACTCTCTGTTACAAAATAATTGAGATTAAATTTTTAATTTTTGAATAGGCCTCTTAACATAAAAACACAAATTTGACTTCCTATTTCATTACATCGTTTGTCGCCTAAATCTACAAGGCCATCCACGACTTCTGCAGATATGTTGTATGTTAAATTTTTTCTTATATATACCTCATCAAAAATAAGAATGCATTCCCTTTCATAGAATTCCATTTTTTTACAGAATCTGCAAGAGCTCTATAAATTCATTCGTTGTTTCCAGGCTGAAGATTTTTTATATCATTCCATCTTCGTAAAGATGATGGACTAGGCATATGTAATTCTAAAATGTCGCGTAAAAATATATAAGTTTAAGTTGAACTATAATATATTTTTTGGGCAAACAATCTCTCGTCGATGTCCCATGTTTTTAGAAAAATTTTACACAAAATTTTTTCGTTTTCTGATATATTCATTTCAGTAACACTATCATTAAGGGCTTTTTGCTGCTGTTGTGTTTTTTTTAATGTCATTAATATTTTTTTGAGCTTCAAGTTTTCTTTATTTAAATTCAATACTTTTTTTATTTTTATAGCTAATTTGCTGTAAGCGCAAGCCATAATTTTGTCTTCGAAAATATTTAATATTCTTTAAGTTCTTCAAGCAAGATCAATCAATGTCAGAATTTCCATCATCAATTAAATATTCTCTTTACTGTTCTTCATCATCGCCTTAATGCAAATTTGGAACAGAACCTCGTTCGAATCGCATTTGATGTTTTTATTAAATCAATCTATCGGTTAGAATTGCTTATAATAAGCGTCGACATTTAAAAGAAAAGCAATCGTAACTATAGTTACTCCGTATAACACTCTGTGCCATAACTTGAGTTATTTTTATACCAAGTTTTTTCTTATCACAAAATTCTTTCGATAATCGCAATACATCTTTTAACTTATTGACAACGACTCTAATATTTAGTAATGTTTTCATTGCTCTGGGGGGGGGGTCCGGACCCGTGGACCTACCCCCATACCTACGCCACTGTATATACCCTACAATAATACCCTACAGTTGAAAATAAAATTTATGTATGATTTATAAAGTGGTGAACAAATAATATAAAATGCAGTACAATTAAAAAAAACATATTATTACAAAGATATCGTTACACTTAACGATTTTCAGAATCTTAAGTGTCCTTTCACACTCAAAAAAAGGAACAATCTAAGTATATTAAAACTGATGCACGTATGTGTGTGTTAGTTATAGACTACGAAACCGCTAAACTAGGCCTGTGCAAGTTGCTTCGAGTTCGAGTCGAGTCGAGTAGTGTAACTCGACTCGATTTTCGATTCGAGTAACTCGGTTATTCGAATATCTCGAAATTACGAGTTACTCGAGTGAACTCGAAGAATTATCGAGTTAGTTTTTTTTGGCACGTTCTAAACATGCAATTTATTTTTATGGTAAAATATTCTAATAAGCTTACAATGTTAACTTCAATATGGAAAAAATTCTGTACACATTTTTATGCTCTTTTTTTTTGTTGTTACGAAGTACTTGAAAGGTGTTTTACATCTGTAAATCAATAGGTCTGTTTTCGTACGCAGTTTAAGTAAAGTTCGAGTAATAGAGAGCTATTTGGTTATCTGTAAAAATGGGAAAATATGTCAAAAAGTACGGAAACGGTTTCAAGTAAGTTTCAAGCACAACAGCTGTTTTCTGAGCATAATAATATTTAATTGCTTTGTTTTTGTATTTAAAACACTTTCGTTAGCATTCATTTTGATTATTTTAACTATTTTTATTAATTTGTTAACCAATTGCTTACATTTTTTTCACAACACAATTTAATATAATTTTATCACTTTGACAATCAGCTGTTTGAAGGTGATATTCGTGCTCGAAGAAATTTTTCGAGTACAATGCGAGTAATATAAAGCGACAAAAAGTGACATTTTGATACTTGAAGTGAGTACGGAAACAGACCGTAAATATATATATATATATAATATATGACATTTATAAATGTCAAATTTTAATTACCTGCTCTTCATTATGTATGATAGTTTATGATAGCTAAGCCATAAACTTTATTTTATTAATAAAAAAAAAAAAAATAATACTGCAACTTGAAATTATGCGCATAAGTCTTGATTTTTAATATGCACTCTAATCTTGCAATTCGGCATAATGAAAAAATTCCGCCCTCCCTCCTTACAACAACACATCAAAGCACAAAACAACTATTATTACCAAATATACCTACGATGAAAATCGACATGCTGTTAGACCAATTTTCTACTGGGTATTTCCACTGATAAGTAAAAGCACTCAAAAACTCGAAAAACTTCGAGTTACTCGAAAAATTCGATTTATTTGATAAATTCGAGTTACTCGAAAAATTCGAGTTACTTGAAAACACGAGTTATTCGATACGAGTTTTGAAAATTTAACTACTCGCACAGGCATACGCTAAACCAATTTATATAGCTGTCGCAAGGTCTTGAAAGTGTTGCTGTGAAGTTTGGAAAGAATCGATACAAGAGGCGTAGCACCTCCTATGTAACCCAATTTGCAATACCGCTTAGCTTTGAAATTACAGGTCGTACAATCTCATAATTAGGAATTTAATCTCAATTTACACTTGCCGCTCCATTGGTAACAGTTTGTTAGCTTTATACAAGAGGCGTGTAACTTTTTGATCAGCTGAAATTTAAGGTATAATTTTAGAACTATAGGTATGTACACATCAATGAAACTTTAAGCCCCATATTTATGATAATTGGCAAAGATCTCTAATGCTCGTATGACACTACGTTTTTTCTTGTTTTTTTTTTTGTGTATTTTGCATATTAAATACTGACACTGATGAAAATTAAATTACAAAAACAATTCGACAATATGCTTGCGTAAAAATTTGATTTTTGACATTTCATTGCTGGCTGAAAAAATCTTCGTTAAAAAAATTCTGTTCAGAAAAAATTAAATTACAAAAACAATTCGACAATATGCTTGCGTAAAAATTTGATTTTTGACATTTCATTGCTGGCTGAAAAAATCTTCGTTAAAAAAATTCTGTTCAGAAAAATATTGAATTTATCAAAAAGACAAGAAATGAAACTTAAGTGGACAGGCGAATATGTTTTATTTTTAATTAATAAAGTTCGCAGTGCAGACTTAATATGGAACCACACTAATATTCCTATAATTTAAAATATAAAAAACAATAATATATAAAGAAAAACCTATCGAAATACCAGTTGGCAACTATGTTTTTAACAAGCTAGTTTGTTTTTCGTTAGTTCTTAATTTGTTTTTCAGCAAATAGCTTTCTCGTTTTCACAAGTACGAATACCGATATGACCTTCACTTTCGCTCGAAAAACAGCAAAAAATACACAAAAAAAAACAGGAAAAAACGTAGTGTCATAAGGGCATAAACAGTACAACAGTTTTTAAACTTTTTAGTGCTGATGCTTAACTTCAACATAAAATTAAGAATTCTGTACAGCTGTATTGGTCAAATCTATATTATTTAAAATTATTAATTAAAATAAATTTAAAAAAAAAATAAAATAGCATTATAATATAAAAAATAACAAAAAAGGTTGATGTAAGTAGCAAACAGATTTGGTACCATTTTTTTTTTATAAAGCTTTATATTTTCATATGTATTGTTTTGATCATTACCCGCGATTACCTGTGGAAGTTGCATTTGAAAAAAAATTTATTATTTTTTTTATATTTTCTTAAAATTTGTACTATTTCAAGGAAGTACATCTCCTTATTTTGTCACAGGACCAACATTTTAGGAATACAATTTTTTAGTCTAGTTTTTTGTGATTTATTGTTGAAAATTTTATTTATTTTGACTTTAGTTTGAAGTTGTTATAAGCATTTTAGGAAGGTGATATCGAGCCGTAACCGCGAAAAAGATGTAACCATCAAAACCAAAGTTTTAAAGGAGAACATTTCTTTTTACTATTTTCGACTAAAGATTTTTAGTTGCGTCAATGTTTTTACGCAATTCTTGCATATAAATAACTATATTATTATAATTACTATTATTTTATAATTATAGATTATTTAAAATGAAATAAATTGTAAGTTTCGACAAGAAAACAAATTTTTGTAAATTGCTGGTTACATATTTTTCGCGGTTATGGCTCGATATGTTTAGTGAAATTTTTGATTCAATATTTTTGAAGTTAGGCATGACTTTGGAGGTTCATAAAAAGTGGTAAGGTCTATGACCTTAAGAAAAAATGGAGATCTATCATTAAACATATCCAAAATCATTAAACATATCCAAAATCATTAAATAATTGTAAAAAACCAAGAAAAAAAGTTGAGATGTCATCGTAATGCGCGCGTTTTGTCTGATTGTTACAAATTATCTACTGTTGAAGAGGCAAAGAAAACTCATTTCAAATGTGCTTTAATATGTATTCAAGCATTAAAAGCGTTAAAAATTAAAAAAAGAACAAAAATGTAGTTTTCATCAATCTATCTTAAACGTTAATAATCGCTATTATTCCAAATGTCGACTTACGTCATATAAGAATTAGGCCAACGATAAAAAAAGTTTATTCTTAAATGACACCGAACGAGAAATTTATACAAATACAATTTTTTTTTCATATAATATTTTATTAAATTGTTATTTTTCTTGCTTTTTTATTAGCAAAATCGTTAATTACATTGTCAAAGTCTATTTCATTACTTAACTTGTATTCTATATATAATATGGCAATGTAGGTTTTTATGAGTTTTAACTAAGAGAAGCTCCTCTCACAAGTGGCAACACTAACAGCAATGGTTAGAAAGATGCGTAAAAGTATAACAATATTTGGAGCTGCGTTTTCTAGACTTAATTTAAAAATAAATTGTAAAAGTTCAAGTGGACCTTTCATACAAGAATCAATTTCCTTGTGCGCAATAGAAACAATATTCTGAAGTATTTTTCTCTCCACGAGAAACTCTTCCTTGTCAATTTCTTCGTGACAGAGTTCATTCAGTTCACATTCCAACTTATCATTCAGGAGAATCAAAGGAGTAAGAATTGCGTATTTTTCAGCAAGAGCATGAAGCTTCGAAACCTTGTGGTCATTTCTCAAAATTAGTTCTTCAAAATTAATAATTAAATGATTAAATTAGAAACTGACCCAAATCAGTATACACATGCCTAACTCCACTCCAAAGTGATTTTATTAAAACAGTTAAATCCCTTAAAAAATCACAAAAAATTATACGACTTAAAATTATACGCATAAGTCTAAATTTTTAATATATATATTTTTACCTAAGTTGAAAAACGTCATGCTGTTAAACCACTTTTCTACTGGGCTCTCATCACGTAACTTTCAAAACGATCCTCGTTCCAACGATATTATCTGACGATATCATCAAAAGCTTGCATCATGTAAACCTATCACTGTCGTCTCGTCAATCGTTCAGTTTTCTACAGCTTGGCAGCACTGAAAAACATACGTTCAGTGTCGAAAGTGACATTAAGTTTTTATTTTCAATGAACGAGCGAAGATGTAAGTAATTTTTAATTATGAACTTTTAATTGTTTAACAATAATTTCTAAAAAAATTAATATTACAGGGCAGCCACGCCTAAACAAATGGAGATTCTCATCAACTTTATCGATGACAACCAACAGCTGGCAAACAATTACGTCGCCAACTCCATACAGGGCCGGCAGGCCAACTCGCTGTGATCAACTTTGACCAATAAGCTGCATGCTTGTGGTCTGCCCAATAAGACAACGACAGCTTGGAGGAAGGTAAGCATCAGTTGCCTTGCATAAAATATCATTTATATATAACCTTTTTTTTATTCTTAGGTGTGGACGGACTGCAAATATCACGCAAAAAAAAAATGCAGCAACAATTTATCGTCCATGCAAAGGAAAGGTGGCGGACGATCGGAGGAGGTTCCATTATCGCCGATGGAGGAAAAGGTTACGACGCTGGCTTCACTGCGTGATGCAGTATCGGGAAGTTCATCTTATAGTTTTGGGACAGAAAATCCTTCTGAAATGGCTGCCGATGACGACTTTTTACTTTGCTATTCGCCCACGTCGAACCAAGACGATGAAAGACGATGAAACCGTTATTTTATTCGAAGTTGCAGAAGAGATGCCGTCAGGAAGTAGTAGAAAAAGGTAGGTCACATAATCACCTATTTCAAAAATATTAATCTTATTAATTTAATTGTAAGAAATGCACCTGAGCACGCACGCGCCTCAACTTCAAAAAGAAGGCTTCAAGGTAATCAGAGTGAAGGCGTCGAAATATTCAGAAATCAGTTTGAGATGGACAAGGCGTTCCAAATTAATTTGATAAGCGTGTTGAAAGAACGGAACGAGCAAGATGCCTTATTTCATGCAAAAGTTATTGAACTTTTGCACAAGCGAAATGCTATTGCAGAAAGACAGTTGGAGCAAGATGGAAATGGTGTGTAGTTTTCGGCGTTTTTATTATTTACTATTTTATTTTCTATTGAAATGGACTGAATTATTTTTTTTTTTATTAATTTTTAAAAACTAACTACCTGTAATAAGTACACATGAAACGAACTATCTGTGAAATATATGTAAGGCTTATATTTAGTCAAAATTAAACGAAAATGTGTTGCGTGCCTTTTTTTGGATTAACAAAGCCGGATATAAATTTATTTTTGATTTGTTTTGATTTTCTCAGCTTAGGTTTGATTTTGATTTAGTTTCATGTTTCATGCCTTGGTTCAGTTTTGTTTTGATTTTCTTAGTTAAGGTTTGATTTTGATTTAGTTTTACGTTTGCCATTATTTAGAGTTTGATTTGTTTCAGTTTCAGCTTTTATTTTGATTTATTAAGTACCTGACGGTACTGAGCGAGTTGCTGCGAATACATGCAGTTGGTTGTAGTAGTAGAAATAGCATATAATATACTCATGCTACTGTGGAACAACTTGCTAAATCATGAGCCTTCAGAATCACATAAATTTGGTTAAGTAGCAATTTCGCTGGAAGGAAATAGAAAATTTAAAATGTATGGAGTACAAAAAAACAAAACCAAATTCAAAGTTTATTTCAGCTGACCTTGATTATAACTCATACCTTTGAATGCAGTATCCAAATAAATGAAGATGTATGCATAAGACAGAAACATTTAAATATGTTTTTAAGCAGACAGTGATTCCTTAATTTTGTCTCTTATTCTGTCGGCAAACTGTCTCAACTGATTGTTTGAAACTTCAGGATTTTCAGAAGTTTTGGAGAGGCTTTCTTCTGGCTCTCTATAATTGTTTGCAACATTGTAGTGAATACAACTGTTGTGCAAAGCTGAGCACACATTTGCAAAAATTGCAATCTTTACTGGATCATAGCGGCTCTTTCTTTCCTCTTGCAGGATTCGCCAGCGCCCTGTAAATTTCATTTTATAAAATATAGTATGTTATAGTAAAAGTATGTAATGTATGTTATATTAAATAAAGTATTATCAATAAACTTTTGTACCTTTGTAAACACCAATACATATTTCACTGAAATTAGGTCCTTCGCGTGGACAGAATTGAATTTGGTTTTTTTAATGTCAGTGGAAGTTCTATATGGTGTAAGCAACCATGGTTCCAAAGGATATCCACTATCATGTAGAAAGCAATTTATATGAATAATTTTTTAATTTCAAAGTCAAATATTTACCTAAGAGCCAATAATTATGTTCTGTTTGGTTGAAGCAATTTTCAAAAAAATGTCTTTCCATAGAATGCTTCCATACCAAAGAATCATGGAAAGATCCGGCGTACCTAGGATTTATGGCCATTATCCGCATTGCATTATCGCAAATCTATTGAGTAGTTAATAGATATAATTAGTTGAGTTCTTTAAGGACTATTAAAAAATACTTACAATCAATACATTCAAACTGTGTTTACCCTTTCTATTAAAAAACTGTTGCTCATTTTCGCGCGGTCTTTGAAAAAATATGTGCGTGCCATATATGCAGCTGATAACTGAAAACAAAGACCTCAATTAATTGAAAATTTCGTAGATATAAATGGTTGAGACTTACCTCCAGGTATGGAATATTTTGTGTAAAACCACTGCTTTATGTTCTCCCTCCTACTTTCGTTTCCAATCTCCCACTTAATCCACATTGCGCATAGCTTTTCTTCGAGCATCTTCGTGGTGTCTGACACTATTCCTGACAGAGTGCTTTGGGCGACAGAGACACCAGAATCATTGCCGGTTAACCATTGGTATCCTCCACCAGCAAGAACTTCTAGTGTTGCACACAATCTTAAAATTGGCGGAATATGTGTTGACCGACTTCCATTTTCGAGGTTAATTGCCTCTAGAACGTACAAAAAAGCCTCCTTCGATAAGCGAAAGCGCTGCACAAAACTTAATTTGTTTACAAGAGATTATTATTATAATTAAAACATTTCTTTATAAAAACACATCCCTTTTTGATGGAAGGGCTAAGGGATCTGATTTGTCTCGAAGAATCCTTCGTTGCCGCAACAATTCAATTTTTTCTTCCCGCTCATCGCCACTCAGAAAAAGAATTAAATTTCGAGCTCGAAACATTTTAATATTATTAATTAAACACTTTTTTATAAGAAAATAAGCGAAACGATACCAATTTAACTATCGCGTCAAATCTATCGTCAAAACGATAGCACTTGACAACTGTTTGCCATATATGAAGTGATGGTTACGTGATGTTAAAGTATCGTCAAAACGATATCATCAAACGATTCTCATAATACGTGATGAGAGCCCTGGGTATTTCCACTGATCAGTTAAAGCACTTAAAACTCGAAAACACCAGTTATTCAATACGAGTTTCAAGTCATAGCCCAGTTACCCGAAAATTCAACTGCTCGCACATGCCTAAATATTCTGTTTTTTTTTATTTCTTCGGCAACTAATTTCGAGACTCGAAAAACGATTTTATATTTTGGTTGTGCTCCCCCCTACGGTACGCAGCTGAGTCAGCTACTTGATATATAGTACAGATGTAGTTAATTTTATTGTAATTCTTATGCTTGAAATTAATTTGACTTACCACTTGAGGAAGAATCCACTGTCTCTGGAATATCTTCATCTACTATTTCATCAGCTTTACTAAAATAAAAGTTTAAGAATAAATAAAAGAATGATCCCCAAATCTGATGACGACTACCGCAAACGAAAAACTGATAATGATTTACGGATATGCACCTGGAATGTCCAGACCCTAATTTGGGATGGTGCCTCTATCCAACTGATTGATATCTTGGAAAGATATAATTCTGATATCACTGCAAACCAAGAAATGCGATGGAAGGGACAGGGTTGCTTACGGCATGCATCCTGTGATATCTACTACAGCGGCCGTGTGGAGAAGCACGAGTTTGGATGCGGATTTGTAGTTGGCAAGAGAATACGGCACCATGTCCTGCGATTCTCCCCTGTGAACGAACAACTCGCCAAAATCCGCTTCAAGGCTAAATTTTTTGACATTAGTCTAATATGTGCGCACGCGCCGACAGAAGAAAAAGATGGCGAGACCAAAGAAAGTTTTAACGAGTGCCTTGACATTAAAATTGTGCTTGGTGAATTCAACGCCAAGGTGGGTGAGGAAAACATATTTGGTCCAACAGTCGGCAAGTTCAACATCCACGACAACACATCCGATAACGGAATGAGGTTGATTGACTTCGCCACAGCACGAAAAATGGTCGTTAGTAGCACTAGATTCAAGCATCTTAATATTCATAAGGCCACCTGGCTGTCCCCTGATCAAAAAACTTGTAACCAAATTGATCACGTTTTGATTGACAGAAGGCACTCTTCCAATGTACTTGACGCACGCACGATCCGTGGTGCTAACATAGATTCGGATCATTATCTTGTCGCAGCCAAGATCCGTACACGTCTCTGCGCAGCTAAAAATGCTCGCAACCCTACACTAAGAAAACTAGACGTCGACAAATTGCAGTCAAAACGGACGGCCGAAGCCTTCGCTACTCGACTCTTACTCCTGCTTTAAGAAAGCACTCCTCCGATCGGCGATAAATGCACACAGTGGACGCACATATCCCACTCTATGCGTACGACTGCCGAAGAGGTGATAGGCTACCACCATCCTGGCCGAAACCAGTGGCACGACCAGGAGTGTCGCGACGCCACTGCAGAGAAGGACATCGCCTACAAAGCCACCCTGCAGTCGGTTGTACGCGTGCTGTTATGGAGCGATACCGAGAAAGAGGAGGGAAGAGAGACGCATTTTCAGGGGAAAAAAAAGAGAGGCGGAAATGCGTGAGTGCGAGGAAATTGAGATGCATGGCGACAGGAATGAAACTCGAAAATTTTTCGAAAATATAAGACGCCTGGCTGATGGTTTTAAGACCGGAGCCTCTTCCTGCAAGGATGAGAATGGGAATCTAGTGACAGATGTCCAGAGTACACTGGTGTCCAGAGTACACTGGTGTTATGGAGGAAACACTTCTCTAGTCTTTCAAATGGCGACGCTGACAACAATCCCGCCAGTGGAGATGTTATCCCGGAAACCCCAATTATGGATGACAGCGTTAAAGTTCCGCTGTCTGACTATAACGAGGTCTTAACAGCTATAGCTCGGCTTAAAAAAAACAAAGCCTCAGGAGCTGATGGCCTACCGGCTGAGCTGTTTAAGACCGGTGGCGAAGCTCTGTTTAAATGTATTCACAGACTTCTATGCAGAATATGGTCGGAAGAATGCATTCCAGATGATTGGAACCTCAGTGTGCTCTGCCCAATCCACAAGAAAGGCGATCCCACCATTTGCGCCAACTACCGTGGGATTAGCCTTCTGAATATCGCATATAAGGTCCATCATTGGCCAAGTCAGTGCAGCATTCTCCAGGCTAGAAAACGAGTCGAGTCGAATTGGTCTTGGAGTGAACGCAGATAGAACCAAGTATCTTGAGTCAACAAACAAACAGTCCCAGCGTCTTGGAAACCACGTCACTGTTGACAACACCTCCTTTGAGGTAGTAAAAGGCTTTGTTTACCTGTGATCCAGTATTAACTCCTCCAACGATATCAGTATTGAGATTAAACGAAGGATAACTCTTGCCAACAGGTGTTACTTTGGGCTCAGTAGGCAATTGAGAAGCATAGCTCTCTCTCGACGAAAAAACCTGACGCTCTATAAGTCAATAAGCATGCCCGTCCTACTATACGCATCAAAAACCTGGACGTTAAGCAGCACTGATGAAAGGACTTTGGAGATCTATGGTCCAATCTGCGTCAATGGCGAGTACCGAATACGATGGAACCCCGAGCTGTATGAGCTATATTCCGCCATCGATATAGTCAAGCGTAATAAAATAGAGCGGCTTCGCTGGCTAGGTCATGTCGAGAGAATGAACGACGAAGCTCCAGCGAAAAAGATTTTGGATTCGGTACCCAGCGGTGGGGAACGCAGACGAAGAAGACCGTTTCTCCGTTGGAAAGACCAGGCATTGGATAACCAGACAACGCTTGTAGTTTCCAACTGGCGCCAGCAAGCGCACGACAAAAGAGGCTGGCGTAAATTCTTAGATGAGGCCAAAACCGACCAACGGTTGTAAGCGCCATCTAAGTAAGTAAATAAGTAAGTAAACCAATAATGTAACTTACCACAAAGGTATGCAACTACCAAATTGCAAGTATAAAACTTTGAAAATACTTGCATGGTAGATTTAATATCTGAGGGTCTTAGTATGTTTGGCGAAGACAAAAAAGGTCAAAAAATTGGGTATAAATGGTTAAACGTAAAAACGTGGCAAGGATTCTGAATAAGACTTCGAACATATCGGACGTGTTTTCTGAGCATAAATTTTCACTGAAAAAAAAATTAAACTTAAACTGAAAAACTTCAACTATTGATTATTTTGCTAATTCCGATTACATTTTAATAACTTAAATTTATAAAGAATCTAAAATAAAACCATACATGATTCATCGCATGGACTCCAAGCCCAAAAGAGGAACCTCTTCTAAGAAAGAAAAAAAACCACCCAACAAAGGAGCTCCTAATGCGCAAAGTCCAACAAATAATCACTCTTCTGCCACTCATATAACTGATGCAATAACGGTGCGCTTGAAACTTCTGATTCTGCTCCACCTAGTGCTCCTACCGTGCTTTTTCCACCTAAGGGTTTTTACGTATCTGCTCGTCATACTGCAGCCACTACGGTTAAAGCTCCTGGCCACAAACCCATCAATCACAGTACAGCCGGTGCACTGTATCTAACAATCAAGTGCAATCCTGCTCCCACCGGTGCTCCAGCTATGCTCTCTCCAACTGAAGAGAATTATCCGCGTACTGCTCATCACACTACTGTCGTTCAAAATGCCATTCCAGTTGAAGCTCTTGGCTATAATATTGCCAATCAAAGTGCAACCGTCGTGCTGTATCCTTCAACTAATCATTGCTCGTCTGCTACTCCCTCTATTGAGACTCATTGCACCAAACGTTATGCTGCTGAGCACATCTACAATATGTCTCAATGCAATTTTCCTTCATCTCCTGCAGCTATGCAGAGTTTTTCGTCTCAACATCATGGCTTTTTAACTCCTTCATCAGACATCATGGACACCTTGGACCATGGATCGTCAGCAACAACCACTCAAGGTCATGACTCAGCCAAAAGAATAAAGCGTCACCATTCTCAATCCACTCACAAGGCGGATAAGGTACCCCAAAATAATTCTAACTTTAATAATAACACTGAGCAACAAAACTGAAGTTTTCAAAAATCCCAAGAGGTTTCACAACGGTTTCCTAAAGTTTTGGGTTCGCTGAATCCGTATCTGAAGTCAGAATTTTCGGGTCACCCTAGGTTTCCGAGCTACAGGGGAGGCATTACCCTAACCCCCTACTATTAATGAAATCAATATGACCCACCCCATTTCTTTTTCAAAAGGAACATTTTTTGCCTTGGAACCCATCCCTTCCGACCCCTCCATATGGGGGCTACCATACAAATTTGATGATTCTCATATATTTTTTATATGAACTTTTTTATTTAAAAAAAAAACTCGACAAATTTTTTGTTTGCCTATTTATAATAATGTAGAATGCTAAACATTATATTAAAGAAATAACAAAAATAAATAGTACCTAATAATAAAATATATTAAAAATACAAAGAAAATTGATTTCAAGGAAAATTTTTGTATTCAAATAAATGAATATTAATAAAATTGTTTTTTTTAAATAAAATTTTCATATAAAATATATACAAAAATCATAAAATTTGTATGGAAGCCCCCATACGGAGGGGTCGGAGGGAATGGGTTCCGAGGCAAATAATGTTCCTCTTGACAAAGGAATGGGGTGGGCAATATTGATTTCATTAACAGTTGGGGGTTAGGGTTCTGCCTTCCCTGTAGCTCGAAAACCTAGGGTGACCCGAAAATTCTGACTTCAGAATCGGATTCAGCGAACCCAAAACCTTAAGAAACCGTTGAGAAACCGCTTGGGATTTCTTGAGTATTGTACCGTGTAATCATTTAAGAAATAATAGATTTTCCGCCTTATGTGAATTGGATGATAACGAATTATTATCCAATATTAATTACAACAACAATGATTCTCGCTCTTTTAAAACAAAAAATACAGATAACAGTGGAGTCCGATATTCTTATATAATGTCAATATTAAAAATTTAATATAAAAACTTAATTCATTGGAGACGAAAGTCCCATACAAAATTAAAAACATAAACAAAATTAAAAGTAAACTTTTTTTGGAAGACGACTTAGCACACACTGAAATGATGTCCTTCTTAAACGAAAATAAAATTGACTCCTACTCATTTACACCTAAAAATCAAAGGCAACTGTCCTTAGTGTTACGTGGAGTTTATTTCCTTACTGACCTATCCGAAATTAAAAATGCGCTAGACGAAATAGTTCCTGACGTAGTAAGTAAAGTCTCAAATTCACAACTTCTTACTCGGTCAAGAACAGTACAGACACAGGTCTTTTCCTTGTTTCCCAAACCCAGCAAAAACACTTAACGACATAAGTCAAATAAGATACCTCCTGAGTCAGACTATTTCATGGGAGGCACCAAAAAATAGACAAAAGGAAATTCAATGCAAGCGATGCCAGCACTGGGGGCACATTGCACGCAACTGCAACCGGCAATACGTTTGCATTAAATGCAATGATAACCACAATCCGGGAGAATGCCCTCTTAACAGGGTTGAAAATTCTAACCCATATTGTAATAATTGCCAAAAGTTTGGTCATCCTGCGAATTGGAAATGGTGCGAAGTTTATCAAAAATTTATTTTTAATAAAAAACAAAAATTAAAAGAAACTGCTTCCTTTAAATCAGCTGCGAAAAAGATCACAATGGAAGCTATCACTAATTCAAGTCTCTTAAACCCTAAGAATTCCTTCGCAAGCCTCTTCAAAGCGCAGGACGACCAGAATTTTGGCAATCATTCCAACCCCATTTCTCGACCCCCAATAATAAATGAGTTCCTCAAACTTACAGATTACTTCCTTATTCCGGAGCAACTTACTCTCGAACAAAAAATTCGAAAATTTATGAACAATTATAGAACCATACCTTGTGAGCAGGCTAAAGCACAGTTTTTAGATCAACTGACTCAAATTAAAAATTCTTATGGTCCGTAAAACTAAGCTTATTACATTCAACGTCAGATCTCTTGTAGCCACGAGTCGAAAAATAGAATTATTACATCTCTTTAAAAATTACGATATAGATTTTAGATTCATCCAAGAATGTCATTTACGAAACCCAAAAGTATTCTTAGAAGAATATTACTTTATTTATGACAATTCCCCTACTGGAGTAGCTATTATTTTGAAAAAGAATTTAAGTTTTTCTCGAGTCACACTCCAAGGAGTCACTTTTCCACACATCTTTATTAAACTCAACTTATCCGGACATAGATCCCATAAATCTCTTTTACTAGGGTCCGTTTATGTACCTTGTAACTACCCATCGGCTCAATTGTATTCAAGTCTTTGCGAAATCCTAAAACTCTCAACAAATCTTGAGGCCACGATTATCGGTGGCGACCTCAACTCAAGAAGTTGACAACAGCGACAATTTTGACAACAGTAACGGCAAAACACTCCAAAACTGGCTGCAAAATAACACACTCGATTTCACTCGCGTCTCTGATAGCAGACCGTTTTTCCTTCTAATACTTCCTTTCTTGATCAATTTTGAATTAGCCCAAATCTAATCGATTTAATCAACCAAAATTTCACAATTTCCACTTTAGCTTCATTCTCTCATCACTTCCCGATTCTTCTTAAAATTAACCTTTTAGATGTTGAATTTATTCTTGAAAGTCCACAGTTTGTCACCTCCTTTAAAAAAACTATTTGGTCCATCTTCGGCCAAGATCTGGAAATTGCTTTAGCCGAAAACTTCCCACCAAACAACATAAATTTACAAAACTCATACAAAGACGAGTATATCAATAAATTCACAGCTATAATTGGTTCTACAATCTCCTTGTACTCAGAAACTTTTGAATATAAAAGAAACAAATATTTCATTTCGGATAGCGTTAAAAAACTTTTCAAAATCAAACATTCCTGGCAGAAAAATTAAAAAAAAAATTTTCATAGAAATTTTAATCGGATTAACGATAAATCGAACAAGCCAATGAATTTGAAAAAAAACTAGCACGCATCAAACCGGGCCCCATTGCTTACAAACAAATTTACAAAATTGTTAGTAAAAATAAAAATTCACAATGCTCAGTGATCTCCTGTAATGATATCATCGTTCAAGATGACAATGATAAACTTGAGAAGTTTCGCCAGCATTTCGAACAAGTTTACTCAGAAAATATTCCACAACGATCAGATCTACTTGATATAAAATCCTCAGTGTCAGCCAGCTTATCGAACCTGCCCCCTACGATTAATAATTTCAATGATACCTTTAATTCTATCAATAATATTGACACATTTAATTTTATTAAAACCCAAACTATCGGAACCATTTTAAAAAATCTTAACAACAAAATATCTTCAGGACTAGACAAAATTTCAAACTTTATTTTAAAAAATTTCCTCCTTTATCACTAAATTTTTTAACTATTTTATTTAATAATTGTTACTTCCCGAATAAATGGAAAATAGCCAACATAATTCCAATAAAAAAAAAAAACGAACAATATCGACATAAATAACTTTCGGCCGATTTCAATGCTTTCAAATCTTGGAAAGATTTTCGAACATATTTTAAAATTAAAAATGGAATTAAATCTTGGAGATGATTACATCCCTCCCTCCCAATTCGGATTCAAAAAAGGGCACTCCACTACTCATGTTTTACTTCTTTTCCACGACAAAATTATTCGTAACTTTCGTCAAAAAAAATACACTGTTGCAGTCTCTTTAGACATAGAAAAGGCCTTCGACAAAGCTTTCCAAGATGGAATTCTTTTTAAAATCATTAATTTAGGTTCTGATCCATTTTTATTAAAATTATTTCGAAGTTTTTTTTGCAATCGTAAATTCTGTGTTCAAATTAATAACTCAAATTCCAATTTCGGCTTAGTTAAGAGTGGCGTTCCCCAGGGCTCAGTGCTGGCTCCCCACTTCTTTAATATTTTTATTCATGATTTCCCCCACATAATGTCTGACGCTAAAGGTATCTTATATGCTGATGATTGTCTAGTTTTTGCACATCACAAATCTTCTCTAGTTGCGCTAAATAAAGTCTCCAGACACCTACAAATCATCAATGATTTTTACACCAACTGGGGTATTCGAATCAATATCTCTAAATCCGAGGCTTTTTGCATAAGAAATACGTCTGGCAAATGTGGAAAAACTGTTACTCCAGAAAGCAAAAATCTGAAGCTTCTCTTAAATAATACAGAAATAAACTTGAAAAACAACATTAAATATTTGGGCATAGAATTTAACAATCTTCTTAAATTCAATAAGCACGCAAGAAAAAATTTAAGAAAAGCTCACAAATTAACAGGCATGTTTTCTATACTTTTGAATAACAAATACCTTAGTCAAAAAACAAAGCTTCTGATCTATAAAGTAAGCATACGTTCAGTTTTGCTATACGCATTACCTATCTTGTTCTCAATATCGCCAACGGTAGCCAATGAATTCGAAGTTCTAGAACGAAAAATTTTAAGACGTTGTGTTAATAAAAACTTTGAATTTTTTAACAAACGATATTCAAATATATTCATTTACAAAAAAGCTATGATTAATCCAATATGCCGCTTTGCTTTATCTTTACAAAAAAAATTTATTGATAAACTGCAATTCTATGACAACGAATTATTAAAAGATACCTTTTACTTCCAAAAAGAAACAGTTTCGATAGTATCGTAAGTGTAGACGTAGAATTCCGTTTAAGTTGTAACCTCTTCTACTTTGTCTCTTTGGTCCGATTGATTGTTCATTTTGCACGTATTTTTAATGATCTTCCAAAAATTAACAAATAAATTAAAAACACTCAATTATGGACTACTTATCGAGGCCAAAACAAAGAAAAAGTTAAAAAGTAAGTATGATTAAATGAGCAAGCAAAAAGAAACAAGCAAATTTCAAATTTTTTCGATCATTTCGTTAAGTTTGATAAGTTGAGTTCATTGACTTAGTTGAAAAGATGGCGAAGCAAATGCACTTTCCATTGCTGCCACTTTCGTCTCTGCCCGATATATATTTAGTTTGCGATTTACAGTCAGTTTAACTACTAATTTCAAATTAAAATTAAGATCACGATTTTTAAAAAATCGTATGGTAACTATATTTCACGCTGAGCACAAGCCCTTTCCATTAGAGCCACTCTCGTCACTGTCCGATGTTTAGTTTGCGAGCTACACTTTCGTCTCTGTTCGATGTTTAGTTTGCGAACTACACTGGCTAGTGCTAGTTCCCACTAGAATTTGTGGGATCCAAATTAATTTGCATTAATAACAAAAATTAAAATTTTACGCCATCTATTGGGTAAAAGCATAAAACGAAATATGATCCAACTCGTTTTTTTTCATAAGAGTTAAATCTAACCGGATCACAGACCCATTTCGTTAAATTTAACAGTTTGAGTTCATTGACTGAGTTGAAAAGAGGTTCATGACCTCTGGTTTCAAAATAGTATACTAGAACAGTAGTGCATACATAAGCCCAATGCGAACTAATGCTTACAATGCTGCCAAAGCGAACCAATCAGTTCGTGCAAAACCGAAGCATACAAGCACAAACAACGAAAGAAAAACAAAGAAAGCAGCAGGCACATTAAAAGCAGCTGATGATTAATTTTCTTATATAAAAACATGCATTTTTCTTCTTATATTTTACTATTTTGTGACTTTAATATAATATTGACAAAATCCAAAATTAGATATTCATTCAGCGCAGGATATATATGATATATAAGTATATATATTATCTTTGAACGAAGAGTATTAAAGGCTGTAGGTTAAGGGTGTTTAAGCATGTATGGGTAAAATTAAAACTATTCTAATGTTTGATTTCCGGGTATTTTTGGGTTTCGCTATTCCGTAAGGCTTGGGAAATAAAATTTGACCACGATTGGACAAGGTTTAACCGACCCGGATTGACGTTGAAATCTCAAAAAATGGGAAAACAAATTTTTCGGTTTTTTTTTTCTTTTTTAAATACTCGATTTATCTTTTTTTATGAAATTATTGTCTTACCAGTTTAAAAATTAAATACTCTCACTAACAGCAATTAAAAATGTAAAAATAAGTGCAGCTTGTTTTCAAGACTATGCATATTGCCAATATCATTACATTTAATTTTTTCACAAAGTAGGTTTGGCCGGTTGCTATGATGATTTTTTTTCACAAAGTAGGCATCGGTTGCTATGGTGCGGTTCGAATGAATATTCTTGGTGCTATTACTTATTCATTGTGTGCAAAGTTCTCAGTGGATAAGAACAAAAATTATTCAATCGTTATCGCGAGTTTAAGTTGTGAAATTTGTGTGCGTGGTCAATTAAAATAAGTGTTTTTGATTAAAATGTGTGATTTGCCATCAACATCGAGCTTATCAATTAATACACCGATTACGACTCGTCTTAGTAATGTAGCGTTGAGATCAATAGATTTAAAAGGCAATGTTTCACATCAAATTACTGGCGCTAAGCTGCCTTCGAAGAAACAAGTACTTCAAGTTTTTTTTTATACATGCGCTTTGCTAAAATACAATCGAAAGAAAGTGCGAGGTTAGCGGTGGATGCAGCGTTAATTTTTTGGCAACAGGCTCGGATACCCACGCGCACTGTGTATAAATGTACCGAACTCTTATTGAAGCTTTACGAAGAGTGGAAAAATATTCAAAAAAATGTTCCTTCTAAACGATCAGGATTGACTAAAGAAGCAGAAAATAAGTTTGTCGAAGGATTAGATGATTTGTTCGATATAGCTCACATGAACGCGCTTCAACAAATAAAAATTGAAGAGGACAAGCAATTTTTAATCCTGCAGAGACAAAAAGGTCGTCCTGGATGCCTGGCTGGTGTTGATATGGTTGTGCTAGCGAGAGAAAAAAGGGCATTTGAACGTCAGGAAAAAGAGCAGCTTCAAAGAAAAAAACAGAAAATATCGGAAGAAAGTGGTAAGTATGCATATTTAAATAGTGTTAAGCAATAAACCCATAAGCTTTCAAGTAGGTTTTATTGCTACTTCAAATGCTTGATTTTTGGTATTACCTTTACTACTTTAAATCCATTAATTATCAACTTTATATATGAACCAAAAATTACCATAATGATACTAATGTATTATCTTTTCTTGCTATCTTTTCTTGAATCCGTAGAGAGCACTGATTATAGAATAAAATTGCCTCAAAATGATAATGAAAAAAGAAACCGTGTTCATTGGATGACGCCACGCTTACTTTTGCTCTCGATAATGGTAAAGTTTCTGATGGAGCCGCCGTTCATATTTTAACTGCAGCTGCGGAGGCGTTGGGACATAACAATAACCACAGTACAACAAATAAGGTAGCTGCAGGGCTGAGAGCAGAAAGTCAGAACTGTCAAAAAAATATTGAACGAAATAGAGCAACAAAACGAGACATCAAATAATTTGTATTGAATTTGACAATTCTGACTCTGAGAGAGAGAGAGGATTGATAGCCCTGCAGCTACCTTGTTTATTGTACTATGACAAAAACGATCTTGTTATAAGTCGTTCTACGATTCATAGGCTTCGACAAGAAAACCGCCAAAAAGAATCAGAAATTATTCAGACAAACTTTATTGAAAATGTAATTCCGTTTTATATGAGCGTAATTTTGAGTGAATAATTTTTTATTTTACGTAATATTTAGACTAGCCATTCAATGGTTGTGCACTGGGACGGTAAGTTGCTGCCAGACTTGATTGGCAACAACAAAGTTGAAAGAATTGCTATTCTTGTGAGCTGGAACGGAACATCAAAGTTCCTTGGTGCTCCAAAAGTTTCATCTTCTAGTGGAGAAAATATAGCAGCTGCAGTCTACAACATGTTAGTCAAATGGAACATCTCCGATCGAGTTTCTGCAATGGGATTCGACACCACTTCCAGCAATACTGGAGACAAAGCTGGAGCATGTTTTCTTTTACAGAAATCTATGGATCGGAAGTTACTCAATTTTGCTTGCCGACACCATATCTACGAAATCATTTTGCGAAGTGTTTTTGAACTAAAAATATCATCGACATCTGCTCCTGATGTTTCCATTTTCGATAGATTTTCAAAGGCATGGACAACGATCGACAAAAATTAATTTAAAAGTGGTTTGGAAGATAAGGTTATTCGTGAAAAATTTCAAGATATGGAGTGTAATGCCATAAAAAGCTTTTGCACCCAAAGAATATCTGAGTCCCAAATTCGTGACGACTACAAGGAATTCTTAGAACTTGCCTTTATTTTCTTTGGTGAATGTAGAAAATTTCGCACTCCTGGTCCAACAAGTAACGCGCGGTGGATGGCAAAGGGTATAAATTGCTTAAAAATATTTGCTTTTCGTCAGCAGTTTAAGTTATCTGCCAGAGAATTAAATGGAATACGCGACGTTTGCATATTTTTGATACGGATAAACATAAGAGCCTGGTTTGGTTGCACGAATGCTATTGCAGCACCCAGTCAAGATTTAAATTTTGTAAAAGACGCTGTGAAGTACGCTCAAATCGATTCAGATGTATCACAAGTAATTTAAAAAAAAATTAAGAACCATTTATGGTACTTGTCAGAGGAATCAGTAGCTCTAGCGTTGTTTGATTCAAAAGTTTCAATCGAAGATAAGATCGAAATGGTTCGATGCTTACGTTCTATAAGTCCAAATATACAATTAAAAAATGAGCGTTGCATTGAAAATCCAGAATCTTTGTCGTTATGTAACTTGAGCGATTTTTTTTCGCATAAAACGAAATACTTTTTTACTCGCTTTGGACTATCGCCAGATTTTTTAAATTTTCACCCATCGACGTGGGAAAACAACAATAATTTTGAAGAAGGTCGTACTTTTTGTAATGACCTTTTTGTCGTTAATGATACCGCTGAAAGGGGAGTAAAATTCATGAAGGATTTTAATAAAGTTCTGACATACGATGAAGAAGAAAAACAAATATCCCAACCAACCATTTGAAAAGCGAAAGGCAATTGTGCTTGAGAATAAGCTTAATAAAAACACTGGGTTATAAGCTTTTCTGGGTTATCACTTTTAACAAGCTTGATAAAAAGATAAATCATAATGAATTCTCAATCGTATTTGAGAAACGCTTGATATACATAACTGTTTCTTAAGTATGCTTAAGAGCCTGTTTAGATTCGTCATTGAAATTCGGCGTTTCCATGCCCTTCGTGTCTACACTTGAGCATGGGCATGCCTGTTTCTTTTTCATAATGAGAAGTAAAAGCTATGGAATGAAACATTTTTGACAACTCATAGACAAAGAAAACCGGACTTTAATTTTAAATATGAAAATACAAGGAATTGAACGCCTCCAACTATGCGATGGCTGCAATTATTTAAAAAGTATGTAATCGAAAAGCCTTTGCTTTCAGGATAATAGAAAACACAACAAATTTAATAACTTAAAGGTGACAAAGACAAAATGCAAAATATTCAATATTTAAAGAACAATTTTATTATTTGTTTTGATCAAGAAAAAACCTTTATAATACAACACATTCTTTAACAAAAAATATATGTAACACAACATGATCACAGAAACTTAAATCAAATCAAAAATTCCTGGCCAGAGTCTTTTGTTCGCAGCTCGTCATGTCGTGAACAATCTGGTTGGTCTTGAACTTTATTGAAGGCAGTTTGTTATAAGAATTGCGAAATATAAACTGGCATCTGCAGTTTTTTAAATTCAATCGAATATATTTATACCGATGTATTGATATTTATAATGAGCGCCCGTTCATGCTATTTTTTAATTTTTTAATTTATTTATTCACAAACAAATTAAAGAACATTGTTTTGTTTTTCTTTTTAATTGTCAAACTGAAACTAACTGAAATTGAAACCGCATGAAATTTCCAATTTTTAAGTTTGCGAACGGCATTTCGGCTCAAAATCTTTCATCTCACTTTCACTACCCAATTCTTATCCGTTCTCGCTCACACATTTTGTCATGGGCATGACGGTCTAAACAGGCTCTAATAAACACTTATATATAACAATACTTTATTAAGTATGATTGAGAATCAGTTGTTTTATACAATAGAATCTCTAACCATTTTTTTTTCTGTCAAATAAAATATATTGTTTTGTTGGACATACAATTTATTATTGAATTTGAAGATTTTTTAGATGAGACTCTATCCACAGTTGCAGCTGTATATTTATGTATGTGCATATGCATACACAATCTATGCTATGTTAATAAAACATTATTTTTAGGTTAATTCTACAGATGCAAGATATAGCTTAAAAAAACTATCGAAAAAAACTAAAAAATAGTATTTTTAAGCTTATTTTACAATTGCGAGAATAAGCTTATAAAACTATTGAGGATAGTAAGCTTTTCTATACATTTATTGATATAATAGTATTTTATAAGCTTATTCTACAATTGCAAGAAAAAGCTTATAACAATCTTGCTTGAGTAATATTATCACAAGGGTTCCGTTTTGATTTTTCTACAATTACTGTGATATACTTTTTCAATAGATTCTCAAACTTTTTTCAAGCTTAAGGCTTATGTTGATAAGCTTGTTATAATATTATTCTCAAGCATTTTGGTTGTTTGGGATTGCTTCAAGTAGTTGAATCTTACCGCAAAAATTATCCATCTTATAAAAAGTCGGAATTAATTTAACAAAAATAAAATATTTTTACTGTATGAACTAATTATTCCATGTATTTTTATTTCAGTTAATGGCTTAAAAGTTAATTAAACCAGAAATTTTTTAAATCCCAAAATTTGTAAAAAAAATAACTCAAGGCAACGTTTCTATTCAAAATTTTTATTAATATCGATATTTTTCATACATTCAGTACATTCAAAGTCAATCCGGGTCGATCAAACATAAAGCTATCGAGCTTTAAATTTACATGCTAAATTTATAGGTAAAAAGGAAATAAAAAATTCCCAGAAATCCAAAATCGGAGCAAATTTTATTTTTTGGACACCCCTACTGTAGGTATACCCTAAAGTAATCGCCAAAACGTTGCCTAATGACCTTGAAAAAATTTGTTAAAACGACCATACAAACCGCGCTGTAAGACGTAATTCTACGTCAAAACAGTTCAGTTGGTCCTCAGTTAACTATCTATCTCCTATTGGTTTATTAAATGAAGAGATCGAAACAGATCTTAACTTCGACACTCCACTGTTACCTCAATTTTTTTGCTAAATCTATACCTGGCACCCACAGGGGTTAATCATAACTGAATCATGTCAAAAAACACATATAAAATTATATTGCGTACACATATAAAAACACATATAAAAATATATTGTCATGATAAATTCAATTATATTGTTTATTATTAAATTCTATTCTGGCTTATACTGTCACGTATTTTTGAGAATTTTTTCAGATTTTTTGGAGGACGTTTAGAGGTCGCGCTTATCGGATTTTCCGTAAAAATCAGGTATTTCTGAGATTTTTCAAATTTCAATCATAAGTTGATCAATTGCAGATATATTTAGGGTTTTCACTTCACTGCTGAAATTTCAGAAATCGTAAATTTATGAACATTTCAGTGCAATTGTTGTTGTTTTGGTTTTCCGAAGTTTGCTTAAATTTAATCATCTATTGAGTTGATAAAAATTAATCGTCGTAAATTTGCGAAGAAAAGATCTGTTCAGTAGTCGCTAGTAGAACTGTTCGATTGATGTGAGTCATTGTGAACATGCAAAATATGATAAGAAGAAGAACATTTCGTCTGTTCTCATATAAATTCGTCAAAATAAGCATCATATTTAGGTTATTATGCAATAACTAAATTATTAATTAAAAACAATTAAGACGGCAAACAATATTTTTTTTAACAAAAGGTAGACACAATTAATTGTTTTGTTGGCGTTCGATAAAAGCCAGCTATGGTGACTTTCATGCTGACAGAAGCATAAAAAAATAAAAACGGTCGCTCACTTCAACTCTTCGGAAATTTGCGATTTCGGAAATTTCAGCGTTGAACTGAATACCCTAATTGTTAGTATTCGAGTCATCATTTTGAAAGAAAAATGTCCAAACTTTACTTTACCGTACATAAATTAAAAGTTTTGGCTTTTTTTTTGCAATTTGGATGTGATACATTAAATTTTTCGTGAAATTTTCGTAATTTTTTTTAAAAATGCTTTATAACTTTTCAAAATTCCACCAAAATAAATTAAAGTAATGATGACGTCTGAAAAATAGTAAAATTCTAAGCAATCTAAAAAAACAATACTTGGTTTTACTCTTTCACTTCCAGAGTTATAACCATTAAGGTACTATTACAGTGTGAAGCTATTCAAAACAACACCTTTTTTATTAATTTTTTTTAAATAGTATTATTAAATTATTTAAATCAAATTTATTTACATTATGTACAATTAAAGTTGAAGATATAAAAAAAAGCTTTTTTTGTTTTTGTATTTGTTGTTTATTTTCTGGAGGTCGTTGGAGTTGGCGTGTTTAAAAAAAGGTTGTAAGTTGGTTTCTCGTCTCCAGCATTTTAAAGGCGTCGGAAAGTAAAGAGTCAAAGTGCATTCTTCAGTTAAGGGTTGTAGTTGAGCACTCTACCTACGCAAATAAAAAAAAAACCAAAACAAAAAAATGGCATGCGTTGAAAAACAAATTTACAACAAAACCCCACTTTTTGGCAGAAATTCTTAGCCTTAAAAGTTTCGTAAATATAAAAGTTTCTCGGCTTTTTATAGTTAGAGTGCTTAACAGAGTCTATGAAGTTTAAAATGAATCAAGATTCATCGAAATCGATCAAGCAGAACTTGAGATATCTTAGAAACCAATTCGAAAAAACTTGTTTCGAGAAAAACGCGATTAGATTTTCTTCTATGAATATATGAAAAAATGCGCGACATACGAAAATAATGTATGTAATATTTTTTTTTTGATTTGATATTTTTTTCTAAAATTTCGTATACGCATCCTTAAAACCTTAAGAAACCAGATTCTAAAAAAAAACAACAAATTATTTTTAATTTGTTACACACTGTAATAGTACCTTAGCTATACGTATTGCCATTGTTGAAAATAAAATAAAATATAAAATTGTATTTCTACAAAAATATGCTTTCCTTACATAAAGACTACGAATTTTAATAAAGCATTGGTTTATTTTGGTTACCACCGAATCCACAAAAACAAATTAATATAAGAGGAATCTGTACATGGTACAAAATCATTTATTTGATTCCTTACGATGTACCTCTATGCCATGTAAAAGATTTTGAAAATCTGTTTCAGAAGTTGTAAGACCGATGCTTGCCAAGGCCACACCACATTCTGCGGCATCGTTTACCACTTGCATCCATTTTTCTGGGTCGGTTTGCAAAAAAGCAATTGAGATGTTGCAGGTTTCAAAAAAAGTATGGCTGGATTTAGAAATGAAATCTTGAATTTTCATACTTTTTATCATGTTTTGTGTTATATTGGGTTGTTTGGTTTCATTATTTGCCGTATTAATAGTTTTAACCATCAAACGCAAAGTTTTGGTTTTTATGCTTATTTTATCAAAAAAAGCTAAGGGCGCTAGTTTCCCGGATAGGTACCACTGATGCCCCAAAAAAGTTTTTAGCGTGGCGTTTGCAACGTGTGCATTTAAGTGCTTGTAGCCAATATGCTAATTCCGAAAAAAAAATTTTTGTTTTTTTCTGTCACTCCGTTTTCGAGATATTGCCCACTGTAGGGTTTTCAACGAAAAAAAAGTTAGTTCCACTTAATTGCATATATCTCCAGAACCAACAACAGTAATCAAACAAATGATATATCAAATAAAAGCTAATAAAATTTTTTACAAACAATGCAAACACCATTTTTTGGTCGAGATGTTAGTTTTGGCGGAAAAAATTCAAATTTCGGGGATTATTTTTATTTTTCAGAAAAATTTCCAAAAAAAGACAAAATAGTTGCGAATTTCGTTTAGAAATCAAAATATATTATTATTTTTGATATTTTTAATAAAAGCCTTTATTTTTCCAAAAAAAATAAGCTATTGTTGAAGAAAATCTATTGAGAAATGAAAAAGTTGTGATAAATGGAACGAAATCACCCAAATTGTTTGATTATCAATTTATGCATTTGGACTTATTTTATTGCCATAAAAAAAAAATGAGAACTAAAGGTTGTTGTTATAAAATCATATATTCTTAATTTTTATTGTTCTTTTAATAATTTACATTATTTTTACATTATTTAAATTGTATATAATTATTATTAATAATTTTTATTGTTGCATTAAATCATTTATATTGTTATTTACATTGTAAATAATTTTTATTTATCATTCAGAAATTCAAAATGATTAGAATTTTTGTTTTGTCGTTTATTTAATTCGGGATCGGTTTCTCTGATGAGAAACCAACAATAGTCGCCCATCATTCCTTCGTCCCAAAATCCTTGGTACCGATTCTCAATTGCTTTCATCTTTCAATTGCTTTCATCAATAATTTATATAGCTGTCGCAAGGTCTTGAAAGTGTTGCTGTGAAGTTTGAAAAGAATCGATACAAGAGGCGTAGCACCTCCTATGTAACCCAATTTGCAATACCGCTTAGCTTTGAAATTACAGGTCGTACAATCTCATAATTAGGAATTTTATCTCAATTTACACTTGCCGCTCCATTGGTAACAGTTTGTAAGCTTTATACAAGAGGCGTGTAACTTTTTGATCAGCTGAAATTTTAGGTATAATTTTAGAACTATAGGTATGTACACATCAATGAAACTTTAAGCCCCATATTTATGATAATTGGCAAAAATCTCTAATGCTCGTATGACACTACGTTTATTTCTTGTTTTTTTTTTTTTTGTGTATTTTTCATATTAAATACTGAAACTGATGAAAATTAAATTACAAAAACAATTCGACAATATGCTTGCGTAAAAATTTGATTTTTGACATTTCATTGCTGGCTGAAAAAATCTTCGTTAAAAAAATTCTGTTCAGAAAAATATTGAATTTATCAAAAAGACAAGAAATGAAACTTAAGTGGACAGGCGAATATGTTTTATTTTTAATTAATAAAGTTCGCAGTGCAGACTTAATATGGAACCACACTAATATTCCTATAAGTTAAAATATAAAAAACAATAATATATAAAGAAAAACCTATCGAAATACCAGTTGGCTACTATGTTTTTAACAAGCTAGTTTGTTTTTCGTTAGTTCTTAATTTGTTTTTCAGCAAATAGCTTTCTCGTTTTCACAAGTACGAATACCGATATGACCTTCACTTTCGCTCGAAAAACAGCAAAAAATACACAAAAAAAAAACAGGAAAAAACGTAGTGTCATAAGGGCATAAACAGTGCAACAGTTTTTAAACTTTTTAGTGCTGATGCTTAACTTCAACATAAAATTAAGAATTCTGTACAAAATTATTAATTAAAATAAATTTAAAAAAAAAATAAAATAGCATTTTAAGGCTTTTATAATATAAAAAATAACAAAAAAGGTTGATGTAAGTAGCAAACAGATTTGGTACCATTTTTTTTTATAAAGCTTTATATTTTCATATGTATTGTTTTGATCATTACCCGCGATTACCTGTGGAAGTTGCATTTGAAAAAAAATTTATTATTTTTTTTATATTTTCTTAAAATTTGTACTATTTCAAAGAAGTACATCTCCTTATTTTGTCACAGGACCAACATTTTAGGAATACAATTTTTTAGTCTAGTTTTTTGTGATTTATTGTTGAAAATTTTATTTATTTTGACTTTAGTTTGAAGTTGTTATAAGCATTTTAGGAAGGTGATATGTTTAGTGAAATTTTTGATTCAATATTTTTGAAGTCAGGCATGACTTTGGAGGTTCATAAAAAGTGGTAAGGTCTATGACCTTAAGAAAAAATGGAGATCTATCATTAAACATATCCAAAATCATTAAATAATTGTAAAAAACCAAGAAAAAAAGTCGAGATGTTATCGTAATGCGCGCGTTTTGTCTGATTGTTACAAATTATCTACTGTTGAAGAGGCAAAGAAAACTCATTTCAAATGTGCTTTAATATGTATTCAAGCATTCAAAGCGTTAAAAATTAAAAAAAGAACAAAAATGTAGTTTTCATCAATCTATCTTAAACGTTAATAGTCGCTATTATTCCAAATGTCGACTTACGTCATATTAGAATTAGGCCAACGATAAAAAAAGTTTATTCTTAAATGACACCGAACGAGAAATTTATACAAATACAATTTTTTTTTCATATAATATTTTATTAAATTGTTATTTTTCTTGCTTTTTTATTAGCAAAATCGTTAATTATTTTGTCAAAGTCTATTTCATTACTTAACTTGTATTCTATATATAATATGGCAATGTAGGTTTTTATGAGTTTTAACTAAGAGAAGCTCCTCTCACAAGTGGCAACACTAACAGCAATGGTTAGAAAGATGCGTAAAAGTATAACAATATTTGGAGCTGCGTTTTCTAGACTTAATTTAAAAATAAATTGTAAAAGTTCAATTGGACCTTTCATACAAGAATCAATTTCTTTGTGCGCAATAGAAACAATATTCTGAAGTATTTTTCTCTCCACGAGAAACTCTTCCTTGTCAATTTCTTCGTGACAGAGTTCATTCAGTTTACATTCCAACTTATCATTCAGGAGAATCAAAGGAGTAAGAATTGCGTATTTTTCAGCAAGAGCATGAAGCTTCGAAACCTTGTGGTCATTTCTCAAAATTAGTTCTTCAAAATAAATAACTAAATTATTAAATTAGAAACTGACCCAAATCAGTATACACATGCCTAACTCCACTCCAAAGTGATTTTATTAAAACAGTTAAATCCCTTAAAAAATCACAAAAAATTATACGACTTAAAATTATACGCATAAGTCTAAATTTTTAATATATATATTTTTTTAATTATGAACTTTTAATTGTTTAACAATAATTTCTAAAAAAATTAATATTACAGGGCCACGCCTAACATATATTAATATAATATATTAATATATTAATATACCACGCCTAAACAAATGGAGATTCTCATCAACTTTATCGATGACAACCAACAGCTGGCAAACAACTACGTTGCCAACTCCATACAGGGCCGGCAGGCCAACTCGCTGTGGTCAACTTTGACCAATAAGCTGCATGCTTGTGGTCTGCCCAATAAGACAACGACAGCTTGGAGGAAGGTAAGCATCAGTTGCCTTGCATAAAATATCATTTATATATAACCTTTTTTTTATTCTTAGGTGTGGACGGACTGCAAATATCACGCAAAAAAAAAATGCAGCAACAATTTATCGTCCATGCAAAGGAAAGGTGGCGGACGATCGGAGGTGGTTCCATTATCGCCGATGGAGGAAAAGGTTACGACGCTGGCTTCACTGCGTGATGCAGTATCGGGAAGTTCATCTTATAGTTTTGAGACAGAAAATCCTTCTGAAATTGCTGCCGATGACGACTTTTTACTTTGCTATTCGCCCACGTCGAACCAAGACGATGAAAGACGATGAAACCGTTATTTTATTCGAAGTTGCAGAAGAGATGCCGTCAGGAAGTAGTAGAAAAAGGTAGGTCACATAATCACCTATTTCAAAAATATTAATCTTATTAATTTAATTGTAAGAAATGCACCTGAGCACGCACGCGCCTCAACTTCAAAAAGAAGGCTTCAAGGTAATCAGAGTGAAGGCGTCGAAATATTCAGAAATCAGTTTGAGATGGACAAGGCGTTCCAAATTAATTTGATAAGCGTGTTGAAAGAACGGAACGAGCAAGATGCCTTATTTCATGCAAAAGTTATTGAACTTTTGCACAAGCGAAATGCTATTGCAGAAAGACAGTTGGAGCAAGATGGAAATGGTGTGTAGTTTTCGGCGTTTTTATTATTTACTATTTTATTTTCTATTGAAATGGACTGAATTATTTTTTTTTTTATTAATTTTTAATAACTAACTACCTGTAATAAGTACACATGAAACGAACTATCTGTGAAATATATGTAAGGCTTATATTTAGTCAAAATTAAACGAAAATGTGTTGCGTGCCTTTTTTTGGATTAACAAAGCCGGATATAAATTTATTTTTGATTTGTTTTGATTTTCTCAGCTTAGGTTTGATTTTGATTTAGTTTCATGTTTCATGCCTTGGTTCAGTTTTGTTTTGATTTTCTTAGTTAAGGTTTGATTTTGATTTAGTTTTACGTTTGCCATTATTTAGAGTTTGATTTGTTTCAGTTTCAGCTTTTATTTTGATTTATTAAGTACCTGACGGTACTGAGCGAGTTGCTGCGAATACATGCAGTTAGTTGTAGTAGTAGAAATAGCATATAATATACTCATGCTACTGTGGAACAACTTGCTAAATCATGAGCCTTCAGAATCACATAAATTTGGTTAAGTAGCAATTTCGCTGGAAGGAAATAGAAAATTTAAAATGTATGGAGTACAAAAAAACAAAACCAAATTCAAAGTTTATTTCGGCGCCGTGTTGCAATCCCATATACCATTACCCCATATTGGCTTTATAGCACCAGCGATGTGTTATAGTCCCATATGGGTTTATTTCCTTCAAATAAGTGAGATAATACCATATTAAAAAATTGAAATTTATGCTATAACCCCATATTGGCTTTATTGCACTTTTTTCTGTGCGATAACCTCATAATTAAAAAATTTGTTGAATAAATATATTTTGTTATGTTTTTGTAAAAGACAAAATAATTTGGTTTCCTTTTTATAGAAATAACATAGTATGACTGATTTTAACTTTTCGTAAAAGGGAAAATTCCCTTCTATTATAATATTTTTTTGCAAAATTATGGTTTCCCCTTTTACGAAATGCGCAATATAAGTGATTTTAACTTTTCATATATTTTGAAAATAATCGAAATCAATCCCTTACAACTATTTTTTCATGGCATACTGAATTTTCTGCTGGGTTTTTTTTTGCAATCAATAATAGAGAGTGAACTAACTGTTAAACCTGTTTTGCATTGAATTGCCTAATAACTATGTTATCACATAAAAAGCGAATATTAAAAACAGTTTTGCGTATGCTGCTTAAAAATAAATATGGAAAATTTTAAAAGAATGGAGAGTAATCGTTTAAACGCAAGGAAGATCTTACTAAATAAAAGCGATATTATAAATTTTTCTAATGTTCCCGGATTTATAATTGATTCTTTTTTCGGAAAAAGAACTTATAAAGCGCAACTAATAGCTTGTGCTTTTGCTTTTGTTAATGGAATCAGCGAGTCGCAAATCCTTCAACTCATACGATGGATACCTTTCACAAAAACTCACGAAAAAAAAATAACAGAATTACTCTTATGGCTGGTGTGGCAACGCTAAAACTACTTCTTACACTACTTGAAGGATGGCAACCCTTGCTGATGACTGACAGATGTCAAGCGCGCGCTTAAGAATTAATTGATTTTGTGTTCTGATCAAATATAATTACATTTGTTTCTGTTAACTTGAATTCATTTGTTATTTGCTTTAATTTCATGTTATTAACTAAATTCAACTTTATTTAATAAAACCACAAACACAAATTAGCAGTTATTACATTGGCGACGTTTGGTAAATATGGAAAATGTGCAAAATAAATTGTCATTCGTTTTGTTGTTGCCGTTTAGGTGCTTAAGCTAGCAATTTGCAAGGCGCTGCAAAGAAAAAAAGCAGGGGTATTTTTTGTGAAACAGGAGAAATCACATTGAATTGTGTACTTGGAGGATTGCTTTAAAAGCTGAAAGGTCATTAAATTGAGCCGCCTAAATTGATAATTGCTAAGATTCAAGGAAAATCACATTCAATTGTGTACTTCGACGATTGCTTCGAAACGCTGGTAGGTCATTGAATTGAGCTGTTTAAATTGATGAGCACATTAAATTGTGACATACTTTTTTTTTATTATTTTACTCAGGTCATTGAATTGTACCAGTCGAAGTAAAACAATATCCTAAAGGCCCTGGTGAATCGCATTAAATTGTGAACAAGAAAGTTTTTTTTAAAATACAAAAACAAAAATGTCTGAGATAAAACCATTTCTCTGCGATGCCATAGATAAAGCACTGCTACGGATTGAGTGGGAAAAATGGTTCCGCTCCTTTAGCCTGTATCTTGCGTCGGAAGAAATAAGCAATCCAGTGAAGAGGAAAAATAAATTACTTCATTTGGGAGGACCACAACTGCAAGAAGTTATATTTAATATTCCTGGGGCGTTGGTTGAATATGATGCGGTAATAAACAATGACGTGTTTGAAATATTGGTGACAAAGTTGGATGAATATTTTTCGCCTAAACGCAATTCGACTTTTGAAAGACATCTTTTCAGAAACTTAGTGCCGTCTGCTGATGAGTCTTTTAATAAATTTTTATTGCGGTTACGGCAGCAAGCCTCAAAATGTTCGTTTGGCACGACAAAAGCAGAAATAGAAGAAATATCTATTAAGGACAAAATTATTGATTCGTGGGCTTCTATTGAGTTAAAAAAAAGGCTGCTTGAAAAAGAACAGGGATTAAATGATATCATCGAAACATGTCAAGTATATGAGCAAATCAATAAGCAGTCTCAGAGTATGCTAGTGAAACCCGAAGACGAAATGGTAAACAAAATTTCTTCTAAAGGCCATTTTGGTCAACATTTTGAAGCGGAGTGTAGTAGATGTGGACGGAAAGGTCATGTCGGCAACTCCCCAAATTGTCCAGCACGAAATTCAAAATGCAACAAATGTAATCTTATTGGACATTTTGCTCTTAAATGTAAAACCAAACATTTTAAACGCAAATTTGATGAATTTGCAGAAAACAATGTTAAGCGACGCCGCACTATGCCATCTAAGGTATGGCGCATTGAAGACAAAGAAGAGAATGGATCTAGTAGTAATGATGCATTGCGCGAATTCGACTGTTTTAAAATTGATGACAATACCGAAGGGGATGAAATAGTAGATTGTCAAGTAGGTGGTCAAAAGTTGTCCATGGTGATTGACTCCGGCTCACGATTTAATCTTTTGAGTGAGAATGATTGGTCAACTTTGAGAAATAAACAAGCAGTTGTATGGAACATTCGTTCGCATTCATCATATCAGTTTAAGGCGTTTGGGGCAAACCAGTTTCTTAAAGTTTTATGTGTTTTTGATGCTCCGATTAAAATAGAAAATAGTTCTGAAATTATTGCTACCTTTTACGTAATTGAAAATGGAAGTCAGTCGCTGCTTGGTCGGGAGACATCAATTAAACTAGATGTATTACGACTAGGTTTAGATATAAATCGTGTTGAGAGCTTAAACGAGTTCCCTAAAATGAAAAATATACAAGTTCAATTATCCATCGATCACTCTGTGCAACCTGTTCAACAACCGCTACGGCGAATACCAATTGCACTTGAGGAAAAAGTTGCAGCTAAGCTGGAAGAGGCTGTAAGTCAGGGCATAATCGAACCAGTGTTTGGCCCAAGCTCATGGATTTCGCCCATAGTGGTTGTTTTCAAAGAAAATGGTGAAATGAGGTTATGCATTGATATGCGCAGAGCCAACAAAGCAATCCTTCGGGAAAATTACCCCCTACCAACATTCGACGCATTCATGACAAAATTAAGAGGAGCAATTCTGTTTTCGAGAATAGATCTTAAAAGTGCGTATCACCAGCTCGAGTTACATGAATCCAGCCGTGAAATAACCACCTTTATAACACATAAGGGGTTATTTAGATACAAAAGATTAATGTTTGGCGTAAACTCAGCGCCTGAAATCTTTCAGCGGATTTTGGAAGGACTATTGGCATCCTGTAGCAACGCTCTTAATTATATAGATGATGTGATCATATTTGGTAGCACTGAAGAAGAACACGACAAGGCCGTAAACGACGTTATGCAAATATTCAAGGTAAATAATCTTGTTCTTAACGATGAAAAATGTGTTTGGAAAAAGAAAGAATTAAAATTTTTGGGACATATTCTGTCGGATAAGGGTTTCACTGCAGATCCAGAGAAAATTAAAGTTATAACAGAATTTCGTGCTCCATTAACTAAAGAAGAAATAAGAAGTTTCTTAGGTTTAGTAACGTATGTCGGAAAATTTATTCCTGATTTGGCGGATGTCACTGAACCGTTGAGAGTTTTATTAAAATCGGATATAAAATTTATTTGGGGCCAGGATCAGGAAAATTCGTTTCAAAACCTTAAAATAAAATTAGCACAAGTTCCAAACTTATCATACTTTGATCCAAAGAATAGAACGCGAGTGGTGGCAGATGCTAGTCCAGTGGCTTTAGGTGCCGTATTGCTCCAATTTGATTCCAGCGGCGATCCAAAAATAATCTCTTTTGCTAGCAAAAGTTTATCCGACGTGGAAAAAAGATACTCTCAAACTGAGAAAGAGAGCCTTGCGTTAGTTTGGGCAGTCGAAAAATTTTATTATTATTTAGCTGGTCTAGAGTTCGAACTGGTAACCGACCACAAACCATTGGAAGCCATTTTTAAACCAACGTCTAAACCACCAGCTAGAATAGAGCGATGGCTATTAAGATTACAAGCATTTAGATTCAAAGTGGTTTACAGGTCTGGGAAAGAAAATATTGCTGATTCAGTGTCCCGGCTTTGTAAAATTTCCAGCACAAGCTCATTTGATGGGAATTGTGAAGAAAACATGTTTTGCATTGTATCAAATTCTATACCATTACCGATTACGATTACAGCAATAGCAAAAAAGAGCGCAGAGGATGAAGAAATTTGCAATGCAATAACATTTATTAACAACGATGCTTGGAAATCAGATACATCAAATATCTACTATCCATTTCGGTTTGAGCTTTCGGCTGTTGGCAGTGTGCTGCTGCGTGGAACTCGTCTTGTGATACCCAAATCCCTTCGCGAAAAAATTCTTCAGCTAGCTCACGAAGGACATCCTGGCGAGTCGGCTATGAAACGCAGATTAAGAGCAAAGGTCTGGTGGCCTTTAATAGATAAAGAAGCAGAAAATTTTGTTAAGCTGTGTCGCGACTGTTTGCTTGTTTCGCAAACATCAAATCCGACACCAATGCAAAGGCATGCGTTTCCGAATGGGCCTTGGCAGTGCATTGCAACGGATTTACTTGGACCACTTCCCAATAATGAGTACGTGTTAGTACTTATTGATTACTACTCACGTTACCAAGAGGTGGTGTTTTTAAGGAAAATATCCTCCGATAGCATCATAAAGGCTATGGAGAGTATATTTTGTCGACTCGGTTTGCCAAAATCTCTAAGAACTGATAATGGTAGGCAATACGTTAGCTCAGAATTTAAAAATTTTTGTAAGCAGAACGGAATCACACTGATCACAACTCCACCTTACTGGCCACAAGCCAATGGAGAGGTGGAAAATATGAATAAATCTTTAGTAAAACGACTTAAAATTGCTAGTGCTAGTAAGAAGGATTACAGAGATGAAATACAAAAGTTCATTCTTATGTATAATGTAACACCTCATGGCACTACAGGTTCGCCACCATCCGAGTTAATGTTCGATAGAGTTATTCGAGATAAGATTCCAGGAATTCAAGATATCACGGAGGACATGGTTGACTCATCAGCAAGGGATCTAGATTGTATAAACAAACAAAAAGGGAAGGAACGAGGGGATAAGAGGCGAAGAGCGAGAGAATCTGAGATAGCTGTTGGAGATAAAGTACTGTTAAAGAACGTTGTATTTCCACATAAGCTAACAACAAACTTTGATGTAACCGAATATAAAGTGGTAAACATAAACGGAAACGAAGTAGAAGTTGTTGGTAATGGAAAAACTTTAAAAAAACCCACTATAGGCATGTTAAAAAGATACCGTCGACCGCAGTAGTTGGAAAACCACAATCTCCACCACCATCTCCACCACCATTTCCACCACCATTACCACCACCACCTCCACCACCATTGTCACCACCATCATTACCGAATACATCACCACCTAATCAGGAACCCGAACCACCAGAGGATGCGTCACTACCAGTAGACTCCATGATGAAATTAAAGCTGAAAAAGGTGGGAGGGATGTGGCAACGCTAAAACTACTTCTTACACTACTTGAAGGATGGCAACCCTTGCTGATGACTGACAGATGTCAAGCGCGCGCTTAAGAATTAATTGATTTTGTGTTCTGATCAAATATAATTACATTTGTTTCTGTTAACTTGAATTCATTTGTTATTTGCTTTAATTTCATGTTATTAACTAAATTCAACTTTATTTAATAAAACCACAAACACAAATTAGCAGTTATTACAGCTGGCATATTCTCCGAACGCTCACAAGTACTATAGCTATAATGTCGAACTTAATCAAGTAATATTTTGTAACGGAGATTTACGAAAATATGGCGTAAGAAAACAAAGAAATTAAATAAAATTTTTAATTTATAACTGTTCGTGGGGGCTAATTCGTACACCCTACAAAATCATTTGGTTTCATTTGTATACAAATGCCTAATAATACAATATGAGTTTATTCCCTTCAAATAAGTGAGATAATACCATGTTTAAAATTTAAAATTTGTGCTATAACCCCATATTGGCTTTATTGCATTTTATTTTGTGCGATAACCCCAAACCCAAATTATGGGTTTATAGCATAGGAAAAAGTGCTATAAAGCCAATATGGGGTTATGGTATATGGGATTGCAACACGGCGCCGTTTATTTCAGCTGACCTTGATTATAACTCATACCTTTGAATGCAGTATCCAAATAAATGAAGATGTATGTATAAGACAGAAACATTTAAATATGTTTTTAAGCAGACAGTGATTCCTTAATTTTGTCTCTTATTCTGTCGGCAAACTGTCTCAACTGATTGTTTGAAACTTCAGGATTTTCAGAAGTTTTGGAGAGGCTTTCTTCTGGCTCTCTATAATTGTTTGCAACATTGTAGTGAATACAAATGTTGTGCAAAGCTGAGCACACATTTGCAAAAATTGCAATCTTTACTGGATCATAGCGGCTCTTTCTTTCCTCTTACAGGATTCGCCAGCGCCCTGTAAATTTCATTTTATAAAATATAGTATGTTATAGTAAAAGTATGTAATGTATGTTATATTAAATAAAGTATTATCAATAAACTTTTGTACCTTTGTAAACACCAATACATCTTTCAATGATATTTAGAGCCTTCGCGTGGACAGAATTGAATTTGGTTTTTTTATGTCAGTGGAAGTTCTATATGGTGTAAGCAACCATGGTTTCAAAGGATATCCACTATCATGTAGAAAGCAATTTATATGAAAAATTTTTTAATTTCAAAGTCAAATATTTGCCTAAGAGCCAATAATTATGTTCTCTTTGGTTGAAGCAATTTTCAAAAAAATGTCTTTCCATAGAATGCTTCCATACCGAAGAATCATGGGAAGACCCGGCGTACCTAGGATTTATGGCCATTATCCGCATTGCATTATCGCAAATCTATTGAGTAGTTAATAGATATAATTAGTTGAGTTCTTTTACTAAGAGGATTAGTTTAGTTTAGTTGTTGAGGACAGGGTTGCTTACGGCAAGCATCCTGTGATATCTACTATAGCGGCCATGTGGAGAACCACGAGTTTGGATGCGGATTTGTAGTTGGCAAGAGAATACGGCATCATGTCCTGCGATTCACTCCTGTGAACGAACGACTTGCCATAATTCGCTTCAAGGCAAAATTTTTTAACATAAGCCTAATATGTGCGCACGCTCCGACAGAAGAAAAAGATGACGAGACCAAAGAAAGTTTTTACGAGCGCCTTGAAGACGCATACGAGCGCTGCCCCCGTCATGACATAAAAATCGTGCTTGGTGAATTCAACGCCAAGGTGGGTGAGGAAAACATATTTGGTCCAACAGTCGGAAAGTTCAACATCCACGACAACACATCCGATAACGGAATGAGGTTGATTGACTTCGCCGCAGCACGAAAAATGGTCGTTAGTAGCACTAGATTCAAGCATCTCAATATTCATAAGGCCTGGCTGTCACCTGGCTGTCCCCTGATCAAAAAACTTGTAACCAAATTGATCACGTTTTGATTGACAGAAGGCACTCTTCCAATGTACTTGACGCACGCACGATCCGTGGTGCTAACATAGACTCGGATCATTATCTTGTCACAGCCAAGATCCGTACACGTCTCTGCGCAGCTAAAAATGCTCGCAACCCTACACTAAGAAAACTAGACGTCGACAAATTGCAGTCAAAATGGACGGCCGAAGCCTTCGCTACTCGACTCTTACTCCTGCTTTAAGAAAGCACTCCTCCGATCGGCGATAAATGCACACAGTGGACGCACATATTCCACTCTATGCGTACGACTGCCGAAGAGGTGATAGGCTACCACCGCCCTGGCCGAAACCAGTGGCACGACCAGGAGTGTCGCGACGCCACTGCAGAGAAAGACAGCGCCTACAAAGCCACCCTGCAGTCGGTTGTACGCGTGCTGTTATGGAGCGATACCGAGAGAAGAGGAGGGAAGAGAGACGCATTTTCAGGGGAAAAAAACGAGAGGTGGAAATGCGTGAGTGCGAGGAAATTGAGATGCATGGCGACAGGAATGAGACTCGAAAATTTTTCGAAAAAATAAGACGCCTGGCTGATGGTTTTAAGACCGGAGCCTCTTCCTGCAAGGATGAGAATGGGAATCTAGTGACAGATGTCCAGAGTACACTGGTGTCCAGAGTACACTGGTGTTATGGAGGGAACACTTCTCTAGTCTTTTCAATGGTGACGCTGACAACAATCCCACCAGTGGAGATGTTATCCCGGAAACCCCAATTATGGATGACAGCGTTAAAGTTCCGCTGTCTGACTATAACGAGGTCTTAACAGCTATAGCTCGACTTAAAAAAAACAAAGCCTCAGGAGCTGATGGCCTACCGGCTGAGCTGTTTAAGACCGGTGGCGAAGCTCTGTTTAAATGTATTCACAGACTTCTATGCAGAATATGGTCGGAAGAATGCATTCCAGATGATTGGAACCTCAGTGTGCTCTGCCCAATCCACAAGAAAGGCGATCCCACCATTTGCGCCAACTACCGTGGGATTAGCCTTCTGAATATCGCATATAAGGTCCATCATTGGCCAAGTCAGTGCAGCATTCTCCAGGCTAGAAAACGAGTCGAGTCGAATTGGTCTTGGAGTGAACGCAGATAGAACCAAGTATCTTGAGTCAACAAACAAACAGTCCCAGCGTCTTGGAAACCACGTCACTGTTGACAACACCTCCTTTGAGGTAGTGAAAGGCTTTGTTTACCTGTGATCCAGTATTAACTCCTCCAACGACATCAGTATTGAGATTAAACGAAGGATAACTCTTGCCAACAGGTGTTACTTTGGGCTCAGTAGGCAATTGAGAAGCAGAGCTCTCTCTCGACGAAAAAACCTGACGCTCTATAAGTCAATAAGCATGCCCGTCCTACTATACGCATCAAAAACCTGGACGTTAAGCAGCACTGATGAAAGGACTTTGGGAGCGTTCGAGAGAAAAATCCTTCGCAAGATCTATGGTCCAATCTGCGTCAATGGCGAGTACCGAATACGATGGAACCGCGAGCTGTATGAGCTATATGCCGATATCGATATAGTCAAGCGTAATAAAATAGAGCGGCTTCGCTGGCTAGGTCTTGTCGAGAGAATGAACGACGAAGCTCCAGCGAAAAAGATTTTGGATTCGGTACCCAGCGGTGGGGAACGCAGACGAAGAAGACCGCATCTCCGTTGGAAAGACCAGGCATTGGATAACCAGACAACGCTTGTAGTTTCCAACTGGCGCCAGCAAGCGCACGACAAAAGAGGCTGGCGTAAATTCTTAGATGAGGCCAAAACCGACCAACGGTTGTAAGCGCCATCTAAGTAAGTAAGTAAGTAAGTAAACCAATAATGTAACTTACCACAAAGGTATGCAACTACCAAATTGCAAGTATAAACCTTTGAAAATACTTGCATGGTAGATTTAATATCTGAGGAAATTAGTATGTTTGGCGAAGACAAAAAAGGTCAAAAAATTGGGTATAAATGGTTAAACGTAAAAACGGGGCAGGGATTCTGAATAAGACTTCGAACATATCGGACGTGTTTTCTGGGCATAAATTTTCACTGAAAAAAAAATTAAACTTAAACTGAAAAACTTCAACTATTGATTATTTTGCTAATTCCGATTACATTTTAATAACTTACATTTATAAAGAATCTAAAATAAAACCATACATGATTCATCGCATTGACTCCAAGCCCAAAAGAGGAACCTCTTCTAAGAAAGAAAAAAAACCACCCAACAAAGGCGCTCCTAATGCGCAAAGTCCAACAAATAATCACTCTTCTGCCACTCATATTACTGATGCAATAACGGTGCGCTTGAAACTTCTGATTCTGCTCCACCTAGTGCTCCAACCGTGCTTTTTCCACCTAAGGGTTTTTACGTATCTGCTCGTCATACTGCAGCCACTACGGTTAAAGCTCCTGGCCACAAACCCATCAATCACAGTACAGCCGGTGCACTGTATCTTACAATCAACAATTGTTTGCCTGCTGATCCAAGTAAGACTATGCTAAAAACTTCCAAGTGCAATCCTGCTCCCACCGGTGCTCCAGCTATGCTCTCTCCAACTGAAGAGAATTATCCGCGTACTGCTCATCACACTACTGTCGTTCAAAATGCCATTCCAGTTGAAGCTCTTGGCTATAATATTGCCACTCAAAGTGCAACCGTCGTGCTGTATCCTTCAACTAATCATTGCTCGTCTGCTACTCCCTCTACTGAGACTCATTGCACCAAACGTTGTGCTGCTGAGCACATCTACAATATGTCTCAATGCAATTTTCCTTCATCTCCTGCAGCTATGCAGAGTTTTTCGTCTCAACATCATGGCTTTTTAACTCCTTCATCAGACATCATGGACACCTTGGACCATGGATCGTCAGCAACAACCACTCAAGGTCATGACTCAGCCAAAAGAATAAAGCGTCACCATTCTCAATCCACTCACAAGGCGGATAAGGTACCCCAAAATAATTCTAACTTTAATAATAATCATTTAAGAAATAATAGATTTTCCGCCTTATGTGAATTGGATGATAACGAATTATTATCCAATATTAATTACAAAAACAATGATTCTCGCTCTTTTAAAACAAAAAATACAGATAACAGTGGAGTCCGATATTCTTATATAATGTCAATATTAAAAATTTAATATAAAAACTTAATTCATTGGAGACGAAAGTCCCATACAAAATTAAAAACATAAACAAAATTAAAAGTAAACTTTTTTTGGAAGACGACTTAGCACACACTGAAATGATGTCCTTCTTAAACGAAAATAAAATTGACTCCTACTCATTTACACCTAAAAATCAAAGGCAACTGTCCTTAGTGTTACGTGGAGTTTATTTCCTTACTGACCTATCCGAAATTAAAAATGCGCTAGACGAAATAGTTCCTGACGTAGTAAGTAAAGTCTCAAATTCACAACTTCTTACTCGGTCAAGAACAGTACAGACACAGGTCTTTTCCTTGTTTCCCAAACCCAGCAAAAACACTTAACGACATAAGTCAAATAAGATACCTCCTGAGTCAGACTATTTCATGGGAGGCACCAAAAAATAGACAAAAGGAAATTCAATGCAAGCGATGCCAGCACTGGGGGCACATTGCACGCAACTGCAACCGGCAATACGTTTGCATTAAATGCAATGATAACCACAATCCGGGAGAATGCCCTCTTAACAGGGTTGAAAATTCTAACCCATATTGTAATAATTGCCAAAAGTTTGGTCATCCTGCGAATTGGAAATGGTGCGAAGTTTATCAAAAATTTATTTTTAATAAAAAACAAAAATTAAAAGAAACTGCTTCCTTTAAATCAGCTGCGAAAAAGATCACAATGGAAGCTATCACTAATTCAAGTCTCTTAAACCCTAAGAATTCCTTCGCAAGCCTCTTCAAAGCGCAGGACGACCAGAATTTTGGCAATCATTCCAACCCCATTTCTCGACCCCCAATAATAAATGAGTTCCTCAAACTTACAGATTACTTCCTTATTCCGGAGCAACTTACTCTCGAACAAAAAATTCGAAAATTAATGAACAATTATAGAACCATACATTGTGAGCAGGCTAAAGCACAGTTTTTAGATCAACTGACTCAAATTAAAAATTCTTATGGTCCGTAAAACTAAGCTTATTACATTCAACGTCAGATCTCTTGTAGCCACGAGTCGAAAAATAGAATTATTACATCTCTTTAAAAATTACGATATAGATTTTAGATTCATCCAAGAATGTCATTTACGAAACCCAAAAGTATTCTTAGAAGAATATTACTTTATTTATGACAATTCCCCTACTGGAGTAGCTATTATTTTGAAAAAGAACTTAAGTTTTTCTCGAGTCACACTCCAAGGAGTCACTTTTCCACACATCTTTATTAAACTCAACTTATCCGGACATAGATCCCATAAATCTCTTTTACTAGGGTCCGTTTATGTACCTTGTAACTACCCATCGGCTCAATTGTATTCAAGTCTTTGCGAAATCCTAAAACTCTCAACAAATCTTGAGGCCACGATTATCGGTGGCGACCTCAACTCAAGAAGTTGACAACAGCGACAATTTTGACAACAGTAACGGCAAAACACTCCAAAACTGGCTGCAAAATAACACACTCGATTTCACTCGCGTCTCTGATAGCAGACCGTTTTTCCTTCTAATACTTCCTTTCTTGATCAATTTTTAATTAGCCCAAATCTAATCGATTTAATCAACCAAAATTTCACAATTTCCACTTTAGCTTCATTCTCTAATCACTTCCCGATTCTTCTTAAAATTAACCTTTTAGATGTTGAATTTATTCTTGAAAGTCCACAGTTTGTCACCTCCTTTAAAAAAACTATTTGGTCCATCTTCGACCAAGATCTGGAAATTGCTCTAGCCGAAAACTTCCTACCAAACAACATAAATTTACAAAACTCATACATAGACGAGTATATTAATAAATTCACAGCCATAATTGGTTCTACAATCTCCTTGTACTCAGTAACTTTTGAATATAAAAGAAACAAATATTTCATTTCGGATAGCGTTAAAAAACTTTTCAAAATCAAACATTCCTGGCAGAAAAATAAAAAAAAAAATTTTCATAGAAATTTTAATCGGATTAACGATGAATATAAACTGTTATCCAACCAAATTAAACTCATAAAAGCTATCATCAAAGAGAAAGTTCAAATCGAACAAGCCAATGAATTTGAAAAAAAACTAGCACTCATCAAACCGGGCCCCATTGCTTACAAACAAATTTACAAAATTGTTAGTAAAAATAAAAACTCACAATGCTCAGTGATCTGCTGTAATGATATCATCGTTCAAGATGACAATGAAAACTTGAGAAGTTTCGCCAGCATTTCGAACAAGTTTACTCAGAAAATATTCCACAACGATCAGATCTACTTGATATAAAATCCTCAGTGTCAGCCAGCTTATCGAACCTGCCCCCTACGATTAATAATTTCAATGATGCCTTTAATTCTCTCAATAATATTGACACATTTAATTTTATTACAACCCAAACTATCGGAACCATTTTAAAAAATCTTAACAACAAAAAATCTTCAGGACTAGACAAAATTTCAAACTTTATTATAAAAAAATGTCCTCCTTTATCACTAAATTTTTTAACTATTTTATTTAATAATTGTTACTTCCCGAATAAATGGAAAATAGCCAACATAATTCCAATAAAAAAAAACGAACAATATCGACATAAATAACTTTCGGCCGATTTCAATGCTTTCAAATCTTGGAAAAATTTTCGAACATATTTTAAAATTAAAAATGGAATTAAATCTTGGAGATGATTACATCCCTTCCTCCCAATTCGGATTCAAAAAAGGGCACTCCACTACTCATGTTTTACTTCTTTTCCACGACAAAATTATTCGTAACTTTCGTCAAAAAAAATACACTGTCGCAGTCTCTTTAGACATAGAAAAGGCCTTCGACAAAGCTTTCCAAGATGGAATTCTTTTTAAAATCATTAATTTAGGTTTTGATCCATTTTTATTAAAATTATTTCGAAGTTTTTTTTGCAATCGTAAATTCTGTGTTCAAATTAATAACTCAAATTCCAATTTCGGCTTAGTTAAGAGTGGCGTTCCCCAGGGCTTAGTGCTGGCTCCCCACTATTTTTATTCATGATTTCCCCCACATAATGTCTGACTCAAAAGGTATCTTATATGCTGATGAACATCAGTTTGACAACACTGTTTGCGTCAAGTCGTACTCTTTTCTTTCGCTTTATTTTAAAAGTTTATATTTCATTTTTTAACTTCAATCGAAATATTTATTTAATTAATTAATTTCATTTGAATTTGCCGTGGTCTCCTGTATTTCTGGACATCAACTTTTGCTGAGATTCATCAAGAAAGCGCTTAAAAAATCCTTTTTAATTATTTGCATATTTCCTTTTATTTATTGCTATCAACTTATATACATAAATTGTTTTTGCGTTAGCAACAACAATTTCATGTTTTAACTGGTGAAGTGAGAGCGAAGTTTCTTTTTCATTTCGTAATTTTCCTCATTGTTTCTTTTGCTGATTTTTGCACCACAGCGATTCTCAAACTGTTTGACGTTTGTTTACCCTATCCTCAAACCATCATCGTAAACAGAGTTGCCATAGAACTTTTTTTCAATTTAATTATTTATTTCTAAAATTTATATTTTTTCTTTTAACTTTTTATTTATTTTACTATAAAAATGTTCTGCAATTTTCGTAACTGCACTGTTAACCCTTTCCGGTCAACTTTTCCATTTCGAACCAAAAAAATTTTTTGTTGCTTTAAACTCAAAGATTTGGGTTAAATTAGTATAAAAATGAAAAAAAAAGTTCTAAAAAGTTTTCTAGAAAGAGTGTAGAGCTTTCGAAAATTTGTACAATATATTAACCAAAATGCATGAATGGAGTAAAAACCTCAAAAAAAAAACAAAACTTTTTTATGTTTAAAAACATTTTTTTTACGTTAAATCAAACATAAATATTGTTTTTTAAATTAGCGTAGCCCTAAGCAAACTCAAATTCATTTATGGCTAGGAAAAGTGTTGGTTGTGTTGTGACTTATAAAAGAATCTATAAGAATATCATCCTGAGGATCGATGTCGGCAATTTCACCTTCAAACCTGATTTCAGCTGCTTTTACAATATCACTTTCCTCGTCCTCATAATCTGATAAATTCGCTTCTATCCGGTTCAAAAACTCTGAAATTTCTTTATCTGACAATCCTTTTTTGCGTAAACTCATTGTACAACTATTTCAGCAAGCCCTGAAAATTGCATATGAAATTTAAAAAAATCAACAACCTTTCCCGTATTTTGTACAATAAATTGACCAAATTATTTATGTACAATATATTGTACGTTTGCTTTTGAGAAATTTGTACAATATATTGTACACTTTTTTAAGTTAGCAAAACAATTTTTTTTTAATAAGTTTTTTTGAATTTGTTAACAAAGTATTAACAAATGGAATTTATAGGTTTATCTTAAGCTATTATAAAATAAAAAAAATTGTATTTACCTGCTCAAAATGCTTTGCTTTGTTTGCTCACTTCTTATGATCACACAAATTCAAATTGGGCTATTATTAAAATGTAAATAAAAAAATAACTACTCATCGCATTCCAATAAAATTTAAATTTCATAAAGTGAAAGCATTCTGGATTTAAAAAACAATTTTCTTTTTTCAAAATTTTCGTTAGCTTTAATAGAAGAAGAAGACAAAATTAAAAATTTTTTTTGTACAATATATTGTACAAAAACAAGGAAAGGGTTAAGGGTGAATCAGATAGGCTAGTCAACTGCTGGTTATGTGAAGCATTCTTTCATATAAAGTGTGCAGCGTTGACTGCGAGAATTTTTGATGCACTTAATGAAGGTAAAGGACTTCGTTGGTCGTGCGAAAACTGTAGATCTACCGATGTAGATATTTTAAAGCTTATACGACAATCTCGTAAAGGCTTTTTAGAGGTTTCGAAGGATTTAGCGGCGGCTCAAGCCAGATTGGCTGGTTTTGAAGACTTATTTAAAAAGTTTAAAATTATGGATGAAGCCTCTGTTTCTCCTAAACGAAAGCGACCATATAAGAATCTTCGAAATACCGCAAAACCTTCTGCTTTAGCCATACCTCCGTCTACTAACAACGATTTAATCTTACTTTCACCTAATTTGAACGTAGAACAAGAAGCGCAGTCAACTGAGTCTGTCAGTGATACTAATAAGATTGTGTCTTCAAATGTACCTGCAACAGCTGACATTATTTTACAAACAGCTGAAGCTCCTGAAGTGGCACCAACTATCGTCGTAAGTGATTCTCCAAGTCCATCTGGTAGGAAAAAAACTTACGCCGAAGCCTGTGTTGCTCCAATTTCGGCTCCTTCGTCTTCTAGTATCGCTTCTAGTTCTACTGGTGCTATACCTAAACAGATATTAATAAAAAACAGTGACCAGCCTATTTATAAGGAACTTGTTATTGTTCAGCCTGTTAGGTCTATATTTGCCTCACGCTTTGCTCCTGATACATCTGAAGAAGATGTTTTACATCACATAAACTCAAAGTTGAAACTTGTTAATAAGAACATTTCGGTTCACAAATTCAAGTTTTCATATGAGCGGTTCTCTTCTTCTTTTCTAGATCACCACCTAAAATGTCTTTAGCTACTTTACCTTCCCACACCACTAACTCAAAAAACTAGATTGTTGCCATCAGTTCTTAGTCGTATACCAGAATGTCCGAGGTTTAAATACTAAGTTGACAGATTTGTTCATTTTAAGCCATAATCTTCACTTTGACATTATTGCTTTCAGTGAGACTTGGCTTAAACCTAATATTTTAAATACTGAAATTCTGTCTAACAATTTTAATATATACCGTAAAGATAGAAACGCTATTGCTGGCAATTTTTGCAATGGGGGTGGCGTTTTTATTGCCGTTAAGTCTTCACACTTCTCACAACAAATAATAATATCTGAGTCTTTAGATATTGAATTTTGCTGTGTTCTTGTGAAGTTTGGTTCTTTGAGAATTTATATTACATGTTCGTATATTCCTCCTGCTTCCAATGTCGAAGTGTATGGGAAACATCTATTGTCGATTGGTAAAATTTGCTCACAACTTCAGCCTCACGACCACATTTTAATAACTGGTGACTTCAACCTTCCTAATGTTTCTTGGAACCGTTGTGCTGAAAATTCTGCAGTATTCCTGCCGTCTTCAGAACAATCATCTGTTAACTCATTTTTAAATGAGCTTTTGAGTCAAGGACTTTTTCAAATCAACTATCACTATAATAGAAATAACCGTTTGTTAGACCTTATATTTTTTGATGATAGTAATATTGTTTCAGTTAATAGGTCTGATCCACTTGTGTATCCTGAGGACTTACACCATCCGACTGTTGAAATCACTCTGAATTTTCCCAAACAATCTATATCAAATCGTTTGAATCCTCCCTCAGAGTTCAACTTTAAAAGAACAAATTATGTAATTTTAAGAAATAATTTGTCAATTATCAACTGGTCATCACTACTTAATATCAACACTACAAGAATATTGCCACAAACCCTTGATTCTGCGGTGTTTGCTTTTAACAATACTCTTAATAATTGCTTTTCAACTTCAGTTCCTCAGAGAAAAGCCTCTCAAATATCTGGTCCCACTTGGTATACAAAAGAACTGAAAAATCTGAGAAACTTAAAATCAAAATATTATAAAAAATACTTAAAATCTCATAATATTTCTGATTTTGCTTCTTATACCTCAACTAAATATAAGTACCGTCAATTATGTAGGCAATCTTATAGCATATATTTAACAAAAGTCAAATTAAACATAAAGTCTGATGCAAAATCATTTTGGAACTTCGTTAATACTAAACGTAAGATAAATTCATATCCATCTTTTATGAAATATAAAACATTGATGTTGATATTACTATATGCAATCTTTTTGCAGATTTTTTTAAGACTACTTATTCATCTGCTTCTTACGATAGTTTAAGTTATTATTTAAATCTGCAACCTGGCGATATTTGTTCTCCAATAATTGATATTAACACTGTTTCAACCTACTTGAAAAATCTTAAGACATCTTATAAAAGCGGTCCTGACAATATACCTTCTTGTATATTGAAATATTGCTGTGAAGAACTTGTAGTTCCAATTACTATGCTTTTTACTGCATCGTTGCAATCTTGCTATTTTCCAGAGGCATGGAAATCTTCGTTTATTATTCCGCTGCATAAATCTGGCAATAGGTCTTTGATAGACAACTATCGGGGAATTGCAAAGCTCAGCGCCCTACCTAAGCTTTTTGAGGCTATTGTAACCTCACAATTATCACATAGCGTTAAATCATTAATATCTCCATTTCAACATGGATTCTTATCTGGAAAATCTACTGTCACTAATCTTCTAGAATTTACATCTAAAACTATTGAGAATTTTGGAAAAGGTCTTCAAACAGATGTTATTTATACAGACTTTAGTAAAGCCTTTGATGTTGTAAATCATAAGCTTTTAGTTATAAAACTGTCTCTTCTTGGTTTTCCAACGCATTTAGTACGGTGGATTGAATCATATTTATTAAATAGAAGACAAAGCGTTATATTTAACCTCATAAAGTCAGATGAGTTTCTTGTTACTTCTGGGGTACCTCAAGGAAGTCATCTTGGTCCTTTATTGTTTTTACTTTATGTAAATGACCTTCCATCTGTAGTAAAGCATAGCAATATCTTGCTATACGCTGATGATGTTAAACTTTTTCTGTCATACAAAGATGTACAAGACTCTTTATTGCTACAAACTGATCTTGACCATCTTTGTAACTGGTGCGAAATTAATTGCATGAAGCTCAACTTGGGGAAGTGCAAACAAATGACTTTTTCTCGAAGACAACCTTCTCGAAATAATTACAATATAGGTGACTATACACTTGAGTTTTTAGAGGTTTTCGTTGATCTCGGAGTAACTATGGACACCAAACTTCGCTTTCACATTCAAATTAATAAAGCAATCAGCAGAGGATTTATTACTCTAGGATTTATTAAACGATGGTCCAAAGAGTTTAATGATCCTTTTATAACTAAAACCTTATTCACATCGCAAGTAAGGCCCATTCTAGAATACGCGTCAATTGTTTGGTGCCCTCGTTATGGGTGTTACATTGACGATATAGAATCTGTTCAAAAGCAATTTCTTCTGTTCTGCTTACGTGATCTATATTGTAATTCAAACTTTAATTTACCTTCTTATGAATATCGATTACAGCTAATTAATCTGCCTTCTTTAAAAAATAGGAGAACTATGCTAAATGTTAGTTGGATTTTAAAACTCTTACATGGATATGTCGATAGTCCATATTTACTGAGTAAAATTTACTTTAATGTTCCTCTTCGACCTAGAAGATCTTTTGAGCTACTTTTTATGAACTTTTGTAGAACTAATTACTTACAAAATGAACCACTAAGAAGCGCTTGCGGTGATTTTAATTCCGTTTCAGTTGTTATAACATTAAATGAATCCATGTACTCAATTAAACTTAAAATTTTAGATTATCTGCAGTATCGCCGCTGAGTCTGTACTACACAATTTTCGCTTGGTGATGGATACAAAACTACAAATAATCTAAATGGACCTGAACCTGTTTGGACCTCCTCACTTAATCTAACTGAACATGCTTGGTGAATGTCAACTCTTCTTTCGGCCGTGCCATGCTGGTTGTATATTTATCCTTCAACCATGCTAGAACGATTTGTATTGTATATATAATAATATAACTGGCCAATGACAGGTAGTTGTCTTAGTGCCTGCGTTCGCAACCATTTCTTGGTATAGAATGAAATTGGTGTGGTGTATTTGACCTAGTTTGTCGAAATATCACCTTGCTAAGAAGAACGATTTATATTATATATATGCATATGCTTATCAGTGTGGCGTACAGACCTTGTTTGTCTTGGTACCTCCCACCGTTCTATGCCGACACTAAGCTATTTTAAGTGGGGGCGGATATAACCATGTTGGCCTTGTTACCACTATTTTCTTTGCTGTTAATATATTCTTATAATATCTTATAATTTATATGTACATATTTTAACGTAAATTTTAAATTGTACGTACAATTTCAATTTTATTTATATAAATGTTTAAATTTTATATAATGCTAAAAAGCCTTATAAGGCTTAGCAAATAAATAAATAAATAAATTGTCTAGTTTTTGCACATCACAAATCTTCTCTAGTTGCGCTAAATAAAGTCTCCAGACACCTTCAAATCATCAATGATTTTTACACCAACTGGGGTATTCGAATCAATATCTCTAAATCCGAGGCTTTTTGCATAAGAAATACGTCTGGCAAATGTGGAAAAACAGTTACTCCAGAAAGCAAAAATCTGAAGCTTCTCTTAAATAATACAGAAATAAACTTGAAAAACAACATTAAATATTTGGGCATAGAATTTAACAATCTTCTTAAATTCAATAAGCACGCAAGAAAAAATTTAAGAAAAGCTCACAAATTAACAGGCATGTTTTCTATACTTTTGAATAACAAATACCTTAGTCAAAAAACAAAGCTTCTGATCTATAAAGTAAGCATACGTTCAGTTTTGCTATACGCATTACCTATCTGGTTCTCAATATCGCCAACGGTAGCCAATGAATTCGAAGTTCTAGAACGAAAAATTTTAAGACGTTGTGTTAATAAAAACTTTGAATTTTTTAACAAACGATATTCAAATATATTCATTTACAAAAAAGCTATGATTAATCCAATATGCCGCTATGCTTTATCTTTACAAAAAAAATTTATTGATAAACTGCAATTCTTTGACAACGAATTATTAAAAGATACCTTTTACTTCCAAAAAGAAACAGTTTCGATAGTATCGTAAGTGTAGACGTAGAATTCCGTTTAAGTTGTAACCTCTTCTACTTTGTCTCTTTGGTCCGATTGATTGTTCATTTTGCACGTATTTTTATTGATCTTCCAAAAATTAACAAATAAATTAAAAACACTCAATTATGGACTACTTATCGAGGCCAAAACAAAGAAAAAGTTAAAAAGTAAGTATGATTAAATGAGCAAGCAAAAAGAAACAAGCAAATTTCAAATTTTTTCGATCATTTCGTTAAGTTTGATAGGTTGAGTTCATTGACTTAGTTGAAAAGATGGCGAAGCAAATGCACTTTCCATTGCTGCCACTTTCGTCTCTGCCCGATATATATTTAGTTTGGGATTTACAGTCAGTTTAACTACTAATTTCAAATTAAAATTAAGATCACGATTTTTAAAAAATCGTATGGTAACTATATTTCACGCTGAGCACAAGCCCTTTCCATTAGAGCCACTCTCGTCACTGTCCGATGTTTAGTTTGCGAGCTACACTTTCGTCTCTGTTCGATGTTTAGTTTGCGAACTACACTGGCTAGTGCTAGTTCCCACTAGAATTTGTGGGATCCAAATTAATTTGCATTAATAACAAAAATTAAAATTTTACGCCATCTATTGGGTAAAAGCTTAAAACGAAATATGATTCAACTCGTTTTTTTTCATAAGAGTTAAATCTAACCGGATCACAGACCCATTTCGTTAAATTTAACAGTTTGAGTTCATTGACTGAGTTGAAAAGAGGTTCATGACCTCTGGTTTCAAAATAGTATACTAGAACAGTAGTGCATACATAAGCCCAATGCGAACTTATGCTTACAATGCTGCCAAAGCGAACCAATCAAAAACAAACAAAAAAAAAAAACAAATTGGCCATTTCAGCCCTTGAAAGGACTTTGACCGAGCTTCTTATGATCAATTGTGTTGTGTGTGTTATTAAATGTTTGCACACAATTGACCGAGAACTTGACCTACATGTTTTATGCCGACTTCGAACGGCTCATGTTCTCAAGAAGCTTTACATGGCATTATTTACTCTCTGAGGTTTGCCATTGTCTGCAGAGAGGTGATGACCGATCAGAAAAATTTTTTATTGAAAAAAACTTTTCGCCGCGGCTGGGGATCGAACCCGGGCTCCGAGCATGCTAAGCCACACACTTAACCTGCATGCCACGGTCACCACACAACCGTGAATTATTTGCGAACCAATCAGTTCGTGCAAAACCGAAGCATACAAGCACAAACAACGAAAGAAAAACAAAGAAAGCAGCAGGCACATTAAAAGCAGCTGATGATTGATTTTCTTATATAAAAACATGCATTTTTCTTCTTATATTTTACTATTTTGTGACTTTAATATAATATTGACAAAATCCAAAATTAGATATTCATTCAGCGCAGGATATATCTGATATATAAGTATATATATTATCTTTGAACGAAGAGCATTAAAGGCTGTAGGTATACCCTAAAGTATTCGCCAAAACGTTGCCTAATGACCTTGAAAAAATCTGTTAAAACGACCATACAAACCGCGCTGTAAGACGTAATTCTACGTCAAAACAGTTCAGTTGGTCCTCAGTTAACTATCTATCTCCTATTGGTTTATTAAATGAAGAGATCGAAACAGATCTTAACTTCGACACTCCACTGTTACCTCAATTTTTTTGCTAAATCTATACCTGGCACCCACAGGGGTTAATCATAACTGAATCATATCAAAAAACACATATAAAATTATATTGCGTACACATATAAAAACACATATAAAAATATATTGTCATGATAAATTCAATTATATTGTTTATTATTAAATTCTATTCTGGCTTATACTGTCACGTATTTTTGAGAATTTTTTCAGATTTTTTGGAGGACGTTTAGAGGTCGCGCTTATCGGATTTTCCGTAAAAATCAGGTATTTCTGAGATTTTTCAAATTTCAATCATAAGTTGATCAATTGCAGATATATTTAGGGTTTTCACTTCATTGCTGAAATTTTAGAAATAGTAAATTTATGAACATTTCAGTGCAATTGTTGTTGTTTTGGTTTTCCGAAGTTTGCTTAAATTTAATCATCTATTGAGTTGATAAAAATTAATCGTCGTTAATTTGCGAAGAAAAGATCTGTTCAGTAGTCGCTAGTAGAACCGTTCGATTGATGTGAGTCATTGTGAACATGCAAAATATGATAAGAAGAAGAACATTTCGTCTGTTCTCATATAAATTCGTCAAAATAAGCATCATATTTAGGTTATTATGCAATAACTAAATTATTAATTAAAAACAATTAAGACGGCAAACAATATTTTTTTTAACAAAAGGTAGACACAATTAATTGTTTTGTTGGCGTTCGATAGAAGCCAGCTATGGCGACTTTCATGCTGACAGAAGCATAAAAAAATAAAAACAGTCGCTCACTTCAACTCTTCGGAAATTTGCGATTTCGGAAATTTCAGCGTTGAACTGAATACCCTAATTGCTAGTATTCGAGTCATCATTTTGAAAGAAAAATGTCCAAACTTTACTTTACCGTACATAAATTAAAAGTTTTGGCTTTTTTTTTGCAATTTGGATGTGATACATTAAATTTTTCGTGAAATTTTCGTAATTTTTTTTAAAAATGCTTTATAACTTTTCAAAATTCCACCAAAATAAATTAAAGTAATGATGACGTCTGAAAAATAGTAAAATTCTAAGCAATCTAAAAAAACAATACTTGGTTTTACTCTTTCCCTTCCAGAGTTATAACCATTAAGGTACTAATACAGTGTGAAGCTATTCAAAACAACACCTTTTTTATTAATTTTTTTTAAATAGTATTATTAAATTATTTAAATCAAATTTATTTACATTATGTACAATTAAAGTTGAAGATATAAAAAAAAGCTTTTTTTGTTTTTGTATTTGTTGTTTATTTTCTGGAGGTCGTTGGAGTTGGCGTGTTTAAAAAAAGGTTGTAAGTTGGTTTCTCGTCTCCAGCATTTTAAAGGCGTCGGAAAGTAAAGAGTCAAAGTGCATTCTTCAGTTAAGGGTTGTAGTTGAGCACTCTACCTACGCAAATAAAAAAAAAACCAAAACAAAAAAATGGCATGCGTTGAAAAACAAATTTACAACAAAACCCCACTTTTTGGCAGAAATTCTTAGCCTTAAAAGTTTCGTAAATATAAAAGTTTCTCGGCTTTTTATAGTTAGAGTGCTTAACAGAGTCTATGAAGTTTAAAATGAATCAAGATTCATCGAAATCGATCAAGCAGAACTCGAGATATCTTAGAAACCAATTCGAAAAAACTTGTTTCGAGAAAAACGCGATTAGATTTTCTTCTATGAATATATGAAAAAATGCGCGACATACGAAAATAATGTATGTTATATTTTTTTTTGATTTGATATTTTTTTCTAAAATTTCGTATACGCATCCTTAAAACCTTAAGAAACCAGATTCTAAAAAAAAACAACAAATTATTTTTAATTTGTTACACACTGTAATAGTACCTTAAAGCTGTATTGCCATTGTTGAAAATAAAATAAAATATAAAATTGTATTTCTACAAAAATATGCTTTCCTTGTATAAAGACTACGAATTTTAATAACGCATTGATTTATTTTGGTTACCACCGAATCCACAAAAACAAATTAATATAAGAGGAATCTGTACATGGTACAAAATCATTTATTTGATTCCTTACGATGTACCTCTATGCCATGTAAAAGATTTTGAAAATCTGTTTCAGAAGTTGTAAGACCGATGTTAGTGCTTGCCAAGGCCACACCACGTTCTGCGACATCGTTTACCACTTGCATCCATTTTTCTGGGTCGGTTTGCAAAAAAGCAATTGAGATGTTGCAGGTTTCAAAAAAAGTATGGCTGGATTTAGAAATGAAATCTTGAATTTTCATACTTTTTATCATGTTTTGTGTTATATTGGGTTGTTTGGTTTCATTATTTGCCGTATTAATATTTTTAACCATCAAACGCAAAGTTTTGGTTTTTATGCTTATTTTATCAAAAAAAGCTAAGGGCGCTAGTTTCCCGGATAGGTACCACTGATGCCCCAAAAAAGTTTTTAGCGTGGCGTTTGCAACGTGTGCATTTAAGTGCTTGTAGCTAGTCAATTTTATAATCAAATTGAGGTCATTCAGAGGAGCGTATCGAGGGCACTGACAGAGGTACCAATTTTTTATGTACACTCTTAAAATTAATGAACTAATCTCAAGCAAGACAACAGATAATGATATAGATTTGTTCATTAAATCAAAGTTGAAATGTTCATCGACTCTTTCTTTTTCTATTCATAAATTCAAATACGTTAACGCACGTCCGACTACTTCCTTTAGATTGACAGTTCCAGAAAATTTATTTAATACTATTGTTGATGTAAGTTTCTGGCCGCGAAATACAATTGTACGCGAATTTGAATTCAAAAATAATCCGCGATTAGTAAATGTAGTACACTTGCCTCGCCCGCGAATGAGCCCGCAATCTCATCCAAAAAACGATTAACAAATCGCAAGTCTAAATTAGAACTTGTGTACCAAAACGTAAGAGGTCTTAATTCCAAACTTTCTGCAATGTTCATTAACAGTTTTGATTTCGAATATAACATTATAATTTTCACGGAGACTTGGCTTCGCTCTTATATCACGCTAGTTCCGAAAAAAAAATTTTTGTTTTTTTCTGTCACTCCGTTTTCGAGATATTGCCCACTGTAGGGTTTTCAACGAAAAAAAAAGTTAGTTCCACTTAATTGCATATATCTCCAGAACCAACAACAGTAATCAAACAAATGATATATCAAATAAAAGCTAATAAAATTTCTAACAAACAATGCAGACATCATTTTTTGGTCGAGTTGTTAGTTTGGCGGAATAAATTCAAATTTCGGGGATTTTTTTTATTTTTCAGAAAAATTTCCAAAAAAAGACAAAATAGTTGCAAATTTCGTTAAGAAATCAAAATATATTGTTACTTTTGATATTTTTTACTAAAAGCCTTTATTTTTCCAAAAAAAATAAGCTATTGTTGAAGAAAATCTATATTGAGAAATGAAAAAGTTGTGTTCAATGGAACGAAATAACGAAATCACCCAAATTGTGTGATTATCAATTTATGCATTAGGACTTATTTTGTTGCCATAAAAAAAAATGAGAACTAAAGGTTGTTGTAATAAAATCATATATTCTTCATTTTTATTGTTCTTTTAATAATTTACATTATTTTTACATTATTTAAATTGTATATAATTATTATTAATAATTTTTATTGTTGCATTAAATCATTTATATTGTTATTTACATTGTAAATAATTTTTATTTATCATTCAGAAATTCAAAATGATTAGAATTCTTGTTATGTCGTTTATTTAATTCGGGATCGGTTTCTCTGATGAGAAACCAACAATAGTCGCCCATCATTCCTTCGTCCCAAAATCCTTGGTACCGATTCTCAATTGCTTTCATCTATTGGTGGAATCTTTCCCCATGCTCGTCGCTCTCGTCGCCGAGATTCTTCGGAAAAAAATTCAAATGGGAGTGCAGAAAGGGAATTTTCAGAGACATATTTACGCCCATTTTCAAGATACTTGGTTCTATCTGCGTTTACTCCAAGACCAATTCGACTCGACTCGTTTTCTAGCCTGGAGAATGCTGCACTGACTTGGCCAATGATGGATCTTATATGCGATATTCAGAAGGCTAATCCCACGGTAGTTGGCGCAAATGGTGGGATCGCCTTTCTTGTGGATTGGGCAGAGCACACTGAGGTTCCAATCATCTGGAATGCATTCTTCCGACCATATTCTGCATAGAAGTCTGTGAATACATTTAAACAGAGCTTCGCCACCGGTCTTAAACAGCTCAGCCGGTAGGCCATCAGCTCCTGAGGCTTTGTTTTTTTTAAGTCGAGCTATAGCTGTTAAGACCTCGTTATAGTCAGACAGCGGAACTTTAACGCTGTCATCCATAATTGGGGTTTCCGGGATAACATCTCCACTGGTGGGATTGTTGTCAGCGTCACCACTGAAAAGACTAGAGAAGTGTTCCCTCCATAACACCAGTGTACTCTGGACACCAGTGTACTCTGGACATCTGTCACTAGATTCCCATTCTCATCCTTGCAGGAAGAGGCTCCGGTCTTAAAACCATCAGCCAGGCGTCTTATTTTTTCGAAAAATTTTCGAGTCTCATTCCTGTCGCCATGCATCTAAATTTCCTCGCACTCACGCATTTCCGCCTCTCGTTTTTTTCCCCTGAAAATGCGTCTCTCTTCCCTCCTCTTCTCTCGGTATCGCTCCATAACAGCACGCGTACAACCGACTGCTGGGTGGCTTTGTAGGCGCTGTCCTTCTCTGCAGTGGCGTCGCGACACTCCTGGTCGTGCCACTGGTTTCGGCCAGGGCGGTGGTAGCCTATCACCTCTTCGGCAGTCGTACGCATAGAGTGGAATATGTGCGTCCACTGTGTGCATTTATCGCCGATCGGAGGAGTGCTTTCTTAAAGCAGGAGTAAGAGTCGAGTAGCGAAGGCTTCGGCCGTCCATTTTGACTGCAATTTGTCGACGTCTAGTTTTCTTAGTGTAGGGTTGCGAGCATTTTTAGCTGCGCAGAGACGTGTACGGATCTTGGCTGTGACAAGATAATGATCCGAGTCTATGTTAGCACCACGGATCGTGCGTGCGTCAAGTACATTGGAAGAGTGCCTTCTGTCAATCAAAACGTGATCAATTTGGTTACAAGTTTTTTGATCAGGGGACAGCCAGGTGACAGCCAGGCCTTATGAATATTGAGATGCTTGAATCTAGTGCTACTAACGACCATTTTTCGTGCTGCGGCGAAGTCAATCAACCTCATTCCGTTATCGGATGTGTTGTCGTGGATGTTGAACTTTCCGACTGTTGGACCAAATATGTTTTCCTCACCCACCTTGGCGTTGAATTCACCAAGCACGATTTTTATGTCATGACGGGGGCAGCGCTCGTATGCGTCTTCAAGGCACTCGTTAAAACTTTCTTTGGTCTCGCCATCTTTTTCTTCTGTCGGCGCGTGCGCACATATTAGACTAATGTCAAAAAATTTAGCCTTGAAGCGGATTTTTGCAAGTTGTTCGTTCACAGGGGAGAATCGCAGGACATGATGCCGTATTCTCTTGCCAACTACAAATCCGCATCCAAACTCGTGCTTCTCCACAAGGCCGCTGTAGTAGATTTCGCAGGATGCATGCCGTAAGCAACCCTGTCCCTTCTATCGCATTTCTTGGTTTGCAGTGATATCAGAATTATATCTTTCCAAGATATCAATCAGTTGGATAGAGGCACCATCCCAAATTAGGGTCTGGACATTCCAGGTGCATATCCGTAAATCATTATCAGTTTTTCGTTTGCGGTAGTCGTCATCAGATTTGGGGATCATTCTTTTATTTATTCTTAGACTTTTATTTTAGTAAAGCTGATGAAATATTAGATGAAGATATTCCAGAGACAGTGGATTCTTTCTCAAGTGGTAAGTCAAATTAATTTCAAGCATAAGAATTACAATAAAATTAACTTCATCTGTACTATATATCAAGTAGCTGACTCAGCCGCGTACCGTAGGGGGGAGCACAACCAAAATATAAAATCGTTTTTCGAGTCTCGAAATTAGTTGCCGAAGAAATAAAAAAAAACAGAATATTTAGGCATGTGCGAGCAGTTGAATTTTCGGGTAACTCGGCTATGACTTGAAACTCGTATTGAATAACTGGTGTTTTCGAGTTTTAAGTGCTTTAACTGATCAGTGGAAATACCCAGGGCTCTCATCACGTATTATGAGAATCGTTTGATGATATCGTTTTGACGATACCTTAACATCACGTAACCATCACGTTTTAATTATCGTCTAAACGCTATCGTTTTGCTTACTTCATATATGGCAAACAGTTGTCAAGTGCTATCGTTTTGACGATAGATTTGACGCGATAGTTAAATTGGTATCGTTTCGCTTATTTTCTTATAAAAAAGTGTTTGATTAATAATATTAAAATGTTTTGAGCTCGAAATTTAATTCTTTTTCTGAGTGGCGATGAGCGGGAAGAAAAAATTGAATTGTTGCGGCAACGAAGGATTCTTCGAGACAAATCAGATCCCTTAGCCCTTCCATCAAAAAGGGATGTGTTTTTATAAAGAAATGTTTTAATTATAATAATAATCTCTTGTAAGCAAATTAAGTTTTGTGCAGCGCTTTCGCTTATCGAAGGAGGCTTTTTTGTACGTTCTAGAGGCAATTAACCTCGAAAATGGAAGTCGGTCAACACATATTCCGCCAATTTTAAGATTGTGTGCAACACTAGAAGTTCTTGCTGGTGGAGGATACCAATGGTTAACCGGCAATGATTCTGGTGTCTCTGTCGCCCAAAGCACTCTGTCAGGAATAGTGTCAGACACCACGAAGATGCTCGAAGAAAAGCTATGCGCAATGTGGATTAAGTGGGAGATTGGAAACGAAAGTAGGAGGGAGAACATAAAGCAGTGGCTTTACACAAAATATTCCATACCTGGAGGTAAGTCTCAACCATTTATATCTACGAAATTTTCAATTAATTGAGGTCTTTGTTTTCAGTTATCAGCTGCATAGATGGCACGCACATATTTTTTCAAAGATCGCGCGAAAATGAACAACAGTTTTTTAATAGAAAGGGTAAACACAGTTTGAATGTATTGATTGTAAGTATTTTTTAATAGTCCTTAAAGAACTCAACTAATTATATCTATTAACTACTCAATAGATTTGCGATAATGCAATGCGGATAATGGCCATAAATTCTAGGTACGCCGGGTCTTCCCATGATTCTTCGGTATGGAAGCATTCTATGGAAAGACATTTTTTTGAAAATTGCTTCAACCAAAGAGAACATAATTATTGGCTCTTAGGCAAATATTTGACTTTGAAATTAAAAAAATTATTCATATAAATTGCTTTCTACATGATAGTGGATATCCTTTGGAACCATGGTTGCTTACACCATATAGAACTTCCACTGACATAAAAAAAACCAAATTCAATTCTGTCCACGCGAAGGCTCTAAATATCATTGAAAGATGTATTGGTGTTTACAAAGGTACAAAAGTTTATTGATAATACTTTATTTAATATAACATACATTACATACTTTTACTATAACATACTATATTTTATAAAATGAAATTTACAGGGCGCTGGCGAATCCTGTAAGAGGAAAGAAAGAGCCGCTATGATCCAGTAAAGATTGCAATTTTTGCAAATGTGTGCTCAGCTTTGCACAACATTTGTATTCACTACAATGTTGCAAACAATTATAGAGAGCCAGAAGAAAGCCTCTCCAAAACTTCTGAAAATCCTGAAGTTTCAAACAATCAGTTGAGACAGTTTGCCGACAGAATAAGAGACAAAATTAAGGAATCACTGTCTGCTTAAAAACATATTTAAATGTTTCTGTCTTATACATACATCTTCATTTATTTGGATACTGCATTCAAAGGTATGAGTTATAATCAAGGTCAGCTGAAATAAACTTTGAATTTGGTTTTGTTTTTTTGTACTCCATACATTTTAAATTTTCTATTTCCTTCCAGCGAAATTGCTACTTAACCAAATTTATGTGATTCTGAAGACTCATGATTTAGCAAGTTGTTCCACAGTAGCATGAGTATATTATATGCTATTTCTACTACTACAACTAACTGCATGTATTCGCAGCAACTCGCTCAGTACCGTCAGGTACTTAATAAATCAAAATAAAAGCTGAAACTGAAACAAATCAAACTCTAAATAATGGCAAACGTAAAACTAAATCCAAATCAAACCTTAACTCAGAAAATTAAAACAAAACTGAACCAAGGCATGAAACATGAAACTAAATCAAAATCAAACCTAAGCTGAGAAAATCAAAACAAATCAAAAATAAATTTATACCCGGCTTTGTTAATCCAAAAAAAGGCACGCAACACATTTTCGTTTAATTTTGACTAAATATAAGCCTTACATATATTTCACAGATAGTTCGTTTCATGTGTACTTATTACAGGTAGTTAGTTTTTAAAAATTAATAAAAAAAAAAATAATTCAGTCCATTTCAATAGAAAATAAAATAGTAAACCATTTCCATCTTGCTCCAACTGTCTTTCTGCAATAGCATTACGCTTTTGCAAAAGTTCAATAACTTTTACATGAAATAAGGCATCTTGCTCGTTCCGTTCTTCAACACGCTTATCAAATTAATTTGGAACGCCTTGTCCATCTCAAACTGATTTCTGAATATTTCGACGCCTTCACTCTGATTACCTTGAAGCCTTCTTTTTGAAGTTGAGGCGCGTGCGTGCTCAGGTGCATTTCTTACAATTAAATTAATAAGATTAATATTTTTGAAATAGGTGATTATGTGACCTACCTTTTTCTACTACTTCCTGACGGCATCTCTTCTGCAACTTCGAATAAAATAACGGTTTCATCGTCTTTCATCGTCTTGGTTCGACGTGGGCGAATAGCAAAGTAAAAAGTCGTCATCGGCAGCCATTTCAGAAGGATTTTCTGTCCCAAAACTATAAGATGAACTTCCCGATACTGCATCACGCAGTGAAGCCAGCGTCGTAACCTTTTCCTCCATCGGCGATAATGGAACCTCCTCCGATCGTCCGCCACCTTTCCTTTGCATGGACGATAAATTTTTGCTGCATTTTTTTTTTGCGTGATATTTGCAGTCCGTCCACACCTAAGAATAAAAAAAAAGGTTATATATAAATGATATTTTATGCAAGGCAACTGATGCTTACCTTCCTCCAAGCTGTCGTTGTCTTATTGGGCAGACCACAAGCATGCAGCTTATTGGTCAAAGTTGACCACAGCGAGTTGGCCTGCCGGCCCTGTATGGAGTTGGCGACGTAGTTGTTTGCCAGCTGTTGGTTGTCATCGATAAAGTTGATGAGAATCTCCATTTGTTTAGGCGTGGCTGCCCTGTAATATTAATTTTTTTAGAAATTATTGTTAAACAATTAAAAGTTCATAATTAAAAATTACTTACATCTTCGCTCGTTCATTGAAAATAAAAACTTAATGTCACTTTCGACACTGAACGTATGTTTTTCAGTGCTGCCAAGCTGTAGAAAACTGAACGATTGACGAGACGACAGTGATAGGTTTACATGATGCAAGCTTTTGATGATATCGTCAGATAATATCGTTGGAACGAGGATCGTTTTGAAAGTTACGCGATGAGAGCCCAGTAGAAAAGTGGTTTAACAGCATTACGTTTTTCAACTTAGGTAAAAATATATATATTAAAAATTTAGACTTATGCGTATAATTTTAAGTCGTATAATTTTTTGTGATTTTTTAAGGGATTTAACTGTTTTAATAAAATCACTTTGGAGTGGAGTTAGGCATGTGTATACTGATTTGGGTCAGTTTCTAATTTAATCATTTAATTATTAATTTTGAAGAACTAATTTTGAGAAATGACCACAAGGTTTCGAAGCTTCATGCTCTTGCTGAAAAATACGCAATTCTTACTCCTTTGATTCTCCTGAATGATAAGTTGGAATGTAAACTGAATGAACTCTGTCACGAAGAAATTGACAAGGAAGAGTTTCTCGTGGAGAGAAAAATACTTCAGAATATTGTTTCTATTGCGCACAAAGAAATTGATTCTTGTATGAAAGGTCCACTTGAACTTTTACAATTTATTTTTAAATTAAGTCTAGAAAACGCAGCTCCAAATATTGTTATACTTTTACGCATCTTTCTAACCATTGCTGTTAGTGTTGCCACTTGTGAGAGGAGCTTCTCTTAGTTAAAACTCATAAAAACCTACATTGCCATATTATATATAGAATACAAGTTAAGTAATGAAATAGACTTTGACAAAATAATTAACGATTTTGCTAATAAAAAAGCAAGAAAAATAACAATTTAATAAAATATTATATGAAAAAAAAAATTGTATTTGTATAAATTTCTCGTTCGGTGTCATTTAAGAATAAACTTTTTTTATCGTTGGCCTAATTCTAATATGACGTAAGTCGACATTTGGAATAATAGCGACTATTAACGTTTAAGATAGATTGATGAAAACTACATTTTTGTTCTTTTTTTAATTTTTAACGCTTTGAATGCTTGAATACATATTAAAGCACATTTGAAATGAGTTTTCTTTGCCTCTTCAACAGTAGATAATTTGTAACAATCAGACAAAACGCGCGCATTACGATAACATCTCGACTTTTTTTCTTGGTTTTTTACAATTATTTAATGATTTTGGATATGTTTAATGATGGATCTCCATTTTTTCTTAAGGTCATAGACCTTACCACTTTTTATGAACCTCCAAAGTCATGCCTGACTTCAAAAATATTGAATCAAAAATTTCACTAAACATATCACCTTCCTAAAATGCTTATAGCAACTTCAAACTAAAGTCAAAATAAATAAAATTTTCAACAATAAATCACAAAAAACTAGACTAAAAAATTGTATTCCTAAAATGTTGGTCCTGTGACAAAATAAGGAGATGTACTTCTTTGAAATAGTACAAATTTTAAGAAAATATAAAAAAAATAATAAATTTTTTTTCAAATGCAACTTCCACAGGTAATCGCGGGTAATGATCAAAACAATACATATGAAAATATAAAGCTTTATAAAAAAAAATGGTACCAAATCTGTTTGCTACTTACATCAACCTTTTTTGTTATTTTTTATATTATAAAAGCCTTAAAATGCTATTTTATTTTTTTTTTAAATTTATTTTAATTAATAATTTTGTACAGAATTCTTAATTTTATGTTGAAGTTAAGCATCAGCACTAAAAAGTTTAAAAACTGTTGCACTGTTTATGCCCTTATGACACTACGTTTTTTCCTGTTTTTTTTTTGTGTATTTTTTGCTGTTTTTCGAGCGAAAGTGAAGGTCATATCGGTATTCGTACTTGTGAAAACGAGAAAGCTATTTGCTGAAAAACAAATTAAGAACTAACGAAAAACAAACTAGCTTGTTAAAAACATAGTAGCCAACTGGTATTTCGATAGGTTCTTCTTTATATATTATTGTTTTTTATATTTTAACTTATAGGAATATTAGTGTGGTTCCATATTAAGTCTGCACTGCGAACTTTATTAATTAAAAATAAAACATATTCGCCTGTCCACTTAAGTTTCATTTCTTGTCTTTTTGATAAATTCAATATTTTTCTGAACATAATTTTTTTAACGAAGATTTTTTCAGCCAGCAATGAAATGTCAAAAATCCAATTTTTACGCAAGCATATTGTCGAATTGTTTTTGTAATTTAATTTTCATCAGTGTCAGTATTTAATATGAAAAATACACAAAAAGAAAAAAACAAGAAAAAACGTAGTGTCATACGAGCATTAGAGATCTTTGCCAATTATCATAAATATGGAGCGGCAAGTGTAAATTGAGATAAAATTCCTAATTATGAGATTGTACGACCTGTAATTTCAAAGCTAAGCGGTATTGCAAATTGGGTTACATAGGAGGTGCTACGCCTCTTGTATCGATTCTTTCCAAACTTCACAGCAACACTTTCAAGACCTTGCGACAGCTATATAAATTATTGATGAAAGCAATTGAAAGATGAAAGCAATTGAGAATCGGTACCAAGGATTTTGGGACGAAGGAATGATGGGCGACTATTGTTGGTTTCTCATCAGAGAAACCGATCCCGAATTAAATAAACGACATAACAAGAATTCTAATCATTTTGAATTTCTGAATGATAAATAAAAATTATTTACAATGTAAATAACAATATAAATGATTTAATGCAACAATAAAAATTAAAAACGGAGTGACAGAAAAAAAAATAATTTTTTTTTCGGAATTAGCGACCGATTTTACATGAGAAAAGGATAGTGGCATTCAAAGTACAAACAACTTTTCGTTATTTGTAAACCAGTGTATTCTAAATTCTGAAATAATGTGTAAAAATTATCAAATTTTCCGTAAAGACCGTTATCATAAGATCGGTGGAGGTGTTCTGATAGCTGTTCATATCTCGTTCGCATCTGATGAATTACGATTCTCGACACTAGTGAACTGGAGTTTATTTGTGTTTCAGTTAAATTAAATAATTGCATTTCTTATCTTACCTGTTCTTACATTCCTCCTAATTGTGACATATCAATTTACTTAAGAAATATAAACGCCATCGAGCAAGTTCATAATATGTTAAAAAATAATTATGTTCTTATTGTGTTGGGCGATTTTAACCTATTGTGTCTTGGAATTCGACAGATGACTCTTCATTTCTTACACCTGTTTCGACTAGTAATTGGATAAATGATTTTTTAGATAAGTTATCTGACCTGTGTCTTCAACAATTCAATAAAACTTTTAATAAAAACCATAGAATGCTGGACCTTGTGTTTGTAGATAGATGCACTGTATATCTCAATCGCTCAAACCCTGTATCTTTTCCGGAAGATGAACATTAGGCCGTATCGAAAATTTTAGATCGTATTTTTAGAGGTCTCAAAAGTTGCATAGGCTTGTCAGATCACCCAAAAAAATTTTTATAAAAATTAAAGGACATCTTCCTGCCCCGCAAGGACTAAGTTGTTTTTTGGGAAAAACAATAAAAAATAACGATCTTAAAATGCTTTGATTTTTTTAAGAAAATCCACACATGTCTTAAAGCAAAAGTAATAATGCAGTTTAACTAACAATTTCTTGCCACATACGGTGCTACTCATGATTTTTACCAACAGTATCCTGTATGAAGGATATTTGAAGCGAAAGTTGTACTTCGGATAGCACAAGACGTTTGATTGTAAGCATTGGTTATAAATTTTGGTGGTACTGTTTAAAGTGTTGATGTATTCCATAAATAACATGAATTCATAATTTGCATAGTTTTTGCATTTGTATTCTCTTGTTTTAGAGAAATGTATAAAAAAAATATAAGATTTTATGTCAAGTGATTCAGAAAATTTCTGAACATGATACTGCCTAAAAATATTTATGTAATATATCAGCTTAAGACCACGATTTTAGTTTCTATTTCGATATTTTAAAAAAAGTTATTTCCTAGCATCAAATTTCTCAATTTGAGTTATGTCCCCTTTATGGTTATAATTTCATTAAAACACATTTTAAAAACAATTGTTTAGTCTTTTGAGACCGACTGAATGGCATTAAATGTATTTTAACGATATTATAACCATAAAGAAGATATAACTCAAATTGAGAAATTTGATGGTACGAAGTAAAATTTTTTTAAGTATTAAAATATAAAAAAAAATCGTGGTCTGAGCCTGGCATATTAAATACATATTTTAAGGTAGGGTCATGTACACAAATATTTGAAAAATCCAAATTGAGAAAATTATCTTCGACACCACTTCTTATGCCCGTGATATAAAATCTAATATTATTTTTTTTGAAAAAGTTAAAAAATTGCGTTCTAGTATACATTTCTCTAAAACAACAGAATTGATATGCAAAAACTATGCAAATTATTAACTCATCATATATAAGAAATACGCCAACACTATAATCAATGCCATCAAAATTTAGACTCAATGGTTGCAATCAAAAGTGATGTGCCATCTCGAGTATAACTTTCGCTTCGAATATCCTTCAAACAGGATACTGTGGGTAAAAATCGTGAGTATCATCGTGTTCGGTAAGATATTGCAAGTTAAACTGCATTTAAAGTTTTTCTTTAGACAAATGTAGTTTTTTTTACAAAAATCAAAGCATTTTAAGATCATTATTTTTAACTGTTTTTCTCAAAAAACAACTTTGTCCTTGCGGGGCAGGAAGATGTCCTTTTATTTTCATAAATTTTTTTTTGGCAGATCATGACAACCACATGAAACTTTTGAGACCTCTTAGAATGTGAAATTCGAAAAAAAAATGTAATTCGATACGTCCTAATGAACATCATCCAACTCTTGAAATAACAGTTTTACTTGCTCATGAAAATGAAAATAAACTTACATCTGATAAGCAAAATACAAAAATATATAATTTCAAAAATTTATCTATTAAACCACCGTATTCATATTATGACGTCGAAACCTCGGTACAGTTTTTTAATGATACTTTGCAAAGGTGCTTCTTATTGTGCGTCCCAACAAAGCAAAATAATTCTAAACCCTTAAGCCCACCCTGGCTAACAAAAAATTTAAAAAATCGCTTATGTAAAAAATATAAAAAAATCTGATTCTAATATAGACTTTGCTTGTTATTCATCTTGTCGTTGCAGATACCAGCTATTAAATAAACTGTGTTATTCTGCTTATATAGCCAACATCAAATCTCAATTTAATGATAATCCGAAACTCTTCTATACTTTTGTTAATTCAAAACGTAAGGCTTCCAACTTTCCACCCCTTATGAGATTCAATCAAGAGGAATCCCTAAATTATTTGAGAAAATCATAACTGAACAACTAACCCACTTCGTATCTTCTGCCATTTCTGTCACTCAACATGGTTTTTTTAAAGGGTAAATCAACTTCAACAAACCTTTTGGAGTTTAAAACTCGTGTAATAAAAGGTTTTACTTTGGGAAAACAGACTGACGTTATTTATACGGACTTTAGCAAAGCTTTTGACAGCGTCAATCATAACATTCTATTGAATATAATGGTTACATCTGGTGTTCCGCAAGGAAGTCATCTTGGACCGGTTTTATTCTTACTATTTATAAATACTCTTTTCCATGCAAGTTTATGCCTGCGTTGGCCCAAATACATATTCAATTAATAACATTAGAACGGTGTTCCAAAATTACATAGTGACCCGTACATATATACACTAAGGCGTAGTGAAATGTATGGGATGAGATTTTTGCTATGAAGCGGGATTGAGAAACTGAAAACTTACAGCATTTTAAGTAATTTGGCCGAAGGATTCTGCTCTCCGATGAATTTCGAACAGCCAACTTTTTAAAAATAGCTTTTGATGTGAATGCGTTTAAGAAATATTGGTCGAAGAGGTTTTTTGCTCATAAAAGATGAACTATTGTTCAAGATAAATGCTAGATAGTGATAAGAAGTTACCATTAGCAAAAACAGGTGTTTGCAAAATTTTTGCAAAAAGTTTTTTCATCCACTATGGCCCCATTCTACGATTTCTGAAAGCAAAAAACTGATTTTTAGGCTTATTGCTCCGGAACATGAGTACAAATAAAGTGACGTCATTTCAATGCTTAGAAAGTTTATAGATAATTTAAATACAAACATTTTGATGTACTCATCGATTGTGTGATATACTTAATTACTGATAAATATATATTTGAAGAACAAAAAACGCAATTTTTTCCTTTTATTGTGAATTTTAGAATTTAAAGTTCGATATTAGAAGAATCGAAAAATGTAACTCTTGCTACGCTAACAAATTTGGAATAACGATAGGAAAAAACGACCAGATGACAACAAATTCTATATCCCGGGAACCATTCTCCAGTCCAACATGTGCTGCGTTACATAACTTAATTTAAGTGATGGGCACAAAAGAGATTTGAGGTGATTTTGAGTGAGTTACTCATTTATCAAAATTAAGTGATGCAATGTCCCACTTCAAATGAGGTGTGTCTCGTGTAAAAAGAGGTTATTAGATGTAAAAGTGTTGGTGAGGTTTTTAAAGCGGCTATGAGGATAATGAGGAAAACCAAGAATGAACACAAATACTACTTAACTGAGTTTTGTTAAGCAAACAAAAATTTAGTTTTTTAATAAGTCGTTGTTCATTGTAATTAACGTATTAGAATTTAAAACAAAAAATTATATTAAAATATCAATAGAAATTCAAAGAAAAAAACAATAAAAAAGTATTATGAATAATATTGAATATTATAATAATATAACACATATTATAGTTTAAGAAGAACAGTTTTGAAACTTTGTCATCAGTAAGTATATATTTCTTCTTTCTACAATTAATTGTCCAGACTTCAAAAATAGACGAAGTAAACAACATTGAATTACAATTAAACGAACATTTTCGTCTTAACTCGTTAAGTAGCGACTCGTCTATATTGGTTAGGGCTTCAGCTGCCAAATTTGCGTTGTTTTGTGAAAATTGAAGCCGTACACATTTTTTTTTAGAATATGATACACACAAAGCTCGTGTATGGGACATTTGAGTTACCTCTTGTATGAGTTACCCAACACAACTTAATTTGTACTCATGTTCCAGAGCAATAAGCCTAAAAATCAGTATTTTGCTTTCAGAAATCGTACGGTGGGGCCATGGTAGGTGAAAAAAATTTTGCAATAATTTATATTTGGAATTGGTTTGGTGTTTAAGAGTTTAATCTCTTTTCCACGTAGGATCTTGGGTTGGATAGTGGCCGCAAACTTACTAATATTCATATTATTTATAGTTACTTTGGTCTCTTTGTTATAGAGTTTTATGTAAAGTTTACTACTTATTTGATGTTGTTTACTTTTTTAAATTCAAATATTCTTAATAAATTCGTATAAAATTTCTATAAAATTTTAAAGTTCCGCTGAAAAGCCAGTTAATGTGCTTAGTGGAAATTCATACTTCGCCAACTGGGTGTGTGTTTTAGTACGTAGGTGCTAACATTCTGTTTGTTCCGGTTGATCCGTATAGATTATAGAATGTAAGTCGTGCATGCGTATAGTACCTACGGGCTATACGTATTTATGAGATTTCTCACTCCTTTGGCGAATCAAAAAAAAAAAAAAAACAGGCATCAGTCTTTGAATTGCCTATGAATGATCGCAGCTAGTTTAGAAAAATGCATATTTTTAACGAGTATATAATTTTTATCATTCAGCGAGCCCTATTAATGGCTCCTAGAATTTTGATTGAATGACCGGTTCCAAAATTATCACCCAAAAAATTAAGGCTCAGTAACCAAAATAAACCAATGCCTTATTAAAATTCGTTGTCTTTATATAAGGAAAGCAATTGTTTGTAGAAATACGTTTTTATATTCCATTTTATTTTCAACCAATGGCAACACAGCTTTAATGATTATAACTCTGAAACGGCACAAGTTAAACCAAGTATTGTTTTTTTAAATTGTTTAGAATTTTACCATACTTCAAACTGCATCATTACTTTAATATTTTTTTTATAGAATTTTTAAAAATTGTAAAGCCTTTTTAAAAAAATTACGAAAATTTTTTAACATGACTTATTTTCAAGTCGAAAACTTCGCTGCTTGTTCATTGAATGGGCAATGCAGAACCCAGAACATTCTGAATACAATGTTTCATTGTTCTGGACCATGCGAGCAAATGTTTCACGCTTCGTGTGCTAAAATTTCGAATTCATGCATTGATGATTTAATTTCGGCACACTCAGGACTTCGTTGGTACTGTACTACGTGCAGGGTTGTTTCCCCAGCTGAATTATACTCAAAAATAAAGCTCTTTGGGGAAAGCCTTAATTCACTCAATAATAATTTTAAATTCATTATGACGTCGTTAAGCGAATTAAGTGTTGACCACTGTGACAGTATAACGGATAAAATTTTTTCGCCAACCAGTGCTGACGTTCCTTTGACGGAGTCCGAAACTCTTGGTTCAGCAAACATATCCACAAACGAAGTACTAAATAGGGGTTCAGTACAAAAGCAGAGTTATAATTCTAAAAATAACTCTTAAAATAAACGGAAAAATAATAATTGCAAACGTGCCACTCAAAGCCTTGTCTTCTATTCCCCAGGCTAAGCGATTTTCAGTTCCCACCTCCTCGTCACATGTCTCTGAAATTGTTTCAAATAATAATAATAGTAATAATATAAATAATATTCATAACAAAAATGATAATAATAATAATATTAATAACATTAATAATGAAAAATAATAATTAAAATAATAATAATAATAATAATAATAATAATAATAATAATAATAATAATAATAATAATAATAATAATATAATAATAATAATAATAATAATAATAATAATAATAATAATAATAATAATAATAATAATAATAATAATAATAATAATAATAATAATAATAATAATAATAATAATAATAATAATAATAATAATAATAATAATAATAATAATAATAATAATAATAATAATAATAATAATAATATAATAATAATAATAATAATAATAATAATAATAATAATAATAATAATAATAATAATAATAATAATAATAATAATAATAATAATAATAATAATAATAATAATAATAATAATAATAATAATAATAATAATATAATAATAATAATAATAATAATAATAATAATAATAATAATAATAATAATAATAATAATAATAATAATAATAATAATAATAATAATAATAATAATAATAATAATAATAATAATAATAATAATAATAATAATAATAATAATAATAATAATAATAATAATAATAATAATAATAATAATAATAATAATAATAATAATAATAATAATAATAATAATAATAATAATAATAATAATAATAATAATAATAATAATAATAATAATAATAATAATAATAATAATAATAATAATAATAATAATAATAATAATAATAATAATAATAATAATAATAATAATAATAATAATAATAATAATAATAATAATAATAATAATAATAATAATAATAATAATAATAATAATAATAATAATAATAAAAATAATAATAATAAATAATAATAATAAATAATAATAATAATAATAATAATAATAATAATAATAATAATAATAATAATAATAATAATAATAATAATAATAATAATAATAATAATAATAATAATAATAATAATAATAATAATAATAATAATAATAATAATAAAATAATAATAATAATAATAATAATAATAATAATAATAATAATAATAATAATAATAATAATAATAATAATAATAATAATAATAATAATAATAATAATAATAATAATAATAATAATAATAATAATAATAATAATAATAATAATAATAATAATAATAATAATAATAATAATAATAATAATAATAATAATAATAATAATAATAATAATAATAATAATAATAATAATAATAATAATAATAATAATAATAATAATAATAATAATAATAATATAATAATAATAATAATAATAATAATAATAATAATAAATAATAATAATAATAATAAATAATAATAATAATAATAATAAAATAATAATAATAATAATAATAATAATAATAATAATAATAATAATAATAATAATAATAATAATAATAATAATAATAATAATAATAATAATAATAATAATAATAATAATAATAATAATAATAATAATAATAATAATAATAATAATAATAATAATAATAATAATAATAATAATAATAATAATAATAATAATAATAATAATAATAATAATAATAATAATAATAATAATAATAATAATAATAATAATAATAATAATAATAATAATAATAATAATAATAATAATAATAATAATAATAATAATAATAATAATAATAATAATAATAATAATAATAATAATAATAATAATAATAATAATAATAATAATAATAATAATAATAATAATAATAATAATAATAATAATAATAATAATAATAATAATAATAATAATAATAATAATAATAATAATAATAATAATAATAATAATAATAATAATAATAATAATAATAATAATAATAATAATAATAATAATAATAATAATAATAATAATAATAATAATAATAATAATAATAATAATAATAATAATAATAATAATAATAATAATAATAATAATAATAATAATAATAATAATAATAATAATAATAATAATAATAATAATAATAATAATAATAATAATAATAATAATAATAATAATAATAATAATAATAATAATAATAATAATAATAATAATAATAATAATAATAATAATAATAATAATAATAATAATAATAATAATAATAATAATAATAATAATAATAATAATAATAATAATAATAATAATAATAATAATAATAATAATAATAATAATAATAATAATAATAATAATAATAATAATAATAATAATAATAATAATAATAATAATAATAATAATAATAATAATAATAATAATAATAATAATAATAATAATAATAATAATAATAATAATAATAATAATAATAATAATAATAATAATAATAATAATAATAATAATAATAATAATAATAATAATAATAATAATAATAATAATAATAATAATAATAATAATAATAATAATAATAATAATAATAATAATAATAATAATAATAATAATAATAATAATAATAATAATAATAATAATAATAATAATAATAATAATAATAATAATAATAATAATAATAATAATAATAATAATAATAATAATAATAATAATAATAATAATAATAATAATAATAATAATAATAATAATAATAATAATAATAATAATAATAATAATAATAATAACAATAATAATAATAATAATAATAATAATAATAATAATAATAATAATAATAATTATAATAATAATAATAATAATAAAAATAATAATAATAATAATAATAATAATAATAATAATAATAATAATAATAATTATAATAATAATAATAATAATAATAATAATAATAATAATAATAATGATAATAATAATAATAATAATAATAATGATAATAATAATAAAGTTAAGACGAGCCATCCACTGCATACCTAAAGAGAGTCACTGTACTTTAAGTAGAACTGCTGACCAGGAGTCTGGTTACCTGCACGCGCATGTAGCTCGATACCGGTGCATCGTGAGAACGTCGCAGCGAACTCTTCACAGCGTGAGAATGCCGACGCAGCAGATATGGCTCAACGCAGGGTTAGCTTTAAGCTTATGAGTAAGTTAGATTAAGGTATCTTGAATTTATATATTTGGGGAGTTATTATTATTATTATTATTATTATTTATTTAACCAAATTCGTTTATAATATTTATATATGTTTTACAAGTTATGAGATTTATCTTAAGAGATATTACATCAGTTGATTACACATTATTCACAAGATGATAACAATGATTATATAAATGATCTTGGCAAAGGTAAAAAGGTAAAACTCCTTTATATGATTAGAAAGAGAAAGTTAAGAATTAAACATGAATATAAATAGAAAGATTATTGTATAAAATAAACAATCCAGCATATATAAACAGTTGTTTTGTTGATAATTTAATTTTAAAAGTATTCTCTGCAACCTCTAATAAGTGGAAAAGTTGAGTTCATATTATTTATAAAGTAATTGTGGGAAAGTTTTCTGATGAAGTTAATAAACATTTCATTATTGGTTTCGTTATGAAGGGTAATTGTTGAATATCTCCATGGTTTGTTGTTAATCATTTTCAAGCATTTGTTTTGAATTATTTGCATTCTCTTGATATGATGTTTTGCAGCTTTAAACCATATTGGACATGCGTAACTTAAAATTGGTCTTATGATACATTTAAAGATTAAGTTTTTATTTTGTTGAGTTAGCTTTGATCGATGATTGAGAAGAGGCCAAAGTGCTTTAAAGGATGACAAGGCTTTTATACAACTTGATTCAATGTGTTTATGAAAAATTAATTTTTTATCCAGTATTACTCCAAGGTATTTTACTTCATTTTGTATTTCAATAGTATTGTTATCGAAAAAAAGTTGGCGGTGAGGTAATCTTTTAGGAGAATTATTGTAGGGAAATATTATTGCTTGTGTTTTATTGTGATTTATTTTAATTTTCCATTTTTTGAAATATTTATTACATACAGTAAGACTGTGTTCCATTTTCTTTAGCAAAGCGCTACTAAGTTTACTAGAAGTAATAAGAGCAGTATCATCTGCATAATAAGCTGTTTTTATAAGATTAGGTGGTTTAAAATCAGATGTAAAAATTGAATACAGCAGAGGAGATAAAATTGATCCTTGAGGTACACCAGCTGATATTGGTTTTGGAGAAGATGTTGCATTATTGATTGATACTTTAAATGATCTATTTTCAAGAAAATCTCCTATTAGTTTACATAAATATTTAGGTGTATTTATTGTTATTAATTTATATAGTAGTCCGTTATGCCATACGGTATCAAACGCCTTTTCAATGTCTAATAATATAATTCCGGTAGATTTTTTGTTTCGTTTATTTATTAAAATTTTGTTTTTTATTCTATTGATTTGGTGAACTGAACTATGTCCTTTTTTAAAACCAAATTGTTCTTTGGAGATAATATTATTGTTAATAGCAAAGTTATTTAGTCTAAAATGAATTAATTTTTCAAATAATTTTCCAATGTTGCTTAATAGGCTTATAGGTCGATAACTGCAAGGATCATTCCGGGGTTTATTTGGTTTATAAACTGCAACGACTTTAGCCTTTTTAAACATTGATGGGAAGTAGTTTATGTGAATGCAACTGTTGAATATGATAATTAATAATTTAATTGCTTTAAGAGGTAATTTTTTCAAAAGTAAATTTGGAATAGAATCAAAGCCGGGTGATTTTGATGTTTTTAAAGTTGATATTATTTTTGTAATTTCTTGAATAGTGATAAAAACGGCTCCAACAGTATTTGGAGGTTCAGCTTTCAGATTTTTAACGGTAGAATTTATAACTTTATCCGAAGAATGTGAATTATTTATTGTGAGATTATGCGAAGTTACAAATGTGTCTGCTAAAATTTGTGATTTTTCACTATCAGTTATTAATTTATTATTTCCATTAATAAGATGAGGGATTTTTATTTTTCCTTTGCCTCTTAAACTGCGACTAATTTTCCAAAAATGTTTATCTCCAGGTTTTAGTCGTGATAATAGATCAGACCAATTTTTGTTTCTTTCTAGAATTATTTTTTTGTTGATCATTTTACTTATTAGTTTTGTGCATTGTTTAAAAAAGTTTGCTTGAATTACGTTGTTAGTTCTTTGACTTTTTCTTTTATATTTGTTTCTTTCATTTATACAAATTTTTATTATCTCTGGAAAAGTGAAGTTATTTGAGCGGTATTTTTTCGGTGTTGACATGTCTCTTGCTTCAAGTAAAAGTTTGATAAATTTATTAATTTCCGCATCAATCGCTTGTTTTGAACTATATGATTCTACAGACAATATTATGTTTCTATCAATTATATTTTGGAATGTGTTCCAATTGGTAAATTTATAAGAATAGTGACTTAGATCGATGGTATTGAATGAAGTGCATTCTATAGAACATAAGATTGGGCGATGATCTGAAGTAATTTCATAATCCAGTGTTTTAATTTCAATATTTAGAGAGGTATTACTTAGAGCAATATCAACTGTAGAAGAGTTGCGATTTCTTTGATGTGGATATAGAGTGTGGTTATTGGGATAATGCACAAAAAAATTATAAGTTTGTTGAAGGTTGTTAAGTACAGTTCCAGATGTGTTGTTTGTAGAACAGTTCCAAGAAGTGTGTTTTGCATTAAGATCGCCAAGAAGTATAAATTCAATGTTGGCTGGGGTTAGTGCTATAATGTCGTCGGAAAAGTTTGTAGAGTATCTTGGAGAATAAGCTGTTGTAATTATGATTCTCCTCTGGTTAATGAATATTTCTATGGATAAGTTTTCGATAGAATTTGTTTTAGTTAATGGTAGTAGTTTATGTTTAATTTGCCTTTGAATCAATAAAGCTACTCCTCCTCCTCTTGAATCTGTTCTGTCATTACGGTATATAATGTAGTTATTAAGAAAAGGTTTATGGTGTTCATTAAAGAATGTTTCATTTATTGATGCAATTTGTATATTGTATGATTCCATTAAATATTCTAGTTGTTTGAGATTTGAAAAATTTGAAAGACCGTTTGCATTCCAATGAAGAAGCTTAAATTTATTTAAATTATTTGAAGTCATAAGCATATTTAACTAATGACATAATAACTTGTATTTGTTGATCTTTAGAAGTACATTTGCGTAGATTTTCTAAGGCAGACATGAAAATTTTAAATAGTTCATCTATACTGAAGAGATCATTATTTTTACTTTTTAATTGTTCCGAATATGTTTTACTGGAATTTTTTGCGAAAGTATTGTTTTGTATTTGTTGATTATTTATTGCTGGAAATTCTGAATAATTTAAAAAGTATGTGTTTGGATTTTTGCGTATTTTTGAAGTTGATTGGGTTCTAGATGATGCTCTTGATCTAGTTTCAAGATATAGAGCTCGAAAAGGACAATTAATGTCATTAGCAGAGTGGTTTGTTCTTTCTTTGCCATGTTTTTTGCAATTAAAGCAAGAGAAAACTGCAGGTCGTTTGTCATTTTTGTTAAATGGACAATCATTAGTGTGATGGGGTTTAGCGCAAAACATGCATGCTGTTTGTCGATTGCAATGTTCTCCACCATGTCCATACATTAAGCAGTTCCAACATTGAGTTGGTTTATCATTTTTTTTGGGTTTATATTTTTTCCACGTTATTATTGTATTACATATAGTTTTTATTTGATGAAGGGAGTTAGGATTAAATGATTTTTGACTAAATTGAACTTTATAAACAGCGTCGTTATTTGAACTATATTTTGTTTTTATTTCAATAACTGTGGATGGAATTAAATTGTAGCTTGTGAGTTCATTGATTATATCATTTGGATCTAGTTTAGGTAAGCCGTATAGAAAAACCGTGAAAAGGCGATTGTCTTTTGAGTTATATGAGTGAAATTCGAAATGTTTTTCATTTAAAAGTTTTTTGCAGTGTTCATATTTTTCTAGATTATGTGGAAATATTTTTGTGCCAATAGAGGTGCGTTTATAGATGCACTCACCGCCTAGAAGATCTTGAATTTCTTTAAAGGGAATAGAGATATCGGCTACAATTGGAGGTGGCTTTTGGTGTCTTATATCGTTTGATATGTTCGAGTCAAATATAACATCCATTCCGTTGTGATCAGCAAGTGCACTAAATCTGTTTGAAGATGTTGATGGACCACCATGATTTGGATTGAATTGTCGATCGATGGGGAGTTTAAACTTTTTTGATGTTCCGGTTTTGGCTTTTGTGCGTGATGAAGACTTGGCCACGCGGGCCATAGTCAGTTTTGTTATTTTTGATAATGTCTATATATTATGGCTTATAGAAATATTAATAAAAAATATAATTTTTCGTAAGAGAAAAATTTTATATTTTTGATATAAATATATATATATTTTTTTTTTATTTATTGATAAAAATTAAAGAGCGTATACGACTGATTTCAATGAAAACTTTCAGAGAATGTATATATTTGGGGAGTTAGAACCGACAAGTCATAAATAAAATTATTGTTAACAATTTAAAGTGTGAGTTTTAATTGCCACAGTTGGCGCGGCTTATGTATTTTTTTGGGTATCCCCTAATGGGGAACCTTAACTGGCGCCCGAGCAGGGACCCGCTCTAAAGGATGCGGGTATCCTCGTGAGGTCCTGTGGCAGTGTTAAAAGTGTTTAAGTGTTAATAATAATTAAAATAATAGTTACAAAAATAATACTGGCTGCGATTCACCACCGAAAGGGGGACCCTCCAGTCGTATAACAAAATGTGCATTATAATGCACCAATAAATTAAAAAAAAGTGATAATAATTAAATAAAATAAAATTATCCTGACTGCGGTTCACCACCGAAAGGGGGACCCTCCAGTCAAATAAAAGGAAAAAAATTTCCTTTCACTTTTGACGATATTGATACAGGATCCCAAAAAAAAAAAAAAATTAAAACAAAAGAAAAAGTTAAATCAAATTCAATCAATTTTTTTCAACAATATAAGTTTTGCTTGGTGTTGAAGGAATTCTTTTCTATATTTGAAATTTTTAACTTATAACTAACTACATTACTCAAACAAAATAAGCAAATAAATATGAATGTAGTAAGCAATAATCAAACAGAAACAAAGAAGAATGTTAAATAATTCATCTAATGTTCGGTCGAAAAAGTGTGTTTTTTTTTTCTGTGATCTTGTGCATAAGTGACTGTACATTCCAAGGAGTGCACGGTGTCGTTACCATGGGAACACGTCACCCATTCATTCACATACAAACGCTTGTTCTATTCTTCCCATGAGAACAGAATGGAGATCAAATCGGAATAGAGAGCACACTTGTGAAGCCAATCGTGCCATTAGTATGTTGAAGGTAACTATAAACACCGACGACTAAATGGGAACAACACGATCCTTCCTTGACCGACCTTGCATGAAAACGCTTAATTTAAATAAAATTCATCTATTTCATTACAAAAATCATTTATTACAGAACAATCAATACAAGGAATTTCGAGGAAACTAAGAAACCACTAAGAAAACTAAGAAACCATTCGCCAATGATCCTTCTGTAAGTGGAAAACAACAAAAGCGAAACGAAACGAAAAAGCGGTAAGTGAGTCTTGTGAGATTTTCTGGAAACTAAGCCAAGTGAGCTCTGTAACCTAAAATTGTTTTCGAATAAATCTTAATTTAATAAGGTGTTACGCGGTGTCTATATTTTAACACAAAAATAAAAATTCTTTAAATTCGGCCTATAGGTATGCAGCGGCAAGTTGGATGGTCTTCGGCTAGCCTGTCGGAATTGGCGTGGTTCTTATACCTATTTGCTCGAGCCACGTAGCCATAGAACGTACAATCTTCATGCCATATAATCACCAATTAGATTTACTTAAAAAATAACAAAACTGAAAGAAAATCCCTGATGCCATATGTCCTCCTAAGGGGCGTGACCAGATGTTTCGTCACGGGGATGCACTTTTCCCACCCACTGAATAATCAGCACACCTGTGGCAATCTCAAACATTCTTATTTATTCGTGATTGCCCCTAACGCACTACTGCATGTCTAATTCAACCTTCCCTACATTATATTTCCACTTGCATTTCCCTTAAAGAAAAGTATTAAGGATTCATTTTAATGTTTCAAAATAGGAATTCATTTATATCTTCTAATTATGCATAACTGTACAAAGTTCATATTAATCAATTTCAAATATTTAAATAGCAACTAGGAAAAACATGATGCTTTACAAAACTTTTCTTTCTCTCAACACAAGTATAAATTGAAAATAAGATTTTTTTGTTTTTCCATTATAAAGCAATTTCTAAATAATCAAATATAAAATATCAACTAAGTTAAAGGTAACAAAAAAATCTATTGCCACTTGACTCACTTAATTACTATTATTTGCTTAAAGATACAATTAAATATACGAAAAAGAACAAAACTTAAATTTATCAAACATCAGCACAGAAGCCAGAAAAATATTGAGCTTGTGTATGAACAAAAGAGAGTAAAACTGGTTTAAGTGAGAGCGAAACGATGTGGAAAAGATTATGTAATTTTATACAGATTTGCTTAATGCTAAATCTAGGCAACAAACTTATAATTTTTGTTTCTTTTGTTTTTGTTTTTTTTTTCTTTCGTTTACAACTTTAACTTACTTGTTTGTTTTTTTTTTGACGTAGAATTACGTCTTACAGCGCGGTTTGTATGGGGTCGTTTTAACAGATTTTTTCAAGGTCATTAGGCAACGTTTTTGGCGAATACTTTAGGGTATACCTACAGCCTCTAATACTCTTCGTTCAATGATAATATAAATACTAAAATATCAGATATATCCTGCGCTGAATGAATATCTTACTTTGGATTTTGTCACTTTTATATTAAAGTCATAAAATAGTAAAATATAAGAAGAACAATGCATGTTTTTATATAAGAAAATCAATCATCAGCTGCTTATGTACTTGCTGCTTTCTTTGTTTTTCGTTCGTTGCTTATGCTTGTATGCATTGGTTTTGCACGAACTGATTGGTTCGCTTTGGCAGCATTGTAGGCATTAGGTCGCATTGGGTTTATGTATGCACTACTGTTCTAGTACACTATTTTGAAACCAGAGGTCATGAACCTCTTTTCAACTCAGTCAATGAAGTCAATCTGTCAAATTTAACGATATGGGTCTGTGATCCGGTTAGATTTAACTCTTATGAAAAAAACGAGTTGGATCATATTTCTTTTTATGCTTTTACCCAATAGATGGCGTAAAATTTTAATTTTTGTTTTTAAATTATGTGGGATGTGGAATCAAATTAATTTGGATTCCACATCCCACTAGCACTAGCGAGTGTAGTTTGCAAGCTATACATCGAACAGTTAGTGTAGCTAGCAAACTAAATATCGGATAGAGACGAGAGGAAAGGACATGTGCTCAGCGTGAAATATAGTAACCATACGATTTTTTAAAAATCGGGGTCTTGATTTTAATTTGAAATTAGTAGTTAAACTGACTGTAGCTCGCAAACTATATATCGGCCAGAGACGAAAGTGGCACCAATGGAAAGTGCATTTGTTTCGCCTTCTTTACAACCAAGTCAATGAACTCAACCTATCAAACTTAACAAAATGATCGAACAAATTTGAAATTGTGCTTGTTTCTTTTTGCTTGCTCATTTAATCATACTTACTATTTAACTTTTTCTTTGTTTTGGCATCGATAAGTAGTCCATAATTGAGTGTTATTAATTTATTTTTTAATTTTTGGAAGATCAATAAAAATACGTGCAAAATGAACAAAACAATCGAACCAAAGAGACAAAGTAGAAGAGGTTACAACTTAAACGGAATTCTACGTCTACACTTACGATACTATCGAAACTGTTTCTTTTTTTTTTTTGTTTGTTTCTCTTCTCGTCTCCGAAGCAGCAGGCCTGTTGCAGTCGTGAAGATGTTGCAAAGGAATGTTTAAATGTTTATATACAAAAAATTTGGTTTGTTGCCACGATTAATTACAAACAAAAAAAAACTAAAGAAATAGTTTAAACTCTCTTCTTTCTGCTAGCATTGAAGTCAATGTATAGATATTTCCCTGGACACTTGTTGCTAGCTTTGAAATGTTGCAAAGGTGAAACTCTATAGGGTCCCTCGAAGACAAAAGCCCCCATAGATTTCCTTATTAGTGCCTTTCATTTTATTTTCAAATTTTTATTTAATTACCTTTTCGTTAGCTTTCTGACTGACTCCTAAGCGGTTGAGAACCGTATAATAAATCAAATTTAGGTTCTTTTATTTTTCTTCACGTGTATCGGTGCACAAGGTATTGCGCAACGAGTTCACTATTAAGTTTTGTAATTAATTTAATTAACATTGTATTTTAAAAAAAAAACTTAAATTAGATTTTACCTTTCGTTAGCTTGTACAAAATTCTTGATTTTTTTTCCAAATTATGCGCGTTCAATGTGTCACCAATCTTGGAAAAAATCGTGCTTTGTTTTTATATTTAGCAATAACTGCTTTTAATTGCTTTGATCAATTAATCAAAATTTATTAAATACATTTTAAATTTAATTTTAAATAGTTTAAACCATAGCACACCATGATGTCTTTACATAAATAGTTTAAATAAGATTTAATTTAAAACACTTTTAAATTTAAAGGAACTTTTACAAAATCAACCTTTTCCTCTGGCGTTTGATATTGAAGAGACTTAGCTTTGCTTAGTTCTTTTTCAAACAACCTCCCTAGAACAAATTTTATTTTGCCAAAACTCTCGCCCTTTTAGTTTTAGTTTTTGTTTTTTTTTTATTTTTTAACCGTTAATTTTTTGGCATATTTTTATGTACAAGCGAGCTTTTTAGAGCTGTTACCTGGCCTTGAAATTTTAGTGATTAGAAAAAAACAATATTAGTATTTATTTGTTTTTTTTTTTTGTTTTTTGACAAAACTTTTATGCAGCTGGATGAAAGCGAGAAAAAAAAAAAACAAAGCAGTACTTGCTAGTGACCAAAAACAGCGGTGGCCAACTGCATCAAGCGCATGAGCCACTTATGAGGTAGCCTGGGGTGGCCATTACGGCAACGGAAATTTATTAATAAAAAAATATTTACCAAATATTTTTACACAAAAAAATCTGTAACAAAGGTTAAATTTAATAAGTTTAATAAATTAAAATACATAAAAATGGAAGAAATGCAAAGAATCCTAGTAGAAAACACCGGGGCAATGGGTGCCATATTGGCACAACTCAAAGCAATGGAAGGGCGTCTGTCCGTGCTTGAATCCAATAGGGAGCTTGGGAGAATTAACGAGAGATTAAAACAGGTAGAATTTGCGGTGACCCCAGCCACGATTGCGGTAGAAGAGGCTCTTCGTGGGCCAATAAGTGAGGATGATCTAAAAGAAATAGGGAAACTGCCTGATTGCGTGAAGGAGCTGAGAGTTTTTGAGGGAAATCCTACGCAATATATTTCATGGGTCCACAATGTGGAAACCATTCTCAAAGACTATGAAATCGTCAGACATAAACAAATTTATCGCGCAATACTCCAGCATATAAGGCAAAAAGTAAGAGGTTGTGCCGATACCGCTCTGGTATCCTATAATGTCCTAGAGGGAGACTGGTCTGCAATCAAGCAGGTGCTTTCGTTACATTATGCAGACAAGCGCGATTTGCGCACGCTCGAACACCAATTGGGACAATTAGCACAAAAAGGAACCAACTTGATGAATTCTATGCTGCTGTTAACCACCAGCTATCCTTAATAATAAATAAATTAAAAACCGACAACTATTCTTGCGAGACCGTAACTGCTCTAATTGAAACATATCGCAATAGAGCTCTTGATGTTTTCGTTCGAGGATTGAGCGGAGACTTATCAAGAATGTTGGTTACCCAAAAACCCAAGACATTGCCGGAAGCTTATTCGGCTTGTCTGGAAATAAAAAACTGGAGTCTTAGGGCGCGTTTATAGTAACGACTTGTTGCCTAGTCGAGCCGAGCCGAAAACGCGTCAAGCTGAAAGCAGATGGTACTGCATATAGTGCAAGCCTATTTCGACCGACTTGTTGCAGCTGATTTTTGACTGTTTTTGGCTTGTTTGTATAAATTTAAGTTTTTTTTTTATTTTTTTTTTTTTTAATAGAAGCATCAAAAAAGTCTGATTTTTTGTATGCTTTTGCTCACCTCAAAAAAGTGCTGCTGAAACGCACTTTCGGCCACTTTAAGTCACTTGTTTCGACTTATTTGCAATTTGTTTGTGCTGTTTTATGTTGCCTTGTTGTTGCGGTTTGATTTAAATTTTTTTTTTTAAACAAAAAGGAAGTGCGTAGGAAGAACCTACATTAAAAAACTTACACCAGCTGCTAACTGAGAAAATTCAATTCTATGATTCACCTTAAACGCACTTTAAGCTGCACTAAGTCACTTAATCTTCCAACTTGTTTTATTTTTTTTAAGCTTTTATCCTTAGGTTTTGCTGCATTAATGTTGAATTTGCAACAAAGCAATATATAGCTACATTAAAAAAATTGTTGTTGCCTTGTTGTTGCTGTTTTTGTTTTTATTTTGACTATTAGAAAGGGGAAAGGGAAGAAAGAGCGAACACAAGAATATTTGTTAATCTTCGATTCTTTGCTTCAGCTGATACGCACTTGCAGCCACTGATCGCCGAATTGCTTCACCAGCTGATTCAGCTTATTTTGACTATTAGAAAGGGGAAAGGGAAGAAAGAGCGAACACAAGAATATTTGTTAATCTTCGAATCTCTGCTTCAGCTGAAACGCACTTGCAGCCACTGATCGCCGAATTGCTTCATCAGCTGATTCAAGGTATTTTGACTATTAGAAAGGGGAAAGGGAAGAAAGAGCGAACACAAGAATATTTGTTAATCTTCGATTCTCTGCTTCAGCTGAAACGCACTTGCAGCCGCTTATCGACGCATTGCTACACCAGCTGGTTTAGTTTTTTCGAAGCTTTCTGTTCTTGTGTGCTTTTTCTTTTTTTTGTTGATCTTCTTTGTTCCTACCGTGTGTTGCAATTCAAGGACATTCTTGATATTCGCTTCCTAGAGCCGCGTTCATATTGGACGCTGAAGCTGAAAACGAAAACTATGCGAACAAACGAGATACAAATAGCTATCAAAAATATTATAATGCGAAAAAATAATCAGTAGAAAAAATCTGAAAAACTATTGTTTTTCTTTTCACTCCATTTGTTAATCCTTCTTTCTGCGTACTACAAAAGGAATGCAAGAATGCGTTCCCCTTATCGTGCATTGATTCTACACACTTGCTTTTGCACACAAGAAAAACAAAGCAAAGGTTTGATTAAACTTTGTTTGTGTTTTTTTTTTGTTTTGCAACAACGTTTTAGAGGGGAAAACGAAAACTACTGATCGCTATTCTTTATTTTCTCCACCCACTTGCCTTTTAACCAAAAAAAAAAGGTAAAAAGCGCAACAGCGAAAACAAAAAAATTTATGTTTGCATATTATTAGAGTTTTCTTTGTTGCTTTGTCTCTTTTCTGTTATTAGATGTAAATAATAAGCAAGCAGAGTGTAAAATGAAACAAAACCCATGAGAGCGAGCGAGTAAGCAACAATCGGCACGCTGGAAACCAGCGCACAAGTCGCTTTAAGCTGCTTATTTGGCTGGCACTATACGCACTTTGAGCTTATTTCATATGATTTGTATGAGCAGCGCTTTTCAGCTTTCCATCTCGGCTCGACTAGGCTCGGCAACAAGTCGTTTCTATAAACGCGCCCTTAGGAACCATAATATACACACAAATGAGTCTAATAGGGCAACAGTGCCCATTAGAGGTGTGTAACACTGTGCTGTGCTTCGACACTGTGCTGACGCTTAGTAGTGTGCCTAGTGTGCTAGCACACTATGTTAACACACATAGTGGCACAGTAGCACACAAAATGGAAGCAGCGCTTAGACGCACACACAACAAGACACACTGAGTGTTAAAGCACTTTTGTGTTCTGTAGGGATATATAACACACTACTGTGCTTATCAACTTCGCTAGCACATTATTGTGCAGTGCAATACATTGCTGATTGTGTTGCTATACGACTCTATGAGTAAGAAATATTTGCTTAAATTTCTGCATATTGGTATATGTATATATTGCATGCATATTTATAGATATCAATAAATTGATATCTTAAGATACAATATAAACAAAAATTAATTTACATTAAATTTCATAAATCTAATTTTGACACTTTTGAGTGTACTATTATTTAGCAATTTACTAACAAATAAACCCATCTCACAAATCAGTAGCGATGGTTGTTAGCACTTTATATTGTATTGATATTTTGAACGGCGTTATTAAAGGAATTTTTTAAATGTGTCTTGGCACAATTGTGCTAACACAGAGTGTTGACAAACATGGGTGCACATGTGCTAGTGTGTCAACACTCCAAAAATTGTGCCATTACCCACCTCTAGTGCCCATTAACGACATGACGAGAATAGAGCAGCGTCCACTCCAGTTAGGCGACCTAACCCTTTCAACCCTAATAGATTTTCGGCAGGGCCGTCAGCAGCAAATGTGAGCAGAAGCTTCCCAGGAACTAAACCATATCAATCAGTCGCTCCACCTAGGCCGACCGGTCCCAAACCATATGAAGGTATGTACGTCGATAGATCCGTACAAACTAGACAAATTAATTATATGAACCGACCTAATAATGCATTTAAACGAAAAGCATCTTCTTGGAGGAATTACGATCGCAAACAGCAAAGATTGTATAACCTCCAGTCAAATCCACATGCCATTGAGGACAGTCATGAGGAAGATATAGCTGATAGATGTGTCGAAGATGAGTTGAATTTTATGGAAGGAGCCTCTCAAGCCTTCCATATATAGAGTACACTTCAAAAAAGGGGGAAACACTAAACTTTTTGGTGGACACCGGAGCCAATAAAAATTTCATAAAACCATCTTTGGCAACCGGAAGTCTTCCCCGAAAAAACAGATTCTGTGTCAATTCAGCTGCAGGTAATGTTCCTATCGATCGCAAGGTGGTAGGGAAGTTTTTTGAAAAATATGGCAATTCCGAACTAATTACATTTTTCGTTTTACCTGGCCTTGAGTCGTTTGACGGTATCATCGGCGATGATACCCTTAAACAATTGGAGGCAATTATTGATCGAAAAGAAAATATTTTGTATCTAAATTCAGGTGTAAAAATCCCCCTTGAGGCCATGCCATCTAAACAGGTAAATCTGCTTATAAACGACCAAGTTTCAGCAGAAATAAAAACCGCATTAGATGGTCTTGTACAGAAGTATGAGTCCCTATTTGGCCCGATCCAAGGAAAAGAGGCAGCAAAAACAAGAGTAACAGCTGAAATTAAAACCACGACATCAGAACCAATATATACAAAGAGCTATCCTTACCCAGCATGCATGAGAGAGGAGGTAGATAGGCAAGTAAGCGAATTACTATCGGAAGGTATCATTCGGCCCTCAATGAGCCCCTACAACTCTCCGATTTGGGTAGTTCCGAAAAAACCAAAACCCACTGGAGAAAAACAATACCGGATGGTCGTTGATTTTAAACGCCTTAACTCAGTGACAGTATCTGACGCTTACCCAATCCCTGATATAACATCAACTCGTTGTAGTCTGGGTGAGGCAAAATACTTTACCACAATAGACTTAACCTCAGGCTTCCACCAAATCGTCACGAAGCCCTCAGATATACCAAAAACGGCGTTCTCGACAATGAACGGGAAGTTTGAGTTTTTAAGGTTGCCTTTCGGTCTGAAAAATGCTCCAGCCATTTTTCAGAGAATGATAGATGACGTGCTAAAATAATACATAGGTAAAATTTGCTATGTATACATAGACGACATCATCGTCTTTGGTCGCAATGAAAAAGAGCATCTTTCTAATGTCGAAGCTGTCTTTTCTAGACTTTTGGATTCCAATTTAAAAGTTAATCTCGAGAAAACACAATTCATGAGATCTGATGTTGAGTTTTTAGGTTATATAGTATGTCCTGACGGGATAAAACCAGACCCAAACAAAATTTTGGCAATTCAAGCCCTTACCCCACCTGACAATTTGAAAGATTTACAGCGGTTCCTAGGTATGACTTCGTACTATAGGAAGTTTATACAGGATTACGCTAAGGTTGCTAAGACTTTGACGAACCTCACAAGGGGTGAAAATGCACAAGTCAAGGCTAACCAATCCAAAAAGGTCTCAATAACAATGACTGAAGATGCGTTAAAGGCATTCGATACTCTGAAAACCCTTATGTCATCATCCGAAGTTCTCGCGTTTCCAGATTTCGAACAGCCATTCAATCTTACAACGGATGCGTCTACCTACGCGATTGGAGCTGTGCTCTCACAAGGCAAAGCTGGACAAGACAAACCAATAGCATTTATATCTCGTTCGCTAAATAAAACTGAAGAAAATTATGCAACGAACGAGAAGGAGATGCTGGCTATAGTGTGGGCACTAGATATCCTGCGGTCATATCTGTATGGAGCAAAGAAGATTCGTATATATACCGATCACCAGCCACTCACTTATGCATTGGGAAATAGGAACTTCAATGCTAAGTTGAAGAGGTGGAAAGCGCGGATTGAGGAGTATAATCACGAGTTGATTTACAAACCTGGTAAATCAAACTTGGTGGCCGATGCTCTGTCAAGACTCCAAACGGAAATAAATCACATTTCGGATTCCGCGACGGATACTGCTAGCGAGGGTAACTCCAACACAGATACGGCCACTGAAGGAAATTCCAACACAGATACAGCTGAACAGCTGAAATTAAAACCACGACATCAGAACCAATATATACAAAGAGCTATCCTTACCCAGCATGCATGAGAGAGGAGGTAGATAGGCAAGTAAGCGAATTACTATCGGAAGGTATCATTCGGCCCTCAATGAGCCCCTACAACTCTCCGATTTGGGTAGTTCCGAAAAAACCAAAACCCACTGGAGAAAAACAATACCGGATGGTCGTTGATTTTAAACGCCTTAACTCAGTGACAGTATCTGACGCTTACCCAATCCCTGATATAACATCAACTCGTTGTAGTCTGGGTGAGGCAAAATACTTTACCACAATAGACTTAACCTCAGGCTTCCACCAAATCGTCACGAAGCCCTCAGATATACCAAAAACGGCGTTCTCGACAATGAACGGGAAGTTTGAGTTTTTAAGGTTGCCTTTCGGTCTGAAAAATGCTCCAGCCATTTTTCAGAGAATGATAGATGACGTGCTAAAAGAATACATAGGTAAAATTTGCTATGTATACATAGACGACATCATCGTCTTTGGTCGCAATGAAAAAGAGCATCTTTCTAATGTCGAAGCTGTCTTTTCTAGACTTTTGGATTCCAATTTAAAAGTTAATCTCGAGAAAACACAATTCATGAGATCTGATGTTGAGTTTTTAGGTTATATAGTATGTCCTGACGGGATAAAACCAGACCCAAACAAAATTTTGGCAATTCAAGCCCTTACCCCACCTGACAATTTGAAAGATTTACAGCGGTTCCTAGGTATGACTTCGTACTATAGGAAGTTTATACAGGATTACGCTAAGGTTGCTAAGACTTTGACGAACCTCACAAGGGGTGAAAATGCACAAGTCAAGGCTAACCAATCCAAAAAGGTCTCAATAACAATGACTGAAGATGCGTTAAAGGCATTCGATACTCTGAAAACCCTTATGTCATCATCCGAAGTTCTCGCGTTTCCAGATTTCGAACAGCCATTCAATCTTACAACGGATGCGTCTACCTACGCGATTGGAGCTGTGCTCTCACAAGGCAAAGCTGGACAAGACAAACCAATAGCATTTATATCTCGTTCGCTAAATAAAACTGAAGAAAATTATGCAACGAACGAGAAGGAGATGCTGGCTATAGTGTGGGCACTAGATATCCTGCGGTCATATCTGTATGGAGCAAAGAAGATTCGTATATATACCGATCACCAGCCACTCACTTATGCATTGGGAAATAGGAACTTCAATGCTAAGTTGAAGAGGTGGAAAGCGCGGATTGAGGAGTATAATCACGAGTTGATTTACAAACCTGGTAAATCAAACTTGGTGGCCGATGCTCTGTCAAGACTCCAAACGGAAATAAATCACATTTCGGATTCCGCGACGGATACTGCTAGCGAGGGTAACTCCAACACAGATACGGCCACTGAAGGAAATTCCAACACAGATACAGCCAGCGAATCTAGACGACCGGAAACCGATATAGATGTTCAGTCCAACTCTGGAACAGTTCACAGCGCAGAACAGGATTCCTCGAACCTCATACCACACGTCGAGGCTCCAATTAACGTTTTTCGGAATCAACTGATCTTTAAAGAGGGCAGGGAGTTATTTTCGCATGAGACTCCTCATGCTGGTTTCAATCGTCATCATATAACTCTACCTGTTCTCGATAAAAAGGAACTGACAGCTATCTTAAAAAAGAAATGAAATCCAAATGTGATAAACGGAGTCAAGATGGCGGAAAATTATTTGGCACTGCTCCAAGAGGTTTATGTTTCAACGTTCAATAGGTACAAAATCCGGGTTACGCAACGAGTTGTGGAGGACGTAAGCAACGAAGAACGAAAATTTCTTATAATTGAAACAGAACATAAAAGGGCACACAGGAATGCTCGAGAAAACAGGCAACAAATTCTAGAATATTATAACTTCCCAAAAATGTTTTCTGCTATAAAAAATTTTGTTTCAAATTGTAGAATTTGTAATGTAAATAAGTACGATAGGCGACCATTCCAACCCGAATTTCAACCAACTCCAGTACCAAAATATCCAACGGAAGTACTTCATTTGGATATCATGGAAATCCAAAATGAAAAATTTATTACGTGCATTGATAAGTTTTCGAAATTCGGGAAATTTTTTCACATCAATGATCGCTCTTTTCTGCATCTTCGCGAAAAGTTAATCAAAGTCTTACATTATTTTACAATACCCAGTGTAATGGTCATGGATAATGAAAGAAGCTTCATCAGTCCGATTATTCTCAATTTTATTAAAATGCTAGGGATCGAATTGTACTTGACTCCGGCGAACCGAAGTGAGGTTAACGGACAGGTGGAGAGACTCCATTCAACCATCATCGAAATGTATAGGTGCCTGAAGATAGATTTATTGTATAGGTGCCTGAATTACCAGATTTAAATGTTAAGGAATTAGTGTATGTTGCAGTTGACCGTTACAAGAACTCAGTTCACTCGGTCACAGGGAAAAAACCCAGCGATATTTTTTTCAATAGGACCTCCCGAATAAATTACCAAAATCTTTTAGACTTTCGCGCAAAAATCAATTCCAACCTCAGGGGGCTCATTGAGAGAAAACAGGCCCTCCAAAATGATGCCCAAAATAAGAAACGGTCAAAACCAAAAAATTACAGGAGAGGAGAAGTCATTTTTGTCGCGGTAAAGGGCATCAAGGGTAAAAACAAACCCTTATATAGACGGGAAATAGTGAAGAAGAATAATAGGGTTACGGTGCTCACGGCTGGTGGACGGAGAATCCATAAGATTCACATAGAAAATACAACTCCCGTTGAACCACTCGTCGAACGACGCCCAACCAACGGTTGCTGTCCTTAATTAGGTCTGCGGGACGCAGATATTTGAAGGGGGAGGAGTTAAGACGAGCCATCCACTGTATACCTAAAGCGAGTCACTGTACTTTAAGTAGAACTGCTGACGAGGTGTCTGGTTACCTGCACGCGCATGCAGCTCGATACCGGTGCATCGTGAGAACGTCGCAGCGAACTCTTCACAGCGTGAGAATGCCGACGCAGCAGATATGGCTCAACGCAGGGTTAGCTTTAAGCTTATGAGTAAGTTATATTAAGGTATCTTGAATTAATATATTTGGGGAGTTAGAATCGACAAGTCATAAATAAAATTATTGTTAACAATTTAAAGTGTGAGTTTTAATTGCCGCAGTTGGCGTGGCTTATGTATTTTTTTGGGTATCCCCTAATGGGAAACCTTAACTATAATAATAATAAAAATAATAATAATAATAATAATAGTAATAGTAATAATAATAATAATAATATTAATAATAATAATAACAATAATAATAATGATAGTAAAACTAACAATGATAATAATAATAATAATGATAATAATAATATTACTGTAGGACCTCAGTTGATTGCCCCTTTATCTGAAGTGCCAGTTATTTCTGTGACTAATGATAATGCTGTATCTGAAATTTCAGATATTCCTATCATAAATAATTTGGTTACTGCGCCCTCCATTGCACTTCAACCTTCAACCGAGCCAACTACTCTAAGAGCAGTTTCGAGGACTAAGAACATTTTCATTTCGAGATTACAACCCGACACATCAACTTATGATATTCTGACGTTTGTCGAACAATGTAACTTAATACCCCAAAATGCTTTCCGTTCATGTAAGAAAATTGGCAATAAGCCCACCCACGCCTCATTTATTCTCACAGTTGCAGCCGAAGATTTTTCAACTGTTCTCAATTCTAATATGTGGGCCGATAATATCCTCGTTTCAGAATTTATACCTAAAAACAAGTCAAGGAGCTCAAATAATAAAGCTCGTCGGATCCAAAAAAACTAAATAGGCTATCCCTTTACTATCAAAATGTAAGGGGATTGCGCTCCAAAACGCGAGACTTATTTCTTTCTACTCAGAATTGTTCTGAGGACATTATCGCGTTTACTGAAACGTGGTTGAATGAAAGCATTACACTGTAAAAAGTAAAGCGTACTTCAACCACTGCCTTCAAATCAACCTGTGCCTGAATTTAAGTATGATTTGCATTTTAATATTATAAATGCTTAAAAACCCAAAGAACCATATTTGAAGTCAGCTTTTGCAAGTTGATTTTAAGACAAGCTAGCTTAATTTAAACAAATGCATGTGTTTTTATATTAAAAATGGCTACAATTAATCATATGGATCTTAATTTAAGATCGTTTGCATTGCTTTTTAAGCCAGTTTGTTTACGATAAGAGATGAAATTCAGCAAAGATAAGGCTGCAATTACCATTTTACTTCTTTAAATAAGACATTATTGAATGCTGTTTTACAGTAAAAAAAGGCAAAAGTAATTTCAGCAAAACCTGTCTTAATGCTGTTGCAGCTTATTTTAAGACAGTTTTTCACCTTATATGACGATTTATTTTTTAGAGTGTACTGACTTGGAATTGTTTGACAATAGTTTCCAAGTATTTAGAAAGGACAGATACTCCAGTGATATTTCTTCTGTTGGTGGTGGTGTTCTTATTGCTGTAAGGAACTGCTTTGTCAGTTCCTTTGTTGATATACCCTGCACTTCTAATATTGAACTAATATGCGTTAAGGTTATACATTGTAGCTCAAATGTATACATAATTAATGCATATGTTCCTCCAAACAGTAGTGTAGAGGTTTATACAAGTCTGGCTGATTGTCTAGACTATATTCTTAATATTCTTGACGTTAATGCCGACATTTTATTGTTGGGCGATTTTAATCTGCCCGACTTAAAATGGCATTCTTCTGACGATGATACATTTTTTTTGTGCATCTAATGCGAAGACTCTTGGGGAGCATATATTCGTTGACAGTATATGGTCTAACTTACAACAAGTGAGATGTATTTATAATAGTCTGGAAAGACTTCTTGACCTGGTCTTAACTACGGACAGTAACAATGTCATTGTTAAGAGGGGCTTCCATGCTCTTACTACTATTGATGCATATCATCCACCATTGAGTATTTGGTATAAATCGGATAGGGAGAATATAGTTGATTCAAGTTCAATGGACAAGGTTTATGAATTCAATTTTAAAAAAAGCTGACTTTTTGAAGTTGAATCATTTACTTCACAGTAAACTTAACGTAATTTTAGAATATATAAATGAACATAATCTTGATGAATCCATTAATTTTTTTTATTTGGAACTCTTTGCTGTAATTTCTCAGTCTGTACCATATAGCCTCAAATTTGCAAAGAACTCGGCGTACCCTTGGTACACAAAAGAGTTGAAAACATTTCGCAATAACAGGAATAGGGCATGGAAGAGATATGTCTGTAGTTTGGACTCAAATTACCTAGAGATATACAAACGTTTGTTTCTGGAATTTCAAAATCTTTCAGCTGCTTTATATAATGAATATTTTGACAATATTTAGCTGAGAATATTGTCTGATCAAAAGAGATTTTGGGGCTTCATAAATGCTAAGAAAAAATCTGATGGATTTCCTTCATCCTTCAAAACTCTTGATGGATTTACGGACGATCCTTCTATAATTTGTGGCCTTTTTGCCAATCTCTTCAAGGAATCTTTTTGTTCAGATTCATTTAACCCTGAAGAAGGTTACTTTGACTACATGAACTCTTCACCCAGGGTCTCTTTGGAATCTATATCCTTTACCTCTGAGGATATTTTAAAGTATATTGGGACAATCGATGAGGATTTTGGCGCTGGACCTGATGGAATTCCTGCCGCAGTGTTAACTCAATGCGGATCCGTTGTGTGTCAACCACTTTTTTTATTGTTTAATGAATCAATTACAGAAAGTTATTTTCGAGTTATTTTGGAAAATCATTTATTATCACTTATAATTTATAATCACTTATTAAGTCCTATATATAAAAAAGGTTGCAGGAATGATGTTAATAATTATAGGCACATCGCTAAACTTTCGTCTATTCCCAAACTTTTTGAGCGAATTGTGTACGATCGTGTTAAAATTCATTGTGGAGAAGTCATAACAACTCGTCAGCATGGTTTTGTTAATGGAAGATCCACTGTGTCTAATCTTCTCGATTTTACAACATTCTGCTTAAATTCAATGAAATCTGGTTACCAAGTCGACTGTATTTACACTGACTTTAGTAAAGCATTTGATAAATTACCTCATGATTTAATCTTATTCAAACTAAAGTTAATGGCATTTCCACATTATTTTGTATTCTGGATAAAATCGTATTTGACTGAGCGATCTTATCAAATACGGTTCCGAGGGGTGTTGTCTGCAGAATTTATTGCTGAATCAGGTGTACCTCAGGGTAGCCACCTTGGTCCACTTCTGTTTATTTTAGCAATAAATGACGTCACACACGTCATTGAACACTCTCGTCTGCTGATTTATGCAGACGATATGAAAATATACAGAAAAATAAATAATAAAGATGATTCCAACCTACTCCAGGCTGATCTGAAATCCTTTGAATTTTGGTGTTCTAAAAATAATATGTTTCTCAATCCTAGTAAATGCCAAACTATGACCTTTTCGCGAAAAAGGAATAATTTATTATTTGATTACAATATAAAAGATACTGCTTTAAGTCGTGTAGATGCAGTCAAAGACCTTGGTATATGCATGGATCCTATGTTATCGTTCAACATTCATATTGATAATATTTGTAAAAAAGCGTCTTCAATGCTTGGATTTATAAAACGCTGGGCCAAAGAATTCAACAGCATGATCACAACTACTACGTTGTATTATGCAATAGCGCGTCCTCACTTGGAGTACGCAAGTCAAGTCTGGTCCCCAAGTTATAATATGCATGTTGAACGAATAGAGAGGATCCAAAAACGTTTTGTTCGGTTTGCTCTGGGGGGCTTAAGTGGAACTGACATTTTAAACCTTCCTCCTTATGAGAATCGTTTAAAACTACTAAGATTGCAGTCACTAAGTGAGCGAAGGAGGTCTGCAGATATCGTTTATTTACACCAACTTATAACCGGTGTATTTGATTCTCCAGAACTCCTTTCTCTTATTAATTTTAACACTAACCGTAGAAGCAGCAGAAACGCAAACAACTTAATTTATGTACCTTTTAGTAGAACGAACTATATGTTAACTGCTCCTTTAAACCGTATGAGTACCTTTGTTAACAACTGTAGCGTTTTTTATGTTAACTTGTCAAAAGGTCAACTCAAAAGTAGACTAAAAGAGATTATGTAATTATAGATCTTTGTATGCATGGTTAGTAGTTATGTCCTGTGTTGTCCCTGAGCCCAATCCAAACTTTGGAAGCATTAGTAAGCTAACACCGTAGAAGCATTAGTAAGCTAACACTTTAATTTATTTACCTTTGAGTAGAACGAACTATATGGTAACTGCTACTTTAAACCGCATGAGTACCTTTGTTAACAACTGTAGCGTTTTTGATGTTAACTTGTCAAAAGGTCAACTCAAAAGTAGACTAAAAGAGATTATGTAATTATAGATCTTTGTATGCATGGTTAGTAGTTATGTCCTGTGTTGTCCCTGAGCCAGTGGCGTACCGTGAGGCCAAGCCGCCCGGTGCGGATTCCAAATTTGCCGCCCCTCTCATATGCAATACAAAAAAAAAACATCTTGAAAATTTATTGAATAGTCACATCTTCTTCAAACGTATCGAATATAATATAAACAAGTAAAGACAGTCTAAAGTCGGTCTAGGCCGACTATGAAATACCCTAAACCCATTTTTCAAAAATAAAAAAATTTTTATTGCAAATGGGCGTCTCCGTGGGCGGATGAAGTCTATATTTTAATTGCATTTAAATGGTGATGAAATATTTACACATACCAAGTTTTATTCCTGTAGCTCACAGTTAATGCCTTTATTGTGCTTTCGCCATGGGAGGTGGGCGAGTTCATGGACGGATTACTCCCAATTTTTGAACACACCTTAGTTTTGGTATAAAATACATACATACCAAATTTAATTTCTCTATGACAAACATAACCTTATTTATTGAGTTTTAAACTTTTTGGGTTGTATGGGAGGTAGGCGTGTCCGTATGCAGATGACGTCTATTTTTCAAAAATATCTTTTTCTTGTCATAAAAAACATACGTGCCAAATTTTAGCTTTGTAGGTTTAACAGAGGCTTATTTATTGCGTTTTCAATTTTTGGGTTGTATGGGAGGTGAGCGTGTCCGTGAACGGATGACGTCCATTTTTCGAAAAAATTTTTGTGTTTGTATAAAACACATACATATCAAATTTTATTGTTGTAGACTAAATATGAGCTGAGTTATGCAGTTTTCAATTTTCGCTTTGTATGGGAGGTAGGCGTGTCCGTGGGCGGATGATGTCCATTTTTAAAAATCATCTTTGTCTTGTCATAAAAAACATATGTGTCAAATTTTAGCTCTGTAGGTTAAACAGAGGCTTATTTACTGCGTTTTCAATTTTTGGGTTGTATGGGAGGTGGGCGTGTTCGTGAGTGGATGACACCCATTTTTCAAAAACATCTTTGTGTTGATACAAAACACATACATACCAAATTTTATTGTTGTAGGTTAATTATGAGCTGAGTTATGCAGTTTTTAATTTTTGCGTTGTATGGGAAGTAGGCGTGTCCGTGGGCGGATTCCAAAAATATTCAATAGTGCAGATCCTTGGGTTCATGTGACTATGTGTACCAAGTTTCATTCAATTATCTCAACTCCTTCTTCTTATCCTGTGTATACGGACAACACACAGATGTTCCTTGTAGAACATTACGTCATTTTGATGTGTTTTATCTAGGAAGATGCAGAACCAACTATGCCATTAACTCACCAATGTATAGAGCAATGCTAGAGTTCAACAACTGTATGCTTTACTGTAATATTGATTTTTCTAATTCCAAACAATCATCCCACCTAGGACTCATTAAATTATTTAAACTATTACTGAAAAACATTTAATTATACAAATTATCATAGTCTGTAAGAACGATTGTTCATTGACTTGAAGTAAATAAAAAAAAAAAAAATTTGAACACGTGCTTTGAAAAAAAAGTTCCAATTGTACCCATTCTAAAATTAACCTTGATGTATTTTACGGTGATTCCCAAAATATTTTGGCTATACCGAAATCCGTCAGTAAGCTAAACCATTTTGCAAAAACCTCCAAAAATCATGTTTTCCGTATATGTATATATTAACAAGTGTAATAGTTGTAAGCAAATAAACTGTCTCAAGTTATAGGCCTGAAAAAGTTCGTTCAATTTGCATCAAAAATTTGAAAATATTTCCAATTGCATTAATGATAATAATGTTTTCATGTATTTTTTTTAGATTATTTTCACAAAACTTCTAATAACTTTATTATTTCTTATACAATTTTCGTTTTCAATATACCATTGGAAAAGTATGCACGGCTGTCATTTATTTTTGGACAGAATTGCTTAAACCGAATAACAAAAAAGGACTATTTAAAAAAAAATTATATTGGAGAAAAGACCTGCTGGAAAACTACTGTAAACCATCAATAGGCATGTGCGGCTCTTTGTTTAATAATGTGTGGCTCTTATTTTATTTCCCCATTTGTGTGCAATTTACCTGAAGGTAAAATTTTCAAAATCCAAAATACTGTATATTTATACTCTATAATTACATTTATAAATCCTTATATACATTACATTTTGAGCACTACACCACCGCCGGCACATTGCTTTAATGAAAAATTAATATAGTCTGAATATTAACAGCATCCAGAAAAATCATCAAGCAATACTATTTTTTCAGAAAAAAAAGTCAAAATAATGTAGCTAATATATTTTACACAACCCTCCTCTTAATTTTTCCAAACTTCAATGCAACTAAGACATGCTTTTTTTAAATTTTCGCTTGTGTCAAAAATTCTCTTCCCTCTTGTCAAAATTTATACTATACCCTGAGTATCAATCCGAGTCAAAAGTTTCCGATTGGCACACAGCCTAAGCAAAAAAAATCTGACAGTAAACAAAATTGACAACAAATGAAACGAGTTCAAGTCAGAGATGAGCAAAAAGTAGCGAGTAGCAGTTTTTCGAATATCGAATCAGGGTCGCAAACTGCTAAATGCTCATTAGAAGTAGCATTTAAGTGAATTAACTTGACAGAATTTTCTATGGGTAAATGCGCATTTAGAGAAGCATTAATGAAATAAATGCGAATTAAGCGTTAAATGCGCATTTAGCTTCCAGTGTGAACATAGTATTAGTTTTAATTTGGCATTCACTGCATTCAGAAGTGAAAATGGCTCAGTGTCTTAATATATAAGTAAGAACAACTTTAATAATGTGCAAAAAGAATGCAGTAATTACGATTTTCGGAAGTTTTATCGTTTACAAAGAACATACATTTGATTCATAGGAACAAAATTAAACAACACGTGCAAGCAACACACAACTGTTTTTGTGTGTATCATAAATTTAGACAATGTACTATAATTCGGAATGAGTTCTTACAAAGTTCCTTGACAAAAAAAAATGTAAGTGATGAAAGCATACTCAAACACAGAAAATATGAATTGGCAAAATGTAAAATGCAAGTGGGAGCTCTTGTATATTAGCCTTGGCTGAACAAGGTCAATAGTCATTAATGGCCCTCTTTCTTTTAAAAAATCGAAAATTGTGTGATAAAAAGTTATTTTGAAAAATTTTGCATCCCGTTTTGCCGTGCATGTCTATATCTATACATTTATATAAAATTGAAGTGGAAATATTAAGTGTAAAGTAGACAAAATTACTGGACCGATTTTTATGAAAAATTTTAAAATATCAGATTTGTGCTACAGAATTACATAGGCGAACTTTCTTTAAAAAAATTTAACAATAAATATATGTATTTAATTAAAGTGTTAAGTTTTTTAGAAAATTACCAAGCAATACGAAGCATGGTTTGTTTTTTACGCGTTTGTGTTACGAGAGTTTCTACTTCATGTTGCTATCAACCCTTCTCTTTGTGCTCAGCTAGGAACTGCAACCAGGGTTGCCAGAGACTCTTCACATAAGCTTTTCAAAAAACGTCATTTGAGTGTAAAAATCGTCATTTCCGCGTCCCAAAAATCGTATTTTTAGTTCTAAAATCGTCAAACAGATTTTCATAATCGAAGTAAGAAAATCTGTTAAACTTTTTATTTATTAAAAATCAGTTTATTAAAATTATGAGGTGAAATTTATTTACTTATTCACATATGGTTTATATAGATATACTTTTTGTACAGAAATATTGAATAGAACTATTTACTGATTCTATCGTTATGTGTGGGCATTTATAATATATTTTTAAGTTTAAAAAGGTGCTGCTAGTATAACTTTGATTGAAATTAAGAAAATATATCTATTATATATTAAAGCAAGGTTTATTTAAACAATTATGTAAATTTTTAAACTCTTACATTCTTTTTTGGGAATGTAAAAGTTTACTGAAAGCTATCAATTTATGTTTTTTAACTTTCAATAGAAATTTCAGTAACCATGGAGTTAAAGTTCAGCCATACATATTTTTACCGTCTGCAAGAAGAATTGAAGAAAATATAGATGTAACTTATTTTTAAAATTTTAGTGGCAGTTATTTATAAAATAATAATGATAAAAACGTTTCGTGCGGGACTCGCATGGATTAACTACCTAAAACAAGTTTTTTTCAGCCTACATTTATTTTCTAACGGGTGAAGAGGATGAAGTTTTCAATCATTTCAATCATTGAGCACATTTTGTGGCCAAAACTTTAAATTGGTATCCCGGTTCAATACCTTTCAGAGTATCGGTTTCTTAACGATGTATTCAATAACACAGCGTGACGAAAAATGAAAAAATTTTGATTACAAGAACCATTTGTAGAAATTCTCAAAGATGAACCTCTTGGGAGTGCACGCACCTGGTGTGACCTCTCAATGTCGTCACAATTTTTTTTTAATTGATGTTTAAAAATTATGTCTTCGAATTTTGCTGCACCGACATTCAATGACGTTTTGCAGTCATTTACTTTAGCGGAAATGGAAAACAAAATTCACTTTTATTCAGTTGAATTTGTAGTAGAACAAGACTGCGCAAAAAAATCTGCGAAAAAAATCCAAACGAAGCGTGGAGCGAAGCCAGTTCTTGCAGTGTTTGTAAATTTCTCAAAAAAATATGTGTTTCTTTTAGTTTTATTTCAATAATATGCCAAGAAGGACATTTGTTTTTTCACAAAACTATCCTGCACTATAAAAAACCTTTCGATTGAATCCAATAACATAGATATCGGTTGAGAATTCGCCAAATGCCAGCAATTTTAACGTTTTTTTTTCACCATAAAATACTGATTCCCATATAAATCAACTTCCAAACAAAGTGTTCCCATTTACTCAAAAATTAACCGATTTTGGTCATCTTTATCTTGTTGGAAAGACAATAAGTAGCAGAATAGAATTTTGAAAAATAAAATAGTTACTTTGGTACGATTTGTAGTATATTATTTCTGTGCACAGTGCACGCTGGAACAGTATAACTATTTCAAATTAAGAATATTGGAATGCATTTACCAATGCAGAAAGTTGTAAGATTAAGGTTACAATGGAGTGGAAAAATAACATGTACAAGTAAATAAAGTAAAAGCTGTAAAATGTCAGCGCAGTATCACGAAAATACTTTCACGATTTTCTGCACGGCCACGCTCGTAGTTATACTTGTAGGCGACACCTGCGCCTAAAAACCATTCTCTTACAACTTTCTGCATTGGTAAATGCATTCCAATATTCTTAATTTTCAATAGTCATACTGTTCCAGCGTGCACTGTGCACAGAAATAATATACTACAAAACGTACCAAAGTAACTACTTTATTTTTCAAAATTCTATTCTGCTACTTATTGTCTTTCCAACAAGATAAAGATGACCAAAATCGGTTAATTTTTGAGTAAATGGGAACACTTTGTTTGGAAGTAGATTTATATGGGAATTAGTATTTTATGGTGAAAAAAAAACGTTAAAATTGCTGGCATTTGGCGAATTCTCAACCGATATCTATGTTATTGGATTAAATCGAAAGGTTTTTTATAGTGCAGGATAGTTTTGTGAAAAAACAAATGTCCTTCTTGGCATATTATTGAAATAAAACTAAAAGAAACACATATTTTTTTGAGAAATTTACAAACACTGCAAGAACTGGCTTCGCTCCACGCTTCGTTTGGATTTTTTTCGCAGATTTTTTTGCGCAGTCTTGTTCTACTACAAATTCAACTGAATAAAAGTGAATTTTGTTTTCCATTTCCGCTAAAGTAAATGACTGCAAAACGTCATTGAATGTCGGTGCAGCAAAATTCGAAGACATAATTTTTAAACATCAATTAAAAAAAATTGTGACGACATTGAGAGGTCACACCAGGTGCGTTGCACTCCCAAGAGGTTCATCTTTGAGAATTTCTACAAATGGTTCTTGTAATAATTTAGCGGTCACACTGTGTAATGAATAAATAAATAAGTAATTAATTAATTAACGATGTATTTCATTTAAAAAAAAAATTCTTTCTACGTTTGCCGAAGAATTATGAAGGCACATAAAATCGCATAAAAACTTTGATAATTTTAGAAAAACTGAAGAACATCCCCGTTTGATGTTTGAAATTGTTTTCTTAAAAAATGTTTGCTGTTCTTTGTTCTTTATTGGGTGTTAAATGTTATCAACATCCAAAGTTTAAAAAAGGTCTAGTTCTCTAAGTTCTATATTAATATCTTGAAGATCACCGCTTTTTAACAAATTTGGAAATTCATTAGCGATTGCATATAAAGATTAGGGGTATTTACGATGTGGTGTATTTGCTCTTGTATTGTGTATTTTTGATAAATTTGATATTTGAAGTAAAATTACAAAAACAAAATGTACAGTGTTCAAAATAAAACACTGTAGCAAAAATACAATGGCGAAACCCTATTGTATTCCTTGTAAATTTCGTTGTAATTTTGATCAACTGATCACAAAAACTTTTTGACTCAGCGTGGATGAAGGTACTGGCTGTGTTGTGTGTTTATTTAATAAAAGGAAATTTAATTCAGTGCTTCGTTTCAATTCTTTTATTTTCTTGTACTGCTAAATGATGAACTTCTCAGACTTTAGTGAAGGTTTGTTCACAATGTGTTGTAGATATTGTAAATTTTGTAAGAATTTATCAAAAATACACCACATCGTGAATGCCCCTATTGAATTTTATTAGTTTTCATTATTAGTTGCGAATTTATAATATATAAGTTTTTCAAAATTATATTATTGAAATCGAAACTTTTTGAATTTGGTCACATTTGTTAATTTCTGCTTTCAAAGTGATTTGGTAATCAATTTTGTTAGAACTTATGTACAATGCTTTTAAAAAAATATCTACAATCTTGTTAGAGTTGAAATTTTAAGTTTTGTTAACATAAAAAGAAAATCCATATGTAAATTGTCATTTGAGCCCTTAAATCGTCATTTGTGATCTCAAATCGTCCAATCGTCATTTTGGTCTTAAATTGTAGAAATGACGATGCCATCGTCCATCTGGCAACGCTTACTGCAACACATTCTCTTACACTCTTAATTTAATATAACTTTGGCGCTCTTTGGAGTTGGCGCTCTTTCACGTGATTGGGAATACAAGTTAAAAAAAGCTTGCTGAAAGTAGTCGGTGAATCCCACATAAATATGTGCTGTTGTTGCTGCGGAATAATGAGCTCCAAACCAATGTGTGCATATTTGTTTGGCGGCATGTAACTTCTTTACACATGTTTTTATTGTAGTTTTCCAATTATTTATTCTTATTGTTATTAGAGATGAAACGGATATCCGACAAAAGTTTACTATTCGGCCGGATACCGGTGAGTAACTTAGTATTTACACTCATTTATTGAATTTCAGTAAAAATGATTTTAATAAAGAATACACCAATAAACAACAATTAAACAGCTAGGTACTAATGATTGCGGTTTTTATATACATATGTAAAAGTTTTAACAAATTTACAAAGTGTCTTCATAAATCATGAATAACATTCTGAAATACCCACTTTAATGATGAATACAAGACAAATGAAAACTGCAACCATAAAAAATTATCGTCGATTTGCCCGAAGTCAAATACTCCGGTCGAAACTTATTCGAATTTATTTAGGTTATATTAATTTGATGACGGCTTTTCTCATTCATGCACAGTAGACCGTATCGAAAAAATAAATTTCGCCGCACACCAGCTAATCTAAAGCGTTATTTAAAGAAAGTTTAAAAAAAAATTTGTTTTGCGAACAAATTCTTTAGTAAAAGTTTAATGATTTTTTATGGGCTTTCTATTTCTGATATCAAAATGGTACGTTAAGATGGTAGAAACTGGGGTTCGGTGGGTCAGTACTATAAGGGGTCAACTGAGGTCAATGAGTTTAAGGAACCAAAAATAGGTCTTCCTGAGCAAAAACAAAAACAAATAATTCTTTAAGATCGGATGGTAAATAACGAAGTAATAAAGAAATATATCGATGAAAAACAAATTTTTTTTCGAAACCTCCTTTTAAATCTGCTTCAGATTAGCAGGTGTGCGCCGACTTCTTTTTTTTGCCCATAAGGCGAGGCGGTATAGTTGCTATATAAAAAGTTGATCCATAAACCGAATCTGCAGTTGTGAAGGGGGCTTCAATATATTCATATCCTTGGAGAATGGAAAGTAAATCCCTAAAATTACAGTAAATACAAGAACTTGAACTGCTTGCGAGTGATTATTCTCAAGCATTGAATGATGAGCTCATGTAATTGTAATTCCTGAAGAAAGCAGGATTGCAGTATTTAAAAGAGGAATTTGAAAGGGGGGTTAAAAGGAGTAATTCCTATTGGAGGCCACGATGCTCCGAGTTCAATGGAGGGTGAAAGACTTCTGTGAAAAAATGCAAAAAAAATTAAGCAGGATTGCACACATTAAAGTGTGGCTTACAGTGTGGCTTTTATCAGTTCTATAGAATAAAAAATCAAAATTTTTTTCCTTCCGATTTGAAAAATATTTTATACTATGTTCACACTGAGATCAAATTAGGTAATTTCGTGAGATAATTTCGAAATTGTGCAAAAGTGTTCACACTAGGCTTGGATAATTTCGTTTGACGTTTGATTTATTTTTTTGTCAATTTTTTACTGGCCACATTCAGCACTCTCAACAGTTGCCAACTTAAATGTTCACTTAAAATAGAAAATTCTTACTCAAAGTAAGTTTGCAAAATTATTTCGCATAAAGCCGTACATGTTATCAATTGTGCAACTTTAATTCATTGAAAACATCGCTCACCTAAGTTTCACTGAATGGGTTGTTAACCGAAGGGTCAAAACAGCTAAGTATCTGAATGTGGCCATTATCATGTCTCATGCATAATTTTGACGGCTCAGCTGGAATGGATAGCAAGATAGGGTGTTTGGATACGCCAAAAAGGGTGTGTTTAATTCACAATATATTCAGATTTCAGGGAGGGTTGCAGTGCATTTTTGCCTAATTTCGTGAGTAATTTAAACGAAATTACCTTGTTTGAGGTAATTTCCAAATCAACAAATTGTATGGGAAATTACCATAGTTTTTAGATAATTTCAGTCGAAATTACATAAAAGCTCGAAATTACCTAATTTGATCTCAGTGTGAACATAGTATTAGATATAAGTTGGAATATGTCTAAATAAGCCATGGTAAAAATATCAATCGTCTACAGCTGGCACTTTACTTAGTACATCCTCTTCAAGTGATAGAAAATTTGAAGAATTTTTATACCCCCACGCGTACTGCGTAAGGGGTATATTAATTTTGTCACGATGTGTGTAACACCCAAAAGGAGGCGTGGTAGGTATGGAAAACTATATATATTCTTGCTCAGCATCACCACCTGAGTTGATTTAGCCATGTCCGTCTGTCTGTCCGTCTGTCCGTCTGTCCGTCTGTCCGTCTGTCTGTCGACACGATTACAGCCGCAATTTTGAAGCTATAGTAATGAAATTCGATATTTAAGCTTTTTTTAAAAAAACTAAGGTCAAGTTCGAGAATGGGCTAAATCGGATGAAAACCACGCCTACCTCCCATACAACCCAAAAATTGAAAACTCTACAAAGAAGCTAATATTAAAGCTACAATACTAAAATTTTGTATATGTGTATTCTATGTCAAAACTGAGATGTTTTAGAAAAATGGGCGTCATCGACCTACTAACACGCCCACCTCCCATACAACCCCAAAATTGAAAAATCTATAAAGAGGCTACTATTAAAGTTACAAGATTGAAACTCGGTATTTGTGTAATTAATGTCAAAACTGAGGTGTTTTATAAAATTGGACGTCATCCACCCATTAACACACCCACCTCCCATACAACCCCAAAATTGAAAAATCTATAAAGAGGCTAATATTAAAGCTATAAGACAGAAACTCGGTATTTGTGTATTCAATGTCAAAACTGAGGTGTGTTAGAAAAATGGGCTTCATCCACCCACTAACACGCCCACCTCCCATACAACCCCAAAATTCAACAATCTATAAAGAGGCTACTATTAAAGTTACAAGATTGAAACTCGGTATTTGTGTAATTAATGTCAAAACTGAGGTGTTTTATAAAATTGGACGTCATCCACCCATTAACACACCCACCTCCCATACAACCCCAAAATTGAAAAATCTATAAAGAGGCTAATATTAAAGCTATAAGACAGAAACTCGGTATTTGTGTATTCAATGTCAAAACTGAGGTGTGTTAGAAAAATGGGCTTCATCCACCCACTAACACGCCCACCTCCCATACAACCCCAAAATTCAACAATCTATAAAGAGGCTACTATTAAAGTTACAAGATTGAAACTCGGTATTTGTGTAATTAATGTCAAAACTAAGGTGTTTTATAAAAGTGGACGTCATCCACCCATTAACACACCCACCTCCCATACAACCCCAAAATTGAAAAATCTATAAAGAGGCTAGTATTAAAGCTATAAGACAGAAACTCGGTATTTGTGTATTCTATGTCGAAACTGAGATATGCTAGAAAAATGGGCGTCATGCAAAATCTAACACGCCCACCTCCCATACAACCCCAAAATTTAAAACTTTATAAAAAGGCTTATATTTAAGCTGCAGGAAAACAATTTGATTTGTATGTTTTTTAGACACATAAAAATAATAATATCTCTCAAAATCTCATTCAAAAAGCTCTCCAATTTAATAATCTTCCACCTTTAAGAATCGGCAGTGGGGGTATTTTAACTTCGGCCAAGTCGAAGATATACCTTACTAGTTTTTGTTTCAAGTTTTAACAGAAATCAGTGTACTTTTTATAAAATCGCTGTGGTCAGAATATTATCAATAGATGTTTAATTTTTCATTGATGAAGGTTAGCCCACAGTTCTGTACTTTAAGTTTTTAAATTGGTTTGTATATCATAGAATAAAATAAATTTTTATTTGAAATCCAGATTTGTTGAAGGCAAATAGTACAGTAAGAGAGAAAAATATGAATATATGTACTATAAAGAAAAAGAATGCAAAAATGAGAAGAACTGGTTATTTTGTGTGCTGCTTGCAGTGGTTCAAAACTAAAACCCAAAAAGAAAGAGTTGAAACAACTTTCAAACAGGCAATACTGCAATCTTGTGAATTGGACGCCGTAGAACTCCTGTTGGCGTTTGTATATCGATGATTCTTACACGTGAATCATTCCCAGGAATGTTGTTACCTTTTACCTTTACCTTTCATGACATTGGGATGATCATCTGTCCATTTGGTTCGTGCTTGAAGACTGCTGATGTAATCACGAGACCATTGGTTCCAAAACGACTGCTTAATAGCAGTTATGCGCGACCACTTCTCGAGGCACTCGATCTTATTTGAAGAGACATCTCGTTCTGGTAGCGCCTTAAGTGAGCTGTCTATCAAGAGATGACCCGGTGTTAGCGCCTCGTAATCGTTACGATCCAATGATATTGGACGCAAGGTCAAGACAGCCTCTGTTTCAACCAACGCAGTGCCTCAAATATAAGGTGAGCGTTCATCACGCAGTGGTGACCGTGGCGTGTAGGTTAAGTGTGTGGCTTAGCACGATCGGAGCCCGAGTTCGATCCCCAGTCGCGGCGAAAAGTTTTTTCAATAAAAAAAAATTCTGATCGGTCACCACCTCTCTGCAGATAATGGCAAACCTCAGAGAGTAAATAATGCCATGTAAAGCTTCTTGAGAACATAAGCCGTTCGGCATAAAACATGTAGGTCCAGTTCTCGGTTAATTGTGTGCAAACATTTAATAACACACACAACACAATTGATCATAAGAAACTCGGTCAAAGCCCTTTCAAGGGCTGAAATGGCCAATTTGTTTTTTTTTTGTTCATCACGCTTCGGTTGAGATAGCCCTTTGCTGATTTCACGGCAGCCTCCCATAAGCCGCCGAAGTGGGGTGTCCTAGGTGGGATGAAATTAAAATTTATGAATTCGTTAGTACAATACCGTATAATAGCGTTCTGGTTATTAACGTCAAACAGGAACTTCTTGAGTTCAGCTAACAATCTGCTGGCACCAACAAAATTGGAAGCATTGTCGCAATAAATATCAGTTGGTAACCCTCTTCGCCCATCATCCGTTTCAATGCCGTCAAAAAAGCTGCTGTAGTTAAGTCGGACACGACCTCAATATGCACCGCCTTTGAAGAAAAGATAACGAATATGGCAACACACGTCTTGTATGGTGCCTTACCTCTGATACGTAGATAGTTGTTGACAGGTCCGCAGAAATAAACACCGCAGCGAAAAAATGGCCTTGATGGCGAGAGTCGCGCTACTGGAAGATTACCCATCAACTGTTGTTGCAATTTTGGCCGATACCGCACGCAATGGACGCACGATCTCACAACACTCCGTGCAACATCTCTTGCATTGATTACCCAAAATTGAAGACGAATTAGTGCAACCAGAGCCTCGGTACCTGCATGGAAGTTTGTGATATGCAAATATCGCACGTACTTTTCAACAAAATAAAAAACTATGCAATACAGGGCGCATTGTAGCTCTTGTGGCGATGGACTATTTGTGTCGAAAGTGCTGTTGACTGATTTGTTTAGTAATTGCTTAAAGCGGAGCATCCAGCCAACGACTTGTAAGCAAAGGATATGGGAACTGTACTTGTCGGTCACCTTCAAAATGTAGTTATGATTGATGGTTACCTTGAAGACGGACCTTCTTTTTACTTTGCTTACTTCGTCCATATCTAATTCATTTCACTTCCTTCGTGGCCACTGGTTGATATCCTGCAATAAAAATGAAGTTCCTTTAAACCAAATAGAGTTGATCATTTCTGGAATGGTGCAGCCTATTGAAACCTGTTGGGACCTGCATCTAATTTGCATCATCTGTCAGATCTTGAATTTCAGACGCTTGATTACCAACGAATGTTGAAAGAGAAGCCGAATGTACTCCCAACCAATGCAAGACAATTTGAGAATCCGTCCAGTGATACGTGTTGGTCGTGCCTTCGTTGAAAAGTGGTTTAATTTTGTCGTAAAGACGAGCAAGAAGTAGCGCACCGCAAAGTTCCAGTTTGGGAAATGACTGCTTTTTAATTGATGCAATACAAGATTTGGCTAAAGTCGAAAAAAAAATTCCAACTAACATAAACAAACGCCGCGATACAGGTCTTCTAACTTAGCCTCTATTTTCACCCCTCACTCTCAGAATCGACCAAACTTTTGCTAACCATAATTTTTTCCATAGTGTTATCGTAGCGATCTTGCAATCTAGCTAATGCTTTAGAATAGTTTTCATAAGTCACCTGAAAAGCTTTGGTAGTTTCAAGAGCCTGACCTTGTAAACAGTTGAGAAGATGGTTAAATTTATCTATATTCGATAATCCTGCCTCACGATCGATAATCTGCTTAAACTTTATGACAGTTTTTAAAATCTGAATATTTTCCATTGAAAACTGGCAACTTTAATGCGGGCTTTTAACCGTTGTTGCTTTAATTCTTCAATGGTAATTTTTCGTGCTAATGCAGCTGTACGCGATAATTGTCTTTGTTCAAACAAAATAGAAAATTGCAGAACTTATGCGATAAAGATGTAGTATGTAGTACAAAAAGCGAAGATTTAATATTGTTGTTTTTAATACAGACTACGAATGATATCACTGCGCTTGGTGCGTTTGTCTGAAGAACCAGTGAAGGGCGAAGAGGTCAACTCCGCCAGCGATGCTATCTAAGGTGAACCAGTGCTAAGGTAAATAGACTTAATGCGTGCGTGGTTGATTAGGTGACGAAGAGCGATGAAGATGAAACGTGTATGAGTCGGAATGCATGTGTTGCTGCAGCAGTGGCGAAACAGTATTGCGAAGAGGCCATCGTTGACAGTATTGGACAGTATTGGCGAAGAGGACAAATCACGCAACGGTGCTGCGGTGAAGAAGAGCGATGAAGTCAAATGTGTACGTGACTGAATGCATGCGTTGCTGAAGCAGCGGCGAAGCGGTATTGCGGTTGAAGCGTCGTAATGCTTGCTTCACTGAAGCAACAATGAAGGGCCATGAGGTCAAATACGTTCTTGAAATAAAATGCGTTGGGAATTACACATGTAAAAATTAATTTTATTTTAATTGTCATGGAATCAACGTGCCCCATGTTGGGTGCCAAAATGTAAAATCAGAGCCTTTTCTGAATTTGCGAAAATGTAGAGTTGATTTGTCGGGCTATAAGTTAATTGCAATGCGAACTTAAATAAAATTAAAAGAGGCAACACGCCTGCTTCAAGTTGTTTGGTCGTTCTAAGACTAACGTTTTATTTGAAATCTAGATTTGTTGAAGGCAAAAAGTACGGTAATAGAGCAAAATTATGAATATTTGTACATTAGGCCAGCCCGGGATTGCACTGGAAATTTCAAACCGATTTTTCTGTTTGTGCCGGGTGCTTACAATATTCCAATAGACATAAAAATGATTTCCTTCAAATTTCATTCAAATCGGACAACTAAAAACCGCCGCTAAGCCTAGTTTAAAATTACCATTTTCGTCAAAATTTGGGTTTTTTTAAATTAAAGTTTAAATTAAATGTCTTTAAGTTACTTACTTACTTACTTACTAACTAAGATGGCGCTTACAACCGTTGGTCGGTTTTGGCCTCGTCTAAGAATTTGTGCCAGCCTCTTTTGTCGTGCGCTTGCTGGCGCCAGTTGGAAACTCCAAGCGTTGTCTGGTTATCCAATGCCTGGTCTTTCCAACGGAGATGCGGTCTTCCTCGTCTGCGTTGTCCACCGCAGGGTACCGAATCCAATAATTTTTTCGGTGGAGCTTCGTCGTTCATTCTCTTGACATGCTTGACTATATCGAAGTCGGCATAAAGCTCATACAGCTCGTGGTTCCATCGTATTCGGCACTCGCCATTGACGCAGATTGGACCATAGATCTTGCGAAGGATTTTTCTCTTGAACGCTCCCAAAGTCCTTTCATCAGAGCTGCTCAACGTCCAGGTTTGTGATGCGTATAGTAGGACGGGCATGATTATTGACTTATAGAGCCTTATTATATGATTAAAATTAAGTAATTCCTTTTTCCTTAAGCTATTCCTTATTTCGTTAGCAAAGGGAAATTTTATGATCTTTTCCTTTGTTTTTTAAGACATTGCTTAAATCCGTATGAGTAAAGCAAGGAATTATTTTTGCCAGTTAAGGAATTGCTTTGGATTTTTCAAGCTGCTCTACCCGTAGCTTGCATTTGTTGAAGTTAGTTTTAATTTGGCATTCACTGCATTCAGAAGTGAAAATGGCTCAGTTTCTTAATATATAAGTAAGAACAACTTTAATAATGTGCAAAAAGAATGCAGTAATTACGATTTTTGGAAGTTTTATGTTTACAAAGAACATACATTTGATTCATAGGAACAAAATTAAACAACACATGCAAGCAACACACAACTGTTTTTGTGTGTATCATAAATTTAGACAATGTACTATAATTCGGAATGAGTTCTTACAAAGTTCCTTGACAAAAAAAAAGTAAGTGATGAAAGCATACTCAAACACAGAATATATGAATTGGCAAAATGTAAAATGCAAGTGGGAGCTCTTGTATATTAGCCTTGGCTGAACAAGGTCAATAGTCATTAATGGCCCTCTTTTTTTTAAAAAATCGAAAATTGTGTGATAAAAAGTTATTTTGAAAATTTTGCATCCCGTTTTGCCGTGCATATCTATATCTATACTATTATATAAAATTGAAGTGGAAATATTAAGTGTAAAGTAGACAAAATTACTGGACCGATTTTTATGAAAAATTTTAAAATATCAGATTTGTGCTACAGAATTACATAGGCGATTTTTCTTTAAAAAAATTTAACAATAATTATATGTATTTAATTAAAGTTTTAAGTTTTTTAGAAAATGACCAAGCAATGCGAAGCATGGTTTGTTCTCTACGCGTTTGTGTTACGAGAGTTTCTACTCTTTGTGCTCAGCTAGGAACTGCAAAACATCCTTACACTCTTATTTTAATATAACTTTGGCGCTGTTTGGAGTTGGCGCTCTTTCACGTGATTGGGAATACAAGTTAAAAAAAGCTTGCTGAAAGTAGTCGGTGGGTGCTGCGGAATAATGAGCTCCAAACCAATGTGTGCATATTTGTTTGGCGGCATGTAACTTCTTTACACATGTTTTTATTGTAGTTTTCCAATTATTAATTCTTATTGTTATTAGAGATGAAACGGATATCGGTTTCGGAAACGGATATGAAACGGTTTTTATATACTGTCAGGGCCAATTAAGGCGTGAATACCCATGGTAAGTTAGTTAATACTAACGCCATCTAGCGTGGACCACGCAATCAGCGTCAATCTGATATGGCAATCCCGTGTCTGGTCTGTAAAAAAATGTATACACACCGGATACTTTGGAAAGATCGTCAAAAACAATATGGCAAAAATGTGCTTGGTTCCGCATCAGCCAATTGGAATTGACTTCCCGGAAGTGGCACGAGCGTGGACCATGTTCGGATGGCTTTATGACGTGTCAACCCACGGTAGCAAAAAAATTACAGATCGCGTACCATCGAGTACGCACAGACTGCCGATAAATGGCGACTGTGCAACCCTGGGCGAATACGACCCACAAGTGGCACCGCCGACGCTACTACCACTGACATAAAATATAAAAAAAGAAGAAGAAATTAACGGCACGACGTGGAAAATTAAAGAACGTGTCGGCCATTAAGTTGCTATGCCTGGAACAATCGTGACGCGTCGCGAAAAGAAAAAAACAAAACAATGAAAAAATCTGAATTCGTTTAATAAGTGCGAAAAAAAAGAACTGCTTAACGCAGCATGCATTTCATCAAACCATAGTGAAAGCATTGCAGTAACTCTAACATTTGATATTAAAACGAGAATTCCAACACCCAGTTACACTTCTGTCCGTCCAATCGCATAAAGTGCCCATAAAGAGTCCCCCCGACCCACCAGTCATGGATGACAATCTTAGCACGAAATCCTCCGAATCTATAACAACCAGAGGCGAATATAAAATAGTAACTGATAACAACGTAAACACGCCAATGGAGACAAATTCTAACCTTCCAGCAGCGCCAAAAAAAGCAGCAACAGCAGGTGCAACTTCAAAATAAATGCCAGCAAATCACCGACCTTGGACATTGCCAATAATCTAAATATATCGGATTTGTAGCAAGAAATGACTGAGGCAATACGCGAGCTGTAACCAGAAAAATGTTCGGATCCAACACCGTCTAAAACAAGTTCAAAAATAGCACAGAAGTCCTTGACTCTACCTCTAACTGGTATATCAAGTCCTGCTTTAGTTGTGCCAGATAAAAGCGAATATTCTGGAATGGTTAAAACAAAATCATTACAAAAAAAATAAGGAACCTATTCAAACACCAAAAAGCGATGTTTCTTCTTCGGAGCATAAAAAAGTTGGACAGTCGGTATTTTACGATTGTATTGATGCAAGCCCCATCGGAGAGGTGGAAAAGCAGGATGATATGAAGCCGGAAAAAAAAGTGAAACAATAAAATAGAAAAAATAAAAAAAAATTAGAAATACAACAAAAAAAAGTGAAACAATAAAATAGAAAAACTAAGAAAAAATTAGAAAAGACAACAAAAAAAAGTGAAACAATAAAATAGAAAAACTAAGAAAAAATTAGAACAGACAACAAAAGAAAAAGTGAAACAATAAAATAGAAAAACTAAATAAAAATTAGAAAAGACAACAAACCAAAAAAAAAGGTGAAACAATAAAATAGAAAAAAATAAAAAAAAATTAGAAATACAACAAAAAAAAAAGTGAAACAATAAAATAGAGACAACAATAAATAAAAAAATTAGAAAGACAACAAAAAAAAAGTGAAACAATTACATAGGAAATCTAAGACAAAATTAGACAGACAACAAAAAAAGTGAAACAATAAAATAGAAAAACTAAGAAAAAAATAAGAAAGACAACAAAAAACAAGTGAAACAATAAAATAGAGAAAAAAATTAGAAAGACAAAAAACTAAAAAAAGTGAAACAATAAAATAAAAAAAAAAATAATAAGAAAAAATAGAAGAGAATAAAATTAAACAAAAGAAAACAAAAGAAAAACCAAAGTAAACTAAAAAGTGAAAAAAAAACTATAGAACAACTTCTACATCTGTAAAAACGACATTTTCACAACAACAACTATAAGAAAAAAACAAAAAACACATCTATAAAAACAACACTTTCACAACAACAACAACTACAACAGAAATTAACACATCTATAAAAACAACATTTTCACAACAACAACAACTGCAACAGAAATAAACACATCTATAAAAACAACATTTTCACAACAACAACAACAACTACAACAAGAATAAACACATCTATAAAAACTACAGTCACAACAACAATAACAACTACAGCAGCAACTATACCTACAACTATAAAAACTACATCTACAAAAACAACAACTATATCTACAATAACAACATAAACATCTACAATAACAACATCTACATCTATAGTAACAACAAGATCTACAACAGCTGCAACGAAGACAACAACAACCATAAAAACAATATTTTATTGACAAAAATTTGATCTGCAACAACAACAACAACATCAACGACCCCAATAACAATAACGATGGTAGAAAGGTTTGAAAACTATAATTATCTACATAAGACATTCTTAATATAACTAATAAATTTATTAAACTTTAACCTAGACGCATAGTTTCAGCTCTGAGAATTTAAAAAAATCTAGCAACATTTTTTGTCATTATTAATTTTTTGCTCAAAATTTTGGAACGCAGTTTTTTCCAAACGCACATCAGCAGTTTTTAAACTTTGCGCGAACAGAAGAGAAAATTTGCAAAATAATCTAAAAAAAAAGCAATTGTTGCATGTTTATAATTTTATTATAACTGAGATGATTTTAAAAATACGCACATATGAAGGTTTTTTTTATAATTATTTCTTTTTTGTTTCTTTTCCATGGTTTTTAGTTGGTAGGGCTATAATTTTAAGCATTTATATATACATATATATAAATATATTGGTATGTTATACACACATATATATTATGTAATAGTAACTTAGTTGTATAAGTTTTGTAAATATTTAAACTTAAAGTTAGTCATAATAATGCAAATTTATTTTTTTTTAATTAATTTTTTAATTGAATTTCCAAACTTCAAAAGTAACAATGCTTTTTGATATACCTAGTTTTAAGCTTTGAACACTGAAGAACATCTTTTTTTTATGAATTCCTGAAATAACACAACTAAATGATCAAACTACTAATATCAGCCTGTATTGAAGCCTGTATTAAAATTTGTTTTAATATATAACCACTATGGTAAATACTATTGTAAGCCACAAGTTGTTTTTCTAATTTTTGTTTTAAAGGAACTAAAAGTCACAAATTGATTTAAAAAAAAAAAAAAAACGCAATGCATTGAATTAAAATAACCATTATATATAAATTAGAAAAAGAAAATACACTTCTAAAATATTTAAGCTTCAATATAGGCGAAACTAAATATTAAAAATATGAAAATTACAATGGAAAATATTTCTTAAATCAATTATTTTAAAAAAAATCAAAAATAAAACATACATAAAAATCTTAAGAGATAGTGGTTATGCGAACAGAGCATTCAACGAAACAGTTTGTATACATGTTTGAATGTGAGTTTATTTATTAATTAAACTTTTGTAAATTTTAAAATAAAGTATATAATATAAAGTATATAATATTATAATAAATAAGTATCCTAGCAAATAAAAAGATATAAGTTATGCAATTGTAAAAAGGGAAGTTTTAAGGTGGCGTAGACAGAGGGAGTTGGCGTAAGTATGCGTGTTTTGGGGTGACCTAAAAATTTTACAGGCAAAATGGTCACCATGGTTAGCATATAGCCAAAAGGGGAGGGTAGCCAGGTCGATACAATGCCATCGAGGCATCGACCAACATAGAGGCCAGTGATGGTTCCGATGGAGGAACAATTTACTTCGGGGTTCCGGTTCCGAAATGTTCCGAAATGTCAAGTCTGGTACGACTTTTTATTCTTGTCTAGCCCTTCTGTCAGTCGAGTCTAGCAAGAACACCACCCCATATCCGGCGAGCCTTAGCCGCGCATACGCCAGCGTACCAGCAAGGCCAGAACGAGTGGCAGGGTGTATACATCATAGGATTGGTGTACACGCACATTGGTGAACATGACAGAATTGGCGCCCAACGTGGGGCCCGAAAAGGTCTTTAGATTTTGTTTTTTTTTTAGATTTAGCCAATGTTATCCCGAAGTGGGTCTGAAAATTTTGGCCCTTTTAGAGTTCGCCATTGTTTGGCCGGAATTGGTCGCTACGGTCTAAAGTTTTTTATTTAGCCTACGATTGACCCGATTAGGTCCCTGAAGTTTTTATAGTTTTTTCATACATGCAGGAGCATCTTTTTAGGGCCTTAGGAAGATGACGGGATTAACGACCCCGCGAACTCTAGTGAATCCAACACGCGTCTGATCCACAGTGGGCGGCGTGTTGGTCAGCGTCTGTACCCACAGTGGGCGGCTCACCGAATGGTGGAACTAAATGTGACTGAGGCGACTCAGCATAAAACCAATGCTAGATTTTCTTGCGTGGTCAAATATAAAATGTAAAATTTTGTTTTTTTTTCGTTTTCATTTTGGAATTTACCAATTCCAGGAGGCCATGGAAGTTTTAAAGACGCATAAGTCCTGTAGCGCAGTGGCGTACCGAGAGGCTAAGCCGCCCGGTGCGGATTCCAAATTTACCGCCCCTCTCATATGCAATAAAAAAACATCTTTGATATAATATAGAATGTGGTCTTTCATTGTTCTCAATTATATAAAAAAAAAATTCTAATATACATATCATCAACCTATTTCTAATACGACGCAAGTTTGGAAAAAATGGAGCAAAACGCGCGCATGAGTCTATTTTTGCTCTCATTTCTCCCGTGTTTAACCCGTGGTTTTGTTGTTCTATCATGTTTTAAAAACTTGAGCAAAAAGTCTACGAAAAACTTCAATCCATTTTTGATTATCTCATTTCTAAACACTAATATTAAAAAAAAAAATAAAACAAGTAACTTGAAAGGCCTTGATTAGATTAAAATGGGTTACAACAAAACCAAGAAACTTCAGTACTTTTAAGCACTTTACTTAAACGAAGTAATATTTTATGCGAAAAAAAGCACTTCAAAATACAGCAATCGAAAAATTATTTCCAAAATTTATTGAAAATTTTTTCTTATTCACATCTTCTTCTTCAAACGTATCGAATATAATAAAAAACAGCGTACAATGTCGTCACTTGAAAAAAATTTCGATTAAATTGAAAATTTGTAAGTAATTATCTATCAAAACCAAGTATCTTGACAAGTTCCTTAAATTTTTTTTTTTTGGAAATTATTACAAAAATATTAGTATACTCTCCAGTGATTTTGCGATAATAACGGAGGAAGTAAAATTGATTTTAGTCCTGCATCGTCGTACTATGATCCTGATTTTGATCCATAAAATGAAAAAAAGTGACGAAGAGGAGCTCATGGACAATCATTTCGTGAAACTCGATCTGAAGATTCTCAAAAAATCTTTTCCAATCGTACTACAAAGGATTCTCAAACATTCGTTTTCAATCGTGCTACAAAGAAAAGATTATTGCATCCAGCATACAGCAATTGCCGACAAAAATGTAATGCAAAATTTTCAGAAGAACTCAAAAAGTATTATTGTAATTTTTTATAAAACTTCCTTCGAAACCGATGCAAAGCTTTTTGAATGCATATTAGTTCATCAAAAAGATCTTCTGAAATTTTCAAATACAATCAAAGGGAATCGTGAAAAATTCATCTAAATAGAAGGATATTATAGATAAATTAATTCCTTTAATACATGATAACACAAAAATTAATTTTTGGGAAGATTTTAAGGATCTTTCTATTGGTTTTATAAGCCATGACTTTATACCAAAATTCATGCATTTATTTATATGTTCTATTAATTTTGTTGAAAATAGTAACAAACGATTTTTTATTGAGTTTAATGAATAGATGAATACATAATTTACTTACTAAGATACTTGTGAATTTGTTTTTAAATTATCCCTAAATAACTTGGAAATTAAAATTGTAACAAATGTTTAACTTATTTTCTAAACAATTGTGTTTTAATTGAAATTATGCAACAAAACCAAGCAACTTTAAATTTACTTGATTTTGAAAAGCAGGAAAGAATAAAGTGTTCAAAAATACTAATAAAAATATTTTAATATTTTTAATAATAATAGTAGGGGAGAGTCGTCCCCGTTGTCTCAAGTACTAGTTGTCACAATGCCGATATCTTTTGATTCAACACGTTATCGAGTTAAATATCAATGTCATCAATACGCTATTGCAATTTCTAGCATCCCAAGAAAGTTTAAGAGCCGTTAGTTTTGTTTTGCAAAACTTAAAAGAGATTTAAGAAACTAAGTTGGATTTGTGTATTTTTATATTTTTTTAAAAATTTGTGTTTAGACAAATAGAAGTGTGCAATATTCAACTTTAAATAAATTTCCAATACAATTAATATTATATTTTGCAAATACTTATGAATTTTTAGATAAAAGCGTATATTTAAATTTACAGAACATTGTTTACATTTTTTTCCAAATGGTACAGGTTGTCACAGCGCTTGTGGGGCTTGTTGTCACATATAATTTTATATAACCATTTTGAAAGTGTTCTTTGTTTTATTTGAATTTAAGGAAATATGCCAAGAAATAGCAAACGACTTACAAACCGAGGCTGGACATCTTCAGATATCATGATGCAAGCCGAATACAGCTAGTATCAATAAAGATAACGTGGATTCACTACGTGTAGTTTGTTGTCAAGCGTCAAATCCAATAACAATTGTCGTCAACATATAAACTGCAAACGTTGGGCACATAATGCATTGAAAGTAATTGTTTGATACATTGCTGCTTAAATTGTTCTTGAGTGCGGCAGCGACGACGATTAAGAGGTGTGACAACGGGGACTACGCGTTGAGACAACTTACCCCATGGGTGGGGAAACTTGTCCCAGACGAGTTGAATTTTTTATCTAGAAAATTTTTTGATTTATTTTAAAATAATATTCGTTATTCATATCAGGATTGAAGAATAAAATATTGAATTTATCTTTAAAAGTTTTGCAGTGCCATTATTGCTTAATTTGTGGGAGTTACAGCAGTTCATTCAAATTTTGTGACAACTTGTACCACTCTCCCCTAATATTTTTCCGAAAAATATATTTGTCATTTTTCAAAATTATGTCTTATTTTTATTGAACTTATACACATTTTAAAACATTAAAATAAACAAAATTTTGAAGGCGTCAAGTCCGCTTAATAATCGCTTTTATTCCAAATGTTGACTTACGTCGTATAAGAATAGGCCAACTATAAAAAAGTTTATTCCTTAATGACACCGAAAAAGAAATTTATACAAATACAATTTTTTTTTATTTAATATTTTATTAAATTATTTTTTTTTCTTGTTTTTTTATTAGCAAAATCGTTAATTACATTGTCAAAGTTTATTTCATTACTTAACTTTTATTCTATAGATAATATGGCAAGATTTTGTTGGCGAGACGTACTCATTGTGTACTCATTGATTTTTATGAATAAAAGCTTAGAATAAAGCTTAGAAAAGCTCCTCTCACAAGTGGCAATACTAACAGCAATGATGAGTATGGTTAGTACGCATCTTTCGTAACAGTATAACAATGTTTGGAACTGCGTTTTCTAGACTCAATTTAAAAATAAATTTTATAAGTTCAAGTGGACCTTTCATACAAGAATCAGTTTCTTTGTGAGCAATAGAAACAATATTCTGAAGTATTTTTCTCTCAACGAGAAACTCTTCCTTGTCAATTTCTTCGTGACAGAATTCATTAAATTTACATTCCAACTTATCATTCAGGAGAATCAAAGGAGTAAGAATTGCGTGTTTTTCAGCAAGAGCATGACCTTGTGCACAGTAAAAAGTTTGAGGATAAATTTTATCTTTTTTATAACATTTCTGTTGTATAAACTCGTTTTATTCCAAATTTATTATAAGTTTTATCCCACTCAATATTATAAAACTTGCATTTCCATTCAAACAGCTATTTAATTCCAAAATAGTTTAAATTTTATGCCATAAATTTATAAAAATCACATATTTATTCCAGTTATACACACGAAAACCTCACGGAGCCACTCGGCTTTCAAGTACAAGTCGAGTTTTCGAAGCTACTGAACTTCAGCGAAGCTAGCAGGCAATCAGTTTGCGTTTGTTCTTCAGTCAGTAATCATGTTATGCACAAATAGTTCCGTTAAATATATTTTTGTACACACAGATTAAGACACAAATATTGCGCTTGAATGGGAAGCTCTGCCAACATGATTTAACATGCAAATTTCTGAGAACGATTTTTTACTCTTTATTTTTCCTGTCAAATTGTTTTTGAATATATAAAAAAATAATATATCATGAAATATATCAATTGAAATCTAAATATTATTCCTGATTTATGACTTAATTTAACACATATTAACATATTTAATGTATGTTTACAAATGTGCCACATATGTTTACACAATATTGCTATAAAATGTCACCAAATGTGGTTTAAAAAGATTTTATACTTTTGCTTATAAAAATGTATACCAACCTGGTGTAAACATATTTTTTACAATTTTCGGATAAAATCTATACCAACTTTGTATAAATTTGGTTTATACGATGTTATGGTATAAATTTTATAATTTATTTGGAATTGGTTTATATTTATACCAAATAGTATAAAATTTATCCTCATATTTTTAACTGTGTGGTCATTTCTCAAAATCAGTTCTTCAAAATTAATTATTAAATTAGAAAATGACCTAAATCAGTTTAGACCACGCCTAACTCCTCTCCAAAGTGATTTTATTAAAACAGTGAAATCCCTTAAAAAATCACTAAAAAATATAATAGATACGACTTAAAATTATACGCATAAGTCTTATTTCTTATTATGCACTCTGAACTTACAATTCGCCATAATCAAACGAAAATTCCGCCTTTCTCCCACACTCAACACATCAAAACACAAAACAGCTATTTTTACCAAATATACCTAAGTTAAAAAACGTTATTCTGTTAAACCACTTTTCTACTGGGCATTTCCACTGATAAGTTAAAGCACTACAAAACTTCAAAAACTATGAGTTACTCGAAAACACCAGTTATTCTATGCGAGTTTCAAGTCACCGCCGAGTTACTCGAAAATTCAACTTCTCGCACATGCTTAAATATTATGTCTTTTTTTTATTTCTTTGGCAACTAATTTCGAGACTCGAAAAACGATTTTATATATTGGTTGTGCTCAATACGAAGCTCATAAATATAGTTACATTTACAGTGGTATCCAAATTTATTCATTAAGTTTAGTTCTTTCTTTTGTTTGTACACCTTAAAATGATATTGTACACATATTTATTTTGTAAAAGGCTTTATTAAGCTTCAGTGCCGCCCCTGAAATATTGCCGCCCGGGGCGACCGGGAGAAATTGGGTGTTATTTTTTTTTCCCTTTAAATAACACTCCGTTTCGTGGAGAACACCGGATGCCAGACCGGGAGATATTGGGTGGTCGTTCGGGTGTCGCGTAGCCGCTCCGATTCGGAGGAGACGATGTCGCCATACGGAATGGTGAACCTTAGTATGACTGAGAGGGCTCAGCATACTACCAATGTTAGCATAGTGTTTTGTCGTTTTTGTTTTGTGTAACACTTTGTTTCGTAGATATCACCGAACGCCGGACCGGGAGATAATGGGTGTCGTTCGGGTGCCGCAGATCCAGAGGAAAAGACCTCACCAGAGAGTGAACCTTAAGTATGACTGGGACGGCCCAGCATATGAAAAATATAATTATTGTTTTGATTTTTTAATTACACTCCGTCTAGTGTAAGAGCCACCGAACACCAAGACAGGAAATATCACGAAGCACGAATAGTCGTTCGGGTAACGAAAAGGGTGCTCCGATTCGGAGGAGAATCTCCTGAAACGTCGGCATATTACGTTTAATTATTTTGATTTTTGTAGAACACTCCGTCTCGTTAAAAAGAGCAAACATATTATCTTACGACGATCTAAACATGCCAGAGATGGCTCAGCAGTTAGTGAAAAAGGTCTATGTTTTCGGAAAAAGCTCCGAGTTGGAGGAACAATTGCTGATATGGTATATGGTACTACCAAATGTTTGAGTTAAGTCAGTTATAGTATAGTGATGTTTTGATTTAAGTTGTTCCAATACGGGAAAATCGCTGGTCTCTCTTTAAATTTTTGTTGTATTTTTCTTCTTACGCCACTCTCAATGTTTTACGCCACCATTGAAAATAATAGTTTTCCGCAAATTTTTGTACCATTTATTCAACAATAAATTATATTTGATTTTCTCTTATTTTTTCTTATTTTTATTGCTTATACCTTATGAAAATCTTTCTATTATTTATGATTTACAGTTTATATATAAAATATTTCTATTATATATGAGCAACAGTTTATATACAGTTAATGTACGATATTGTATTATCGATTAAAGGAGACTTAACTAAAACGCTAAGTGTTTCTTTGAAGCTTTGGATTTTTTTATTTTTTGTTTCAGTATATTTAGCAAGTACCCCTGGATAGTTTCAGGTAGGAGAGTATCTGGTAATATTTTTTATTCATATTATTTTGCTTTTTTTTCCGAATTCACCACAGTTTTATTTTTTTATGATATACTTATTTCATTATTATTTTATAATTTGGTATTGGTTACATAATTTTTCCTTATTATTTTATTATATAATTTGTTTTTACACCCGAATTTGCATTGACATCTTGCAGATTGGTACCACTCCAACATTTTGATTTTTTTTTTTTGGTTTTCTGAAATTTTTTATATTGACGTTGCGTTACGGCAAATAATTGTAAATACCCGTAAACAAAGACAAATGGCAGAAAATAGCGAAGCCAACTCTTTTGCCATATCCAACTTAAGCCAGACTCAAACAACAACAATGGAGACGGGAACAATACCTAAAGTTACTACAGCTAGACCTAATATTCCAATTTTAACTACTAACTACTATAGCCACCACCACCAGCCCAACCGCTATAGCTATGCAGAATTTGCCACAGCCCGCTCGTAGAGTTACTTCGGATGAACTCGATTTGTCAAATAGTAGTATAACATCTCCAGAATTCAGTAGCTTAACGGCCCTTAACGTCAGAAGGGAATTCCAGCAAAGTACTGGACCGCAGGGAAATGTTAGAGACCGAACGTCAGGAAGGGCACAAGGCCAGTACACTGCTAGTGGTATGAACACCAACATCAGGGATTACCTCAAATCAACGGTAGGATTAGCTCAGGTGGATCTGATGAGTGGAGTGGAGGAATGGTTACGAGTTTTGGTACCTGAGCTGATAGCTGAAAGCTTAGGATCCATGACGCCTCAACATTCAGAGAGTCGACCAGCAGTGTCTAACATACCGAGCGTACCTACACCACCACCTCCTTCTCTAGACTCACAAGCATAGCCAGGTCGCCTGGAACAAAATTTAGCTACTGGAACACCTGATAATCGGAACCATCTGCAGCAAGATCAGTATTCTTCGCAACCGCACCGGCAACAACCGTCAAATAGGCAGCAGCCACAAATGTTTACTCAGCCTACAGCTAATACAACTAGAAGTCGAAATCATACACGAGAACCTCGAACAGTACAACCAGTCCAGTATCCAAACGACTTCGTATATTCACAACACATTCAAGTGCCAGCGGCGCAGTATCAACAGTCAGAGTCACCAAGGCTAGTGGAAATGGATAAATGGGGGTTCAAGTTCGATGGAACCACTTAATCCATAACTGTGGATGAATTCGTTTTCCGCGTAGAAACTTTGTGCTAAGACTATAGATATCTTTGGCCGGAGGTGATCCGTAATTTTCATAGCTTGTTAACGGGAAACGCAGCTCAATGGTTTTGGGGATTCCGTCGTTTAAATCGAATACCAAGTTGGCACGTACTGCGTGAGGCTTTAGTGGCCCAATTTAAGAGACATGAAAGTGATTTTGAAATCCAACGACAAATAATGGATCGTAGGCAACAGCGTGAGGAAACATTTGATGACTTTTACCAATCGGTATTGACGTTGAGGAATCAGCAGCGTAGTCCACTGGCAGAGCAGAATTTGGTTGAAATAATGCGAAGCAATCTGCGGAAGGAGATGGCTCAGCTTTTATTCGCTATGCGCATAAATGGATTGACAGAGTTTTGTAAAGCATGCAAAAAAGCCGAAGCTCATCTGAATTATCAGCGCCAAGCATACCAACAGCCATCCCGTCAACACGTGCCTCGTACCGCTCAAATACATGCATTGGATATCAACCCGGATTTTTCCGCACAAACGTTCGATATTGATGCGGTAACGTCTTCACGGATTCTCCAGTGTTGGAACTGCAAACAGCCTGGTCTCAAACTCATGGAATGTACGTCGACCACCAGGCGAATTTTTTGTTTTAGATGTGGAGCGGATAGAGTAGTTACGCCTAAGTGTCCGAAATGTCAGCGACACGTGAAGCCAATGAATACAAACGCTCGACTCGAATCACGCTCGATTCAAACACAGACCTTGGAAGATTCCAATTGACTAGGCGAGGACAAAAAGACCGAGACTGTAGAAAAAATTAGAGTTTTAAAAAATCACTATGTACTGAATTCAACTGAGGTTAAAGTTAAAGAAATCCGACTATTTCATGTTAGGCTACAATCATATCAAGAGGCTAGGCGAAAAATATTCTCAGATAAACCAACTAGAATTGAAAAGCGAGATTTAGATATAGTATTAGAAAAAGACAGATTAGGGAAGTTTCCGCTTCAGAATGTATGAAAGCGAAGATAGTAAGTTTTATACTAAAATAGAAATAAATGGTCACAGCATTGAAGGATTGTTAGACAGTGGAGCCACGGTGTCATGCTTAGGAAAGATATGCGTTGAATTTGTAGAAAACTGTAAATTGCCAATTTTTAAGTTTAAATCTTTTGTTAAGACTGCAGATGGACGGATGCACTCTATAAAAGGTAGAGTAAAAGTAAGCATTAAATTCGACAATAGAGAACAGGAAATTACTTTTTATCTTACGCCATCACTGAAAAGAGAATTGTTTTTGGGAGTCGATTTTATAAAAAAATTTAGTCTTATGCAGCTCAATATCGATAGCATTACAACAAACAATATCGCGTTAGAGGAAGAAACACTAAACACCGTGCTACCGAAAATGCAGGTGCTGACATCGGAGCAGCGAAAACGGCTCGACGCCGTCGTAGAAAAGTTTCCGTGTTTTACGAAGAAGGGCCTAGGGAAAACTCCTCTAGAAGAACATCATATAGACACTGGCGATGCTGTACCAGTTAAAGATAAACATTATCCCGTTTCGCCAGCAGTACAGAAACTCATGTTTGCGGAGCTGGATAGGATGCTTTCTATAGCCTTTGAGCGAAAAGGTGAAAAATGTAGATTGTGCCTGGATGCCCGAATTACGTATTAATTAAAACACAACTTGTTTCTTTGCTCTAGAAAAATCAACTGCTTTATTCAACAAGCTTAAAATCTAACATAGCTTACTTATGTCTACATATTTGGTTATAATATATATCTTCCATTCTTAAGCTGAATGTGCATTAAAGTCACGTTCAGCTAAAAGATCTTCGACAGTTTCTTCAGTGGTGGATCATGTTGCATATTTTGGTTTGGTGCAGACATAACTCCTCCATCGTCAGAATTTGAATTCTCCTGAATTCTTTCTAAGTTAACAATTTCTTTGGGTTCAATTTTTACATTTATTTTGTTTTTTCTTTTTAACCAAAAAATAACACATATAATGATTATTACAACAACTAGCATACTTAATGTTACATTTATGCCATTTGATATTTTTGTGTGGAATTTTAAGTCTTGAATTTCTTTTAAGTTTTCAAAATTGTTGGTTACAATATTTTCAAAAGTTATGTTTTTTATTTTTGTTTGATTAATTCCATCATTTTCGTAAAAGTATTTTCTTGAACTATTTGTTTATTATTGTAAAAAATTTCACCATACAGTTTAATTTCACAACTATTAAATGAAATAAAATTATTTTTATTAATAGTTATATTGCGATCATCATAATTTTGAAATAATTTTTCATTAAATGCATTTTTTACTAATGAAGTTTCAACATCAAGTTGTTCTGTTTTTGTTTGATTATTGTATTTAAATTTACATTGATTTCTAAATATACAATGTTTACTCTCTTTTAAATATTTAAGTTCAGTGTTTTCATTGTAACTTAAAATTTTGTCATCAATTTGAATGATATATTAATTTTTTTCATCTATTTCTACATAATCTGTATTATGTTATGCTGTAATTAACTTAAGATCAGTATAAGATCAGTATAATTTCTCGGAATTTTGTTTGAAATAATTAGTTGTTTGTTTTTATACTCCATAACTCCTACTATAAGTAGTTTTAATTTGTAATAATCAATTTCATACAATTCTATTTCCTCTTTTGTTAGTATACTTGGATGTATAATGTTATGCTTTGCAGATACAATATTATCTTGAATATTATTAATCTTATTTTCTAAATGTTTTAGTTTTAACATTTGATCAGAGTATAATAAGCGTCTGATACAGGGGCGTATCTGGAAAAAATCTTGGGGGGGTAAATTATCAAAGACACACATTTTCGTTTTGAGAAATTTTGACTTTTTACAAATAGAAAAATTGTACTTTTTGAATTGAAATTATTGAATTGTTTAAGAAGCATTTTTCCCAGACACATACACGCACATTTTCGTATTTATTTATTTCTCCCTTTTTCTGGAATAATATCTTAGCGAAAAGTAAATAAAACTCTAAATTTAACTTATTTTAGAATTAAGGTTGATTAATTCAAATTTTTCACATTTATTCCATCATTAAAAAAATTGCATAATTATATTTTCAAGTATGTGCAATGAAAAAACATTGTTCTTTTCAATAAAAAAAAAATAAAGGAATTTGAAACTTATTGTTCTGACGCTACGACTATGATATGGTACACTTTGAAAAATACATGAACAATACAAAATTAATACTGATTACACTGCGCGACGGACGTTCTGGTGCCGGAGATTTTTCAGCTGATTATAGACAAATTGGGTTTACTGATTTCAAATATGAACTCCGTTTTTCTCCATCAGCTCGAGTTTTTCAGCTATAGGCAAAAACATGAAAATCAGTTCTTTTTCTGATAATTTCGCTTAATCTATTATAATGATTTACCGATTTGTATTACTATGACTGATTTCAACGAAGACATAGTAATCCTTTCAATTTTTGCACATTCAATAACAATATCTTTGGCAGATTCGAAGATATTGACGTTTATTAATATTACGTAACTCTTTTTTGAAACCATTGATCTTTGATATTTTTCAACGAATTTACAAAAACTGTTTTTTACTTGGTAGAAAATCTTCGGAATTTTAATAAACATTTTGGTTTTTTTATTATCTTGTATATTTTCAAAGAAATTGAAAAAACAAACAGTTATGTACGTTAAATTTTATTAAAATGCTCATAACTTTTATATAAAACTCTTTTCTACTTACGTACTTTTTGAAGTGAATTTAAATAAAATGGAATGTAAAAATCAGTCAAAGTAATACAAATCGGTATATCAATATAATAGATATAAGAAAACTATCAGAAAAAGAACTGATTTTTATGTAATGATTTGAACTGATTTTTTTGCAATTATAATGACTTGTACCGCCTGGGGTCGAAAATCGACCAATTTTTGTTTGCTTATTTATAGTTGTATAAAAAAGTCGGTGCACTTCTTCTCCGCACTCTAATTCATATAAAAAAGAAATAATCCAAATCGGTTGCAAAACACGGGAGAAAATGGTTCTTAACTGTTTTCCCTACGCCTATTTATATAAAGATGAAGTTAAGGTAGGCTTGAAAAATTTCAGAATTCCAAACAATTTAGAATTAACTCAAACAAAAATAGTTGTATGCAACAAATTATTTGCGCAGTTGATACAATTTTAGCAACTTTAACCTAACATTAATTCACTTCAAAACCCCTGTTATGTATCATTTATGACAAAAGTATTATAGATGTACATAATATTTTCATAAGGACTATAGTTGAAATATTTCTAAAAAATAATTTAACTGATGATGAAATAATTGAAGCAAAAACAAACTATTGGATTTTACATTGTTTGAACTTTTTGTTTTGAACATTTATAAAGTGAAAACTGAAAGTAACAATGCACGTATTGTTTTTTATGGTAAAATTAAAATTAAAATTAAGAAGAATAAAATATTTTAAGTGGCTTCAGAATGGCTTATATATACATAAAAGTATCCTTAAGCTGTGGGCACAATTATTTTCTTCAAATAAAGTTTTAAAAAGTAAAGTATTTAAAAGTTCTTGGGGGGTAATAACCCCCTTTACCGCCCCCCCCCCCCTTGTATCAGCGCCTGGTCTGATAATTTCATTATATCTCTTCTTTATTTCCTCAATAGTTCCTAAAATTTTTTTCTATTGTCTTCTACGGCCTTTTTAAGTAAACTTATTGTTTCGTTGAAATGATTGTTAATAGTAATCTGTTTGTTTACTGAGCTGATAACATTGTGGTTGTTTTCATCTACTACTTTTAAGTGATCCAAAATGTCTATTCTGTCTTCATTATCCATGGTCCCAAATAACCATTTATATGCACTGCCCACAAAATTTATTAAACCTCTTTTTTCCCTTATTTTATTTGGTGTTATTGACTTAATTTTAGCTCGAATTGATTCGATTTCTGAATTTAGAAAATTTCTATGGTCAACGTCTATGTTTTTTATATTTGTTTCAATTTGGGTTAGTATATTGTTCATTTCATTAGTTTCTATTATGTGCAAAACGGTGTTTGTTTGATTAATTACCTCCACCTTTCTTAATTTAATTTTGAGGTATTCTGTCTCCTCCTGTATCTGATGTACCTGCAACAGCCCCTGTGTCGCTAGGATTATCGTCAAGAAGACTGTTATTTGGATGTACATCACAACAACAACAACAACAACAACTATAAGAAAAAAACAAAAACACATCTATAAAAACAACATTTTCACAACAACAACAACAACTACAACAAGAATAAACACATCTATAAAAACTACAGTCACAACAACAATAACAACTACAGCAGCAACTATACCTACAACTATAAAAACTACATCTACAAAAACAACAACTATATCTACAATAACAACATAAACATCTACAATAACAACATCTACATCTATAGTAACAACAAGATCTACAACAGCTGCAACGAAGACAACAACAACCATAAAAACAATATTTTATTGACAAACATTTTATCTGCAACAACAACAACAACATCAACGACCCCAATAACAATAACGATGGTAGAAAGTTTTGAAAACTATAATTATCTACATAAGACATTCTTAATATAACTAATAAATTTATTAAACTTTAACCTAGACGCATAGTTTCAGACGCACATCAGCAGTTTTTAAACTTTGCGCGAACAGAAGAGAAAATTTGCAAAATAATCTAAAAAAAAAAGCAATTGTTGCATGTTTATAATTTTATTATAACTGAGATGATTTTAAAAATACGCACATATGAAGGTTTTTTTTATAATTATTTCTTTTTTGTTTCTTTTCCATGGTTTTTAGTTGGTAGGGCTATAATTTTAAGCATTTATATATACATATATATAAATATATTGGTATGTTATACACACATATATATTATGTAATAGTAACTTAGTTTTATAAGTTTTGTAAATATTTAAACTTAAAGTTAGTCATAATAATGCAAATTTATTTTTTTTTAATTAATTTTGGAATTGAATTTCCAAACTTCAAAAGTAACAATGCTTTTTGATATACCTAGTTTTAAGCTTTGAACACTGAAGAACATCTTTTTTTTATGAATTCCTGAAATAACACAACTAAATGATCAAACTACTAATATCAGCCTGTATTGAAGCCTGTATTAAAATTTGTTTTAATATATAACCACTATGGTAAATACTATTGTAAGCCACAAGTTGTTTTTCTAATTTTTGTTTTAAAGGAACTAAAAGTCACAAATTGCTTTACAAAAAAAAAAAAAAAAAACGCAATGCATTGAATTAAAATAACCATTATATATAAATTAGAAAAAGAAAATACACTTCTAAAATATTTAAGCTTCAATATAGGCGAAACTAAATATTAAAAATTACAATGGAAAATAAGTCTTAAATCAATTATTTAAAAAAAAATCAAAAAATTAAACATGCATAAAAATCTTAAGAGATAGTGGTTATGCGAACAGAGCATTCAACGAAACAGTTTGAATACATGTTTGAATGTGAGTTTATTTATTAATTAAACTTTTGTAAATTTTAAAATAAAGTATATAATATGAAGTATATAATATTATAATAAATAAGTATCCTAGCAAATAAAAAGATATAAATTATGCAATTGTAAAAAGGGAAGTTTTAAGGTGGCGTAGACAGAGGGAGTTGGCGTAAGTATGCGTGTTTTGGGGTGACCTTAAAATATTCAGGCAGAAATGTCATGGTTGGCATTTAGCCAAAAGGGGAGGGTAGCCAGGTCGATGCAATGCCATCGAGGCATCGACCACCATAGAGGCCAGTGATGGTTCCGATGGAGGAACAATTTGCTTCGGGGTTCCGGTTCCGGTTTGGTCTGTCGCGTTTTCGTTTCATTTTTGTCGAAATGTCAAGTCTGGTACGACTTTTTATTCTTGTCTAGCCCTTCTGTCAGTCGAGTCTGACAAGAACACCACCCCATATCCGGCGAGCCTAATAGTACGTTCACACTGATTTCTAAATGCGCATTTAGAAGTTCGAAAATTCAACCAAATGTCAAGTGTTCACATTAGGGGGAAGCGTAAAATGCGAATTTAATTTGACAAGTATTCGAACATGCATTGACAAGTATTCGAACATGCCGAACATTTATAAGGCTGTGTGCCAATCGGAAACTTTTCACTCGTGGTAGGAAGGAAAATTCTGAGTTGAACAAAATTTCTGTCTATTGAAATTGAATTGTCACTTTTACTGTGCCAAATGAAGCATGAAAAGTTAACTGCTGTGTTTTCTAATCCTTTTTTTATTCAAAATTATATATGTTTAATAAATACTGTTGCTTTGCGTAAAATAAGATTATTAAAGCAATAGTTGTGTAAACATGTATAAAAATTAAACAAAAAACCATATGGTCTTTTGACAAAAATAGTTAGTCGTCAATATAATATCTATATTGTGTTAATTTGTTGAAAATGCATAACCAATGAATGCTCCTCAGTACATATGTAGTTAAAATTAGTATTGTGTACTGAAATGTATTGAAATGTAAAAACAAAATCGAAGTTTCTGCACATGTAAAATTGTTCACTTATCAGTTTAGTGTGCTTAAACATCGATTTATTCATAATTAATTTCATTCAACATGTTTTTGATATAATCTTATTCCATTTATAAAATATACTTATGAAAAAAAAATCAGTAGCAGCAGCGCTGCCGAAAGTACTACTATCGGAGTATTTTACTCCTATTGACTCTTGAGTACTACTATACTCCCCAAATACAAAAAGTACTACTATTTCTTGATAGCTGAAAACGGCCTTATGTGAACTCACCATTAAAGCAAAAAATATCTTTTTCTGAACGCTTTCTTTTTTCGTTCACTTTGTTCATTAAATTTTCTTGTTCACCTTGTCTCTCATTATGCCGTACAGTGTAACGAGGCGGCCAAGTGGAAAAAATTCGCGAATTTGGAAAAATAAGTAAGCAGACTTATAGTTAAGAACATAAGTTATGTGAATATAAAACTAATCGGGGATATTTTTCCATTTATGGAAGAAATGCTCATTACTTTAGAAGTTTAACGAAATTTCAGTTTTTGCAGTTTAGTACTGAAGATTTTCTTATACCGCTAAAACTTTAATACAACTTTTATACAAAAACTTAAACTTTTATACATAGGCTTGTCAAGATCACCGAAAAACAGTAAAAAATAACGTTTTTAAAATGCTTTAATTTTTGTAAGAAAAACCACATGTGTCTTAATGCAAAAGTAAGAATGCAGTTTGGCTAACAATTTCTTGCCAAACTAGTTGCTACTTACGAATTTCACCAACAGTGTCCTGAATGAAGGACATTCGAAGCGAAAGTTGTACTTGGGATAGCAAAAAACTTTTGATTATAACCATTGGCTATAAATTTTGGTGGTATTGCTTATAGTGTTCACGTATTCCATAAATAACATGAATTAATAATTTGCATAGTTTTTGCTTTGTTTTCTTAGAGAAATGTTTACTAAAACGCAATTTTTTAACGTTTTCAAAAAAATTAATATAAGATTATCGAGAGGAAGATGTCCTTTTATTTTCATACATTTTTTTTTGGCAGATCTTGACAACCACATGCAATTTTTGAGACCGCTTAGAATGTGAAATTCGAAAAAATAATGTAATTCGATACGCCGTATTGTATATGATTTAAAAAATTATTGCTTTCCACTTTTATTCATTAACTTTTCTACATGTTGAAAAAGGCTTCAATAATCAACATGTATCAAGTCAATAATCAAAAGTAAATACAACGTCTATTTTATATATTTTTGAAATGATTCAAAGGCGATTATTTCAAAATTGTTATTTTTGGCTTATCATGTTTTCGCAATAAGCCCTTCAATTACTAAGCACAATATTGTCGTTTACACAAGGCAGTGCAACTGCAGAAAGGAAATTTTCAGAGCAAATACAAATACTAATTTAATAAGGGAATATCGTAAAGGCTGGAACAGGTTTCAGTTTTGGAGTCTTATTTTGAACCGGATAGGAAAAATTATAACTTGGATAAACAAATAAAAAGGTGTGCTTATTGGCTACAACTATTACGAATGAAGCTATGTGATATTGTCATCGTGTCAAAATTTATAGCCATTTTAATTAAGGAAACTTTCTTGGAAAAAAAAATGTCCGTATAAGTTCGGACACAAAAATGTTCTCAAAAGCGCACATTTTTTGTGTTCTCAAAAGCGCAATAAAAAATCGGAAAAATAAGCCAAAAAAAAAAAAAAATCGATCGAAATTGAACGGCTGAGCTTACATGATTTTGTAACCATACAATTGACAATGCAAAAACTATTGAAAAGATCTTTTATATACGACAATTTATAGCGTGTGTGACATAGACATAAGCAACATATGTTCTTCATTCAAACAAACATGAAACGTTAGATTATAAAAAATTGACGCCAGTACCCACAATCCTAAAAAATTGGCTGTCCCAACTTAAGCGGTGTCCCAACCTATACGACACTCCCTTAAAATATAAAGAATTTGTCTTCTGAATACAACTGTTCATTTAGTTTTAATTACAAAAGAACTAATGAATACAAATCACGTTGCAAGTTGGAATCCCTCTAAAGGATTAATTTAAACATACATGAAAAATTAAAATTGACAATTATCTTTTATGAGTCGTTAAAAGTTATAAATCGTTGAACTAAATCAGATATATTTGTGTTAAATATGTATTTATATATCTTAAATGCATTAAAAACTGTCATTTTTATATTTATTTAGTATTTCTATAAGTATCTTATGATTCATTTTTTGGAATGTTATAATTTAAATATTGAATTGTTATGTTAGAATACTTTTACATATTCAAAAAAATTTTCTTAATAACATGAAAAAAAACAAGGAAAATCAATAAAAAAGAGAAAATAATAACATTTTATATCATTATAAGTTTGTTTTGCTATAGTTATTTTTTGTGATTATTCTAAAACTTCAAAGTTCTAAAACTTTCCTAAAATTTTAAAAAAACTCCCCAAAAACTGGAAATTTACTACTATTCAAAATTGTAAAACAGCAGCACTGAGTAGCAGTGCTAAAATTTTGTCCACCGAACCTAAAAACCTTAAAACTTAACACGCACTCCAAAAAATCTCACTTAGTCTTGACCTTGCAACATCCGAAGTTGCAAATTTTTAGTAAATCATACAAAATTCAGTTCAGTTTTTACTGCGAAACCTATCGGTCGTTGTTTTAAATCATGTCTCAACTGAGATCTCGTTGTGCGCAATGCAATAAACCTACTGCTAAAGATTCTTTTCTGTGCTGTCATATTTGCAAGAATGGTTTTCATAAAACTTGTTTAAATATTGAAGATGAAATTTTAAATTTAATGAATTCTAAACAAAATATTGTTTTTAACTGTGATGAGTGCTTGAAACAATCAAACAATCTGCTCGGGTCAGTCTTAAATTTGGTGGCCGAAGTTCGAGACATTAAAATTATAGTCACAGACCTTTGTCGTGATTTGTCTGCAAAAATAAACAACAATAACTCAATGTCAAGTTCATTAAACTCTTTGAATTTGCCGAAAACGCATAATGCGCTCGTTAGACCTAATGAAAAACTAACAACTATAGCAAGTGCTCTCTCTACTGTGCCTCCTATCATCCCGTCTTATGCTGCTGTTGCCTCGTCCATGGAACCGCTTTCGGCCGTACCTGCTAAAATAATGCCGAATGTTACAAATTCGGTGACGACTGCGTTGGATGCTGATAAGCCTGAACAATGCCAATGCATATAAACCGGTTTCTACGGCTGCTGCTGCCACCCCTCCGTCTTCTACTTCTACTAATGCTGGTGCAACTGCGATGTCTTCTCTGAGCGCTGCTCCTCTTGCTCCACAACTGTCGCATTCTAATAATAGAAACGCTTCTGTTAATAGGAAAATAAATAATCAAAATACAATTGTTGGTCAATGTTTGACCACTGAGCTTGATGTTGCTGATAACTTGCGATGGCTACATGTTTCTAATGAATTTGAATTTTATAATTTTTTCCGTTGTGAGACTAAAACTATAAATGACTTTAACTAGAATGCTTGTGATTTCAATCTATTGAATAACATTTTTAATGGCATTGATTGGTTTAATAAGTTTCGTTCTTTTAGTGCTCTTGATTGTTTTTTGATCTTTAAATTAATTATAACTGATATATGTTGTAAGCATGTTCATAGGAAACACATTAAAAATAATTATAAACTGCCTTGGTACACACCTGGCTTACTGAAATTAAAAAATCTAAGAAATAAATTTTATAAAAAATGGGCTGCGGCTAACAATACAGACTTTTTAAATAAATATAGGCATTATATGAGGGAGTTCAATTTTTTAAATAAGTATCTTTATAACCAGTATGTTCAGAACTTCGAAACGAACATTAAAACTAATCCCAAAGCATTTTGGAGTTACATAAAGTCAAAAAAGAAGTGCTCTGATTTCCCTGCTAGTATGTTTTACAGGGAAAAAATGTCTAAAAATGCTCTTGAAACTGCAAATCTTTTTGCTGACTTTTTTGAGTCTAATTTTGAACCATCAACTATATGCTCTGATGATATTACTAGTGATATTACACCATTAGTTGATATCGGAACGCTGTTTATCTCTGATTTATCTCTGATTTATCTCTGAAATTGAAACGTTATGGAAGGAATTTTGAATCTAAAAACTACAACTAAATCTGATTCGGATGGTCTTTCGGGTATTTTATTAAAAAATTGTTGCAACTCAATAGCAAAACCTCTTCAGCTGATTTTTAATAAGTCCTTATCTACTGGAGTTTTTCTTTCTGACTGGAAAGTTTCATTTATATCCCCAGTTTTCAAATCTGGAAATAAAAATAATATTGAAAACTATAGACCAATATCTAAACTAACGTCGGTATCAAAACTCTTCGAAATTATAGTAAAAAGAAAAGTTTATTTTGCTGTAAAACGCTTTATATCTCCATTTCAACATGGTTTTGTTCCTGGCCGTTCGACGGTAACGAATCTTACAATTTTTTCCGAATATTGTATTTCAGCTTTTCAACAGGGTTATCAAGTTGATTCCATCTACACAGACTTTTCGAAAGCCTTCGACAAAGTCTCTCACAATATATTGTTGAAAAAATTAGCGAAAATTGGGTTTCACTCTAATTTATTAGAATGGTTTGGATCATATCTTAGTAATAGGGTATGTCATGTTTATGTTGAAAATGAAATCTCAAGACCATTTGTTGCCTCTTCGGGTGTTCCACAGGATAGCATTTTGGGTCCGTTACTTTTCATACTATGTATCAATGATATTACATTAAAAATAATAAATTCACAATGTCTGTTATACGCGGATGATTTAAAAATATTTCGGAAAATAAAAAATTTATCTGATGCCTCGGTACTGCAATCAGATTTAAATTCATTATATGACTGGAGTTTGCAAAATGGTCTTTATCTTAATCTCGAAAAATGTATGTTTACTACTTTCACCAAATCATCATGTCCATTAAAAATAACCTACTATTTAGATAATTTCCCTTTGAAATGTGTTTATGAAATTAAAGATCTAGGTGTTTTTTTTGATTCAAAATTTACTTTCATTTGCCATCTTAATTATCTTATTCCAAAAGCTTATTCTCTCCTTGCTGTAGTACGGCGAAATGGTTCTAACTTTAGGGACCCTACTACATTAAAAATACTTTATACTTCTATTGTTCGTTCGAAGTTGGAATATGCTTCATTTATATGGAATCCGTTTTATGCGTTTCATACAATACGCCTGGAACGAATTCAGAAAGCTTTTACTAGATTTGTTTTTAAAGTAAATTATCCAAGTAATCCTCTGCCTTCTTATAATGATCGATGTAGTCTTATAAATTTGAAAACTCTTCAGAATAGAAGAACCATTTTATCTCTGTTATTCATTTTTAATATTGTAGTTGGGACGATTGATTGCCCTAAACTACTTGAATTAATAAATTTCAATGTTCCTTGTAGAACATTACGTCATTTTGATGTGTTTTATCTAGGAAGATGCAGAACCAACTATGCCATTAACTCACCAATGTATAGAGCAATGCTAGAGTTCAACAACTGTATGCTTTACTGTAATATTGATTTTTCTAATTCCAAACAATCATCCCACCTAGGACTCATTAAATTATTTAAACTATTACTGAAAAACATTTAATTATACAAATTATCATAGTCTGTAAGAACGATTGTTCATTGACTTGAAGTAAATAAAAAAAAAAAAAATTTGAACACGTGCTTTGAAAAAAAAGTTCCAATTGTACCCATTCTAAAATTAACCTTGATGTATTTTACGGTGATTCCCAAAATATTTTGGCTATACCGAAATCCGTCAGTAAGCTAAACCATTTTGCAAAAACCTCCAAAAATCATGTTTTTCGTATATGTATATATTAACAAGTGTAATAGTTGTAAGCAAATAAACTGTCTCAAGTTATAGGCCTGAAAAAGTTCGTTCAATTTGCATCAAAAATTTGAAAATATTTCCAATTGCATTAATGATAATAATGTTTTCATGTATTTTTTTTAGATTATTTTCACAAAACTTCTAATAACTTTATTATTTCTTATACAATTTTCGTTTTCAATATACCATTGGAAAAGTATGCACGGCTGTCATTTATTTTTGGACAGAATTGCTTGAACCGAATAACAAAAAAGGACTAATTTAAAAAAAAATTATATTGGAGAAAAGACCTGCTGGAAAAATACTGTAAACCATCAATAGGCATGTGCGGCTCTTTGTTTAATAATGTGTGGCTCTTATTTTATTTCCCCATTTGTGTGCAATTTACCTGAAGGTAAAATTTTCAAAATCCAAAATACTGTATATTTATACTCTATAATTACATTTATAAATCCTTATATACATTACATTTTGAGCACTACACCACCGCCGGCACATTGCTTTAATGAAAAATTAATATAGTCTGAATATTAACAGCATCCAGAAAAATCATCAAGAAATACTATTTTTCAGAAAAAAAAGTCAAAATAATGTAGCTAATATATTTTACACAACCCTCCTCTTAATTTTTCCAAACTTCAATGCAACTAAGACATGCTTTTTTTAAATTTTCGCTTGTGTCAAAAATTCTCTTCCCTCTTGTCAAAATTTATACTATACCCTGAGTATCAATCCGAGTCAAAAGTTTCCGATTGGCACACAGCCTAAGCAAAAAAAATCTGACAGTAAACAAAATTGACAACAAATGAAACGAGTTCAAGTCAAACACAGCCTAAGCAAAAAAAATCTGACAGTAAACAAAATTGACAACAAATGAAACGAGTTCAAGTCAGAGATGAGCAAAAAGTAGCGAGTAGCAGTTTTTCGAATATCGAATCAGGGTCGCAAACTGCTAAATGCTCATTAGAAGTAGCATTTAAGTGAATTAACTTGACAGAATTTTCTATGGGTAAATGCGCATTTAGAGAAGCATTAATGAAATAAATGCGAATTAAGCGTTAAATGCGCATTTAGCTTCCAGTGTGAACATAGTATTAGTTTTAATTTGGCATTCACTGCATTCAGAAGTGAAAATGGCTCAGTGTCTTAATATATAAGTAAGAACAACTTTAATAATGTGCAAAAAGAATGCAGTAATTACGATTTTCGGAAGTTTTATCGTTTACAAAGAACATACATTTGATTCATAGGAACAAAATTAAACAACACGTGCAAGCAACACACAACTGTTTTTGTGTGTATCATAAATTTAGACAATGTACTATAATTCGGAATGAGTTCTTACAAAGTTCCTTGACAAAAAAAAATGTAAGTGATGAAAGCATACTCAAACACAGAAAATATGAATTGGCAAAATGTAAAATGCAAGTGGGAGCTCTTGTATATTAGCCTTGGCTGAACAAGGTCAATAGTCATTAATGGCCCTCTTTCTTTTAAAAAATCGAAAATTGTGTGATAAAAAGTTATTTTGAAAAATTTTGCATCCCGTTTTGCCGTGCATGTCTATATCTATACATTTATATAAAATTGAAGTGGAAATATTAAGTGTAAAGTAGACAAAATTACTGGACCGATTTTTATGAAAAATTTTAAAATATCAGATTTGTGCTACAGAATTACATAGGCGAACTTTCTTTAAAAAAATTTAACAATAAATATATGTATTTAATTAAAGTGTTAAGTTTTTTAGAAAATTACCAAGCAATACGAAGCATGGTTTGTTTTTTACGCGTTTGTGTTACGAGAGTTTCTACTTCATGTTGCTATCAACCCTTCTCTTTGTGCTCAGCTAGGAACTGCAACCAGGGTTGCCAGAGACTCTTCACATAAGCTTTTCAAAAAACGTCATTTGAGTGTAAAAATCGTCATTTCCGCGTCCCAAAAATCGTATTTTTAGTTCTAAAATCGTCAAACAGATTTTCATAATCGAAGTAAGAAAATCTGTTAAACTTTTTATTTATTAAAAATCAGTTTATTAAAATTATGAGGTGAAATTTATTTACTTATTCACATATGGTTTATATAGATATACTTTTTGTACAGAAATATTGAATAGAACTATTTACTGATTCTATCGTTATGTGTGGGCATTTATAATATATTTTTAAGTTTAAAAAGGTGCTGCTAGTATAACTTTGATTGAAATTAAGAAAATATATCTATTATATATTAAAGCAAGGTTTATTTAAACAATTATGTAAATTTTTAAACTCTTACATTCTTTTTTGGGAATGTAAAAGTTTACTGAAAGCTATCAATTTATGTTTTTTAACTTTCAATAGAAATTTCAGTAACCATGGAGTTAAAGTTCAGCCATACATATTTTTACCGTCTGCAAGAAGAATTGAAGAAAATATAGATGTAACTTATTTTTAAAATTTTAGTGGCAGTTATTTATAAAATAATAATGATAAAAACGTTTCGTGCGGGACTCGCATGGATTAACTACCTAAAACAAGTTTTTTTCAGCCTACATTTATTTTCTAACGGGTGAAGAGGATGAAGTTTTCAATCATTTCAATCATTGAGCACATTTTGTGGCCAAAACTTTAAATTGGTATCCCGGTTCAATACCTTTCAGAGTATCGGTTTCTTAACGATGTATTCAATAACACAGCGTGACGAAAAATGAAAAAATTTTGATTACAAGAACCATTTGTAGAAATTCTCAAAGATGAACCTCTTGGGAGTGCAACGCACCTGGTGTGACCTCTCAATGTCGTCACAATTTTTTTTTAATTGATGTTTAAAAATTATGTCTTCGAATTTTGCTGCACCGACATTCAATGACGTTTTGCAGTCATTTACTTTAGCGGAAATGGAAAACAAAATTCACTTTTATTCAGTTGAATTTGTAGTAGAACAAGACTGCGCAAAAAAATCTGCGAAAAAAATCCAAACGAAGCGTGGAGCGAAGCCAGTTCTTGCAGTGTTTGTAAATTTCTCAAAAAAATATGTGTTTCTTTTAGTTTTATTTCAATAATATGCCAAGAAGGACATTTGTTTTTTCACAAAACTATCCTGCACTATAAAAAACCTTTCGATTGAATCCAATAACATAGATATCGGTTGAGAATTCGCCAAATGCCAGCAATTTTAACGTTTTTTTTTCACCATAAAATACTGATTCCCATATAAATCAACTTCCAAACAAAGTGTTCCCATTTACTCAAAAATTAACCGATTTTGGTCATCTTTATCTTGTTGGAAAGACAATAAGTAGCAGAATAGAATTTTGAAAAATAAAATAGTTACTTTGGTACGATTTGTAGTATATTATTTCTGTGCACAGTGCACGCTGGAACAGTATAACTATTTCAAATTAAGAATATTGGAATGCATTTACCAATGCAGAAAGTTGTAAGATTAAGGTTACAATGGAGTGGAAAAATAACATGTACAAGTAAATAAAGTAAAAGCTGTAAAATGTCAGCGCAGTATCACGAAAATACTTTCACGATTTTCTGCACGGCCACGCTCGTAGTTATACTTGTAGGCGACACCTGCGCCTAAAAACCATTCTCTTACAACTTTCTGCATTGGTAAATGCATTCCAATATTCTTAATTTTCAATAGTCATACTGTTCCAGCGTGCACTGTGCACAGAAATAATATACTACAAAACGTACCAAAGTAACTACTTTATTTTTCAAAATTCTATTCTGCTACTTATTGTCTTTCCAACAAGATAAAGATGACCAAAATCGGTTAATTTTTGAGTAAATGGGAACACTTTGTTTGGAAGTAGATTTATATGGGAATTAGTATTTTATGGTGAAAAAAAAACGTTAAAATTGCTGGCATTTGGCGAATTCTCAACCGATATCTATGTTATTGGATTAAATCGAAAGGTTTTTTATAGTGCAGGATAGTTTTGTGAAAAAACAAATGTCCTTCTTGGCATATTATTGAAATAAAACTAAAAGAAACACATATTTGTTTGAGAAATTTACAAACACTGCAAGAACTGGCTTCGCTCCACGCTTCGTTTGGATTTTTTTCGCAGATTTTTTTGCGCAGTCTTGTTCTACTACAAATTCAAATGAATAAAAGTGAATTTTGTTTTCCATTTCCGCTAAAGTAAATGACTGCAAAACGTCATTGAATGTCGGTGCAGCAAAATTCGAAGACATAATTTTTAAACATCAATTAAAAAAAATTGTGACGACATTGAGAGGTCACACCAGGTGAGTTGCACTCCCAAGAGGTTCATCTTTGAGAATTTCTACAAATGGCTCTTGTAATAATTTAGCGGTCACACTGTGTAATGAATAAATAAATAAGTAGTTAATTAATTAACGATGTATTTCATTTAAAAAAGAAATTTTTTCTACGTTTGCCGAAGAATTATGAAGGCACATAAAATCGCATAAAAACTTTGATAATTTTAGAAAAACTGAAGAACATCCCCGTTTGATGTTTGAAATTGTTTTCTTAAAAAATGTTTGCTGTTCTTTGTTCTTTATTGGGTGTTAAATGTTATCAACATCCAAAGTTTAAAAAAGGTCTAGTTCTCTAAGTTCTATATTAATATCTTGAAGATCACCGATTTTTAACAAATTTGGAAATTCATTAGCGATTGCATATAAAGATTAGGGGTATTTACGATGTGGTGTATTTGCTCTTGTATTGTGTATTTTTGATAAATTTGATATTTGAAGTAAAATTACAAAAACAAAATGTACAGTGTTCAAAATAAAACACTGTAGCAAAAATACAATGGCGAAACCCTATTGTATTCCTTGTAAATTTCGTTGTATATTTGATCAACTGATCACAAAAACTTTTTGACTCAGCGTGGATGAAGGTACTGGCTGGGTTGTGTGTTTATTTAATAAAAGGAAATTTAATTCAGTGCTTCGTTTCAATTCTTTTATTTTCTTGTACTGCTAAATGATGAACTTCTCAGACTTTAGTGAAGGTTTGTTCACAATGTGTTGTAGATATTGTAAATTTTGTAAGAATTTATCAAAAATACACCACATCGTGAATGCCCCTATTGAATTTTATTAGTTTTCATTATTAGTTGCGAATTTATAATATATAAGTTTTTCAAAATTATATTATTGAAATCGAAACTTTTTGAATTTGGTCACATTTGTTAATTTCTGCTTTCAAAGTGATTTGGTAATCAATTTTGTTAGAATTTATGTACAATGCTTTTAAAAAAAATATCTCAAATCTTGTTAGAGTTGAAATTTTAAGTTTTGTTAACATAAAAAGAAAATCCATATGTAAATTGTCATTTGAGCCCTTAAATCGTCATTTGTGATCTCAAATCGTCCAATCGTCATTTTGGTCTTAAATTGTAGAAATGACGATGCCATCGTTCATCTGGCAACGCTGACTGCAACACATTCTCTTACACTCTTAATTTAATATAACTTTGGCGCTCTTTGGAGTTGGCGCTCTTTCACGTGATTGGGAATACAAGTTAAAAAAAGCTTGCTGAAAGTAGTCGGTGAATCCCACATAAATATGTGCTGTTGTTGCTGCGGAATAATGAGCTCCAAACCAATGTGTGCATATTTGTTTGGCGGCATGTAACTTCTTTACACATGTTTTTATTGTAGTTTTCCAATTATTAATTCTTATTGTTATTAGAGATGAAACGGATATCCGACAAAAGTTTACTATTCGGCCGGATACCGGTGAGTAACTTAGTATTTACACTCATTTATTGTATTTCAGTAAAAATGATTTTAATAAAGAATACACCAATAAACAACAATTAAACAGCTAGGTACTAATGATTGCGGTTTTTATATACATATGTAAAAGTTTTAACAAATTTACAAAGTGTCTTTATAAATCATGAATAACATTCTGAAATACCCACTTTAATGATGAATACAAGACAAATGAAAACTGCAACCATAAAAAATTATCGTCGACTTGCCCGAAGTCAAATACTCCGGCCGAAACTTATTCGAATTTATTTAGGTTATATTAATTTGATGACGGCTTTTCTCATTCATGCACAGTAGACCGTATCGAAAAAATAAATTTCGCCGCACACCAGCTAATCTAAAGCGTTATTTAAAGAAAGTTTAAAAAAAAATTTGTTTTGCGAACAAATTCTTTAGTAAAAGTTTAATGATTTTTTATGGGCTTTCTATTTCTGATATCAAAATGGTACGTTAAGATGGTAGAAACTGGGGTTCGGTGGGTCAGTACTATAAGGGGTCAACTGAGGTCAATGAGTTTAAGGAACCAAAAATAGGTCTTCCTGAGCAAAAACAAAAACAAATAATTCTTTAAGATCGGATGATAAATAACGAAGTAATAAAGAAATATATCGATGAAAAAAAAAAATTTTTTTCGAAACCTCCTTTTAAATCTGCTTCAGATTAGCAGGTGTGCGCCGACTTCTTTTTTTTGCCCATAAGGCGAGGCGGTATAGTTGCTATATAAAAAGTTGATCCATAAACCGAATCTGCAGTTGTGAAGGGGGCTTCAATATATTCATATCCTTGGAGAATGGAAAGTAAATCCCTAAAATTACAGTAAATACAAGAACTTGAACTGCTTGCGAGTGATTATTCTCAAGCATTGAATGATGAGCTCATGTAATTGTAATTCCTGAAGAAAGCAGGATTGCAGTATTTAAAAGAGGAATTTGAAAGGGGGGTTAAAAGGAGTAATTCCTATTGGAGGCCACGATGCTCCGAGTTCAATGGAGGGTGAAAGACTTCTGTGAAAAAATGCAAAAAAAATTAAACAGGATTGCACACATTAAAGTGTGGCTTACAGTGTGGCTTTTATCAGTTCTATAGAATAAAAAATCAAAATTTTTTTCCTTCCGATTTGAAAAATATTTTAGATATAAGTTGGAATATGTCTAAATAAGCCATGGTAAAAATATCAATCGTCTACAGCTGGCACTTTACTTAGTACATCCTCTTCAAGTGATAGAAAATTTGAAGAATTTTTTTTGTTTCAAGTTTTAACAGAAATCAGTGTACTTTTTATAAAATCGCTGTGGTTAGAATATTATCAATAGATGTTTAATTTTTCATTGATGAAGGTTAGCCCACAGTTCTGTACTTTAAGTTTTTAAATTGGTTTGTATATCATAGAATAAAATAAATTTTTATTTGAAATCCAGATTTGTTGAAGGCAAATAGTACAGTAAGAGAGAAAAATATGAATATATGTACTATAAAGAAAAAGAATGCAAAAATGAGAAGAACTGGTTATTTTGTGTGCTGCTTGCAGTGGTTCCCAACTAAAACCCAAAAAGAAAGAGTTGAAACAACTTTCAAACAGGCAATACTGCAATCTTGTGAATTGGACGCCGTAGAACTCCTGTTGGCGTTTGTATATCGATGATTCTTACACGTGAATCATTCCCAGGAATGTTGTTACCTTTTACCTTTACCTTTCATGACATTGGGATGATCATCTGTCCATTTGGTTCGTGCTTGAAGTCTGCTGATGTAATCACGAGACCATTGGTTCCAAAACGACTGCTTAATAGCAGTTATGCGCGACCACTTCTCGAGGCACTCGATCTTATTTGAAGAGACATCTCGTTCTGGTAGCGCCTTAAGTGAGCTGCCTATCAAGAGATGACCCGGTGTTAGCGCCTCGTAATCGTTACGATCCAATGATATTGGACGCAAGGTCAAGACAGCCTCTGTTTCAACCAACGCAGTGCCTCAAATATAAGGTGAGCGTTCATCACGCAGTGGTGACCGTGGCGTGTAGGTTAAGTGTGTGGCTTAGCACGATCGGAGCCCGAGTTCGATCCCCAGTCGCGGCGAAAAGTTTTTTCAATAAAAAAAAATTCTGATCGGTCACCACCTCTCTGCAGATAATGGCAAACCTCAGAGAGTAAATAATGCCATGTAAAGCTTCTTGAGAACATAAGCCGTTCGGCATAAAACATGTAGGTCCAGTTCTCGGTTAATTGTGTGCAAACATTTAATAACACACACAACACAATTGATCATAAGAAACTCGGTCAAAGCCCTTTCAAGGGCTGAAATGGCCAATTTGTTTTTTTTTTTTGTTCATCACGCTTCGGTTGAGATAGCCCTTTGCTGATTTCACGGCAGCCTCCCATAAGCCGCCGAAGTGGGGTGTCCTAGGTGGGATGGAATTAAAATTTATGAATTCGTTAGTACAATACCGTATAATAGCGTTCTGGTTATTAACGTCAAACAGGAACTTCTTGAGTTCAGCTAACAATCTGCTGGCACCAACAAAATTGGAAGCATTGTCGCAATAAATATCAGTTGGTAACCCTCTTCGCCCATCATCCGTTTCAATGCCGTCAAAAAAGCTGCTGTAGTTAAGTCGGACACGACCTCAATATGCACCGCCTTTGAAGAAAAGATAACGAATATGGCAACACACGTCTTGTATGGTGCCTTACCTCTGATACGTAGATAGTTGTTGACAGGTCCGCAGAAATAAACACCGCAGCGAAAAAATGGCCTTGATGGCGAGAGTCGCGCTACTGGAAGATTACCCATCAACTGTTGTTGCAATTTTGGCCGATACCGCACGCAATGGACGCACGATCTCACAACACTCCGTGCAACATCTCTTGCATTGATTACCCAAAATTGAAGACGAATTAGTGCAACCAGAGCCTCGGTACCTGCATGGAAGTTTGTGATATGCAAATATCGCACGTACTTTTCAACAAAATAAAAAACTATGCAATACAGGGCGCATTGTAGCTCTTGTGGCGATGGACTATTTGTGTCGAAAGTGCTGTTGACTGATTTGTTTAGTAATTGCTTAAAGCGGAGCATCCAGCCAACGACTTGTAAGCAAAGGATATGGGAACTGTACTTGTCGGTCACCTTCAAAATGTAGTTATGATTGATGGTTACCTTGAAGACGGACCTTCTTTTTACTTTGCTTACTTCGTCCATATCTAATTCATTTCACTTCCTTCGTGGCCACTGGTTGATATCCTGCAATAAAAATGAAGTTCCTTTAAACCAAATAGAGTTGATCATTTCTGGAATGGTGCAGCCTATTGAAACCTGTTGGGACCTGCATCTAATTTGCATCATCTGTCAGATCTTGAATTTCAGACGCTTGATTACCAACGAATGTTGAAAGAGAAGCCGAATGTACTCCCAACTTATGCAAGACAATTTGAGAATCCGTCCAGTGGTACGTGTTGGTCGTGCCTTCGTTGCAAAGTGGTTTAATTTTGTCGTAAAGACGAGCAAGAAGTAGCGCACCGCAAAGTTCCAGTTTGGGAAATGACTGCTTTTTAATTGATGCAATACAAGATTTGGCTAAAGTCGAAAAAAAAATTCCAACTAACATAAACAAACGCCGCGATACAGGTCTTCTAACTTAGCCTCTATTTTCACCCCTCACTCTCAGAATCGACCAAACTTTTGCTAACCAGAATTTTTTCCATAGTGTTATCGTAGCGATCTTGCAATCTAGCTAATGCTTTAGAATAGTTTTCATAAGTCACCTGAAAAGCTTTGGTAGTTTCAAGAGCCTGACCTTGTAAACAGTTGAGAAGATGGTTAAATTTATCTATATTCGATAATCCTGCCTCACGATCGATAATCTGCTTAAACTTTATGACAGTTTTTAAAATCTGAATATTTTCCATTGAAAACTGGCAACTTTAATGCGGGCTTTTAACCGTTGTTGCTTTAATTCTTCAATGGTAATTTTTCGTGCTAATGCAGCTGTACGCGATAATTGTCTTTGTTCAAACAAAATAGAAAATTGCAGAACTTATGCGATAAAGATGTAGTATGTAGTACAAAAAGCGAAGATTTAATATTGTTGTTTTTAATACAGACTACGAATGATATCACTGCGCTTGGTGCGTTTGTCTGAAGAACCAGTGAAGGGCGAAGAGGTCAACTCCGCCAGCGATGCTAGCTAAGGTGAACCAGTGCTAAGGTAAATAGACTTAATGCGTGCGTGGTTGATTAGGTGACGAAGAGCGATGAAGATGAAACGTGTATGAGTCGGAATGCATGTGTTGTTGCAGCAGTGGCGAAACAGTATTGCGAAGAGGCCATCGTTGACAGTATTGGACAGTATTGGCGAAGAGGACAAATCACGCAACGGTGCTGCGGTGAAGAAGAGCGATGAAGTCAAATGTGTACGTGACTGAATGCATGCGTTGCTGAAGCAGCGGCGAAGCGGTATTGCGGTTGAAGCGTCGTAATGCTTGCTTCACTGAAGCAACAATGAAGGGCCATGAGGTCAAATACGTTCTTGAAATAAAATGCGTTGGGAATTACACATGTAAAAATTAATTTTATTTTAATTGTCATGGAATCAACGTGCCCCATGTTGGGTGCCAAAATGTAAAATCAGAGCCTTTTCTGAATTTGCGAAAATGTAGAGTTGATTTGTCGGGCTATAAGTTAATTGCAATGCGAACTTAAATAAAATTAAAAGAGGCAACACGCCTGCTTCAAGTTGTTTGGTCGTTCTAAGACTAACGTTTTATTTGAAATCTAGATTTGTTGAAGGCAAAAAGTACGGTAATAGAGCAAAATTATGAATATTTGTACATTAGGCCAGCCCGGGATTGCACTGGAAATTTCAAACCGATTTTTCTGTTTGTGCCGGGGGCTTACAATATTCCAATAGACATAAAAATGATTTCCTTCAAATTTCATTCAAATCGGACAACTAAAAACCGCCGCTAAGCCTAGTTTAAAATTACCATTTTCGTCAAACTTTGGGTTTTTTTAAATTAAAGTTTAAATTAAATGTCTTTAAGTTACTTACTTACTTACTTACTAACTTAGATGGCGCTTACAACCGTTGGTCGGTTTTGGCCTCGTCTAAAAATTTGTGCCAGCCTCTTTTGTCGTGCGCTTGCTGGCGCCAGTTGGAAACTCCAATCGTTGTCTGGTTATCCAATGCCTGGTCTTTCCAACGGAGATGCGGTCTTCCTCGTCTGCGTTGTCCACCGCAGGGTACCGAATCCAATAATTTTTTCGCTGGAGCTTCGTCGTTCATTCTCTTGACATGCTTGACTATATCGAAGTCGGCATAAAGCTCATACAGCTCGTGGTTCCATCGTATTCGGCACTCGCCATTGACGCAGATTGGACCATAGATCTTGCGAAGGATTTTTCTCTTGAACGCTCCCAAAGTCCTTTCATCAGAGCTGCTCAACGTCCAGGTTTGTGATGCGTATAGTAGGACGGGCATGATTATTGACTTATAGAGCCTTATTATATGATTAAAATTAAGTAATTCCTTTTTCCTTAAGCTATTCCTTATTTCGTTAGCAAAGGGAAATTTTATGATCTTTTCCTTTGTTTTTTAAGACATTGCTTAAATCCGTATGAGTAAAGCAAGGAATTATTTTTGCCAGTTAAGGAATTGCTTTGGATTTTTCAAGCTGCTCTACCCGTAGCTTGCATTTGTTGAAGTTAGTTTTAATTTGGCATTCACTGCATTCAGAAGTGAAAATGGCTCAGTTTCTTAATATATAAGTAAGAACAACTTTAATAATGTGCAAAAAGAATACAGTAATTACGATTTTCGGAAGTTTTATGTTTACAAAGAACATACATTTGATTCATAGGAACAAAATTAAACAACACATGCAAGCAACACACAACTGTTTTTGTGTGTATCATAAATTTAGACAATGTACTATAATTTGGAATGAGTTCTTACAAAGTTCCTTGACAAAAAAAAAGTAAGTGATGAAAGCATACTCAAACACAGAATATATGAATTGGCAAAATGTAAAATGCAAGTGGGAGCTCTTGTATATTAGCCTTGGCTGAACAAGGACAATAGTCATTAATGGCCCTCTTTTTTTTAAAAAATCGAAAATTGTGTGATAAAAAGTTATTTTGAAAATTTTGCATCCCGTTTTGCCGTGCATATCTATATCTATACTATTATATAAAATTGAAGTGGAAATATTAAGTGTAAAGTAGACAAAATTACTGGACCGATTTTTATGAAAAATTTTAAAATATCAGATTTGTGCTACAGAATTACATAGGCGATTTTTCTTTAAAAAAATTTAACAATAATTATATGTATTTAATTAAAGTTTTAAGTTTTTTAGAAAATGACCAAGCAATGCGAAGCATGGTTTGTTCTCTACGCGTTTGTGTTACGAGAGTTTCTACTTCATGTTGCTATCAACCCTACTCTTTGTGCTCAGCTAGGAACTGCAAAACATCCTTACACTCTTATTTTAATATAACTTTGGCGCTGTTTGGAGTTGGCGCTCTTTCACGTGATTGGGAATACAAGTTAAAAAAAGCTTGCTGTAAGTAGTCGGTGGGTGCTGCGGAATAATGAGCTCCAAACCAATGTGTGCATATTTGTTTGGCGGCATGTAACTTCTTTACACATGTTTTTATTGTAGTTTTCCAATTATTAATTCTTATTGTTATTAGAGATGAAACGGATATCGGTTTTGGAAACGGATATGAAACGGTTTTTATATACTGTCAGGGCCAATTAAGGCGTGAATACCCATGGTAAGTTAGTTAATACTAACGCCATCTGGCGTGGACCACGCAATCAGCGTCAATCTGATATGGCAATCCCGTGTCTGGTCTGTAAAAAAATGTATACACACCGGATACTTTGGAAAGATCGTCAAAAACAATATGGCAAAAATGTGCTTGGTTCCGCATCAGCCAATTGGAATTGACTTCCCGGAAGTGGCACGAGCGTGGACCATGTTCGGATGGCTTTATGACGTGTCAACCCACGGTAGCAAAAAAATTACAGATCGCGTACCATCGAGTACGCACAGACTGCCGATAAATGGCGACTGTGCAACCCTGGGCGAATACGACCCACAAGTGGCACCGCCGACGCTACTACCACTGACATAAAATATAAAAAAAGAAGAAGAAATTAACGGCACGACGTGGAAAATTAAAGAACGTGTCGGCCATTAAGTTGCTATGCCTGGAACAATCGTGACGCGTTGCGAAAAGAAAAAAACAAAACAATGAAAAAATCTGAATTCGTTTAATAAGTGCGATGAAATCTATAAAAATTTATTTGCCATCGAAATAAAACAGCTAAATAAATAATTTTGCAAAAAAAGAACTGCTTAACGCAGCATGCATTTCATCAAACCATAGTGAAAGCATTGCAGTAACTCTAACATTTGATATTAAAACGAGAATTCCAACACCCAGTTACACTTCTGTCCGTCCAATCGCATAAAGTGCCCATAAAGAGTCCCCCCGACCCACCAGTCATGGATGACAATCTTAGCACGAAATCCTCCGAATCTATAACAACCAGAGGCGAATATAAAATAGTAACTGATAACAACGTAAACACGCCAATGGAGACAAATTCTAACCTTGCAGCAGCGCCAAAAAAAGCAGCAACAGCAGGTGCAACTTCAAAATAAATGCCAGCAAATCACCGACCTTGGACATTGCCAATAATCTAAATATATCGGATTTGTAGCAAGAAATGACTGAGGCAATACGCGAGCTGTAACCAGAAAAATGTTCGGATCCAACACCGTCTAAAACAAGTTCAAAAATAGCACAGAAGTCCTTGACTCTACCTCTAACTGGTATATCAAGTCCTGCTTTAGTTGTGCCAGATAAAAGCGAATATTCTGGAATGGTTAAAACAAAATCATTACAAAAAAAATAAGGAACCTATTCAAACACCAAAAAGCGATGTTTCTTCTTCGGAGCATAAAAAAGTTGGACAGTCGGTATTTTACGATTGTATTGATGCAAGCCCCATCGGAGAGGTGGAAAAGCAGGATGATATGAAGCCGGAAAAAAAAAGTGAAACAATAAAATAGAAAAAAATAAAAAAAAATTAGAAATACAACAAAAAAAAGTGAAACAATAAAATAGAAAAACTAAGAAAAAATTAGAAAAGACAACAAAAAAAAGTGAAACAATAAAAAAGAAAAACTAAGAAAAAATTAGAACAGACAACAAAAGAAAAAGTGAAACAATAAAATAGAAAAACTAAATAAAAATTAGAAAAGACAACAAACCAAAAAAAAAGGTGAAACAATAAAATAGAAAAAATAAAAAAAAATTAGAAATACAACAAAAAAAAAAGTGAAACAATAAAATAGAGACAACAATAAGAAAAAAATTAGAAAGACAACAAAAAAAAAGTGAAACAATTAAATAGGAAATCTAAGACAAAATTAGACAGACAACAAAAAAAGTGAAACAATAAAATAGAAAAACTAAGAAAAAAATAAGAAAGACAACAAAAAACAAGTGAAACAATAAAATAGAGAAAAAAATTAGAAAGACAAAAAACTAAAAAAAGTGAAACAATAAAATAGAAAAAAAAATAATAAGAAAAAATAGAAGAGAATAAAATTAAACAAAAGAAAACAAAAGAAAAACCAAAGTAAACTAAAAAGTGAAAAAAAAACTATAGAACAACTTCTACATCTGTAAAAACGACATTTTCACAACAACAACTATAAGAAAAAAACAAAAACACTTCTATAAAAACAACACTTTCACAACAACAACAACTACAACAGAAATTAACACATCTATAAAAACAACATTTTCACAACAACAACAACAACAACTGCAACAGAAATAAACACATCTATAAAAACAACATTTTCACAACAACAACAACAACTACAACAAGAATAAACATCTATAAAAACTACAGTCACAACAACAATAACAACTACAGCAGCAACTATACCTACAACTATAAAAACTACATCTAAAAAACAACAACTATATCTACAATAACAACATATACATCTACAATAACAACATCTACATCTATAGTAACAACAAGATCTACAACAGCTGCAACGAAGACAACAACAACCATAAAAACAATATTTTATCTGCAACAACAACAACAACATCAACGACCCCAATAACAATAACGATGGTAGAAAGGTTTGAAAACTATAATTATCTACATAAGACATTCTTAATATAACTAATAAATTTATTAAACTTTAACCTAGACGCATAGTTTCAGCTCTGAGAATTTAAAAAAATCTAGCAACATTTTTTGTCATTATTAATTTTGTGCTCAAAATTTTGGAACGCAGTTTTTTCCAAACGCACATCAGCAGTTTTTAAACTTTGCGCGAACAGAAGAGAAAATTTGCAAAATAATCTAAAAAAAAAGCAATTGTTGCATGTTTATAATTTTATTATAACTGAGATGATTTTAAAAATACGCACATATGAAGGTTTTTTTTATAATTATTTCTTTTTTGTTTCTTTTCCATGGTTTTTAGTTGGTAGGGCTATAATTTTAAGCATTTATATATACATATATATAAATATATTGGTATGTTATACACACATATATATTATGTAATAGTAACTTAGTTGTATATGTTTTGTAAATATTTAAACTTAAAGTTAGTCATAATAATGCAAATTTATTTTTTTTTAATTAATTTTTTAATTGAATTTCCAAACTTCAAAAGTAACAATGCTTTTTGATATACCTAGTTTTAAGCTTTGAACACTGAAGAACATCTTTTTTTTATGAATTCCTGAAATAACACAACTAAATGATCAAACTACTAATATCAGCCTGTATTGAAGCCTGTATTAAAATTTGTTTTAATATATAACCACTATGGTAAATACTATTGTAAGCCACAAGTTGTTTTTCTAATTTTTGTTTTAAAGGAACTAAATGTCACAAATTGATTTAAAAAAAAAAAAAAAAAACGCAATGCATTGAATTAAAATAACCATTATATATAAATTAGAAAAAGAAAATACACTTCTAAAATATTTAAGCTTCAATATAGGCGAAACTAAATATTAAAAATATGAAAATTACAATGGAAAATATTTCTTAAATCAATTATTTTAAAAAAAATCAAAAATAAAACATACATAAAAATCTTAAGAGATAGTGGTTATGCGAACAGAGCATTCAACGAAACAGTTTGTATACATGTTTGAATGTGAGTTTATTTATTAATTAAACTTTTGTAAATTTTAAAATAAAGTATATAATATAAAGTATATAATATTATAATAAATAAGTATCCTAGCAAATAAAAAGATATAAGTTATGCAATTGTAAAAAGGGAAGTTTTAAGGTGGCGTAGACAGAGGGAGTTGGCGTAAGTATGCGTGTTTTGGGGTGACCTAAAAATTTTACAGGCAAAATGGTCACCATGGTTAGCATATAGCCAAAAGGGGAGGGTAGCCAGGTCGATACAATGCCATCGAGGCATCGACCAACATAGAGGCCAGTGATGGTTCCGATGGAGGAACAATTTACTTCGGGGTTCCGGTTCCGAAATGTTCCGAAATGTCAAGTCTGGTACGACTTTTTATTCTTGTCTAGCCCTTCTGTCAGTCGAGTCTAGCAAGAACACCACCCCATATCCGGCGAGCCTTAGCCGCGCATACGCCAGCGTACCAGCAAGGCCAGAACGAGTGGCAGGGTGTATACATCATAGGATTGGTGTACACGCACATTGGTGAACATGACAGAATTGGCGCCCAACGTGGGGCCCGAAAAGGTCTTTAGATTTTGTTTTTTTTTTAGATTTAGCCAATGTTATCCCGAAGTGGGTCTGAAAATTTTGGCCCTTTTAGAGTTCGCCATTGTTTGGCCGGAATTGGTCGCTACGGTCTAAAGTTTTTTATTTAGCCTACGATTGACCCGATTAGGTCCCTGAAGTTTTTATAGTTTTTTCATACATGCAGGAGCATCTTTTTAGGGCCTTAGGAAGATGACGGGATTAACGACCCCGCGAACTCTAGTGAATCCAACACGCGTCTGATCCACAGTGGGCGGCGTGTTGGTCAGCGTCTGTACCCACAGTGGGCGGCTCACCGAATGGTGGAACTAAATGTGACTGAGGCGACTCAGCATAAAACCAATGCTAGATTTTCTTGCGTGGTCAAATATAAAATGTAAAATTTTGTTTTTTTTTCGTTTGCATTTTGGAATTTACCAATTCCAGGAGGCCATGGAAGTTTTAAAGACGCATAAGTCCTGTAGCGCAGTGGCGTACCGAGAGGCTAAGCCGCCCGGTGCGGATTCCAAATTTACCGCCCCTCTCATATGCAATAAAAAAACATCTTTGATATAATATAGAATGTGGTCTTTCATTGTTCTCAATTATATAAAAAAAAAAATTCTAATATACATATCATCAACCTATTTCTAATACGACGCAAGTTTGGAAAAAATGGAGCAAAACGCGCGCATGAGTCTATTTTTGCTCTCATTTCTCCCGTGTTTAACCCGTGGTTTTGTTGTTCTATCATGTTTTAAAAACTTGAGCAAAAAGTCTACGAAAAACTTCAATCCATTTTTGATTATCTCATTTCTAAACACTAATATTAAAAAAAAAAATAAAACAAGTAACTTGAAAGGCCTTGATTAGATTAAAATGGGTTACAACAAAACCAAGAAACTTCAGTACTTTTAAGCACTTTACTTAAACGAAGTAATATTTTATGCGAAAAAAAGCACTTCAAAATACAGCAATCGAAAAATTATTTCCAAAATTTATTGAAAATTTTTTCTTATTCACATCTTCTTCTTCAAACGTATCGAATATAATAAAAAACAGCGTACAATGTCGTCACTTGAAAAAAATTTCGATTAAATTGAAAATTTGTAAGTAATTATCTATCAAAACCAAGTATCTTGACAAGTTCCTTGAATTTTTTTTTTTTGGAAATTATTACAAAAATATTAGTATACTCTCCAGTGATTTTGCGATGATAACGGAGGAAGTAAAATTGATTTTAGTCCTGCATCGTCGTACTATGATCCTGATTTTGATCCATAAAATGAAAAAAAGTGACGAAGAGGAGCTCATGGACAATCATTTCGTGAAACTCGATCTGAAGATTCTCAAACAATCTTTTCCAATCGTACTACAAAGGATTCTCAAACATTCGTTTTCAATCGTGCTACAAAGAAAAGATTATTGCATCCAGCATACAGCAATTGCCGACAAAAATGTAATGCAAAATTTTCAGAAGAACTCAAAAAGTATTATTGTAACTTTTTATAAAACTTCCTTCGAAACCGATGCAAAGCTTTTTGAATGCATATTAGTTCATCAAAAAGATCTTCTGAAATTTTCAAATACAATTAAAGGGAATCGTGAAAAATTCATCTAAATAGAAGGATATTATAGATAAATTAATTCCTTTAATACATGATAACACAAAAATTAATTTTTGGGAAGATTTTAAGGATCTTTCTATTGGTTTTATAAGCCATGACTTTATACCAAAATTCATGCATTTATTTATATGTTCTATTAATTTTGTTGAAAATAGTAACAAACGATTTTTTATTGAGTTTAATGAATAGATGAATACATAATTTACTTACTAAGATACTTGTGAATTTGTTTTTAAATTATCCCTAAATAACTTGGAAATTAAAATTGTAACAAATGTTCAACTTATTTTCTAAACAATTGTGTTTTAATTGAAATTATGCAACAAAACCAAGCAACTTTAAATTTACTTGATTTTGAAAAGCAGGAAAGAATAAAGTGTTCAAAAATACTAATAAAAATATTTTAATATTTTTAATAATAATAGTAGGGGAGAGTCGTCCCCGTTGTCTCAAGTACTAGTTGTCACAATGCCGATATCTTTTGATTCAACACGTTATCGAGTTAAATATCAATGTCATCAATACGCTATTGCAATTTCTAGCATCCCAAGAAAGTTTAAGAGCCGTTAGTTTTGTTTTGCAAAACTTAAAAGAGATTTAAGAAACTAAGTTGGATTTGTGTATTTTTATATTTTTTTAAAAATTTGTGTTTAGACAAATAGAAGTGTGCAATATTCAACTTTAAATAAATTTCCAATACAATTAATATTATATTTTGCAAATACTTATGAATTTTTAGATAAAAGCGTATATTTAAATTTACAGAACATTGTTTACATTTTTTTCCAAATGGTACAGGTTGTCACAGCGCTTGTGGGGCTTGTTGTCACATATAATTTTATATAACCATTTTGAAAGTATTCTTTGTTTTATTTGAATTTAAGGAAATATGCCAAGAAATAGCAAACGACTTACAAACCGAGGCTGGACATCTTCAGATATCATGATGCAAGCCGAATACAGCTAGTATCAATAAAGATAACGTGGATTCACTACGTGTAGTTTGTTGTCAAGCGTCAAATCCAATAACAATTGTCGTCAACATATAAACTGCAAACGTTGGGCACATAATGCATTGAAAGTAATTGTTTGATACATTGCTGCTTAAATTGTTCTTCGGAGTGCGGCAGCGACGACGATTAAGAGGTGTGACAACGGGGACTACGCGTTGAGACAACTTACCCCATGGGTGGGGAAACTTGTCCCAGACGAGTTGAATTTTTTATCTAGAAAATTTTTTGATTTATTTTAAAATAATATTCGTTATTCATATCAGGATTGAAGAATAAAATATTGAATTTATCTTTAAAAGTTTTGCAGTGCCATTATTGCTTAATTTGTGGGAGTTACAGCAGTTCATTCAAATTTTGTGACAACTTGTACCACTCTCCCCTAATATTTTTCCGAAAAATATATTTGTCATTTTTCAAAATTATGTCTTATTTTTATTGAACTTATACACATTTTAAAACATTAAAATAAACAAAATTTTGAAGGCGTCAAGTCCGCTTAATAATCGCTTTTATTCCAAATGTTGACTTACGTCGTATAAGAATAGGCCAACTATAAAAAAGTTTATTCCTTAATGACACCGAAAAAGAAATTTATACAAATACAATTTTTTTTTATTTAATATTTTATTAAATTATTTTTTTTTCTTGTTTTTTTATTAGCAAAATCGTTAATTACATTGTCAAAGTTTATTTCATTACTTAACTTGTATTCTATAGATAATATGGCAAGATTTTGTTGGCGAGACGTACTCATTGTGTACTCATTGATTTTTATGAATAAAAGCTTAGAATAAAGCTTAGAAAAGCTCCTCTCACAAGTGGCAATACTAACAGCAATGATGAGTATGGTTAGTACGCATCTTTCGTAACAGTATAACAATGTTTGGAACTGCGTTTTCTAGACTCAATTTAAAAATAAATTTTATAAGTTCAAGTGGACCTTTCATACAAGAATCAGTTTCTTTGTGAGCAATAGAAACAATATTCTGAAGTATTTTTCTCTCAACGAGAAACTCTTCCTTGTCAATTTCTTCGTGACAGAATTCATTAAATTTACATTCCAACTTATCATTCAGGAGAATCAAAGGAGTAAGAATTGCGTGTTTTTCAGCAAGAGCATGACCTTGTGCACAGTAAAAAGTTTGAGGATAAATTTTATCTTTTTTATAACATTTCTGTTGTATAAACTCGTTTTATTCCAAATTTATTATAAGTTTTATCCCACTCAATATTATAAAAGTTGCATTTCCATTCAAACAGCTATTTAATTCCAAAATAGTTTAAATTTTATGCCATAAATTTATAAAAATCACATATTTATTCCAGTTATACACACGAAAACCTCACGGAGCCACTCGGCTTTCAAGTACAAGTCGAGTTTTCGAAGCTACTGAACTTCAGCGAAGCTAGCAGGCAATCAGTTTGCGTTTGTTCTTCAGTCAGTAATCATGTTATGCACAAATAGTTCCGTTAAATATATTTTTGTACACACAGATTAAGACACAAATATTGCGCTTGAATGGGAAGCTCTGCCAACATGATTTAACATGCAAATTTCTGAGAACGATTTTTTACTCTTTATTTTTCCTGTCAAATTGTTTTTGAATATATAAAAAAATAATATATCATGAAATATATCAATTGAAATCTAAATATTATTCCTGATTTATGACTTAATTTAACACATATTAACATATTTAATGTATGTTTACAAATGTGCCACATATGTTTACACAATATTGCTATAAAATGTCACCAAATGTGGTTTAAAAAGATTTTATACTTTTGCTTATAAAAATGTATACCAACCTGGTGTAAACATATTTTTTACAATTTTCGGATAAAATCTATACCAACTTTGTATAAATTTGGTTTATACGATGTTATGGTATAAATTTTATAATTTATTTGGAATTGGTTTATATTTATACCAAATAGTATAAAATTTATCCTCATATTTTTAACTGTGTGGTCATTTCTCAAAATCAGTTCTTCAAAATTAATTATTAAATTAGAAAATGACCTAAATCAGTTTAGACCACGCCTAACTCCTCTCCAAAGTGATTTTATTAAAACAGTGAAATCCCTTAAAAAATCACTAAAAAATATAATAGATACGACTTAAAATTATACGCATAAGTCTTATTTCTTATTATGCACTCTGAACTTACAATTCGCCATAATCAAACGAAAATTCCGCCTTTCTCCCACACTCAACACATCAAAACACAAAACAGCTATTTTTACCAAATATACCTAAGTTAAAAAACGTTATTCTGTTAAACCACTTTTCTACTGGGCATTTCCACTGATAAGTTAAAGCACTACAAAACTTCAAAAACTATGAGTTACTCGAAAACACCAGTTATTCTATGCGAGTTTCAAGTCGCCGCCGAGTTACTCGAAAATTCAACTTCTCGCACATGCTTAAATATTATGTCTTTTTTTTATTTCTTTGGCAACTAATTTCGAGACTCGAAAAACGATTTTATATATTGGTTGTGCTCAATACGAAGCTCATAAATATAGTTACATTTACAGTGGTATCCAAATTTATTCATTAAGTTTAGTTCTTTCTTTTGTTTGTACACCTTAAAATGATATTGTACACATATTTATTTTGTAAAAGGCTTTATTAAGCTTCAGTGCCGCCCCTGAAATATTGCCGCCCGGGGCGGACCGGGAGATATTGGGTGTTATTTTTTTTTCCCTTTAAATAACACTCCGTTTCGTGGAGAACACCGGATGCCAGACCGGGAGATATTGGGTGGTCGTTCGGGTGTCGCGTAGCCGCTCCGATTCGGAGGAGACGATGTCGCCATACGGAATGGTGAACCTTAGTATGACTGAGAGGGCTCAGCATACTACCAATGTTAGCATAGTGTTTTGTCGTTTTTGTTTTGTGTAACACTTTGTTTCGTAGATATAACCGAACGCCGGACCGGGAGATAATGGGTGTCGTTCGGGTGCCGCAGATCCAGAGGAAAAGACCTCACCAGAGAGTGAACCTTAAGTATGACTGGGACGGCCCAGCATATGAAAAATATAATTATTGTTTTGATTTTTTAATTACACTCCGTCTAGTGTAAGAGCCACCGAACACCAAGACAGGAAATATCACGAAGCACGAATAGTCGTTCGGGTAACGAAAAGGGTGCTCCGATTCGGAGGAGAATCTCCTGAAACGTCGGCATATTACGTTTAATTATTTTGATTTTTGTAGAACACTCCGTCTCGTTAAAAAGAGCAAACATATTATCTTACGACGATCTAAACATGCCAGAGATGGCTCAGCAGTTAGTGAAAAAGGTCTATGTTTTCGGAAAAAGCTCCGAGTTGGAGGAACAATTGCTGATATGGTATATGGTACTACCAAATGTTTGAGTTAAGTCAGTTATAGTATAGTGATGTTTTGATTTAAGTTGTTCCAATACGGGAAAATCGCTGGTCTCTCTTTAAATTTTTGTTGTATTTTTCTTCTTACGCCACTCTCAATGTTTTACGCCACCATTGAAAATAATAGTTTTCCGCAAATTTTTGTACCATTTATTCAACAATAAATTATTTTTGATTTTCTCTTATTTTTTCTTATTTTTATTGCTTATACCTTATGAAAATCTTTCTATTATTTATGATTTACAGTTTATATATAAAATATTTCTATTATATATGAGCAACAGTTTATATACAGTTAATGTACGATATTGTATTATCGATTAAAGGAGACTTAACTAAAACGCTAAGTGTTTCTTTGAAGCTTTGGATTTTTTTATTTTTTGTTTCAGTATATTTAGCAAGTACCCCTGGATAGTTTCAGGTAGGAGAGTATCTGGTAATATTTTTTATTCATATTATTTTGCTTTTTTTTCCGAATTCACCACAGTTTTATTTTTTTATGATATACTTATTTCATTATTATTTTATAATTTGGTATTGGTTACATAATTTTTCCTTATTATTTTATTATATAATTTGTTTTTACACCCGAATTTGCATTGACATCTTGCAGATTGGTACCACTCCAACATTTTGATTTTTTTTTTTTTGGTTTTCTGAAATTTTTTATATTGACGTTGCGTTACGGCAAATAATTGTAAATACCCGTAAACAAAGACAAATGGCAGAAAATAGCGAAGCCAACTCTTTTGCCATATCCAACTTAAGCCAGACTCAAACAACAACAATGGAGACGGGAACAATACCTAAAGTTACTACAGCTAGACCTAATATTCCAATTTTAACTACTAACTACTATAGCCACCACCACCAGCCCAACCGCTATAGCTATGCAGAATTTGCCACAGCCCGCTCGTAGAGTTACTTCGGATGAACTCGATTTGTCAAATAGTAGTATAACATCTCCAGAATTCAGTAGCTTAACGGCCCTTAACGTCAGAAGGGAATTCCAGCAAAGTACTGGACCGCAGGGAAATGTTAGAGACCGAACGTCAGGAAGGGCACAAGGCCAGTACACTGCTAGTGGTATGAACACCAACATCAGGGATTACCTCAAATCAACGGTAGGATTAGCTCAGGTGGATCTGATGAGTGGAGTGGAGGAATGGTTACGAGTTTTGGTACCTGAGCTGATAGCTGAAAGCTTAGGATCCATGACGCCTCAACATTCAGAGAGTCGACCAGCAGTGTCTAACATACCGAGCGTACCTACACCACCACCTCCTTCTCTAGACTCACAAGCATAGCCAGGTCGCCTGGAACAAAATTTAGCTACTGGAACACCTGATAATCGGAACCATCTGCAGCAAGATCAGTATTCTTCGCAACCGCACCGGCAACAACCGTCAAATAGGCAGCAGCCACAAATGTTTACTCAGCCTACAGCTAATACAACTAGAAGTCGAAATCATACACGAGAACCTCGAACAGTACAACCAGTCCAGTATCCAAACGACTTCGTATATTCACAACACATTCAAGTGCCAGCGGCGCAGTATCAACAGTCAGAGTCACCAAGGCTAGTGGAAATGGATAAATGGGGGTTCAAGTTCGATGGAACCACTTAATCCATAACTGTGGATGAATTCGTTTTCCGCGTAGAAACTTTGTGCTATGACTATAGATATCTTTGGCCGGAGGTGATCCGTAATTTTCATAGCTTGTTAACGGGAAACGCAGCTCAATGGTTTTGGGGATTCCGTCGTTTAAATCGAATACCAAGTTGGCACGTACTGCGTGAGGCTTTAGTGGCCCAATTTAAGAGACATGAAAGTGATTTTGAAATCCAACGACAAATAATGGATCGTAGGCAACAGCGTGAGGAAACATTTGATGACTTTTACCAATCGGTATTGACGTTGAGGAATCAGCAGCGTAGTCCACTGGCAGAGCAGAATTTGGTTGAAATAATGCGAAGCAATCTGCGGAAGGAGATGGCTCAGCTTTTATTCGCTATGCGCATAAATGGATTGACAGAGTTTTGTAAAGCATGCAAAAAAGCCGAAGCTCATCTGAATTATCAGCGCCAAGCATACCAACAGCCATCCCGTCAACACGTGCCTCGTACCGCTCAAATACATGCATTGGATATCAACCCGGATTTTTCCGCACAAACGTTCGATATTGATGCGGTAACGTCTTCACGGATTCTCCAGTGTTGGAACTGCAAACAGCCTGGTCTCAAACTCATGGAATGTACGTCGACCACCAGGCGAATTTTTTGTTTTAGATGTGGAGCGGATAGAGTAGTTACGCCTAAGTGTCCGAAATGTCAGCGACACGTGAAGCCAATGAATACAAACGCTCGACTCGAATCACGCTCGATTCAAACACAGACCTTGGAAGATTCCAATTGACTAGGCGAGGACAAAAAGACCGAGACTGTAGAAAAAATTAGAGTTTTAAAAAATCACTATGTACTGAATTCAACTGAGGTTAAAGTTAAAGAAATCCGACTATTTCATGTTAGGCTACAATCATATCAAGAGGCTAGGCGAAAAATATTCTCAGATAAACCAACTAGAATTGAAAAGCGAGATTTAGATATAGTATTAGAAAAAGACAGATTAGGGAAGTTTCCGCTTCAGAATGTATGAAAGCGAAGATAGTAAGTTTTATACTAAAATAGAAATAAATGGTCACAGCATTGAAGGATTGTTAGACAGTGGAGCCACGGTGTCATGCTTAGGAAAGATATGCGTTGAATTTGTAGAAAACTGTAAATTGCCAATTTTTAAGTTTAAATCTTTTGTTAAGACTGCAGATGGACGGATGCACTCTATAAAAGGTAGAGTAAAAGTAAGCATTAAATTCGACAATAGAGAACAGGAAATTACTTTTTATCTTACGCCATCACTGAAAAGAGAATTGTTTTTGGGAGTCGATTTTATAAAAAAATTTAGTCTTATGCAGCTCAATATCGATAGCATTACAACAAACAATATCGCGTTAGAGGAAGAAACACTAAACACCGTGCTACCGAAAATGCAGGTGCTGACATCGGAGCAGCGAAAACGGCTCGACGCCGTCGTAGAAAAGTTTCCGTGTTTTACGAAGAAGGGCCTAGGGAAAACTCCTCTAGAAGAACATCATATAGACACTGGCGATGCTGTACCAGTTAAAGATAAACATTATCCCGTTTCGCCAGCAGTACAGAAACTCATGTTTGCGGAGCTGGATAGGATGCTTTCTATAGCCTTTGAGCGAAAAGGTGAAAAATGTAGATTGTGCCTGGATGCCCGAATTACGTATTAATTAAAACACAACTTGTTTCTTTGCTCTAGAAAAATCAACTGCTTTATTCAACAAGCTTAAAATCTAACATAGCTTACTTATGTCTACATATTTGGTTATAATATATATCTTCCATTCTTAAGCTGAATGTGCATTAAAGTCACGTTCAGCTAAAAGATCTTCGACAGTTTCTTCAGTGGTGGATCATGTTGCATATTTTGGTTTGGTGCAGACATAACTCCTCCATCGTCAGAATTTGAATTCTCCTGAATTCTTTCTAAGTTAACAATTTCTTTGGGTTCAATTTTTACATTTATTTTGTTTTTTCTTTTTAACCAAAAAATAACACATATAATGATTATTACAACAACTAGCATACTTAATGTTACATTTATGCCATTTGATATTTTTGTGTGGAATTTTAAGTCTTGAATTTCTTTTAAGTTTTCAAAATTGTTGGTTACAATATTTTCAAAAGTTATGTTTTTTATTTTTGTTTGATTAATTCCATCATTTTCGTAAAAGTATTTTCTTGAACTATTTGTTTATTATTGTAAAAAATTTCACCATACAGTTTAATTTCACAACTATTAAATGAAATAAAATTATTTTTATTAATAGTTATATTGCGATCATCATAATTTTGAAATAATTTTTCATTAAATGCATTTTTTACTAATGAAGTTTCAACATCAAGTTGTTCTGTTTTTGTTTGATTATTGTATTTAAATTTACATTGATTTCTAAATATACAATGTTTACTCTCTTTTAAATATTTAAGTTCAGTGTTTTCATTGTAACTTAAAATTTTGTCATCAATTTGAATGATATATTAATTTTTTTCATCTATTTCTACATAATCTGTATTATGTTATGCTGTAATTAACTTAAGATCAGTAAGAATATAATTTCTCGGAATTTTGTTTGAAATAATTAGTTGTTTGTTTTTATACTCCATAACTCCTACTATAAGTAGTTTTAATTTGTAATAATCAATTTCATACAATTCTATTTCCTCTTTTGTTAGTATACTTGGATGTATAATGTTATGCTTTGCAGATACAATATTATCTTGAATATTATTAATCTTATTTTCTAAATGTTTTAGTTTTAACATTTGATCAGAGTATAATAAGCGTCTGATACAGGGGCGTATCTGGAAAAAATCTTGGGGGGGTAAATTATCAAAGACACACATTTTCGTTTTGAGAAATTTTGACTTTTTACAAATAGAAAAATTGTACTTTTTGAATTGAAATTATTGAATTGTTTAAGAAGCATTTTTCCCAGACACATACACGCACATTTTCGTATTTATTTATTTCTCCCTTTTTCTGGAATAATATCTTAGCGAAAAGTAAATAAAACTCTAAATTTAACTTATTTTAGAATTAAGGTTGATTAATTCAAATTTTTCACATTTATTCCATCATTAAAAAAATTGCATAATTATATTTTCAAGTATGTGCAATGAAAAAACATTGTTCTTTTCAATAAAAAAAAAATAAAGGAATTTGAAACTTATTGTTCTGACGCTACGACTATGATATGGTACACTTTGAAAAATACATGAACAATACAAAATTAATACTGATTACACTGCGCGACGGACGTTCTGGTGCCGGAGATTTTTCAGCTGATTATAGACAAATTGGGTTTACTGATTTCAAATATGAACTCCGTTTTTCTCCATCAGCTCGAGTTTTTCAGCTATAGGCAAAAACATGAAAATCAGTTCTTTTTCTGATAATTTCGCTTAATCTATTATAATGATTTACCGATTTGTATTACTATGACTGATTTCAACGAAGACATAGTAATCCTTTCAATTTTTGCACATTCAATAACAATATCTTTGGCAGATTCGAAGATATTGACGTTTATTAATATTACGTAACTCTTTTTTGAAACCATTGATCTTTGATATTTTTCAACGAATTTACAAAAACTGTTTTTTACTTGGTAGAAAATCTTCGGAATTTTAATAAACATTTTGGTTTTTTTATTATCTTGTATATTTTCAAAGAAATTGAAAAAACAAACAGTTATGTACGTTAAATTTTATTAAAATGCTCATAACTTTTATATAAAACTCTTTTCTACTTACGTACTTTTTGAAGTGAATTTAAATAAAATGGAATGTAAAAATCAGTCAAAGTAATACAAATCGGTATATCAATATAATAGATATAAGAAAACTATCAGAAAAAGAACTGATTTTTATGTAATGATTTGAACTGATTTTTTTGCAATTATAATGACTTGTACCGCCTGGGGTCGAAAATCGACCAATTTTTGTTTGCTTATTTATAGTTGTATAAAAAAGTCGGTGCACTTCTTCTCCGCACTCTAATTCATATAAAAAAGAAATAATCCAAATCGGTTGCAAAAGACGGGAGAAAATGAAATAATAAGAAGAAAAATATAAATAATATTTATATAAAGATGAAGTTAAGGTAGGCTTGAAAAATTTCAGAATTCCAAACAATTTAGAATTAACTCAAACAAAAATAGTTGTATGCAACAAATTATTTGCGCAGTTGATACAATTTTAGCAACTTTAACCTAACATTAATTCACTTCAAAACCCCTGTTATGTATCATTTATGACAAAAGTATTATAGATGTACATAATATTTTCATAAGGACTATAGTTGAAATATTTCTAAAAAATAATTTAACTGATGATGAAATAATTGAAGCAAAAACAAACTATTGGATTTTACATTGTTTGAACTTTTTGTTTTGAACATTTATAAAGTGAAAACTGAAAGTAACAATGCACGTATTGTTTTTTATGGTAAAATTAAAATTAAAATTAAGAAGAATAAAATATTTTAAGTGGCTTCAGAATGGCTTATATATACATAAAAGTATCCTTAAGCTGTGGGCACAATTATTTTCTTCAAATAAAGTTTTAAAAAGTAAAGTATTTAAAAGTTCTTGGGGGTAATAACCCCCTTTACCGCCCCCCCCCCCCTTGTATCAGCGCCTGGTCTGATAATTTCATTATATCTCTTCTTTATTTCCTCAATAGTTCCTAAAATTTTTTTCTATTGTCTTCTACGGCCTTTTTAAGTAAACTTATTGTTTCGTTGAAATGATTGTTAATAGTAATCTGTTCGTTTACTGAGCTGATAACATTGTGGTTGTTTTCATCTACTACTTTTAAGTGATCCAAAATGTCTATTCTGTCTTCATTATCCATGGTCCCAAATAACCATTTATATGCACTGCCCACAAAATTTATTAAACCTCTTTTTTCCCTTATTTTATTTGGTGTTATTGACTTAATTTTAGCTCGAATTGATTCGATTTCTGAATTTAGAAAATTTCTATGGTCAACGTCTATGTTTTTTATATTTGTTTCAATTTGGGTTAGTATATTGTTCATTTCATTAGTTTCTATTATGTGCAAAACGGTGTTTGTTTGATTAATTACCTCCACCTTTCTTAATTTAATTTTGAGGTATTCTGTCTCCTCCTGTATCTGATGTACCTGCAACAGCCCCTGTGTCGCTAGGATTATCGTCAAGAAGACTGTTATTTGGATGTACATCACAACAACAACAACAACAACAACTATAAGAAAAAAACAAAAACACATCTATAAAAACAACATTTTCACAACAACAACAACAACTACAACAAGAATAAACACATCTATAAAAACTACAGTCACAACAACAATAACAACTACAGCAGCAACTATACCTACAACTATAAAAACTACATCTACAAAAACAACAACTATATCTACAATAACAACATAAACATCTACAATAACAACATCTACATCTATAGTAACAACAAGATCTACAACAGCTGCAACGAAGACAACAACAACCATAAAAACAATATTTTATTGACAAACATTTTATCTGCAACAACAACAACAACATCAACGACCCCAATAACAATAACGATGGTAGAAAGTTTTGAAAACTATAATTATCTACATAAGACATTCTTAATATAACTAATAAATTTATTAAACTTTAACCTAGACGCATAGTTTCAGACGCACATCAGCAGTTTTTAAACTTTGCGCGAACAGAAGAGAAAATTTGCAAAATAATCTAAAAAAAAAGCAATTGTTGCATGTTTATAATTTTATTATAACTGAGATGATTTTAAAAATACGCACATATGAAGGTTTTTTTTATAATTATTTCTTTTTTGTTTCTTTTCCATGGTTTTTAGTTGGTAGGGCTATAATTTTAAGCATTTATATATACATATATATAAATATATTGGTATGTTATACACACATATATATTATGTAATAGTAACTTAGTTGTATAAGTTTTGTAAATATTTAAACTTAAAGTTAGTCATAATAATGCAAATTTATTTTTTTTTAATTAATTTTGGAATTGAATTTCCAAACTTCAAAAGTAACAATGCTTTTTGATATACCTAGTTTTAAGCTTTGAACACTGAAGAACATCTTTTTTTTATGAATTCCTGAAATAACACAACTAAATGATCAAACTACTAATATCAGCCTGTATTGAAGCCTGTATTAAAATTTGTTTTAATATATAACCACTATGGTAAATACTATTGTAAGCCACAAGTTGTTTTTCTAATTTTTGTTTTAAAGGAACTAAAAGTCACAAATTGCTTTACAAAAAAAAAAAAAAAAAACGCAATGCATTGAATTAAAATAACCATTATATATAAATTAGAAAAAGAAAATACACTTCTAAAATATTTAAGCTTCAATATAGGCGAAACTAAATATTAAAAATTACAATGGAAAATAAGTCTTAAATCAATTATTTAAAAAAAAATCAAAAAATTAAACATGCATAAAAATCTTAAGAGATAGTGGTTATGCGAACAGAGCATTCAACGAAACAGTTTGAATACATGTTTGAATGTGAGTTTATTTATTAATTAAACTTTTGTAAATTTTAAAATAAAGTATATAATATGAAGTATATAATATTATAATAAATAAGTATCCTAGCAAATAAAAAGATATAAATTATGCAATTGTAAAAAGGGAAGTTTTAAGGTGGCGTAGACAGAGGGAGTTGGCGTAAGTATGCGTGTTTTGGGGTGACCTTAAAATATTCAGGCAGAAATGTCATGGTTGGCATTTAGCCAAAAGGGGAGGGTAGCCAGGTCGATGCAATGCCATCGAGGCATCGACCACCATAGAGGCCAGTGATGGTTCCGATGGAGGAACAATTTGCTTCGGGGTTCCGGTTCCGGTTTGGTCTGTCGCGTTTTCGTTTCATTTTTGTCGAAATGTCAAGTCTGGTACGACTTTTTATTCTTGTCTAGCCCTTCTGTCAGTCGAGTCTGACAAGAACACCACCCCATATCCGGCGAGCCTAATAGTACGTTCACACTGATTTCTAAATGCGCATTTAGAAGTTCGAAAATTCAACCAAATGTCAAGTGTTCACATTAGGGGGAAGCGTAAAATGCGAATTTAATTTGACAAGTATTCGAACATGCATTGACAAGTATTCGAACATGCCGAACATTTATAAGGCTGTGTGCCAATCGGAAACTTTTCACTCGTGGTAGGAAGGAAAATTCTGAGTTGAACAAAATTTCTGTCTATTGAAATTGAATTGTCACTTTTACTGTGCCAAATGAAGCATGAAAAGTTAACTGCTGTGTTTTCTAATCCTTTTTTTATTCAAAATTATATATGTTTAATAAATACTGTTGCTTTGCGTAAAATAAGATTATTAAAGCAATAGTTGTGTAAACATGTATAAAAATTAAACAAAAAACCATATGGTCTTTTGACAAAAATAGTTAGTCGTCAATATAATATCTATATTGTGTTAATTTGTTGAAAATGCATAACCAATGAATGCTCCTCAGTACATATGTAGTTAAAATTAGTATTGTGTACTGAAATGTATTGAAATGTAAAAACAAAATCGAAGTTTCTGCACATGTAAAATTGTTCACTTATCAGTTTAGTGTGCTTAAACATCGATTTATTCATAATTAATTTCATTCAACATGTTTTTGATATAATCTTATTCCATTTATAAAATATACTTATGAAAAAAAAATCAGTAGCAGCAGCGCTGCCGAAAGTACTACTATCGGAGTATTTTACTCCTATTGACTCTTGAGTACTACTATACTCCCCAAATACAAAAAGTACTACTATTTCTTGATAGCTGAAAACGGCCTTATGTGAACTCACCATTAAAGCAAAAAATATCTTTTTCTGAACGCTTTCTTTTTTCGTTCACTTTGTTCATTAAATTTTCTTGTTCACCTTGTCTCTCATTATGCCGTACAGTGTAACGAGGCGGCCAAGTGGAAAAAATTCGCGAATTTGGAAAAATAAGTAAGCAGACTTATAGTTAAGAACATAAGTTATGTGAATATAAAACTAATCGGGGATATTTTTCCATTTATGGAAGAAATGCTCATTACTTTAGAAGTTTAACGAAATTTCAGTTTTTGCAGTTTAGTACTGAAGATTTTCTTATACCGCTAAAACTTTAATACAACTTTTATACAAAAACTTAAACTTTTATACATAGGCTTGTCAAGATCACCGAAAAACAGTAAAAAATAACGTTTTTAAAATGCTTTAATTTTTGTAAGAAAAACCACATGTGTCTTAATGCAAAAGTAAGAATGCAGTTTGGCTAACAATTTCTTGCCAAACTAGTTGCTACTTACGAATTTCACCAACAGTGTCCTGAATGAAGGACATTCGAAGCGAAAGTTGTACTTGGGATAGCAAAAAACTTTTGATTATAACCATTGGCTATAAATTTTGGTGGTATTGCTTATAGTGTTCACGTATTCCATAAATAACATGAATTAATAATTTGCATAGTTTTTGCTTTGTTTTCTTAGAGAAATGTTTACTAAAACGCAATTTTTTAACGTTTTCAAAAAAATTAATATAAGATTATCGAGAGGAAGATGTCCTTTTATTTTCATACATTTTTTTTTGGCAGATCTTGACAACCACATGCAATTTTTGAGACCGCTTAGAATGTGAAATTCGAAAAAATAATGTAATTCGATACGCCGTATTGTATATGATTTAAAAAATTATTGCTTTCCACTTTTATTCATTAACTTTTCTACATGTTGAAAAAGGCTTCAATAATCAACATGTATCAAGTCAATAATCAAAAGTAAATACAACGTCTATTTTATATATTTTTGAAATGATTCAAAGGCGATTATTTCAAAATTGTTATTTTTGGCTTATCATGTTTTCGCAATAAGCCCTTCAATTACTAAGCACAATATTGTCGTTTACACAAGGCAGTGCAACTGCAGAAAGGAAATTTTCAGAGCAAATACAAATACTAATTTAATAAGGGAATATCGTAAAGGCTGGAACAGGTTTCAGTTTTGGAGTCTTATTTTGAACCGGATAGGAAAAATTATAACTTGGATAAACAAATAAAAAGGTGTGCTTATTGGCTACAACTATTACGAATGAAGCTATGTGATATTGTCATCGTGTCAAAATTTATAGCCATTTTAATTAAGGAAACTTTCTTGGAAAAAAAAATGTCCGTATAAGTTCGGACACAAAAATGTTCTCAAAAGCGCACATTTTTTGTGTTCTCAAAAGCGCAATAAAAAATCGGAAAAATAAGCCAAAAAAAAAAAAAAATCGATCGAAATTGAACGGCTGAGCTTACATGATTTTGTAACCATACAATTGACAATGCAAAAACTATTGAAAAGATCTTTTATATACGACAATTTATAGCGTGTGTGACATAGACATAAGCAACATATGTTCTTCATTCAAACAAACATGAAACGTTAGATTATAAAAAATTGACGCCAGTACCCACAATCCTAAAAAATTGGCTGTCCCAACTTAAGCGGTGTCCCAACCTATACGACACTCCCTTAAAATATAAAGAATTTGTCTTCTGAATACAACTGTTCATTTAGTTTTAATTACAAAAGAACTAATGAATACAAATCACGTTGCAAGTTGGAATCCCTCTAAAGGATTAATTTAAACATACATGAAAAATTAAAATTGACAATTATCTTTTATGAGTCGTTAAAAGTTATAAATCGTTGAACTAAATCAGATATATTTGTGTTAAATATGTATTTATATATCTTAAATGCATTAAAAACTGTCATTTTTATATTTATTTAGTATTTCTATAAGTATCTTATGATTCATTTTTTGGAATGTTATAATTTAAATATTGAATTGTTATGTTAGAATACTTTTACATATTCAAAAAAATTTTCTTAATAACATGAAAAAAAACAAGGAAAATCAATAAAAAAGAGAAAATAATAACATTTTATATCATTATAAGTTTGTTTTGCTATAGTTATTTTTTGTGATTATTTGCAAGTTCTAAAACTTTCCTAAAATTTTAAAAAAACTCCCCAAAAACTGGAAATTTACTACTATTCAAAATTGTAAAACGGCAGCACTGAGTAGCAGTGCTAAAATTTTGTCCACCGAACCTAAAAACCTTAAAACTTAACACGCACTCCAAAAAATCTCACTTAGTCTTGACCTTGCAACATCCGAAGTTGCAAATTTTTAGTAAATCATACAAAATTCAGTTCAGTTTTTACTGCGAAACCTATCGGTCGTTGTTTTAAATCATGTCTCAACTGAGATCTCGTTGTGCGCAATGCAATAAACCTACTGCTAAAGATTCTTTTCTGTGCTGTCATATTTGCAAGAATGGTTTTCATAAAACTTGTTTAAATATTGAAGATGAAATTTTAAATTTAATGAATTCTAAACAAAATATTGTTTTTAACTGTGATGAGTGCTTGAAACAATCAAACAATCTGCTCGGGTCAGTCTTAAATTTGGTGGCCGAAGTTCGAGACATTAAAATTATAGTCACAGACCTTTGTCGTGATTTGTCTGCAAAAATAAACAACAATAACTCAATGTCAAGTTCATTAAACTCTTTGAATTTGCCGAAAACGCATAATGCGCTCGTTAGACCTAATGAAAAACTAACAACTATAGCAAGTGCTCTCTCTACTGTGCCTCCTATCATCCCGTCTTATGCTGCTGTTGCCTCGTCCATGGAACCGCTTTCGGCCGTACCTGCTAAAATAATGCCGAATGTTACAAATTCGGTGACGACTGCGTTGGATGCTGATAAGCCTGAACAATGCCAATGCATATAAACCGGTTTCTACGGCTGCTGCTGCCACCCCTCCGTCTTCTACTTCTACTAATGCTAGTGCAACTGCGATGTCTTCTCTGAGCGCTGCTCCTCTTGCTCCACAACTGTCGCATTCTAATAATAGAAACGCTTCTGTTAATAGGAAAATAAATAATCAAAATACAATTGTTGGTCAATGTTTGACCACTGAGCTTGATGTTGCTGATAACTTGCGATGGCTACATGTTTCTATTGAATTTGAATTTTATAATTTTCTCCGTTGTGAGACTAAAACTATAAATGACTTTAACTATAATGCTTGTGATTTCAATCTATTGAATAACATTTTTAATGGCATTGATTGGTTTAATAAGTTTCGTTCTTTTAGTGCTCTTGATTGTTTTTTGATCTTTAAATTAATTATAACTGATATATGTTGTAAGCATGTTCATAGGAAACACATTAAAAATAATTATAAACTGCCTTGGTACACACCTGGCTTACTGAAATTAAAAAATCTAAGAAATAAATTTTATAAAAAATGGGCTGCGGCTAACAATACAGACTTTTTAAATAAATATAGGCATTATATGAGGGAGTTCAATTTTTTAAATAAGTATCTTTATAACCAGTGTGTTCAGAACTTCGAAACGAACATTAAAACTAATCCCAAAGCATTTTGGAGTTACATAAAGTCAAAAAAGAAGTGCTCTGATTTCCCTGCTAGTATGTTTTACAGGGAAAAAATGTCTAAAAATGCTCTTGAAACTGCAAATCTTTTTGCTGACTTTTTTGAGTCTAATTTTGAACCATCAACTATATGCTCTGATGATATTACTAGTGATATTACACCATTAGTTGATATCGGAACGCTGTTTATCTCTGAAATTGACGTTATGGAAGGAATTTTGAATCTAAAAACTACAACTAAATCTGATTCGGATGGTCTTTCGGGTATTTTATTAAAAAATTGTTGCAACTCAATAGCAAAACCTCTTCAGCTGATTTTTAATAAGTCCTTATCTACTGGAGTTTTTCTTTCTGACTGGAAAGTTTCATTTATATCCCCAGTTTTCAAATCTGGAAATAAAAATAATATTGAAAACTATAGACCAATATCTAAACTAACGTCGGTATCAAAACTCTTCGAAATTATAGTAAAAAGAAAAGTTTATTTTGCTGTAAAACGCTTTATATCTCCATTTCAACATGGTTTTGTTCCTGGCCGTTCGACGGTAACGAATCTTACAATTTTTTCCGAATATTGTATTTCAGCTTTTCAACAGGGTTATCAAGTTGATTCCATCTACACAGACTTTTCGAAAGCCTTCGACAAAGTCTCTCACAATATATTGTTGAAAAAATTAGCGAAAATTGGGTTTCACTCTAATTTATTAGAATGGTTTGGATCATATCTTAGTAATAGGGTATGTCATGTTTATGTTGAAAATGAAATCTCAAGACCATTTGTTGCCTCTTCGGGTGTTCCACAGGATAGCATTTTGGGTCCGTTACTTTTCATACTATGTATCAATGATATTACATTAAAAATAAAAAATTCACAATGTCTGTTATACGCGGATGATTTAAAAATATTTCGGAAAATAAAAAATTTATCTGATGCCTCGGTACTGCAATCAGATTTAAATTCATTATATGACTGGAGTTTGCAAAATGGTCTTTATCTTAATCTCGAAAAATGTATGTTTACTACTTTCACCAAATCATCATGTCCATTAAAAATAACCTACTATTTAGATAATTTCCCTTTGAAATGTGTTTATGAAATTAAAGATCTAGGTGTTTTTTTTGATTCAAAATTTACTTTCATTTGCCATCTTAATTATCTTATTCCAAAAGCTTATTCTCTCCTTGCTGTAGTACGGCGAAATGGTTCTAACTTTAGGGACCCTACTACATTAAAAATACTTTATACTTCTATTGTTCGTTCGAAGTTGGAATATGCTTCATTTATATGGAATCCGTTTTATGCGTTTCATACAATACGCCTGGAACGAATTCAGAAAGCTTTTACTAGATTTGTTTTTAAAGTAAATTATCCAAGTAATCCTCTGCCTTCTTATAATGATCGATGTAGTCTTATAAATTTGAAAACTCTTCAGAATAGAAGAACCATTTTATCTCTGTTATTCATTTTTAATATTGTAGTTGGGACGATTGATTGCCCTAAACTACTTGAATTAATAAATTTCAATGTTCCTTGTAGAACATTACGTCATTTTGATGTGTTTTATCTAGGAAGATGCAGAACCAACTATGCCATTAACTCACCAATGTATAGAGCAATGCTAGAGTTCAACAACTGTATGCTTTACTGTAATATTGATTTTTCTAATTCCAAACAATCATCCCACCTAGGACTCATTAAATTATTTAAACTATTACTGAAAAACATTTAATTATACAAATTATCATAGTCTGTAAGAACGATTGTTCATTGACTTGAAGTAAATAAAAAAAAAAAAAATTTGAACACGTGCTTTGAAAAAAAAGTTCCAATTGTACCCATTCTAAAATTAACCTTGATGTATTTTACGGTGATTCCCAAAATATTTTGGCTATACCGAAATCCGTCAGTAAGCTAAACCATTTTGCAAAAACCTCCAAAAATCATGTTTTTCGTATATGTATATATTAACAAGTGTAATAGTTGTAAGCAAATAAACTGTCTCAAGTTATAGGCCTGAAAAAGTTCGTTCAATTTGCATCAAAAATTTGAAAATATTTCCAATTGCATTAATGATAATAATGTTTTCATGTATTTTTTTTAGATTATTTTCACAAAACTTCTAATAACTTTATTATTTCTTATACAATTTTCGTTTTCAATATACCATTGGAAAAGTATGCACGGCTGTCATTTATTTTTGGACAGAATTGCTTAAACCGAATAACAAAAAAGGACTAATTTAAAAAAAAATTATATTGGAGAAAAGACCTGCTGGAAAAATACTGTAAACCATCAATAGGCATGTGCGGCTCTTTGTTTAATAATGTGTGGCTCTTATTTTATTTCCCCATTTGTGTGCAATTTACCTGAAGGTAAAATTTTCAAAATCCAAAATACTGTATATTTATACTCTATAATTACATTTATAAATCCTTATATACATTACATTTTGAGCACTACACCACCGCCGGCACATTGCTTTAATGAAAAATTAATATAGTCTGAATATTAACAGCATCCAGAAAAATCATCAAGAAATACTATTTTTTCAGAAAAAAAAGTCAAAATAATGTAGCTAATATATTTTACACAACCCTCCTCTTAATTTTTCCAAACTTCAATGCAACTAAGACATGCTTTTTTTAAATTTTCGCTTGTGTCAAAAATTCTCTTCCCTCTTGTCAAAATTTATACTATACCCTGAGTATCAATCCGAGTCAAAAGTTTCCGATCGGCACACAGCCTAAGCAAAAAAAATCTGACAGTAAACAAAATTGACAACAAATGAAACGAGTTCAAGTCAGAGATGAGCAAAAAGTAGCGAGTAGCAGTTTTTCGAATATCGAATCAGGGTCGCAAACTGCTAAATGCTCATTAGAAGTAGCATTTAAGTGAATTAACTTGACAGAATTTTCTATGGGTAAATGCGCATTTAGAGAAGCATTAATGAAATAAATGCGAATTAAGCGTTAAATGCGCATTTAGCTTCCAGTGTGAACATAGTATTAGTTTTAATTTGGCATTCACTGCATTCAGAAGTGAAAATGGCTCAGTGTCTTAATATATAAGTAAGAACAACTTTAATAATGTGCAAAAAGAATGCAGTAATTACGATTTTCGGAAGTTTTATCGTTTACAAAGAACATACATTTGATTCATAGGAACAAAATTAAACAACACGTGCAAGCAACACACAACTGTTTTTGTGTGTATCATAAATTTAGACAATGTACTATAATTCGGAATGAGTTCTTACAAAGTTCCTTGACAAAAAAAAATGTAAGTGATGAAAGCATACTCAAACACAGAAAATATGAATTGGCAAAATGTAAAATGCAAGTGGGAGCTCTTGTATATTAGCCTTGGCTGAACAAGGTCAATAGTCATTAATGGCCCTCTTTCTTTTAAAAAATCGAAAATTGTGTGATAAAAAGTTATTTTAAAAAATTTTGCATCCCGTTTTGCCGTGCATGTCTATATCTATACATTTATATAAAATTGAAGTGGAAATATTAAGTGTAAAGTAGACAAAATTACTGGACCGATTTTTATGAAAAATTTTAAAATATCAGATTTGTGCTACAGAATTACATAGGCGAACTTTCTTTAAAAAAATTTAACAATAAATATATGTATTTAATTAAAGTGTTAAGTTTTTTAGAAAATTACCAAGCAATACGAAGCATGGTTTGTTTTTTACGCGTTTGTGTTACGAGAGTTTCTACTTCATGTTGCTATCAACCCTTCTCTTTGTGCTCAGCTAGGAACTGCAACCAGGGTTGCCAGAGACTCTTCACATAAGCTTTTCAAAAAACGTCATTTGAGTGTAAAAATCGTCATTTCCGCGTCCCAAAAATCGTATTTTTAGTTCTAAAATCGTCAAACAGATTTTCATAATCGAAGTAAGAAAATCTGTTAAACTTTTTATTTATTAAAAATCAGTTTATTAAAATTATGAGGTGAAATTTATTTACTTATTCACATATGGTTTATATAGATATACTTTTTGTACAGAAATATTGAATAGAACTATTTACTGATTCTATCGTTATGTGTGGGCATTTATAATATATTTTTAAGTTTAAAAAGGTGCTGCTAGTATAACTTTGATTGAAATTAAGAAAATATATCTATTATATATTAAAGCAAGGTTTATTTAAACAATTATGTAAATTTTTAAACTCTTACATTCTTTTTTGGGAATGTAAAAGTTTACTGAAAGCTATCAATTTATGTTTTTTAACTTTCAATAGAAATTTCAGTAACCATGGAGTTAAAGTTCAGCCATACATATTTTTACCGTCTGCAAGAAGAATTGAAGAAAATATAGATGTAACTTATTTTTAAAATTTTAGTGGCAGTTATTTATAAAATAATAATGATAAAAACGTTTCGTGCGGGACTCGCATGGATTAACTACCTAAAACAAGTTTTTTTCAGCCTACATTTATTTTCTAACGGGTGAAGAGGATGAAGTTTTCAATCATTTCAATCATTGAGCACATTTTGTGGCCAAAACTTTAAATTGGTATCCCGGTTCAATACCTTTCAGAGTATCGGTTTCTTAACGATGTATTCAATAACACAGCGTGACGAAAAATGAAAAAATTTTGATTACAAGAACCATTTGTAGAAATTCTCAAAGATGAACCTCTTGGGAGTGCAACGCACCTGGTGTGACCTCTCAATGTCGTCACAATTTTTTTTTAATTGATGTTTAAAAATTATGTCTTCGAATTTTGCTGCACCGACATTCAATGACGTTTTGCAGTCATTTACTTTAGCGGAAATGGAAAACAAAATTCACTTTTATTCAGTTGAATTTGTAGTAGAACAAGACTGCGCAAAAAAATCTGCGAAAAAAATCCAAACGAAGCGTGGAGCGAAGCCAGTTCTTGCAGTGTTTGTAAATTTCTCAAAAAAATATGTGTTTCTTTTAGTTTTATTTCAATAATATGCCAAGAAGGACATTTGTTTTTTCACAAAACTATCCTGCACTATAAAAAACCTTTCGATTGAATCCAATAACATAGATATCGGTTGAGAATTCGCCAAATGCCAGCAATTTTAACGTTTTTTTTTCACCATAAAATACTGATTCCCATATAAATCAACTTCCAAACAAAGTGTTCCCATTTACTCAAAAATTAACCGATTTTGGTCATCTTTATCTTGTTGGAAAGACAATAAGTAGCAGAATAGAATTTTGAAAAATAAAATAGTTACTTTGGTACGATTTGTAGTATATTATTTCTGTGCACAGTGCACGCTGGAACAGTATAACTATTTCAAATTAAGAATATTGGAATGCATTTACCAATGCAGAAAGTTGTAAGATTAAGGTTACAATGGAGTGGAAAAATAACATGTACAAGTAAATAAAGTAAAAGCTGTAAAATGTCAGCGCAGTATCACGAAAATACTTTCACGATTTTCTGCACGGCCACGCTCGTAGTTATACTTGTAGGCGACACCTGCGCCTAAAAACCATTCTCTTACAACTTTCTGCATTGGTAAATGCATTCCAATATTCTTAATTTTCAATAGTCATACTGTTCCAGCGTGCACTGTGCACAGAAATAATATACTACAAAACGTACCAAAGTAACTACTTTATTTTTCAAAATTCTATTCTGCTACTTATTGTCTTTCCAACAAGATAAAGATGACCAAAATCGGTTAATTTTTGAGTAAATGGGAACACTTTGCTTGGAAGTAGATTTATATGGGAATTAGTATTTTATGGTGAAAAAAAAACGTTAAAATTGCTGGCATTTGGCGAATTCTCAACCGATATCTATGTTATTGGATTAAATCGAAAGGTTTTTTATAGTGCAGGATAGTTTTGTGAAAAAACAAATGTCCTTCTTGGCATATTATTGAAATAAAACTAAAAGAAACACATATTTTTTTGAGAAATTTACAAACACTGCAAGAACTGGCTTCGCTCCACGCTTCGTTTGGATTTTTTTCGCAGATTTTTTTGCGCAGTCTTGTTCTACTACAAATTCAACTGAATAAAAGTGAATTTTGTTTTCCATTTCCGCTAAAGTAAATGACTGCAAAACGTCATTGAATGTCGGTGCAGCAAAATTCGAAGACATAATTTTTAAACATCAATTAAAAAAAATTGTGACGACATTGAGAGGTCACACCAGGTGCGTTGCACTCCCAAGAGGTTCATCTTTGAGAATTTCTACAAATGGTTCTTGTAATAATTTAGCGGTCACACTGTGTAATGAATAAATAAATAAGTAGTTAATTAATTAACGATGTATTTCATTTAAAAAAAAAATTTTTTCTACGTTTGCCGAAGAATTATGAAGGCACATAAAATCGCATAAAAACTTTGATAATTTTAGAAAAACTGAAGAACATCCCCGTTTGATGTTTGAAATTGTTTTCTTAAAAAATGTTTGCTGTTCTTTGTTCTTTATTGGGTGTTAAATGTTATCAACATCCAAAGTTTAAAAAAGGTCTAGTTCTCTAAGTTCTATATTAATATCTTGAAGATCACCGCTTTTTAACAAATTTGGAAATTCATTAGCGATTGCATATAAAGATTAGGGGTATTTACGATGTGGTGTATTTGCTCTTGTATTGTGTATTTTTGATAAATTTGATATTTGAAGTAAAATTACAAAAACAAAATGTACAGTGTTCAAAATAAAACACTGTAGCAAAAATACAATGGCGAAACCCTATTGTATTCCTTGTAAATTTCGTTGTATATTTGATCAACTGATCACAAAAACTTTTTGACTCAGCGTGGATGAAGGTACTGGCTGGGTTGTGTGTTTATTTAATAAAAGGAAATTTAATTCAGTGCTTCGTTTCAATTCTTTTATTTTCTTGTACTGCTAAATGATGAACTTCTCAGACTTTAGTGAAGGTTTGTTCACAATGTGTTGTAGATATTGTAAATTTTGTAAGAATTTATCAAAAATACACCACATCGTGAATGCCCCTATTGAATTTTATTAGTTTTCATTATTAGTTGCGAATTTATAATATATAAGTTTTTCAAAATTATATTATTGAAATCGAAACTTTTTGAATTTGGTCACATTTGTTAATTTCTGCTTTCAAAGTGATTTGGTAATCAATTTTGTTAGAATTTATGTACAATGCTTTTAAAAAAATATCTACAATCTTGTTAGAGTTGAAATTTTAAGTTTTGTTAACATAAAAAGAAAATCCATATGTAAATTGTCATTTGAGCCCTTAAATCGTCATTTGTGATCTCAAATCGTCCAATCGTCATTTTGGTCTTAAATTGTAGAAATGACGATGCCATCGTTCATCTGGCAACGCTGACTGCAACACATTCTCTTACACTCTTAATTTAATATAACTTTGGCGCTCTTTGGAGTTGGCGCTCTTTCACGTGATTGGGAATACAAGTTAAAAAAAGCTTGCTGAAAGTAGTCGGTGAATCCCACATAAATATGTGCTGTTGTTGCTGCGGAATAATGAGCTCCAAACCAATGTGTGCATATTTGTTTGGCGGCATGTAACTTCTTTACACATGTTTTTATTGTAGTTTTCCAATTATTAATTCTTATTGTTATTAGAGATGAAACGGATATCCGACAAAAGTTTACTATTCGGCCGGATACCGGTGAGTAACTTAGTATTTACACTCATTTATTGTATTTCAGTAAAAATGATTTTAATAAAGAATACACCAATAAACAACAATTAAACAGCTAGGTATAAACCTATCCTAAACCTATAAACAGCTATCTTTATAAATCATGAATAACATTCTGAAATACCCACTTTAATGATGAATACAAGACAAATGAAAACTGCAACCATAAAAAATTATCGTCGACTTGCCCGAAGTCAAATACTCCGGTCGAAACTTATTCGAATTTATTTAGGTTATATTAATTTGATGACGGCTTTTCTCATTCATGCACAGTAGACCGTATCGAAAAAATAAATTTCGCCGCACACCAGCTAATCTAAAGCGTTATTTAAAGAAAGTTTAAAAAAAAATTTGTTTTGCGAACAAATTCTTTAGTAAAAGTTTAATGATTTTTTATGGGCTTTCTATTTCTGATATCAAAATGGTACGTTAAGATGGTAGAAACTGGGGTTCGGTGGGTCAGTACTATAAGGGGTCAACTGAGGTCAATGAGTTTAAGGAACCAAAAATAGGTCTTCCTGAGCAAAAACAAAAACAAATAATTCTTTAAGATCGGATGATAAATAACGAAGTAATAAAGAAATATATCGATGAAAAAAAAAAATTTTTTTCGAAACCTCCTTTTAAATCTGCTTCAGATTAGCAGGTGTGCGCCGACTTCTTTTTTTTGCCCATAAGGCGAGGCGGTATAGTTGCTATATAAAAAGTTGATCCATAAACCGAATCTGCAGTTGTGAAGGGGGCTTCAATATATTCATATCCTTGGAGAATGGAAAGTAAATCCCTAAAATTACAGTAAATACAAGAACTTGAACTGCTTGCGAGTGATTATTCTCAAGCATTGAATGATGAGCTCATGTAATTGTAATTCCTGAAGAAAGCAGGATTGCAGTATTTAAAAGAGGAATTTGAAAGGGGGGTTAAAAGGAGTAATTCCTATTGGAGGCCACGATGCTCCGAGTTCAATGGAGGGTGAAAGACTTCTGTGAAAAAATGCAAAAAAAATTAAGCAGGATTGCACACATTAAAGTGTGGCTTACAGTGTGGCTTTTATCAGTTCTATAGAATAAAAAATCAAAATTTTTTTCCTTCCGATTTGAAAAATATTTTAGATATAAGTTGGAATATGTCTAAATAAGCCATGGTAAAAATATCAATCGTCTACAGCTGGCACTTTACTTAGTACATCCTCTTCAAGTGATAGAAAATTTGAAGAATTTTTTTTGTTTCAAGTTTTAACAGAAATCAGTGTACTTTTTATAAAATCGCTGTGGTCAGAATATTATCAATAGATGTTTAATTTTTCATTGATGAAGGTTAGCCCACAGTTCTGTACTTTAAGTTTTTAAATTGGTTTGTATATCATAGAATAAAATAAATTTTTATTTGAAATCCAGATTTGTTGAAGGCAAATAGTACAGTAAGAGAGAAAAATATGAATATATGTACTATAAAGAAAAAGAATGCAAAAATGAGAAGAACTGGTTATTTTGTGTGCTGCTTGCAGTGGTTCCCAACTAAAACCCAAAAAGAAAGAGTTGAAACAACTTTCAAACAGGCAATACTGCAATCTTGTGAATTGGACGCCGTAGAACTCCTGTTGGCGTTTGTATATCGATGATTCTTACACGTGAATCATTCCCAGGAATGTTGTTACCTTTTACCTTTACCTTTCATGACATTGGGATGATCATCTGTCCATTTGGTTCGTGCTTGAAGTCTGCTGATGTAATCACGAGACCATTGGTTCCAAAACGACTGCTTAATAGCAGTTATGCGCGACCACTTCTCGAGGCACTCGATCTTATTTGAAGAGACATCTCGTTCTGGTAGCGCCTTAAGTGAGCTGCCTATCAAGAGATGACCCGGTGTTAGCGCCTCGTAATCGTTACGATCCAATGATATTGGACGCAAGGTCAAGACAGCCTCTGTTTCAACCAACGCAGTGCCTCAAATATAAGGTGAGCGTTCATCACGCAGTGGTGACCGTGGCGTGTAGGTTAAGTGTGTGGCTTAGCACGATCGGAGCCCGAGTTCGATCCCCAGTCGCGGCGAAAAGTTTTTTCAATAAAAAAAAATTCTGATCGGTCACCACCTCTCTGCAGATAATGGCAAACCTCAGAGAGTAAATAATGCCATGTAAAGCTTCTTGAGAACATAAGCCGTTCGGCATAAAACATGTAGGTCCAGTTCTCGGTTAATTGTGTGCAAACATTTAATAACACACACAACACAATTGATCATAAGAAACTCGGTCAAAGCCCTTTCAAGGGCTGAAATGGCCAATTTATTTTTTTTTTTTGTTCATCACGCTTCGGTTGAGATAGCCCTTTGCTGATTTCACGGCAGCCTCCCATAAGCCGCCGAAGTGGGGTGTCCTAGGTGGGATGGAATTAAAATTTATGAATTCGTTAGTACAATACCGTATAATAGCGTTCTGGTTATTAACGTCAAACAGGAACTTCTTGAGTTCAGCTAACAATCTGCTGGCACCAACAAAATTGGAAGCATTGTCGCAATAAATATCAGTTGGTAACCCTCTTCGCCCATCATCCGTTTCAATGCCGTCAAAAAAGCTGCTGTAGTTAAGTCGGACACGACCTCAATATGCACCGCCTTTGAAGAAAAGATAACGAATATGGCAACACACGTCTTGTATGGTGCCTTACCTCTGATACGTAGATAGTTGTTGACAGGTCCGCAGAAATAAACACCGCAGCGAAAAAATGGCCTTGATGGCGAGAGTCGCGCTACTGGAAGATTACCCATCAACTGTTGTTGCAATTTTGGCCGATACCGCACGCAATGGACGCACGATCTCACAACACTCCGTGCAACATCTCTTGCATTGATTACCCAAAATTGAAGACGAATTAGTGCAACCAGAGCCTCGGTACCTGCATGGAAGTTTGTGATATGCAAATATCGCACGTACTTTTCAACAAAATAAAAAACTATGCAATACAGGGCGCATTGTAGCTCTTGTGGCGATGGACTATTTGTGTCGAAAGTGCTGTTGACTGATTTGTTTAGTAATTGCTTAAAGCGGAGCATCCAGCCAACGACTTGTAAGCAAAGGATATGGGAACTGTACTTGTCGGTCACCTTCAAAATGTAGTTATGATTGATGGTTACCTTGAAGACGGACCTTCTTTTTACTTTGCTTACTTTGTCCATATCTAATTCATTTCACTTCCTTCGTGGCCACTGGTTGATATCCTGCAATAAAAATGAAGTTCCTTTAAACCAAATAGAGTTGATCATTTCTGGAATGGTGCAGCCTATTGAAACCTGTTGGGACCTGCATCTAATTTGCATCATCTGTCAGATCTTGAATTTCAGACGCTTGATTACCAACGAATGTTGAAAGAGAAGCCGAATGTACTCCCAACTTATGCAAGACAATTTGAGAATCCGTCCAGTGGTACGTGTTGGTCGTGCCTTCGTTGCAAAGTGGTTTAATTTTGTCGTAAAGACGAGCAAGAAGTAGCGCACCGCAAAGTTCCAGTTTGGGAAATGACTGCTTTTTAATTGATGCAATACAAGATTTGGCTAAAGTCGAAAAAAAAATTCCAACTAACATAAACAAACGCCGCGATACAGGTCTTCTAACTTAGCCTCTATTTTCACTCCTCACTCTCAGAATCGACCAAACTTTTGCTAACCAGAATTTTTTCCATAGTGTTATCGTAGCGATCTTGCAATCTAGCTAATGCTTTAGAATAGTTTTCATAAGTCACCTGAAAAGCTTTGGTAGTTTCAAGAGCCTGACCTTGTAAACAGTTGAGAAGATGGTTAAATTTATCTATATTCGATAATCCTGCCTCACGATCGAAAATCTGCTTAAACTTTATGACAGTTTTTAAAATCTGAATATTTTCCATTGAAAACTGGCAACTTTAATGCGGGCTTTTAACCGTTGTTGCTTTAATTCTTCAATGGTAATTTTTCGTGCTAATGCAGCTGTACGCGATAATTGTCTTTGTTCAAACAAAATAGAAAATTGCAGAACTTATGCGATAAAGATGTAGTATGTAGTACAAAAAGCGAAGATTTAATATTGTTGTTTTTAATACAGACTACGAATGATATCACTGCGCTTGGTGCGTTTGTCTGAAGAACCAGTGAAGGGCGAAGAGGTCAACTCCGCCAGCGATGCTAGCTAAGGTGAACCAGTGCTAAGGTAAATAGACTTAATGCGTGCGTGGTTGATTAGGTGACGAAGAGCGATGAAGATGAAACGTGTATGAGTCGGAATGCATGTGTTGCTGCAGCAGTGGCGAAACAGTATTGCGAAGAGGCCATCGTTGACAGTATTGGACAGTATTGGCGAAGAGGACAAATCACGCAACGGTGCTGCGGTGAAGAAGAGCGATGAAGTCAAATGTGTACGTGACTGAATGCATGCGTTGCTGAAGCAGCGGCGAAGCGGTATTGCGGTTGAAGCGTCGTAATGCTTGCTTCACTGAAGCAACAATGAAGGGCCATGAGGTCAAATACGTTCTTGAAATAAAATGCGTTGGGAATTACACATGTAAAAATTAATTTTATTTTAATTGTCATGGAATCAACGTGCCCCATGTTGGGTGCCAAAATGTAAAATCAGAGCCTTTTCTGAATTTGCGAAAATGTAGAGTTGATTTGTCGGGCTATAAGTTAATTGCAATGCGAACTTAAATAAAATTAAAAGAGGCAACACGCCTGCTTCAAGTTGTTTGGTCGTTCTAAGACTAACGTTTTATTTGAAATCTAGATTTGTTGAAGGCAAAAAGTACGGTAATAGAGCAAAATTATGAATATTTGTACATTAGGTCAGCCCGAGATTGCACTGGAAATTTCAAACCGATTTTTCTGTTTGTGCCGGGGGCTTACAATATTCCAATAGACATAAAAATGATTTCCTTCAAATTTCATTCAAATCGGACAACTAAAAACCGCCGCTAAGCCTAGTTTAAAATTGCCATTTTCGTCAAAATTTGGGTTTTTTTAAATTAAAGTTTAAATTAAATGTCTTTAAGTTACTTACTTACTTACTTACTAACTTAGATGGCGCTTACAACCGTTGGTCGGTTTTGGCCTCGTGTAAAAATTTGTGCCAGCCTCTTTTGTCGTGCGCTTGCTGGCGCCAGTTGGAAACTCCAAGCGTTGTCTGGTTATCCAATGCCTGGTCTTTCCAACGGAGATGCGGTCTTCCTCGTCTGCGTTGTCCACCGCAGGGTACCGAATCCAATAATTTTTTCGCTGGAGCTTCGTCGTTCATTCTCTTGACATGCTTGACTATATCGAAGTCGGCATAAAGCTCATACAGCTCGTGGTTCCATCGTATTCGGCACTCGCCATTGACGCAGATCGGACCATAGATCTTGCGAAGGATTTTTCTCTTGAACGCTCCCAAAGTCCTTTCATCAGAGCTGCTCAACGTCCAGGTTTGTGATGCGTATAGTAGGACGGGCATGATTATTGACTTATAGAGCCTTATTATATGATTAAAATTAAGTAATTCCGTTTTCCTTAAGCTATTCCTTATTTCGTTAGCAAAGGGAAATTTTATGATCTTTTCATTTGTTTTTTAAGACATTGCTTAAATCCGTATGAGTAAAGCAAGGAATTATTTTTGCCAGTTAAGGAATTGCTTTGGATTTTTCAAGCTGCTCTACCCGTAGCTTGCATTTGTTGAAGTTAGTTTTAATTTGGCATTCACTGCATTCAGAAGTGAAAATGGCTCAGTTTCTTAATATATAAGTAAGAACAACTTTAATAATATGCAAAAAGAATACAGTAATTACGATTTTCGGAAGTTTTATGTTTACAAAGAACATACATTTGATTCATAGGAACAAAATTAAACAACACATGCAAGCAACACACAACTGTTTTTGTGTGTATCATAAATTTAGACAATGTACTATAATTTGGAATGAGTTCTTACAAAGTTCCTTGACAAAAAAAAAGTAAGTGATGAAAGCATACTCAAACACAGAATATATGAATTGGCAAAATGTAAAATGCAAGTGGGAGCTCTTGTATATTAGCCTTGGCTGAACAAGGACAATAGTCATTAATGGCCCTCTTTTTTTTAAAAAATCGAAAATTGTGTGATAAAAAGTTATTTTGAAAATTTTGCATCCCGTTTTGCCGTGCATATCTATATCTATACTATTATATAAAATTGAAGTGGAAATATTAAGTGTAAAGTAGACAAAATTACTGGACCGATTTTTATGAAAAATTTTAAAATATCAGATTTGTGCTACAGAATTACATAGGCGATTTTTCTTTAAAAAAATTTAACAATAATTATATGTATTTAATTAAAGTTTTAAGTTTTTTAGAAAATGACCAAGCAATGCGAAGTATGGTTTGTTCTCTACGCGTTTGTGTTACGAGAGTTTCTACTTCATGTTGCTATCAACCCTACTCTTTGTGCTCAGCTAGGAACTGCAAAACATCCTTACACTCTTATTTTAATATAACTTTGGCGCTGTTTGGAGTTGGCGCTCTTTCACGTGATTGGGAATACAAGTTAAAAAAAGCTTGTTGAAAGTAGTCGGTGGGTGCTGCGGAATAATGAGCTCCAAACCAATGTGTGCATATTTGTTTGGCGGCATGTAACTTCTTTACACATGTTTTTATTGTAGTTTTCCAATTATTAATTCTTATTGTTATTAGAGATGAAACGGATATCGGTTTCGGAAACGGATATGAAACGGTTTTTATATACTGTCAGGGCCAATTAAGGCGTGAATACCCATGGTAAGTTAGTTAATACTAACGCCATCTGGCGTGGACCACGCAATCAGCGTCAATCTGATATGGCAATCCCGTGTCTGGTCTGTAAAAAAATGTATACACACCGGATACTTTGGAAAGATCGTCAAAAACAATATGGCAAAAATGTGCTTGGTTCCGCATCAGCCAATTGGAATTGACTTCCCGGAAGTGGCACGAGCGTGGACCATGTTCGGATGGCTTTATGACGTGTCAACCCACGGTAGCAAAAAAATTACAGATCGCGTACCATCGAGTACGCACAGACTGCCGATAAATGGCGACTGTGCAACCCTGGGCGAATACGACCCACAAGTGGCACCGCCGACGCTACTACCACTGACATAAAATATAAAAAAAGAAGAAGAAATTAACGGCACGACGTGGAAAATTAAAGAACGTGTCGGCCATTAAGTTGCTATGCCTGGAACAATCGTGACGCGTTGCGAAAAGAAAAAAACAAAACAATGAAAAAATCTGAATTCGTTTAATAAGTGCGATGAAATCTATAAAAATTTATTTGCCATCGAAATAAAACAGCTAAATAAATAATTTTGCAAAAAAAGAACTGCTTAACGCAGCATGCATTTCATCAAACCATAGTGAAAGCATTGCAGTAACTCTAACATTTGATATTAAAACGAGAATTCCAACACCCAGTTACACTTCTGTCCGTCCAATCGCATAAAGTGCCCATAAAGAGTCCCCCCGACCCACCAGTCATGGATGACAATCTTAGCACGAAATCCTCCGAATCTATAACAACCAGAGGCGAATATAAAATAGTAACTGATAACAACGTAAACACGCCAATGGAGACAAATTCTAACCTTGCAGCAGCGCCAAAAAAAGCAGCAACAGCAGGTGCAACTTCAAAATAAATGCCAGCAAATCACCGACCTTGGACATTGCCAATAATCTAAATATATCGGATTTGTAGCAAGAAACGGAACTGAGGCAATACGCGAGCTGTAACCAGAAAAATGTTCGGATCCAACACCGTCTAAAACAAGTTCAAAAATAGCACAGAAGTCCTTGACTCTACCTCTAACTGGTATATCAAGTCCTGCTTTAGTTGTGCCAGATAAAAGCGAATATTCTGGAATGGTTAAAACAAAATCATTAAAAAAAAAATAAGGAACCTATTCAAACACCAAAAAGCGATGTTTCTTCTTCGGAGCATAAAAAAGTTGGACAGTCGGTATTTTACGATTGTATTGATGCAAGCCCCATCGGAGAGGTGGAAAAGCAGGATGATATGAAGCCGGAAAAAAAAAGTGAAACAATAAAATAGAAAAAAATAAAAAAAAATTAGAAATACAACAAAAAAAAGTGAAACAATAAAATAGAAAAACTAAGAAAAAATTAGAAAAGACAACAAAAAAAAGTGAAACAATAAAATAGAAAAACTAAGAAAAAATTAGAACAGACAACAAAAGAAAAAGTGAAACAATAAAATAGAAAAACTAAATAAAAATTAGAAAAGACAACAAACCAAAAAAAAAGGTGAAACAATAAAATAGAAAAAATAAAAAAAAATTAGAAATACAACAAAAAAAAAGTGAAACAATAAAATAGAGACAACAATAAGAAAAAAATTAGAAAGACAACAAAAAAAAAGTGAAACAATTAAATAGGAAATCTAAGACAAAATTAGACAGACAACAAAAAAAGTGAAACAATAAAATAGAAAAACTAAGAAAAAAATAAGAAAGACAACAAAAAACAAGTGAAACAATAAAATAGAGAAAAAAATTAGAAAGACAAAAAACTAAAAAAAGTGAAACAATAAAATAGAAAAAAAAATAATAAGAAAAAATAGAAGAGAATAAAATTAAACAAAAGAAAACAAAAGAAAAACCAAAGTAAGCTAAAAAGTGAAAAAAAAACTATATAACAACTTCTACATCTGTAAAAACGACATTTTCACAACAACAACTATAAGAAAAAAACAAAAAACACTTCTATAAAAACAACACTTTCACAACAACAACAACTACAACAGAAATTAACACATCTATAAAAACAACATTTTCACAACAACAACAACAACAACTGCAACAGAAATAAACACATCTATAAAAACAACATTTTCACAACAACAACAACAACTACAACAAGAATAAACATCTATAAAAACTACAGTCACAACAACAATAACAACTACAGCAGCAACTATACCTACAACTATAAAAACTACATCTAAAAAACAACAACTATATCTACAATAACAACATATACATCTACAATAACAACATCTACATCTATAGTAACAACAAGATCTACAACAGCTGCAACGAAGACAACAACAACCATAAAAACAATATTTTATCTGCAACAACAACAACAACATCAACGACCCCAATAACAATAACGATGGTAGAAAGGTTTGAAAACTATAATTATCTACATAAGACATTCTTAATATAACTAATAAATTTATTAAACTTTAACCTAGACGCATAGTTTCAGCTCTGAGAATTTAAAAAAATCTAGCAACATTTTTTGTCATTATTAATTTTGTGCTCAAAATTTTGGAACGCAGTTTTTTCCAAACGCACATCAGCAGTTTTTAAACTTTGCGCGAACAGAAGAGAAAATTTGCAAAATAATCTAAAAAAAAAGCAATTGTTGCATGTTTATAATTTTATTATAACTGAGATGATTTTAAAAATACGCACATATGAAGGTTTTTTTTATAATTATTTCTTTTTTGTTTCTTTTCCATGGTTTTTAGTTGGTAGGGCTATAATTTTAAGCATTTATATATACATATATATAAATATATTGGTATGTTATACACACATATATATTATGTAATAGTAACTTAGTTGTATAAGTTTTGTAAATATTTAAACTTAAAGTTAGTCATAATAATGCAAATTTATTTTTTTTTAATTAATTTTTTAATTGAATTTCCAAACTTCAAAAGTAACAATGCGTTTTGATATACCTAGTTTTAAGCTTTGAACACTGAAGAACATCTTTTTTTTATGAATTCCTGAAATAACACAACTAAATGATCAAACTACTAATATCAGCCTGTATTGAAGCCTGTATTAAAATTTGTTTTAATATATAACCACTATGGTAAATACTATTGTAAGCCACAAGTTGTTTTTCTAATTTTTGTTTTAAAGGAACTAAAAGTCACAAATTGATTTAAAAAAAAAAAAAAAAAAACGCAATGCATTGAATTTAAATAACCATTATATATAAATTAGAAAAAGAAAATACACTTCTAAAATATTTAAGCTTCAATATAGGCGAAACTAAATATTAAAAATATGAAAATTACAATGGAAAATATTTCTTAAATCAATTATTTTAAAAAAAATCAAAAATAAAACATACATAAAAATCTTAAGAGATAGTGGTTATGCGAACAGAGCATTCAACGAAACAGTTTGTATACATGTTTGAATGTGAGTTTATTTATTAATTAAACTTTTGTAAATTTTAAAATAAAGTATATAATATAAAGTATATAATATTATAATAAATAAGTATCCTAGCAAATAAAAAGATATAAGTTATGCAACTGTAAAAAGGGAAGTTTTAAGGTGGCGTAGACAGAGGGAGTTGGCGTAAGTATGCGTGTTTTGAGGTGACCTAAAAATTTTACAGGCAAAATGGTCACCATGGTTAGCATATAGCCAAAAGGGGAGGGTAGCCAGGTCGATACAATGCCATCGAGGCATCGACCAACATAGAGGCCAGTGATGGTTCCGATGGAGGAACAATTTACTTCGGGGTTCCGGTTCCGAAATGTTCCGAAATGTCAAGTCTGGTATGACTTTTTATTCTTGTCTAGCCCTTCTGTCAGTCGAGTCTAGCAAGAACACCACCCCATATCCGGCGAGCCTTAGCCGCGCATACGCCAGCGTACCAGCAAGGCCAGAACGAGTGGCAGGGTGTATACATCATAGGATTGGTGTACACGCACATTGGTGAACATGACAGAATTGGCGCCCAACGTGGGGCCCGAAAAGGTCTTTAGATTTTGTTTTTTTTTAGATTTAGCCAATGTTATCCCGAAGTGGGTCTGAAAATTTTGGCCCTTTTAGAGTTCGCCATTGTTTGGCCGGAATTGGTCGCTACGGTCTAAAGTTTTTTATTTAGCCTACGATTGACCCGATTAGGTCCCTGAAGTTTTTATAGTTTTTTCATACATGCAGGAGCATCTTTTTAGGGCCTTAGGAAGATGACGGGATTAACGACCCCGCGAACTCTAGTGAATCCAACACGCGTCTGATCCACAGTGGGCGGCGTGTTGGTCAGCGTCTGTACCCACAGTGGGCGGCTCACCGAATGGTGGAACTAAATGTGACTGAGGCGACTCAGCATAAAACCAATGCTAGATTTTCTTGCGTGGTCAAATATAAAATGTAAAATTTTGTTTTTTTTTCGTTTGCATTTTGGAATTTACCAATTCCAGGAGGCCATGGAAGTTTTAAAGACGCATAAGTCCTGTAGCGCAGTAGCGTACCGAGAGGCTAAGCCGCCCGGTGCGGATTCCAAATTTACCGCCCCTCTCATATGCAATAAAAAAACATCTTTGATATAATATAGAATGTGGTCTTTCATTGTTCTCAATTATATAAAAAAAAAAATTCTAATATACATATCATCAACCTATTTCTAATACGACGCAAGTTTGGAAAAAATGGAGCAAAACGCGCGCATGAGTCTATTTTTGCTCTCATTTCTCCCGTGTTTAACCCGTGGTTTTGTTGTTCTATCATGTTTTAAAAACTTGAGCAAAAAGTCTACGAAAAACTTCAATCCATTTTTGATTATCTCATTTCTAAACACTAATATTAAAAAAAAAAATAAAACAAGTAACTTGAAAGGCCTTGATTAGATTAAAATGGGTTACAACAAAACCAAGAAACTTCAGTACTTTTAAGCACTTTACTTAAACGAAGTAATATTTTATGCGAAAAAAAGCACTTCAAAATACAGCAATCGAAAAATTATTTCCAAAATTTATTGAAAATTTTTTCTTATTCACATCTTCTTCTTCAAACGTATCGAATATAATAAAAAACAGCGTACAATGTCGTCACTTGAAAAAATTTCGATTAAATTGAAAATTTGTAAGTAATTATCTATCAAAACCAAGTATCTTGACAAGTTCCTTGAATTTTTTTTTTTTGGAAATTATTACAAAAATATTAGTATACTCTCCAGTGATTTTGCGATGATAACGGAGGAAGTAAAATTGATTTTAGTCCTGCATCGTCGTACTATGATCCTGATTTTGATCCATAAAATGAAAAAAAGTGACGAAGAGGAGCTCATGGACAATCATTTCGTGAAACTCGATCTGAAGATTCTCAAACAATCTTTTCCAATCGTACTACAAAGGATTCTCAAACATTCGTTTTCAATCGTGCTACAAAGAAAAGATTATTGCATCCAGCATACAGCAATTGCCGACAAAAATGTAATGCAAAATTTTCAGAAGAACTCAAAAAGTATTATTGTAACTTTTTATAAAACTTCCTTCGAAACCGATGCAAAGCTTTTTGAATGCATATTAGTTCATCAAAAAGATCTTCTGAAATTTTCAAATACAATTAAAGGGAATCGTGAAAAATTCATCTAAATAGAAGGATATTATAGATATATTAATTCCTTTAATACATGATAACACAAAAATTAATTTTTGGGAAGATTTTAAGGATCTTTCTATTGGTTTTATAAGCCATGACTTTATACCAAAATTCATGCATTTATTTATATGTTCTATTAATTTTGTTGAAAATAGTAACAAACGATTTTTTATTGAGTTTAATGAATAGATGAATACATAATTTACTTACTAAGATACTTGTGAATTTGTTTTTAAATTATCCCTAAATAACTTGGAAATTAAAATTGTAACAAATGTTTAACTTATTTTCTAAACAATTGTGTTTTAATTGAAATTATGCAACAAAACCAAGCAACTTTAAATTTACTTGATTTTGAAAAGCAGGAAAGAATAAAGTGTTCAAAAATACTAATAAAAATATTTTAATATTTTTAATAATAATAGTAGGGGAGAGTCGTCCCCGTTGTCTCAAGTACTAGTTGTCACAATGCCGATATCTTTTGATTCAACACGTTATCGAGTTAAATATCAATGTCATCAATACGCTATTGCAATTTCTAGCATCCCAAGAAAGTTTAAGAGCCGTTAGTTTTGTTTTGCAAAACTTAAAAGAGATTTAAGAAACTAAGTTGGATTTGTGTATTTTTATATTTTTTTAAAAATTTGTGTTTAGACAAATAGAAGTGTGCAATATTCAACTTTAAATAAATTTCCAATACAATTAATATTATATTTTGCAAATACTTATGAATTTTTAGATAAAACCGTATATTTAAATTTACATTGTTTACATTTTTTTCCAAATGGTACAGGTTGTCACAGCGCTTGTGGGGCTTGTTGTCACATATAATTTTATATAACCATTTTGAAAGTATTCTTTGTTTTATTTGAATTTAAGGAAATATGCCAATAAATCGCAAACGACTTACAAACCGAGGCTGGACATCTTCAGATATCATGATGCAAGCCGAATACAGCTAGTATCAATAAAGATAACGTGGATTCACTACGTGTAGTTTGTTGTCAAGCGTCAAATCCAATAACAATTGTCGTCAACATATAAACTGCAAACGTTGGGCACATAATGCATTGAAAGTAATTGTTTGATACATTGCTGCTTAAATTGTTCTTCGGAGTGCGGCAGCGACGACGATTAAGAGGTGTGACAACGGGGACTACGCGTTGAGACAACTTACCCCATGGGTGGGGAAACTTGTCCCAGACGAGTTGAATTTTTTATCTAGAAAATTTTTTGATTTATTTTAAAATAATATTCGTTATTCATATCAGGATTGAAGAATAAAATATTGAATTTATCTTTAAAAGTTTTGCAGTGCCATTATTGCTTAATTTGTGGGAGTTACAGCAGTTCATTCAAATTTTGTGACAACTAGTACCACTCTCCCCTAATATTTTTCCGAAAAATATATTTGTCATTTTTCAAAATTATGTCTTATTTTTATTGAACTTATACACATTTTAAAACATTAAAATAAACAAAATTTTGAAGGCGTCAAGTCCGCTTAATAATCGCTTTTATTCCAAATGTTGACTTACGTCGTATAAGAATAGGCCAACTATAAAAAAGTTTATTCCTTAATGACACCGAAAAAGAAATTTATACAAATACAATTTTTTTTTATTTAATATTTTATTAAATTATTTTTTTTTCTTGTTTTTTTATTAGCAAAATCGTTAATTACATTGTCAAAGTTTATTTCATTACTTAACTTGTATTCTATAGATAATATGACAAGATTTTGTTGGCGAGACGTACTCATTGTAGTTCAAATGTAGATTTTTATGAATAAAAGCTTAGAATAAAGCTTAGAAAAGCTCCTCTCACAAGTGGCAATACTAACAGCAATGGTGAGTATGGTTAGTACGCATCTTTCGTAACAGTATAACAATGTTTGGAACTGCGTTTTCTAGACTCAATTTAAAAATAAATTTTATAAGTTCAAGTGGACCTTTCATACAAGAATCAGTTTCTTTGTGAGCAATAGAAACAATATTCTGAAGTATTTTTCTCTCAACGAGAAACTCTTCCTTGTCAATTTCTTCGTGACAGAATTCATTAAATTTACATTCCAACTTATCATTCAGGAGAATCAAAGGAGTAAGAATTGCGTGTTTTTCAGCAAGAGCATGACCTTGTGCACAGTAAAAAGTTTGAGGATAAATTTTATCTTTTTTATAACATTTCTGTTGTATAAACTCGTTTTATTCCAAATTTATTATAAGTTTTATCCCACTCAATATTATAAAAGTTGCATTTCCATTCAAACAGCTATTTTATTCCAAAATAGTTTAAATTTTATGCCATAAATTTATAAAAATCACATATTTATTCCAGTTATACACACGAAAACCTCACGGAGCCACTCGGCTTTCAAGTACAAGTCGAGTTTTCGAAGCTACTGAACTTCAGCGAAGCTAGCAGGCAATCAGTTTGCGTTTGTTCTTCAGTCAGTAATCATGTTATGCACAAATAGTTCCGTTAAATATATTTTTGTACACACAGATTAAGACACAAATATTGCGCTTGAATGGGAAGCTCTGCCAACATGATTAAACATGCAAATTTCTGAGAACGATTTTTTACTCTTTATTTTTCCTGTCAAATTGTTTTTGAATATATAAAAAAATAATATATCATGAAATATATCAATTGAAATCTAAATATTATTCCTGATTTATGACTTAATGTAACACATATTAACATATTTAATGTATGTTTACAAATGTGCCACATATGTTTACACAATATTGCTATAAAATGTCACCAAATGTGGTTTAAAAAGATTTTATACTTTTGCTTATAAAAATGTATACCAACCTGGTGTAAACATATTTTTTACAATTTTCGGATAAAATCTATACCAACTTTGTATAAATTTGGTTTATACGATGTTATGGTATAAATTTTATAATTTATTTGGAATTGGTTTATATTTATACCAAATAGTATAAAATTTATCCTCATATTTTTAACTGTGTGGTCATTTCTCAAAATCAGTTCTTCAAAATTAATTATTAAATTAGAAAATGACCTAAATCAGTTTAGACCACGCCTAACTCCTCTCCAAAGTGATTTTATTAAAACAGTGAAATCCCTTCAAAAATCACTAAAGAATATAATAGATACGACTTAAAATTATACGCATAAGTCTTATTTCTTATTATGCACTCTGAACTTACAATTCGCCATAATCAAACGAAAATTCCGCCTTTCTCCCACACTCAACACATCAAAACACAAAACAGCTATTTTTACCAAATATACCTTAGTTAAAAAACGTTATTCTGTTAAACCACTTTTCTACTGGGCATTTCCACTGATAAGTTAAAGCACTACAAAACTTAAAAAACTATGAGTTACTCGAAAACACCAGTTATTCTATGCGAGTTTCAAGTCGCCGCCGAGTTACTCGAAAATTCAACTTCTCGCACATGCTTAAATATTATGTCTTTTTTTATTTCTTTGGCAACTAATTTCAAGACTCGAAAAACGATTTTATATATTGGTTGTGCTCAATACGAAGCTCATAACTATAGTTACATTTACAGTAGTATCCAAATTTATTCATTAAGTTTAGTTCTTTCTTTTGTTTGTATACCTTAAAATGATATTGTACACATATTTATTTTGTAAAAGGCTTTATTAAGCTTCAGTGCCGCCCCTGAAATATTGCCGCCCGGGGCGGACCGGGAGATATTGGGTGTTATTTTTTTCCCCTTTAAATAACACTCCGTTTCGTGGAGAACACCGGATGCCAGACCGGGAGATATTGGGTGGTCGTTCGGGTGTCGCGTAGCCGCTCCGATTCGGAGGAGACGATGTCGCCATACGGAATGGTGAACCTTAGTATGACTGAGAGGGCTCAGCATACTACCAATGTTAGCATAGTGTTTTGTCGTTTTTGTTTTGTGTAACACTTTGTTTCGTAGATATCACCGAACGCCGGACCGGGAGATAATGGGTGTCGTTCGGGTGCCGCAGATCCTGAGGAAAAGACCTCACCAGAGAGTGAACCTTAAGTATGACTGGGACGGCCCAGCATATGAAAAATATAATTATTGTTTTGATTTTTTAATTACACTCCGTCTAGTGTAAGAGCCACCGAACACCAAGACAGGAAATATCACGAAGCACGAATAGTCGTTCGGGTAACGAAAAGGGTGCTCCGATTCGGAGGAGAATCTCCTGAAACGTCGGCATATTACGTTTAATTATTTTGATTTTTGTAGAACACTCCGTCTCGTTAAAAAGAGCAAACATATTATCTTACGACGATCTAAACATGCCAGAGATGGCTCAGCAGTTAGTGAAAAAGGTCTATGTTTTCGGAAAAAGCTCCGAGTTGGAGGAACAATTGCTGATATGGTATATGGTACTACCAAATGTTTGAGTTAAGTCAGTTATAGTATAGTGATGTTTTGATTTAAGTTGTTCCAATACGGGAAAATCGCTGGTCTCTCTTTAAATTTTTGTTGTATTTTTCTTCTTACGCCACTCTCAATGTTTTACGCCACCATTGAAAATAATAGTTTTCCGCAAATTTTTGTACCATTTATTCAACAATAAATTATTTTTGATTTTCTCTTATTTTTTCTTATTTTTATTGCTTATACCTTATGAAAATCTTTCTATTATTTATGATTTACAGTTTATATATAAAATATTTCTATTATATATGAGCAACAGTTTATATACAGTTAATGTACGATATTGTATTATCGATTAAAGGAGACTTAACTAAAACGCTAAGTGTTTCTTTGAAGCTTTGGATTTTTTTATTTTTTGTTTCAGTATATTTAGCAAGTACCCCTGGATAGTTTCAGGTAGGAGAGTATCTGGTAATATTTTTTATTCATATTATTTTGCTTTTTTTTCCGAATTCACCACAGTTTTATTTTTTTATGATATACTTATTTCATTATTATTTTATAATTTGGTATTGGTTACATAATTTTTCCTTATTATTTTATTATATAATTTGTTTTTACACCCGAATTTGCATTGACATCTTGCAGATTGGTACCACTCCAACATTTTGATTTTTTTTTTTTTGGTTTTCTGAAATTTTTTATATTGACGTTGCGTTACGGCAAATAATTGTAAATACCCGTAAACAAAGACAAATGGCAGAAAATAGCGAAGCCAACTCTTTTGCCATATCCAACTTAAGCCAGACTCAAACAACAACAATGGAGACGGGAACAATACCTAAAGTTACTACAGCTAGACCTAATATTCCAATTTTAACTACTAACTACTATAGCCACCACCACCAGCCCAACCGCTTTAGCTATGCAGAATTTGCCACAGCCCGCTCGTAGAGTTACTTCGGATGAACTCGATTTGTCAAATAGTAGTATAACATCTCCAGAATTCAGTAGCTTAACGGCCCTTAACGTCAGAAGGGAATTCCAGCAAAGTACTGGACCGCAGGGAAATGTTAGAGACCGAACGTCAGGAAGGGCACAAGGCCAGTACACTGCTAGTGGTATGAACACCAACATCAGGGATTACCTCAAATCAACGGTAGGATTAGCTCAGGTGGATCTGATGAGTGGAGTGGAGGAACGGTTACGAGTTTTGGTACCTGAGCTGATAGCTGAAAGCTTAGGATCCATGACGCCTCAACATTCAGAGAGTCGACCAGCAGTGTCTAACATACCGAGCGTACCTACACCACCACCTCCTTCTCTAGACTCACAAGCATAGCCAGGTCGCCTGGAACAAAATTTAGCTACTGGAACACCTGATAATCGGAACCATCTGCAGCAAGATCAGTATTCTTCGCAACCGCACCGGCAACAACCGTCAAATAGGCAGCAGCCACAAATGTTTACTCAGCCTACAGCTAATACAACTAGAAGTCGAAATCATACACGAGAACCACAGTACAACCAGTCCAGTATCCAAACGACTTCGTATATTCACAACACATTCAAGTGCCAGCGGCGCAGTATCAACAGTCAGAGTCACCAAGGCGAGTGGAAATGGATAAATGGGGGTTCAAGTTCGATGGAACCACTTAATCCATAACTGTGGATGAATTCGTTTTCCGCGTAGAAACTTTGTGCTATGACTATAGATATCTTTGGCCGGATGTGATCCGTAATTTTCATAGCTTGTTAACGGGAAACGCAGCTCAATGGTTTTGGGGATTCCGTCGTTTAAATCGAATACCAAGTTGGCACGTACTGCGTGAGGCTTTAGTGGCCCAATTTAAGAGACATGAAAGTGATTTTGAAATCCAACGACAAATAATGGATCGTAGGCAACAGCGTGAGGAAACATTTGATGACTTTTACCAATCGGTATTGACGTTGAGGAATCAGCAGCGTAGTCCACTGGCAGAGCAGAATTTGGTTGAAATAATGCGAAGCAATCTGCGGAAGGAGATGGCTCAGCTTTTATTCGCTATGCGCATAAATGGATTGACAGAGTTTTGTAAAGCATGCAAAAAAGCCGAAGCTCATCTGAATTATCAGCGCCAAGCATACCAACAGCCATCCCGTCAACACGTGCCTCGTACCGCTCAAATACATGCATTGGATATCAACCCGGATTTTTCCGCACAAACGTTCGATATTGATGCGGTAACGTCTTCACGGATTCTCCAGTGTTGGAACTGCAAACAGCCTGGTCTCAAACTCATGGAATGTACGTCGACCACCAGGCGAATTTTTTGTTTTAGATGTGGAGCGGATAGAGTAGTTACGCCTAAGTGTCCGAAATGTCAGCGACACGTGAAGCCAATGAATACAAACGCTCGACTCGAATCACGCTCGATTCAAACACAGACCTTGGAAGATTCCAATTGACTAGGCGAGGACAAAAAGACCGAGACTGTAGAAAAAATTAGAGTTTTAAAAAATCACTATGTACTGAATTCAACTGAGGTTAAAGTTAAAGAAATCCGACTATTTCATGTTAGGCTACAATCATATCAAGAGGCTAGGCGAAAAATATTCTCAGATAAACCAACTAGAATTGAAAAGCGAGATTTAGATATAGTATTAGAAAAAGACAGATTAGGGAAGTTTCCGCTTCAGAATGTATGAAAGCGAAGATAGTAAGTTTTATACTAAAATAGAAATAAATGGTCACAGCATTGAAGGATTGTTAGACAGTGGAGCCACGGTGTCATGCTTAGGAAAGATATGCGTTGAATTTGTAGAAAACTGTAAATTGCCAATTTTTAAGTTTAAATCTTTTGTTAAGACTGCAGATGGACGGATGCACTCTATAAAAGGTAGAGTAAAAGTAAGCATTAAATTCGACAATAGAGAACAGGAAATTAATTTTTATCTTACGCCATCACTGAAAAGAGAATTGTTTTTGGGAGTCGATTTTATAAAAAAATTTAGTCTTATGCAGCTCAATATCGATAGCATTACAACAAACAATATCGCGTTAGAGGAAGAAACACTAAACACCGTGCTACCGAAAATGCAGGTGCTGACATCGGAGCAGCGAAAACGGCTCGACGCCGTCGTAGAAAAGTTTCCGTGTTTTACGAAGAAGGGCCTAGGGAAAACTCCTCTAGAAGAACATCATATAGACACTGGCGATGCTGTACCAGTTAAAGATAAACATTATCCCGTTTCGCCAGCAGTACAGAAACTCATGTTTGCGGAGCTGGATAGGATGCTTTCTATAGCCTTTGAGCGAAAAGGTGAAAAATGTAGATTGTGCCTGGATGCCCGAATTACGTATTAATTAAAACACAACTTGTTTCTTTGCTCTAGAAAAATCAACTGCTTTATTCAACAAGCTTAAAATCTAACATAGCTTACTTATGTCTACATATTTGGTTATAATATATATCTTCCATTCTTAAGCTGAATGTGCATTAAAGTCACGTTCAGCTAAAAGATCTTCGACAGTTTCTTCAGTGGTGGATCATGTTGCATATTTTGGTTTGGTGCAGACATAACTCCTCCATCGTCAGAATTTGAATTCTCCTGAATTCTTTCTAAGTTAACAATTTCTTTGGGTTCAATTTTTACATTTATTTTGTTTTTTCTTTATAACCAAAAAATAACACATATAATGATTATTACAACAACTAGCATACTTAATGTTACATTTATGCCATTTGATATTTTTGTGTGGAATTTTAAGTCTTGAATTTCTTTTAACTTTTCAAAATTGTTGGTTACAATATTTTCAAAAGTTATGTTTTTTATTTTTGTTTGATTAATTCCATCATTTTCGTAAAAGTATTTTCTTGAACTATTTGTTTATTATTGTAAAAAATTTCACCATACAGTTTAATTTCACAACTATTAAATGAAATAAAATTATTTTTATTAATAGTTTTATTGCGATCATCATAATTTTGAAATAATTTTTCATTAAATGCATTTTTTACTAATGAAGTTTCAACATCAAGTTGTTCTGTTTTTGTTTGATTATTGTATTTAAATTTACATTGATTTCTAAATATACAATGTTTACTCTCTTTTAAATATTTAAGTTCAGTGTTTTCATTGTAACTTAAAATTTTGTCATCAATTTGAATGATATATTAATTTTTTTCATCTATTTCTACATAATCTGTATTATGTTATGCTGTAATTAACTTAAGATCAGTATAAGATCAGTATAATTTCTCGGAATTTTGTTTGAAATAATTAGTTGTTTGTTTTTATACTCCATAACTCCTACTATAAGTAGTTTTAATTTGTAATAATCAATTTCATACAATTCTATTTCCTCTTTTGTTAGTATACTTGGATGTATAATGTTATGCTTTGCAGATACAATATTATCTTGAATATTATTAATCTTATTTTCTAAATGTTTTAGTTTTAACATTTGATCAGAGTATAATAAGCGTCTGATACAGGGGCGTATCTGGAAAAAATCTTGGGGGGGTAAATTATCAAAGACACACATTTTCGTTTTGAGAAATTTTGACTTTTTACAAATAGAAAAATTGTACTTTTTGAATTGAAATTATTGAATTGTTTAAGAAGCATTTTTCCCAGACACATACACGCACATTTTCGTATTTATTTATTTCTCCCTTTTTCTGGAATAATATCTTAGCGAAAAGTAAATAAAACTCTAAATTTAACTTATTTTAGAATTAAGGTTGATTAATTCAAATTTTTCACATTTATTCCATCATTAAAAAAATTGCATAATTATATTTTCAAGTATGTGCAATGAAAAAACATTGTTCTTTTCAATAAAAAAAAAATAAAGGAATTTGAAACTTATTGTTCTGACGCTACGACTATGATATGGTACACTTTGAAAAATACATGAACAATACAAAATTAATACTGATTACACTGCGCGACGGACGTTCTGGTGCCGGAGATTTTTCAGCTGATTATAGACAAATTGGGTTTACTGATTTCAAATATGAACTCCGTTTTTGTAATTTGTATTACTATGACTGATTTCAACGAAGACATAGTAATCCTTTCAATTTTTGCACATTCAATAACAATATCTTTGGCAGATTCGAAGATATTGACGTTTATTAATATTACGTAACTCTTTTTTGAAACCCTTGATCTTTGATATTTTTCAACGAATTTACAAAAACTGTTTTTTACTTGGTAGAAAATCTTTGCGCAAAAAAAAAAAAAAATTATTTGCGCAGTTGATACAATTTTAGCAACTTTAACCTAACATTAATTCACTTCAAAACCCCTGTTATGTATCATTTATGACAAAAGTATTATAGATGTACATAATATTTTCATAAGGACTATAGTTGAAATATTTCTAAAAAATAATTTAACTGATGATGAAATAATTGAAGCAAAAACAAACTATTGGATTTTACATTGTTTGAACTTTTTGTTTTGAACATTTATAAAGTGAAAACTGAAAGTAACAATGCACGTATTGTTTTTTATGGTAAAATTTGTTGGCACATATGTAGGTTGAAAAAAAGTTTGGCAGGTTTTCAGTGAAAATTAAGAAGAATAAAATATTTTAAGTGGCTTCAGAATGGCTTATATATACATAAAAGTATCCTTAAGCTGTGGGCACAATTATTTTCTTCAAATAAAGTTTTAAAAAGTAAAGTATTTAAAAGTTCTTGGGGGGTAATAACCCCCTTTACCACCCCCCCTTGTATCAGCGCCTGGTCTGATAATTTCATTATATCTCTTCTTTATTTCCTCAATAGTTCCTAAAATTTTTTTCTATTGTCTTCTACGGCCTTTTTAAGTAAACTTATTGTTTCGTTGAAATGATTGTTAATAGTAATCTGTTCGTTTACTGAGCTGATAACATTGTGGTTGTTTTCATCTACTACTTTTAAGTGATCCAAAATGTCTATTCTGTCTTCATTATCCATGGTCCCAAATAACCATTTATATGCACTGCCCACAAAATTTATTAAACCTCTTTTTTCCCTTATTTTATTTGGTGTTATTGACTTAATTTCAGCTCGAATTGATTCGATTTCTGAATTTAGAAAATTTCTATGGTCAACGTCTATGTTTTTTATATTTGTTTCAATTTGGGTTAGTATATTGTTCATTTCATTAGTTTCTATTATGTGCAAAACGGTGTTTGTTTGATTAATTACCTCCACCTTTCTTAATTTAATTTTGAGGTATTCTGTCTCCTCCTGTATCTGATGTACCTGCAACAGCCCCTGTGTCGCTAGGATTATCGTCAAGAAGACTGTTATTTGGATGTACATCACAACAACAACAACAACAACAACTATAAGAAAAAAACAAAAACACATCTATAAAAACAACATTTTCACAACAACAACAACTGCAACAGAAATAAACACATCTATAAAAACAACATTTTCACAACAACAACAACAACTACAACAAGAATAAACACATCTATAAAAACTACAGTCACAACAACAATAACAACTACAGCAGCAACTATACCTACAACTATAAAAACTACATCTACAAAAACAACAACTATATCTACAATAACAACATAAACATCTACAATAACAACATCTACATCTATAGTAACAACAAGATCTACAACAGCTGCAACGAAGACAACAACAACCATAAAAACAATATTTTATTGACAAACATTTTATCTGCAACAACAACAACAACATCAACGACCCCAATAACAATAACGATGGTAGAAAGGTTTGAAAACTATAATTATCTACATAAGACATTCTTAATATAACTAATAAATTTATTAAACTTTAACCTAGACGCATAGTTTCAGACGCACATCAGCAGTTTTTAAACTTTGCGCGAACAGAAGAGAAAATTTGCAAAATAATCTAAAAAAAAAAGCAATTGTTGCATGTTTATAATTTTATTATAACTGAGATGATTTTAAAAATACGCACATATGAAGGTTTTTTTATAATTATTTCTTTTTTGTTTCTCTTCCATGGTTTTTAGTTGGTAGGGCTATAATTTTAAGCATTTATATATACATATATATAAATATATTGGTATGTTAAACACATATATATTATGTAATAGTAACTTAGTTGTATAAGTTTTGTAAATATTTAAACTTAAAGTTAGTCATAATAATGCAAATTTATTTTTTTTTAATTAATTTTGGAATTGAATTTCCAAACTTCAAAAGTACCAATGCTTTTTGATATACCTAGTTTTAAGCTTTGAACACTGAAGAACATCTTTTTTTTATGAATTCCTGAAATAACACAACTAAATGATCAAACTACTAATATCAGCCTGTATTGAAGCCTGTATTAAAATTTGTTTTAATATATAACCACTATGGTAAATACTATTGTAAGCCACAAGTTGTTTTTCTAATTTTTGTTTTAAAGGAACTAAAAGTCACAAATTGCTTTACAAAAAACAAAAAAAAAAAAACGCAATGCATTGAATTAAAATAACCATTATATATAAATTAGAAAAAGAAAATACATTTCTAAAATATTTTAGCTTCAATATAGGCGAAACTAAATATTAAATATTACAATGGAAAATAAGTCTTAAATCAATTATTTAAAAAAAATCAAAAAATAAAACATGCATAAAAATCTTAAGAGATAGTGGTTATGCGAACAGAGCATTCACGAAACAGTTTGTATACATGTTTGAATGTGAGTTTATTTATTAATTAAACTTTTGTAAATTTTAAAATAAAGTATATAATATAAAGTATATAATATTATAATAAATAAGTATCCTAGCAAATAAAAAGATATAAATTATGCAATTGTAAAAAGGGAAGTTTTAAGGTGGCGTAGACAGAGGGAGTTGGCGTAAGTATGCGTGTTTTGGGGTGACCTTAAAATATTCAGGCAGAAATGTCATGGTTGGCATTTAGCCAAAAGGGGAGGGTAGCCAGGTCGATGCAATGCCATCGAGGCATCGACCACCATAGAGGCCAGTGATGGTTCCGATGGAGGAACAATTTGCTTCGGGGTTCCGGTTCCGGTTTGGTCTGTCGCGTTTTCGTTTCATTTTTGTCGAAATGTCAAGTCTGGTACGACTTTTTATTCTTGTCTAGCCCTTCTGTCAGTCGAGTCTGGCAAGAACACCACCCCATATCCGGCGAGCCTAAGCCGCGCATACGCCAGCGTACTAGCAAGGCCAGAACGAGTGCCAGGGTGTATACATCATAGGATTGGTGTACACGCACATAGGTGAACATGACAATACATGTGTAAAAGTTTTAACAAATTTACAAAGTGTCTTCATAAATCATGAATAACATTCTGAAATACCCACTTTAAAGATGAATACAAGACAAATGAAAACTGAAACCATAAAAAAATTATCGTCGACTTGCCCGAAGTCAAAATACTCCGGTCGAAGTTTATTCGAATTTATTTAGGTTATATTAATTTGATGACGGCTTTTCTCATTCATGCACAGTAGACCGTATCGAAAAAATAAATTTCGCCTCACACCAGCTAATCTAAAGCGTTATTTAAAGAAAGTTTAAAAAAAAATTTTTTTTTGCGAACAAATTCTTTAGTAAAAGTTTAATGATTTTTAATGGGCTTTCTATTTCTGAAATCAAAATGGTACGTTAAGATGGTAGAAACTGGGGTTCGGTGGGTCAATACTATAAGGGGTCAACTGAGGTCAATGAGTTTAAGGAACCAAAAATAGGTCTTCCTGAGCAAAAACAAAAACAAATAATTCTTTAAGATCGGATGATAAATAACGAAGTAATAAAGAAATATATCGATGAAAAAAAAAATTTTTTTTCGAAACCTCCTTTTAAATCTGCTTCAGATTAGCAGGTGTGCGCCGACTTCTTTTTTTTGCCCATAAGGCGAGGCGGTATAGTTGCTATATAAAAAGTTGATCCATAAACCGAATCTGCAGTTGTGAAGGGGGCTTCAATATATTCATATCCTTGGAGAATGGAAAGTAAATCCCTAAAATAACAGTAAATACAAGAACTTGAACTGCTTGCGAGTGATTATTCTCAAGCATTGAATGATGAGCTCATGTAATTGTAATTCCTGAAGGAAGCATGATTGCAGTATTTAAAAGAGGAATTTGAAAGGGGGTTAAAAGGAGTAATTCCTACTGGAGGCCACGATGCTCCGAGTTCAATGGAGGGTGAAAGACTTCTGTGAAAAAATGCAAACAAAATTAAACAGGATTGCACACATTAAAGTGTGGCTTACAGTGTGGCTTTTATCAGTTCTATAGAATAAAAAATCAAAATTTTTTTCCTTCCGATTTAAAAAATATTTTAGATATAAGTTGGAATATGTCTAAATAAGCCATGGTAAAAATATCAATCGTCTACAGCTGGCACTTTACTTACTACATCCTCTTCAAGTGATAGAAAATTTGAAGAATTTTTTTTGTTTCAAGTTTTATCAGAAATCAGTGTACTTTTTATAAAATCGCTGTGGTCAGAATATTATCAATAGATGTTTAATTTTTCATTAATGAAGGTTAGCCCACAGTTCTGTACTTTAAGTTTTTAAATTGGTTTGTATATCATAGAATAAAATAACTTTTTATTTGAAATCCAGATTTGTTGAAGGCAAATAGTACAGTAAGAGAGAAAAATATGCATGTATGTACTATAAAGAAAAAGAATGTAAAAATGAGAAGAACTGGTTATTTTGTGTGCTGCTTGCAGTGGTTCCCAACTAAAACCCAAAAAGAAAGAGTTGAAACAACTTTCAAACAGGCAATACTGCAATCTTGTGAATTGGACGCCGTAGAACTCCTGTTGGCGTTTGTATATCGATGACTCTTACACGTGAATCATTCCCAGGAATGTTGTTACCTTTATCTTTCGTGACATTGGGATGATCATCTGTCCATTTGGTTCGTGCTTGAAGTCTGCTGATCACGAGACCATTGGTTCCAAAACGACTGCTTAATAGCAGTTATGCGCGACCACTTCTCGAGGCACTCGATCTTATTTGAAGAGACATCTCGTTCTGGTAGCGCCTTAAGTGAGCTGCCTATCAAGAGATGACCCGGTGTTAGCGCCTCGTAATCGTTACGATCCAATGATATTGGACGCAAGGTCAAGACAGCCTCTGTTTCAACCAACGCAGTGCCTCAAATATAAGGTGAGCGTTCATCACGCAGTGGTGACCGTGGCGTGTAGGTTAAGTGTGTGGCTTAGCACGATCGGAGCCCGAGTTCGATCCCCAGTCGCGGCGAAAAGTTTTTTCAATAAAAAAAAATTCTGATCGGTCACCACCTCTCTGCAGATAATGGCAAACCTCAGAGAGTAAATAATGCCATGTAAAGCTTCTTGAGAACATAAGCCGTTCGGCATAAAACATGTAGGTCCAGTTCTCGGTTAATTGTGTGCAAACATTTAATAACACACACAACACAATTGATCATAAGAAACTCGGTCAAAGCCCTTTCAAGGGCTGAAATGGCCAATTTATTTTTTTTTTTTGTTCATCACGCTTCGGTTGAGATAGCCCTTTGCTGATTTCACGGCAGCCTCCCATAAGCCGCCGAAGTGGGGTGTCCTAGGTGGGATGGAATTAAAATTTATGAATTCGTTAGTACAATACCGTATAATAGCGTTCTGGTTATTAACGTCAAACAGGAACTTCTTGAGTTCAGCTAACAATCTGCTGGCACCAACAAAATTGGAAGCATTGTCGCAATAAATATCAGTTGGTAACCCTCTTCGCCCATCATCCGTTTCAATGCCGTCAAAAAAGCTGCTGTAGTTAAGTCGGACACGACCTCAATATGCACCGCCTTTGAAGAAAAGATAACGAATATGGCAACACACGTCTTGTATGGTGCCTTACCTCTGATACGTAGATAGTTGTTGACAGGTCCGCAGAAATAAACACCGCAGCGAAAAAATGGCCTTCGATGGCGAGAGTCGCGCTACTGGAAGATTACCCATCAACTGTTGTTGCAATTTTGGCCGATACCGCACGCAATGGACGCACGATCTCACAACACTCCGTGCAACATCTCTTGCATTGATTACCCAAAATTGAAGACGAATTAGTGCAACCAGAGCCTCGGTACCTGCATGGAAGTTTGTGATATGCAAATATCGCACGTACTTTTCAACAAAATAAAAAACTATGCAATACAGGGCGCATTGCAACTCTTGTGGCGATGGACTATTTGTGTCGAAAGTGCTGTTGACTGATTTGTTTAGTAATTGCTTAAAGCGGAGCATCCAGCCAACGACTTGTAAGCAAAGGATATGGGAACTGTACTTGTCGGTCACCTTCAAAATGTAGTTATGATTGATGGTTACCTTGAAGACGGACCTTCTTTTTACTTTGCTTACTTCGTCCATATCTAATTCATTTCACTTCCTTCGTGGCCACTGGTTGATATCCTGCAATAAAAATGAAGTTCCTTTAAACCAAATAGAGTTGATCATTTCTGGAATGGTGCAGCCTATTGAAACCTGTTGGGACCTGCATCTAATTTGCATCATCTGTCAGATCTTGAATTTCAGACGCTTGATTACCAACGAATGTTGAAAGAGAAGCCGAATGTACTCCCAACCAATGCAAGACAATTTGAGAATCCGTCCAGTGGTACGTGTTGGTCGTGCCTTCGTTGAAAAGTGGTTTAATTTTGTCGTAAAGACGAGCAAGAAGTAGCGCACCGCAAAGTTCCAGTTTGGGAAATGACTGCTTTTTAATTGATGCAATAAAAGATTTGGCTAAAGTCGAAAAAAAAATTCCAACTAACATAAACAAACGCCGCGATACAGGTCTTCTAACTTAGCCTCTATTTTCACCCCTCACTCTCAGAATCGACCAAACTTTTGCTAACCAGAATTTCTAGCTAATGCTTTAGAATAGTTTTCATAAGTCACCTGAAAAGCTTTGGTAGTTTCAAGAGCCTGACCTTGTAAACAGTTGAGAAGATGGTTAAATTTATCTATATTCGATAATCCTGCCTCACGATCGATAATCTGCTTAAACTTTATGACAGTTTTTAAAATCTGAATATTTTCCATTGAAAACTGGCAACTTTAATGCGGGCTTTTAACCGTTGTTGCTTTAATTCTTCAATGGTAATTTTTCGTGCTAATGCAGCTGTACGCGATAATTGTCTTTGTTCAAACAAAATAGAAAATTGCAGAACTTATGCGATAAAGATGTAGTATGTAGTACAAAAAGCGAAGATTTAATATTGTTGTTTTTAATACAGACTACGAATGATATCACTGCGCTTGGTGCGTTTGTCTGAAGAACCAGTGAAGGGCGAAGAGGTCAACTCCGCCAGCGATGCTAGCTAAGGTGAACCAGTGCTAAGGTAAATAGACTTAATGCGTGCGTGGTTGATTAGGTGACGAAGAGCGATGAAGATGAAACGTGTATGAGTCGGAATGCATGTGTTGCTGCAGCAGTGGCGAAACAGTATTGCGAAGAGGCCATCGTTGACAGTATTGGGCGAAGAGGCCAAATCCGTCAACGATGCTGCGGTGAAGAAGAGCGATGAAGTCAAATGTGTACGTGATTGAATGCATGCGTTGCTGAAACAGCGGCGAAGCGGTATTGCGGTTGAAGCGTCGTAATGCTTGCTTCACTGAAGCAACAATGAAGGGCGATGAGGTCAAATACGTTCTTGAAATAAAATACGTTGGGAATTACACATGTAAAAACTTAATTTTATTTTAATTGTTATGGAATCAACGTGCCCCATGTTGGGTGCCAAATTGTAAAATCAGAGCCTTTTCTAAATTTGCGAAAATATAGAGTTGATTTGTCGGGCTATAAGTTAATTGCAATGCGAACTTAAATAAAAATGAAATAGGCAACACGCCTGTTTCAAGTTGTTTGGTCGTTCTAAGACTGACGTTTTATTTGAAACCCAGATTTGATGAAGGCAAAAAGTGCGGTAATAGAGCAAAATTATGCATATTTGTACATTAGGCCAGCCCGGGATTGCACTGGAAATTTCAAACCGATTTTTCTGTTTGTGCCGGGGGCTTAAAATAATCAAATAGACATAAAAATGAGTTCCTTCAATTTTCATTCAAATCGGACAACTAAAAACCGCCGCTAAGCCTAGTTTAAAATTACCATTTTCGTCAAAATTTGGATTTTTTTAAATTAAAGTTTAAATTAAATGTCTTTAAGTTACTTACTTACTTACTTACTAACTTAGATGGCGCTTACAACCGTTGGTCGGTTTTGGCCTCGTCTAAGAATTTGTGCCAGCCTCTTTTGTCGTTGAGAGCTGCTCAACGTCCAGGTTTGTGATGCGTATAGTAGGTCGGGCATGATTATTGACTTATAGAGCGTCAGTTTTGTTCGTCGAGAGAGAGCTCTGCTTCTCAATTGCCTACTGAACCCAAAGTAACATCTGTTGGCAAGAGTTTTCCTTCGTTTAATCTCAATACTCATATCGTTGGAGGAGTTAATGCCGAATCCCAGGTAAAAAAAGTGCTTCACTACCTCAAAGGTGGTGTTGTCAACAGTGACGTGGTTTTCAAGACGCTGGGATTATTTGTTTGTTGACACAAGACCCATTCAACTCGACTCTTTTTCTAGCCTGGAGAATGCTGCACTGACTTCGCGCGCATTTTGGCCAATGACGTCAATATCATCAGCATACGCCAGCAGCATAACACTCTTATAGAATACTGTGCCGCTGCGTCTCAGGTCAGCAGCTGATGATCTTCTCCATGACTATATTAAAGAAATCGCACAATAAGAAATCACCTTGTCTGAAACCTCGCTTGGTATCGGACGGAAGGGAGAGGTTCTTCCCGATTTTCACTGCGCTTCTGGTGTTGTTCAGTGTAATCCTGCATAAACGTATTAACTTTGCAGGAATACTAAATTCAGACATGATGGAGTATAGGTGACTCCTTATCGGACTGTCGAAGGCGACTTTGTAATCGCCAAAAAGATGGTGTGAGTCGATTTGTTTTTCGAGGGTCTTTTCCAAGATTTGTCGAAGCATGAAGATCTGGTCGATGGTGGACTTTCCAGGACTGAAGCCACACTGACAAGGTCCAATCAGTTGATTAACGATGGGCTTCAGCCCTTCACACAATACGCTCGACAGGACCTTACATGCGATATTAAGAAGGCTAATCCCACGGTAGTTGGAGCAAATGGTAGGATCGCCTTTCTTGTGAATTGGGCAGAGCACACTAAGGTTCCAATCATCTGGAATGCATTCTTCCGACCATATTCTGCATAGAAGTCTGTGAATGCATTTAAACAGAGCTTCGCCACCGGTCTTAAACAGCTCAGCCGGTAGACCATCGGCTCCTGCGGCTTTGTTGTTTTTAAGGCGAGCTATAGCTGTTAAGACCTCGTTAAAGTCAGACAGCGGAACTTAAACGCTGTCATCCATAATTGGGGTTTCCCGGATAACATCTCCACTGGCGGGATTGTTGTCAGCGTCACCATTGAAAAGACTAGAGAAGTGTTCCCTCCATAACACCAGTGTACTCTGGACATCTGTCACTAGATTCCCATTCTCATCCTTGCAGGAAGAGGCTCCGGTCTTAAAACCATCAGCCAGGCGTCTTATTTTTTCGAAAAAGTTTCGAGTCTCGTTTCCATGCATTTCAATTTTCTCACACTCATGCATTTCCGCCTCTCGTTTTTTCGCTTGAAAATATGTCTCTCTTCCCTTTTCTTCTCTCGGTATCGCTCCATAGCAGCACGCGTTACAACCGACTGCAGGGTGGCTTTGTAGGCGATGTCCTTCTCTGCAGTGGCGTCGCGACACTCCTGGTCGTGCCACTGGTTTCGGCGAAGGCGGTGGAAGCCTATCACCTCTTCGGCAGCCGTACGCATAGAGTGGGATATGTGCGTCCACTGTGCGCATTTATCGCCGAACGGAGGAGTGCTTTCTTAAAGCAGGAGTAAGAGTCGAGTAGCGAAGGCTTCGGCTGTCCGTTTTGACTGCAATTTGTCGACGTCTATTTCGAAATTGACGTGATCAATTTGGTTACAAGTTTTTTGATCAGTTTATCGGGCGATAATTTTTGACGTTTCCAGAAGACAGCACGCGGAGGTTTTGAGTCGACTTGAAACCATTTCGACAAGGATAATTCTGACCTCGCCAAGTTGATTTGTTGATTTGTCTCCCTTTGTGTCTTTAATGTCTTTAAATTAGAAAGTTATTTCAACTGAACTTTTAATCAATAGAGGATATAAAAACCTTTGCCATAAGGCAAAAATGAGCAAAATACAATGAAAATTGGGGTCATTATGAGGTTTTTTTCATGAAATGAGCAAAAAAATGGAAATTTTTATTTTTTTTCAGTTTTTTTTTATTTTTAATGAACAAACTATTTGAGATAGGTTAATAAAGCGTAATACACTATTTTCTCCGATGTAAGATACATCAGTCGATTTATAAAACTTAGCTCCTCGGCAAATTCTTAAACCTCACGGGTCCATAATTTACAAAAATACACGATTTTTTTAAACAAATGTCATAACTTATCACAAAACCATAAGAAATCTTTACATGTTTGCTGATGTCTGTTTTTGAAAAAAACTAAAGAATCTTAGGAAAATTCAAATGTCGAATATTTTTGGTTACTTGATATTATAATGTAACTCAAGGGACTGACATAATGAAACCTATTCAAGTATATACCTAAGCGTTGACAGAAATAATTACATTTGCAGAACGCCGTTAAAAACATAATCGGATAAAAAATATGGTCAAAGCGGTATTTCCTCATATAGAAGAGAAACATTTTTTAAAATTTCATGTAACCCACATTTTGACGCATTTTGTAAATATACAAGAAAAAATTTTTCAAAGATTTGTCAACCTGACTTGTAAAACCTATACATGTGAATATATGACGAATGAAAACCTTTACTTATTCACCACAGGAAGGGGAAAAGTACATTGTCAGAAAGTTGAAAGCTGTTAAGTGTTGCACTATTATTGAATGACAGTTGACAGTTGACTGTTATTAATATATTTACTATTGTGAATATGGTGAATTCTGTCAATACAATTTAATAAAAGTTTCAGCAGATAATCAGAGAAAAAAACAAATTACAAATAAAAAGCTAATTAGAAAAAGTGTAAAATCAGTGAATATAGTAAAAAATGTATAATTTAACGAAACCTTCTCTTCGTTCTGATCACCTTCTAGATGTGTATTTGATTGGGTCAGTTGCATTCAACATCACAGGCTCGAAATTACCATCAAAGCGCCAAGTATTAAAAGTTTTGTTTTTCAACATTCGCACTCGCAAGGAAGTTATTAGTGTAAGAGAAAGAGCTATTATGACTGCGAAAGAGACAATGGTTTTTTGGGGAAATGCACGAATACCCACACAAAAAGAAGATCGAGCCGTTCAAAAATTAGTAAATTTACATACACTCTGGGAAAGTTTACGAAAGAACTCTTCGAGGTTGATAATTTATTCGATATCGCCCATGGAAATGCTTTGACAATGTTTCAAGATAAAGAAGACCATTCATTGTTGTTGAAGCAAAGACAAAAGAGCCGTCCAGGTTCTATGATTGGTATCGACGCATTATTAGCAGCTAGAGAAAAAAGGACGAAGGAACGCCTAGACTTAGTACAACAACGCAAACATAGACACGATGAGGAAAAACAACGATCTCAACAAACCAGTAAGTAATTTTAAAAAAATTATTCTTAAATATCGGTATCCATTCAGTATTACTAAAAATTATAGCAGTCTGCTGACTCGCATTTGTACGAATTCAATGACGAAACTGACTATTAGAGTGAAAATGAATTCACGAGCAGTGACAATGATGAGATCCAAAATACTACAGTAGACAACACACGAAAGAAATCTAGTGTTGGAACAATCAACTTCCTAACGCCAAGATTTGCTGCCGCTTTGGACAAATGCAAATTATCACATTATTTTGCCATGCACCTGATAACTGCTATTGCTGATGCTCTTGGACATGACATACAAAACCTTAAGTTTAGTCGCACAACGATTCAAAAATATCGAGCTGAATGGCGAGAAGAAATCGCAAGAAAAACAAATGCAGATTTTCAAAAGAGCGTAAGTAATAAGGCTGAACAACTCAGGTGTGAAATGAGTTCATCGGATAAATATTCATATAAGTTTGTGAATCCAGTTTGCCTATTCATAAAATCGATTTTTCGCTTTTCATAGCTGAAAAGGTTTCGTTAAAAAGGTATTTATAACTTATATTTATTTCATTAAAGTTGCAAGAAATCAAAGGGCTATTTGTGCATTTCGATGGTTAACTATTACCGGCATTAACGGACTCCGAAAAAGTGGAACGGCTACCAATTATTGTTTCCACCAACGCCATTGATAATTGCAAGGCATTCCAATATGCGAAAGTGGTACTGGAAAATCGATTGCTGAGGGGGTTTATAAAAGCTTAAGCGAATGGGGTGTTCTCTACAAAGTTCAGGGATTGTGTTTCGATACAACTTCCACTAATACTGGATGGAAGAATGGAGCCTGTCAGTTCCTTGAAAAAAATAAATTTTTGATATCAAGTTCGGCCAAACAAAATGACCTACAGGGATAATGTTCCTAAGATTCCAAAAAGCATGGGACGATGGAAAAATTGATCCGAAAAAGTACTCAAACGACCTTGAGGATAAGACTGTCAAAAACAAAATTCCAACTGATACTGTAAATAGCGTTATGAAATTTTGTAGCCATCAGTTACAAAGACATATCCCACTCTATGCGTACGGCTGTCGAAGAGGTAATAGGCTACCATCGCCCTCGCCGAAACCAGTGGCACGACCAGGAGTGTCGCGACGCCACTGCAGAGAAGGACACCGCCTACAAAGCCACCCTGCAGTCGGTTGTAACGCGTGCTGTTATGGAGCAATACCGAGAGAAGAGGAGGGAAGAGAGACGCATTTTCAGGCGAAAAAAACGAGAGGCGGAAATGCGTGAGTGCGAGAAAATTGAGATGCATGGCGACAGGAATGAGACTCGAAAATTTTTCGAAAAAATAAGACGCCTGGCCGATGGTTTTAAGACCGGAGCCTCTTCCTGCAAGGACGAGAATGGGAATCTAGTGACAGATATCCAGAGTACACTGATGTTATGGAGGGAGCACTTCTCTAGACTTTTAAATGGCAACGCTGACAACAATCCCGCCAGTGGAGATGATATCCCGGAAACCCCAATTATGGACTAAAGCGTTGAAGTTCCGCTACCCGATTATAACGAGGTCTTAACAGCTATAGCTCGGCTTAAAAACAACAAAGCCGCAGGAGCCGATGGCCCACCGGCTGAGCTGTTTAAGACCGGTGGCGAAGCTCTGTTTAAATGCATTCACAGACTTCTATGCAGAATATGGTCGGAAGAATGCATTTCAGATGATTGGAACCTCAGTGTGCTCTGCCCAATCCACAAGAAAGGCGATCCCACCATTTGCGCCAACTACCGTGGGATTAGCCTTCTTAATATCGCATATAAGGTCCTGTCGAGCGTATTGTGTGAAAGACTTAAGCCCATCGTCAACCAACTGATTGGACCTTATCAGTGTGGCTTTAGACCTGGAAAGTCCACCATTGACCAGATCTTCACGCTCCGACAAATCATGGAAAAGACCCTCGAAAAACAAATCGACACACACCATCTTTTTGTCGATTTCAAAGCCGCCTTCGACAGTCCAATAAGGAGTCACCTATATGCCATCATGTCTGAATTTGGTATTCCTGCGAAGCTAATACGTCTTTGCAGGATGACACTGAACAACACCAGCAGTGCAGTGAAAATCGGGAAGGACCTCTCCCTTCCGTTCGATACCAAGCGAGGTTTCAGACAAGGTGATTCCTTATCGTGCGACTTCTTTAATATAGTAATGGAGAAGATCATCCAAGCTGCTGACCTGAGACGCAGCGGCACAATTTTCTATAAGAGTGTTATGCTGCTGGCGTATGCAGATGATATTGACATCATTGGCCACAATACGCGCGAAGTCAGTGCAGCATTCTCCAGGCTAGAAAAAGAGTCGAGTCGAATGGGTCTTGCAGTGAACGCAGATAAAACGAAGTATCTTGTGTCAACAAACAAACAGTCCCAGCGTCTTGGAAACCACGTCACTGTTGACAACACCTCCTTTGAGGTAGTGAAGGACTTTGTTTACCTGGGATCCAGCATTAACTCCTCCAACGATATCAGTATTGAGATTAAACGAAGGATAACTCTTGCCAACAGGTGTTACTTTGGGCTCAGTAGGCAATTGAGAAGCAGAGCTCTTTCTCGACGAACAAAACTGACGCTCTATAAGTCAATAATCATGCCCGTCCTACTATACGCATCACAAACCTGGACGATGAGCAGCTCTGATGAAAGGACTTTGGGAGCGTTCGAGAGAAAAATCCTTCGCAAGATCTATGGTCCAATCTGCGTCAATGGCGAGTACTCCGTTGGAAAGACCAGGCATTGGATAACCTGACAACGCTTGGAATTTCCAACTGGCGCCAGCAAGCACACGACAAAAGAGGCTGGCGAAAATTCTTAGACGAGGCCAAAACCGACCAACGGTTGTAAGACCCATCTAAGTAAGTAAGTAAGTATTGTCGCAAGCGGGAACAGAACCCGGACTTCCTACTTAGCCTTCCCACTTAAGTCCGAAGCGCTACCGTTATGCCACATTGGCACATGATAAACAGGCAAATAAAATTAAATTAATATTGAACGGGTTATGATCCGTGTCTTGTATACCACCATGTCTCAGAACGCGTTCGAATCGTTCGCAGAACGCAGAACGAATATCGAATCCTAGCTTAAAGCCCAATTTGAAAGAGAATATCATAACGTTGGTTGTTATCAAAAACTTGACAGGTGATTGACAACATGTACAACAGTTAATACGATATAAAATTAAAAGCAAAAAGTGTAGAAAGTGAAATAATTAAGACTGCTGAATCGTTTTTGCTATGCCAAAAAATGTTCCGAAGTTAAGAAAAGTACCAACAGGAGCAGAGTACGTTTGTGAACATAAACAGCGAATTAGAGCTCTTAAGAATGCAGCCGCAACTGGGTCTGCAACTTAGCTCACGAATATTAAGTGCCTTTTAAAATTTCGACTGTTTATTTTTATAACTGTTAATGCCTTGTATTTTTTTCGGGGAAAAAAAAGGTTACTTTTTACTTTCAAAAGTAACAATTATTTTCTGACTTTTATTTTTCGGTTAAAAATATCATGCAATTTGTGTTTTTTTAAAGGCCGCTTGACAGATTGAACTGTTGACACCATGTGTAAAATGTCTCACCGATAAGATGAAAATAATGGTATTAAAAGTTTTTTAGTCGGTAAAATAACAAAATAACACACACAATAACTTTTATTTATGTCGGAAAAAATGGAAGTTAAAAGATTATTAAAGTATATAAAAATTAATTTTGTTTTTTTTTGTTTTGTGACGTCATTTGCGTGTAGGTGATGTTTTTATGAAGCGATGCGAGAAGAGTAGGACCATTTTGCTTGTTGAAAAACACGATCTGTAGTCATCTGCAAAAAATAAAATTTAGATGTTTTGAGCCTGAAAATAAAGTAACAGCTCGTTATGTTCTCAAATTTACAGAGAGAACATTTTTTAAAAAATCATCAATCAACGGCTATTTTCTTACAAATAAAAATTAAAAAAAATCTTAAAGTTTTCAAGCAACATTGATTTTGATTTGTAATGAGCGCAATTAAGATTTTGGCAATGCAGACCAGAGTTGCAACTTAAAATATTTTATTCTTCAAAATTTTTACTGAAAACCTGCCAAACTTTAACAAATTTTTCTCTCAGTGTACTTTTATATAAAACTCTCTTCTACTTACGTACTTTTTGAAGTGAATTTTAATAAAATTGAATATACAAAACTGTTTGTTTTTTCAATTTCTTTGAAAATATGCAAGATAATAAAAATAACTAAAATGTTTATTAAAATTCAGAGATTTCCTATCAAGTAAAAAAAAGTTTTTGTAAATTCGTTGAAAAATATCAAAGATGCAGGGTTTCAAAAAAACAGCCTACGTAAAATTGTGACATTTTTTCGACTTTGAACGTCGATATCTTCGCAACTATCGAATATATTGTTATTGATTGTGCAAAAATTTAAAGGTCTAGTATGTCTTCATTGAAATCAGTCTTAGTAATACAAATTGGTAGATCAATATAATAAATTAAGCAAAATTAACAGAAAAATAACTTACTTTCGTGTTTTGCCTATAGCTCAAAAACTCGAGCTGAAGGAGAAAAACGGAGTCCATATTTGAAATCAGGAAACCCAATTTGTCTATAATCAGCTGAAAAATCTCCGGCATCAGAACGTCACTCGTGCAGTGTTATCAGTATTCATTTTGTGTTGTTCATTTATTTTTCAAAGTGTACCATATCATAGTGGTAACGTCAGAACAATAAGTTTCAAATTCCTTTAACTTTTTTTTATTGAAAGAACTATGTTTTTTCATTGCACATACTTGAAAATATAATTTTGCAATTTTTTTATAATGGAATATATGTGAAAAATTTGAATGAATCAACCTTAATTCTAAAATAAGTTAAATTTAGAGTTTTTATGTATTTTTCGCTTAGATATTATTCCAGATACGAAATAAATACGAAAATGTGCGTGTATGTGTCTGAAAAAAATTCTTATTAAACAATTCAATAATTGAAATAAAAAAAGTACTATTCATCTATTTGTCAATAGACAAAATTTTCTCAAATCGAAAATGTGTATCTTTGATAATTTACCCCCCCCCAAGATTTTTTCTAGATCCGCCCCTGCTTCCACCGCGCTATTGGTAACGATAAGATAAATATAGAAAATCACATTCAAAAACCATTAGTCCCATTCTGAGTTATATCGAACCTGTCCTGTGATAGGTTAAATTAGAACTGTCACAGAACCGGTCATTTTAAGGAGGGACATAACATTCGCGGCAGAGAAAACTGACCTTTTTTTAAAAATTCATAACTCAGTCAAAAACAAACAAAGCAGATTTATATGGGAATCAGTATTTTATGGTGAAAAAAAACGTTAAAATTGCTGGCATTTAGCGAATTCTCAACCGATGTCTATGTTATTGGATTCAATCGAAAGGTCTTTTATAGTGCAGGTTAGTTTTGTGAAAAAACAAATGCCCTTCTTGGCATATTATTGAAATAAAATTAAAAGAAACACATATTTTTTTGAGAAATTTACAAAAGCTACAAGAACTGGCTTCGCTCCACGCTCCGTTTGGATTTTTTTTCGGATTTCTTTCTGCACATTCTTATTCTACCATAAATTCTACTGAATATAAGTTGATTTTTTTTCCATTTCCGCTAAAGCAAATGACTGCAAAACGTCATTGGATGTTGGTGCAGCAAAATTCGAAGACATAATTTTTAAAAATCAATTAAAAAAAATTGTGACGACATTGAGAGGTCACACTAGGTGCTTTGAACTCGCAAAAAGTTTATCTTTGAGAATTTTTACAAATGGTTCTTGTAATAATTTAGCGGTCACACTGTGTAATTTATAATAATAATATTGAATTGCAATAATATTAATTGTAATTATTTATTATTAACAACCCTTAAGTTAACTTATACAAAATACTGCTTTTGTTAAGATTATTAATATAGCACTTTAATTGTTAGAATAAGAAAACCACCCTGTATCAAATTAATTCATGTATATGGTATATAGACAGTGATGAGAATAACGGGCACTGAGGCAAAATATTTATACATGCAGCAGAGAACCAGACGCCGCAACAGAAGAGAACACTATGACGTGAACCAGTTTTCCCCCACCACAACCGCACTAGCCAGAGCGACGATCAAATAGAGAGAAAACTGATACCTGCCATAGTATAATTAACATCAAGTTCTTTGATATTGGTTTAGCAAAGTGCTTCTGACACTCTGTATCTCAAAAAGAAACAAAAATCTTTGTAAAATTTTACAAAGTGTCAAAACCACATTGCCTAGGGAGCTAGAGACGGGTAAAAATATTAAAAAATAGCCACTAACGTCCTGTCACTGTTCGTTTTGTACCTTATCAATATTTTGGTGAAAAAATGACTTATTTCACCAAATATTGACTAACCAAAAATGAGACCATTAACTTGTTCTCATCTTTGATTTCAAATTACAGTTCTCTAAGAAGGTATTAAAAAACTTAAAAAAAATAGACTAAACTACCTAAAAAAATAAAATAATTATACTTAGACATATCGGCGAATGTTGTCAGTTATAAATTTCCAACAACATTGTTCAATATGAAAATAAATAACCAACAATGAGACGCAAATAACTCGTGCTCATCTTTGATCATATACATAAATAAAGAATATATTAAAAAATAAATGTTAAAAATTATAAATTCAATCTTCATGTTTTCCATCCTTGAATAAAAAATACCATTTAAAATATCAATATTTTCATATTGAAACTTACGGCACATTAAATCCCAAATGAGACCATAAATAAACTAACCAGATAGTGTGGGTGGGAAAAAAACATGCAAAAAAGGCAATGGAAAAAATACTTAGATATGCTTTTTTTTAAAAAAAGGAGTTTTTTGTTAGAAAAAACATTGGAAATTACTGAAAAAAAGGTGAAATTTTGCTGAAAAATAAATGGAAATTGCTGAAAAAAAAGAAAAATATGCAATCCGATGAAATTTTTGTGGAAAACAACCTAAAACCTAACCCTTGCCGTGAATGCGCATGGGCTACCTTTAAAACGTTTTTTCGACTACCGCCAAGTAGTCTCATCAGAAGGATTGTTTTTATCTAGTAAAATCTAACAAACCTCTAAAAACTGAATGCATCGCATTCGAAATAAGCTAAATCTACTCAAGTTGTCTGAGAGAAAATATGAAAAATTACATAACAAAATAACTATTTTACCTAAAAAAACATTCACCGAACATTCGAAAAAAAAAACACACATTCATCAATTCATGCACACATTAAATTTTGCTTAAGAAAAAAAATTTTTTATTATAAAAAAACAAATCTTCTAAAGGAAAAGAAAAATTGAAAATTTTAGAAAATATTGTTATAAAAATATAAAAAATATTATTATAAAAATATAAAAAAATACAAAAAAACTTACAAAAAAATAAATTTTCTTTGGTGTTGCTTCAATTTTTAATTTTTTACTTTTATTTTATGTTATGAGTTTAAACGGTGACGAAATTTACTTTTAAAAAACACGTTATTATTTCTTTCGAACGTTTTATTACGAAATTATAAACTTTTAATATTATAAAAAAACTAAATATTATACAACGAAAATATATTTTTTTATGCCTTTTTTATGAGTTTATTTTTCAAAAACTTTCGAACATTCACATTAAACACAATCGTTTGGCAAAAAAGAACACTCCTGTTACCGCGATATGTATAAAGCAACTTTCTTGAATTTGTAAGCGCACAAAATTTAAAAAAACGCGTTCAAAAACACATTTTAACAATCCCGACACTCCCGATATCATTTTTACACGACAGAACAAATTTTTCCTTTGATGTGAGAGTTGTTTAGGTTAAAGTTTGTTTTGGTGTTTTTTTGTTAGAGTCGTTTTGGTATTTTGATTTATTTTTTATTTATTTTATTTATTTATTTATTTATTCGTTTATATATTAATTTTTATTTTCCTTTTTATATATTTTTATATATTGA